>JAWWLZ010000094.1:8237756-8268344 GCA_035041345.1 Poliocrania exsul | reverse complement strand
CCTTGTTTTAAAACTTTTCAGTAGTTGTATTTTAAAACATTTTATTTGCTGATGTTGACACACAGATCGTTCTTATTCATTGCATAGTGTACATAGTGTGTTTTTACAGCACTCCAGAAAGTTATTAAAGGAGGTCAAGTTGTAGCTCAGTAACAGTGGGAGTATTAAATTGACTAACAAATGCTGTGGATTCAGCGTTTGAGATCTTGTGACATTAATATTTAACACTGATTGTACATAATGCTTCACGTCAATAAAGTGCTGCACAAACACTGGATCAATAGGAGCAAATGTTGGATTAAAGCCTCGCCACGACCTGTTTGCCCCACGCTCCTTCCTGCTTGTCTTAGTTTGAGGGGAAACCAAAATATTTACCAAAGGCCAGAGGAGAGGATTCCTCTTCAATAATCACATCACTCCTTATTAAATTTAAGAAAAGGAACTTTAATTAGAAAATTATTATAAGAAGGATAACTGTTCTTAACTACTCTATATATATGTAGATGTAGATACAACTAAACAGACCAGAGCAAACTACTCCCCCAGCACCAAAGGTAAAAAACAAAAGAGAACAACCCCCAGACTGTAGGTTCCTCCTGGAGCAGTTGTGTTTATGGACAGTGTCAGTGTCACACCTGGGCTGGCTGCAAGGTGAGTTCTCAGTCTTTTCCCAGCGAGGCAGAAACAAGGGGTGAACACTCACATGGGCTCTCTCTCTCTCCTTGTCCTTTGTTCAAAAGAAGAAGGAAAAGCTGGGAGTGGAGGAATGGTGATAATTCCCTGGAATTTCCTTGCAGTCCAAATCGGTCCCCAGGAATAAAAAAGGTCTGCAGTGTCCTGAAGCAGCTCTGTCTCTTCTCTCTTCTCTCTCTCTGAAGCTGACGATGCCCAGAGATGGAGGGGGCAAAGCAAAGAGCAGAGCCAGAAAAAGAGCTCTCACCAGCAAGCAGTGGCTCGTTTTCTGCTGCTGCCCAAAGAAAAACCCGAGAAGTCAAGCCAGCACACAGGGAAAAATCCTTTCCCACCCCCAGGTGTTGGGGTTCTGTTTTCTCACCTCCACCCCACCATTCAGCTGGAATCTGAAAGTCATCATCCATCCTTGGTCCTCAGTCCTCGCACTCCAAGTCCAAATCTTTGTGTTGGTAAAGTGGGAAAAATTGTCTGAGGGGGCTCCTCCCAACACCACCTTCCTGTGTTTGAACCTTTAACACTCCTGGTGGTTCATTTCCCATGCCAGGATTTCCCCTGGTGTTGGCAGTGCCGAGTGGTTTGGGTGTCCTTGTGCCACAGGTTTGCACTGGGCAGCTCCAGTTTGCCCAGTGAGTCTCTCCCTCTGGTGCACCTTTGTCTCCTCCAGAACACAGCACTTCTTCTTTTCCTGGTGCCAGTACTTGCCTGGATTTGAGGCACTTTGCCTGAATTCATTCTTCTTCAGCCTCATAAAAAGTAAAAGTGAAAGTGAGAGCCTTATTTCTGCACAATATGCCAAACACAGATTCTGTTATCGGCTCGACTGCTCCGTTAATACATCTAAGTGACTCATTTCAGACTTGCTTAACACATGCCTGGGAAAACCGAGGACTTACAACTTCCATCTGCTCTCTAATATGATGAAAGATGAATCCTGAAGATCACAAATTGCGGGAGACATGCAGCTCTTAATAAGAACAGCTGAACAACAAATGCCTTATGAGAGGTGGTGAAAAATGAAGTAATGAGGAGGAAAGGCAGGGAGGCCTCTGGAGGGAACAGGGATATCCATGGCTGACTAGAACTGTCACATCCAAACACTGCGCTAAATATGAAATGCACATTATGTAACACGAGTCACAGGGAACAGATAATAGTCTTTTTGAGTTATCTGCTGAGTTGATGCTACAAGCAGTTGTGCCAACATGGGATCTTGAGCCTGCACAGAATGTGTTGCTTGGGAGGAAACGTGCAGATCTGCCTCCTGGGATACACTTAGAATGGGGTTTTGAAATCCATTTTTTTATTTCGAAATCTCTGTGTTCTGAACATCCTAACTTAGCCACTTAAAATAGCAAACCTTCAATGTGTACAAACAGAGAAAATACAACATTTCATCTCCATTTTTATCTCCCCCTGAAGAGTAATGGATATGGTGGCATAATCAAGGGAAATCAAAAATAATAGGCTTGGCTTAAGGTGAAAATCTGCATTGCACATTGTCATTGTAGGCTGTTTTATTGTGACCCCTGCTTAACTTAAGTGTACATCTCCACAGTAACATCCACAAAGCAGATTTATGCCAGCTGGGGAGGACACCTGTAACAAACTCAGATGCACTGTCTGCAATCCATCAGAGGCTCATTTACCCTGCCAGGAAAGGAATTCTCTGCATAATTCACCCCAGAAGAGGTGCACGACCTGTCTAGTTTACTCTGACATAGGGGGAAGGGGAAGACAAAGTTCTTTATAAGGTGTGTAATAAGTATTATTCTGTGCCATAAAGAATCTGGAAAATGCTTTCCAGTTCTGCTTTCAGATCTGGTTTCCATAAACACACTGCAGACCTAAAGTTTTAGCCTGTGGAATGTACAAAGTTCTTAAATACTAAAAAATTAAGGGACTGCAATTCACGAGGTTAGTTTTAATGCCTTTTCTGTTTTAAGAGAGTGGCAGAAAAACACACAGAGTTGTGTATGCATATAGTCCAGTATGGCACTGTACTTAATAAATCAGTTTTGCACGAGTGAGATTTGCAGTGGGATTTGTGAAGGCAGGCACGTGAGTCCCCATGGAGCACGACCTCCTTGGCTTTATCACAGATCTGCACAGATGTTGGGATCTGCCTGTGTGGATCCAACAGCAGGATCGGGGACTTTGGCCCTGATCTGGCAAACAATTCCGTGGCTGAGGAGCGTTTTGGGTGTGAACTGTGATGACACTCACAGGGTCATAGGAAATAGTGCTGATACAGCAGGTTGTTCTCATTTACTGTCCACTTTTAGAGTTATTTCTCACTACAGAAACCAACTATGACTTTCTTTAGTCTGGTTTTGGTTTTTTTCCCCTGCATGTTCATGGCAAAGAGACCTTTTTCCAGTTCTCTCTTGTGAAGAAAACCTCACATTTTCTGTTTATAAGGATGAAAGTGTTGAAGGTTGTTCATGGACAACTCTCAGATGCCATTACAGAGAGCTTTTAACTCCATCCTAGCAGTTAATTTTTTTTTTTTAATTTTTCACAGTATTTTCATAGTTCTGTGTTGTTTTGTGTACAGCAACAAAGTGTTTTGTGACTCCCATTGCCAGTTGCTTTATTTTTCTTGCTTCAGCTGCTTTCTCCCCATTGCTCTATGGAGGACATGTGTTGGATTTCCTCTTAATAGGGAAAAAGGGAGCTCATTGACATTCTTGCTGTCATATCCTGGTAATTTGCAGAATTTCTTCTTCCTGGAACAAAATTGGTACTGGTGTTTCTTTTTGCAGCACTACAGTATGTGGAGGGTTTTGTTGAAGCTTCTGTTCCTGAAATGAAATGTTTCTTGAATTGTACAAGGAGCTAAGCTTTCATTATTTTTAAAAAATATGGTTTTTAACTTGATTGCTTAGAAAGCATGAGCTGAGTGAATGATGGAAAGTAATTAAATTAAGTACCAAAAGAACACATTTGCCTAGTAAAGCTGACATTGCTTCTATTCAGTTTCCTGAAATCCAAATTAGCACAAGAAAACGGTATTGAAGGCCAGAAAATCCCAGAGAGTGGTTTCCAAAAAGGTCTTTATTAGGTTTTTTATATTACTAGCTGTCATCTCACCCCGAAGTGGTAGTGCTAGAACAGTTATCATTAATAAATTACATTTCTCTGTTTCCACCAAAACACACAAGTGTAACTTTGCATTTTCATACAGCATGGGTAGTAATTTTATGAAGTGGAATCTGTACTTTAAGATTCTTCTTACAAGCCTATTTTTTAGTTGCTGAAAGTTTCCCTAAACTGTAGCAGTTGCAGCTGAGTTGTCTGTCCAACAACAGACAAGTGTTGACTCTCCTTGGCCCAACCTCCATCGTTGCAAGTTCTGTCAGCGACACTTTGGGTTAGTCCATTATCTCTGTGGATTATAAACCTCTAACAAACAGTGCATTCACTGCCTGTGACCTAAAAAAAATGGAAGAGGAAAAATTATCAACTTGGTCTGTTAATCTTCTCCTTTCTTCTGAATTTGTCAACTGCCCAAATGTAAAAAATGATTTGTTAATAGCAGTGACTGGAAATGGCCCAGTTAACATTATGAGCATCAAGCCTAGGGTTGAATGATGGTAAAACCTCTGGGTTTGTTATGTGACTTAAAATTATGTTTGAAGAGAGCAAGAGCCGAAAGAGCTGGTAATTTGGGCTCAGATATTTTGACATTCTGAATTAAATCTCAGCTATATGTGCTTAAAGATTGGCTACAAGTTCTTGTTAATGTAAGTACCAAGGATTTTTTTTTTTCCTTTTAAATTTCTGGAGACAGAACAGCTGTTCCTGACGTGAGATGAACTCCAGAGGTGCTCCAGCTGCCATAAATCAGGTTCCCTGTTCAAGAGGCTGACTTAGGATACTTATCCTTGTAAATCTCAGGGTTGATCCTTTCAAGCTTACATACCTGTGTCTGTAGTAATAATCTTTGTTCTTAACAAAGAGGTGCTTTTTTTTTGATAGAGGGCTAATACTGGATTAACTAAACTCTGTAAACCAGTCACATAAAAGATGTGAAACACCCTGGTTTTGTCAGGAACTTCCTAGCTGAAAAAGTACAGTAAAACCCAATAATTGGAGTATGTGTTCTCTTCTTAGATTTATTGCAGCTTTCAGAATTTCAGGTTGAGGTCAGAGGATATATATCAGGAGGTAAGCATCCATTTACATACTAGATTTATTAGTGACTTGAAGCCAACCTCAGAAAATATATCCCACTTGATTAAATGTGGCCTGGAGAACGTTGCAGTTGTTGGGATAATGCCTTGCAAGTGGCAAAAACTGAGGTATTGTTTGTGTGTGTGTGTTGTAACCAATTACACACACACCATTCCCTAAACAGAAGAATCCTGCAACTGAAAATCACTTATTTTCCCCAGTAATTTCTGTGTTAGACTTTTGCTGAATAGGAAAACCATGTTGAAGTTGCAGAACTAGAATTGTGCCCATTTTTGTCTTGTGGATAACTTGTTTACTGGAACATTTTGGGCCATCCATGGCCGTCCATGGTGCTTCATTCCATGTTTATTTGATTCCTCTGGTTGTCTTTGGGGCAACTACAGGTGCCCCAAGACAGAAAACACTGTTTTGTCCTCAAGTGTGACTTCCAAAGAAGATGCAAAGGCTTCTCAAACCTGTGGTGATGCTGGTTCAGGAGTTCTTTACACATGGGCAGGAGCTGTGCTGTTTTATTTGGTGTTCTAGAACTCTTTGTAAAATTAATGTAATTAATTGAGCTGGTTATGAAACTGGGTGAAGCTGAAGGAGGGCATAAAGGAAAAAAACAATAAACAGGACAGTGATTTTCAAGTGCCATTTGTGATTTGTCCTGTGATGGAGAGACCAACATGTATTAAGTAAAACTTAGAAATCTCCAAATTTGTTTATTTCTAGAGCAGGAAAAATAGAAGACTTTCTTTAAAGGTCTTTTCCTGACTCAGAAGAGGTGTCATAGAGTCTCCCCAAGTTTTCCCCACAATTTTACCTGGAATTTTAGTGCTTCTGGCTTTGGAGAGTCCCTCCTTACTAAGACAGAGAAGGAAGTGTTGAACCTGTTGGTCCTGGGAGCCAATCCATCTGCACAATTTTTCACTCTTAACTTTGTCTTGGTTTAGCTTTTTGTTGCATCACCAAAGGGAAAAAAAGTAATGATGTGATAAAATACATAAATGCAAGCATGAAAGCACACTTTTATTATTAAAAAATATGGGTAAGAGGGATGCAACAGGCAAAGGTTTTCATGTTTGTTAGTGCACAAATAGCTGAAAACTTAAATTTGAGCAGTTGTGCTTCAGGTCCTTTTTACTTTGAAAGATTTACCTTGAAAGATTTTCACAGAAAATGTGTAGTGGAAGAACACAAAGGAAGGCTCAGTAGTCACAAACCCATCAATATATTCCCTGGTATATATTTTATTTGTTCTAAAAATAAACAGAAAGGAATGGACCAAAACAAAGTTACACTTGCTCAGTATTGATCTTGCTGAGAAGACCAGGAGTGCTACTTTTCAAGCAAGAGGAGTGTTTTGTAAAGCTCAGGAATTGAGCTGGAATTCTAATTTAAGTATCTGGTACAAGTTGTGTGAGTTGGTTTTGGTTTCCCCTTCCCTGATTCCAGAGAACTACTGAAACACCATGACTAAAGATCAGGATAAAACATAATTTAAATTTATTTTTAAAAATTATTTTGATTTAGTTAAATTCAAGTATAATTATTTTTAAATGTATTACTTTGATTTATTTAAATTTAAATAATGTTTTGGGCTGCACAGATGAGGGAACCACTCTGGGCACTCTTTTGTGCTTGCCTGTGGTAAATAAGCCATGGCACAGATCCTTCTTTTACCAGTGTTCTGATAATAATTAGCAGTCTGAGACCTCTGCTTTTATTTCCCTTTGCTTGAGAGCTTAATCTCGACTTCTCAGAAACTACTGTAAGGTAAGTTAGTTAATAACTAACTTTTATGTCATCTTTGCTGTGTGCAGGCAGATACCTCATCATATTGTTTGGTTGTGTAACAAACCACTTGTATCTTTATAGAAACATTAAAAAACCCTGAAGTATTGCTCTCAAGCATCCTCAAAGGTCTGGCTCAAAACTGGCTGTCAGCCTTGTCCAAATATCCAAATTTTCTTGCTCTTCTCCTTTTCTCAATCCACTGTGGTGGTGACCCCCTGCTGGTCAATGATTTTGCTTTTTAAAAATATGTTTACAGGTTTTTCCCTATTTTTTTCCCCTTTTTTTTTCCTTAGCAACATGAATTCCTGACATACCAAGACCTCTGCTTTAATTTTTAATCCTGACCTGACAGGCATTCAAATTCACTCGCTGTAACTGCACTGAATCAACATATTCCTGCGTGTGTTTGATGAACCATGGAATTGGTTCAAGTCTTGTTTCCAGTTACTTGGTTTCTAAATGTTCTCTTTTGGGACCCAAACAGTGCTGTCAATATTCTTTGTTCCAGTTGCTCAGCAGTTTGCAGCTTAATATTGTCCAGGGGTTTTCTGTATTGCAGCAGCTGCTGAAGTTAAAAACTTGTTATAGGATGGAAGAAATTTAGAAACGGGTCCCATATCCAGTGTCAGACTGCGGGAAATTATTTTATTTTCATTTCTTTGCTAGGTATAGATCAAGTACAACCATATTCTTCCTGTCTGTGGTCTTCTTGGTAGCTTTTTAATTAAACAGCATCCTCAAAAGTAATTAATTCATCATTATATCCAGAAAGTCATATCTGCTGCTTAAAGCATCTGACATTTTTATATGTTTAAGTTTTTCCATTTTTTTTTCCCCTTTTATTTCTGAAGATACACAATCAGCACACACTGTGTCACTGTAGTGGCTTTTACTTTTTTAGATGCAAAGTGAAATGCTGAATTGTGTTGAGTGATTCAGGTGCTGAGTTTCCTTTGTGCTGTGTGCTGGAACCAACCCTTCATTCGCTGATGAGGATAAAACTCCTTTTTTCTTATTAAGTTGTACTGCATGTGTAGAAACATGATCCTGAAACAGCACTCCCAGCATGAAGTCTAATATGTAAAAATTTGGAATTTCTTTGCTCTCCAGCATAATCTGATTTCTGTTCTACAGCAAAATTGTTGGGAATTTTCAGGAGGAATAAAGACCTAAATTGTCAGGTCTTGATTTGCGTATCTGCTGCTTTAATGCCACTGTATTGGAGGTTTGGAGAGTCTGCTGCAAGGTTGTGTCAGGACTGGGAGGTTTCAGAGAAAAAGCTGCAGTTCAGATTCCCAGAACAATTGATCAAAATCTAAGATATTTTCCACAGAATGATGTATAGTCTCCTTACACAAGAAATCAGTGTTGCTGCACCTGGAGTTGAATTTTCAAGGTCATTATTGAAAAAGTGATTTTTGGAGGCAGTTTTAGAGAACCTTTTCTTAATTTTTTTAATGCTATTCTTCTTTTACTGTTAGTTTTTTTCCCCAATTAAGATTGCATTGATTGGTGGATTGCACTGCAGTGAAGCTGGAGTTATATGTGCAAGATGTATAAATATATATATATGTAAATACATGTGATGTTTGCAGGCATTATAATCTGTGTGTCTCACAGTGGAGCTGTCCCTAATTTCAGTGTTTAATTGGTGAAATAATGTCAAGCCTGCATCTTTCAGCAGCACTTGTGTTGGAAACAGCCCCATAATTTGTTTTGTATTACTGCTCCTGGAGGAGGAGTGTTTTTAAGTGTGGGTGATGGGATCAGGAACTGCTCAAAATGTTGGCATGAAACTGGAGGTTGAAAATTCACGATTCCTGGTGAGAACTTGTTGTAAAGAGTGAGGGATCAAAACCATTTGGGCACCGGTGGCTCAGACATGCAGAAACAGCTCATCAGCCTTTGATTCTGCATGTAAATACTCCATACCATTGAGACACTGGGATTCCCCAGATCAAAGGGGAGGCTTTCTGTAGGTAATTGTTATTTTAAGGTTATTAACAGTTCACTTTTCTGCACGCTCATCCATCTTTTCCTTCGCCTCCTCCCCATCTCAGACATCAAATCCCTGCATACTCTGCTCTGCAGGAGCAAACACTGCAGGTCCTCACCCCTGTTTGCTCCCACTGCTGGGTTTGTCCTCTTTGAGCACATATTTGAACAGAGCTCTTGGGTAAACTGTGTTGTTCTCTCTCTCCCTGCTGCCCTGGCAGCCTCCCAGCATCCGCTTCCTCCAGCCCTGCTCTCATGGAGCTCGGAATCCCTCGCGGAAATCCTGTGACCAGCCCCACTTCCCTTGCCTACAGATTCATCTCCTCTTTTTTTCCAGCCCTGCCATCTTGCCCTGCAGCAGATTTGCACCCAAGCATCATCAGATCCACATCCCTTTCCCGTCCTGGGGGGCTCTTCCCTGTTTCTGGGTCTTTGCTGAAGTCTTTGGTTTCTCCCTCTCATCCTTCTCTCTGTGCAGCCTCACTGACTTCTTAAAAATAATAAAGAGTATGGTGACATATAATGTGACCTTTCCCCTCTGGTTTTCCTTCTCCCCTTTCCTGTCCATTTTTATTCTGTCACAGGGTCAGGAAGGGGTTGTAGCTCCTGCTGCTTGTTCCAGTCACTCAGTTCCCTTCTCCTGCATTCCCTGCATAGTTCTTTGCCTTTCCCTTCTTATTCCCCATTCCCACCTGATTTGCAATTAAAGGTTTTTAATCCTTCTTGTCCTTAGGAACACACAAGAAAAAAGTCTTGATTTTGTTTCCCTTGAGCCACATCAGTGTGTAACCAGCTTTTCACCCTTCAGGGGCTCCAGGGACCTTCTCCAACACAGATTTCACCTGCTTTGTTCAAGTGAAGTGGAATCTGATCCACTATTGGTTTGATCAGCCCATCCCACCCTCAGTGCCATCCATGGCTTGGCTCTGTGCTCACCTCATTCCCCTCCTGACTTGCCAGATGTTCTTTTCTTTTTTCCATGTTTCCTACAGTGGTTATTCCTCATCTTTTTCCCTCTGTTACCTTTCTGCCATTTCCCTTTCCATATATCCACTCTTAGGTCATTTCCAAACACAAACTCACCTACTATCTTCATAAGTCTATTCATGTCTTCAAAAGTTCATTTTCTCCACACCAACATCTTGGCTTTTTCTTTGCATCTTCCCAAGCTCATTTTGAAGGAAAAGGGTGGATTAAGTTTCCTCTTTTCACCTTCTTCTTTGCCTGCTTGGAGGAATAGAGTTCTTCACCCTCAGGCTTTCAAACTTGGTGACCTCTGCCTTGTTCTGTTCAGAATATTCTCAGACCTTCCTTGTTACCATTCTTCATATTAATTCCTTCAATGTGGCTTTAGCGTTTTGGTTGGGTTTTTGTTTGGTTCTCTTTTGTTTGGCTTGAAAATTTTTATATGTTACATATATATATTTATTTTATATATGTTTATGATTCATTATACTTTATTTTTATATACATTTTATGCATTAAAAATCAGTGGAATGTACTGTTAATGTGGTTTGTCTGCTGCCTTGGTGGTGGCCAGTAATTTCTCTTTTTTTCTCTCGATTCCTCACATTTTCTCTGTATCCATCTGTGTGTAGTCCTGGATGTTGTGGTAGTTGAAATACTAATGGTATGTATCTGACATTATAATTATTTTTCCCTTATTCTGGGGAATCCAATTATGAAATTCTTCAGAAACAGCCATGTTTAGAGTTATGTAAGAAGATGATGTTCAGTTCCTCTTTGTAATAAAATGACATGAGGACTTCTTTGACTTGCAGAGCTTGAACAATCTCTTTTCCCAGTTTCCCATCTAAGCAAGGTCTCTTCCTCATCAGCTTCTGAGCCCCTCTGTACCCCTGGGACAAGCCTTGTACAGACACCCCAACCTTCCCTGCCGTCCTTCTTTAAAAAAAATGTTCATTTTGTTCTTTCCTTTATACATATCAATTCCCAGATAAGTCAATAGCAAGACAAAAACTTTTGACATCATTAAAAGTAATAAATTAGCTCTTTTTATATCTAAATCAGAAGAGTACACACTGTTTGCAGTTTTGCAGAAAATAGTGAATTTTCACACATATTCGTAGCTCTGTTAATTGCAAATATTCAGGCCTTGTAATTGATTATGTCATAGGTAGTAAATGGGTGGGAAGGTAAAACAAAACCTCTTAATCTTCAAAAAGAGACTTTTGTAGCTTAACACAGCACGTCCTCTGGGTTGGCGAATAAGTAAGACCTTATGACCAAAGATGGCATGTGGAAAATGTATAAAAATCAGTAAGTTGAATTAAAAAAAATCAGAGGAGTCAAATGCATGCCCCATTGTGTCACTGTGTTATTTGAAAAAGCACTGAATTACCAAATAGGAAACCCTCAGAAGCAGAGGTGTGATCAGTAGTGTCTTTGATATTCCAAATAATACTTTGGAAAATGAGATAACCAACCCAACAAAAAGTATGAAAGTCATGTGGAGATTTTCAGACAGGTTCAGAGAATGATACAACTCCAAGGGGAGATGATTTTATGAGGATTGTCATGCCTAATATAGCTTGAGTTTGAGGAATTTTAGCTGTTACTCAGTGTTCTGTTTGTGTTGGGCACTTTCTTACCAAGTCACTGCTGGTTGGTTCCAATATCCTAGCAAAATTGGCCTGTTTGTAATTTAGCAACTTTGCTGTCCTTATTCCTGTGAAGTGTTCTCTGATTTCTCAAGAAAGTCTTGATAGTGTCATTGACAACGCTCTTGTAGATTACAAAGGGTAGTATTAAAGGTATTGGGATTTCTCTCCTGAAAACCATGCCTTTTGCCTTCAGCAGTCTCTGTTCAGTCAATTCTTTGCAGCTGATGATGAGGCAGCTCCTTCAGTCTCACCTGGAGGCACAAACTGCTTTTCACTTTCTCTTACAAATCTTTTGTACCAATTCTGCTGCTTGCATTCCATGCAGAGGAAGTGAGGTGATCCCTCATCTCCTGAGGATGAAAACCTGTAACCAGCCTCTCACATCCCTCTTCCAGTGCAGCTTCCAAACTTCCCAGAGGTACCACAACACCTTAACATCACACACAGACTATTCTGAGTTGGAAGGGACCCACAAGGATCATCGAGTCCAACTCTTCAATGTCCCACACAGGGGATTGAAACCATGAACTTGGCATTGTTACAACCCAGTTTGAACCAGTAGTTTGATTTGTCTGTCCTTTCCAGCAAGAAGAAAGGAGAGGTTGGAAAAGCCTAATTTTCTAAGTTTGTAGTTGAAAAGCCTCAAGCAATTCCAGGCATCACCTAAAAATAAAAAACATGAAGAATCGAGAGCGAGTGCATCGGTTTCTCTCATTTTGTAGAAGAGTTCTCAGAATTGGATGTGGATACATCTAAGGAGAAAATCAGGAAGGATTATTCCCCTCGGGTGCATATGTTTGTTTTTTGAAACAATGATTGAGTTATTTTAATACTCTGGATGTTCATCCTCATGTACAGCACAGGAAAAATAGAATAAACAAAGGAGAAAATATTTTCCACTCGGCAGCATTAAAAAAAGGAGTTGTGTCCCTCTCTGTGCAGATTTGGAAGAGCTTGTCTGAGTAGAATAGGAACACAGTAATAACAGAAAAACAATACAACAACAACAGCAGCAGCAGCCATAATAATAGTAATAATAATAATATTATAATAATAACAACAATAATAATAATAAATATAATAGAAAAGATTGTTTAAACAAAGCTTTAACCTTTTCAGTTAACCATGATACATCCCGAAAGTCAATTCTCTCCCAGAGATTCAATTCTGGAAGATCAGTTCTCAGGTAATATCTTATCATCACTGTATTTTAGATTAGACACTCTCAGATTTTCCCGCTCTGTGGCCATTGCCATCTGTGTCTTTCCTCTGCAAAGAGTAGCAACAAAACTCTATAAAGAAGTTTTTTCTTGCTATGCTGAGGAGTGAAATAAATTTCTATTTATTCTAATGTAATTACTCTGCAACAGGAAAAAAGCAGCGGTAGAGCCCCATAATACAGAATTTATAGAGTCCTATGGGAAGGTATTTCTGGCATTGCCAATGACACAGCATTTTCCAGTTTCAAAATCAAGTCACTTCAATATGTGTGACTGATTCTTTTGTCATTCACAACCAGATTTTTAAGTGTCAGCATCACTGTGTTTCATATATTGCAGAAATCACATTTGTCAGACAGCACACAGGATAAGAACATGGAGTATAATTGCATTTATAACATTTATTTCATCAAAGAATGTGAAAATAGAAGTAAAAACAGACAGTGAATGTTGACCAAAGTGATCTGGGTACATGAGTTTCAATAAGTTCTTGAAATGGCAAAATAGTAAATGTTAAAAGGCATAAAAAAGGAGGGTGCTCAGATGTTAAATGTAGTTTCCAGGCCTTGTGTATGTTAATGAGCTTCTTTTCCATCAGTAAACTGCTGGTTTAGGAATAAAGGGAGACCTTCCAGTGGTTGAATTTTATTCCTTCCCTTACAATGCATACATACATATATATATATATATATATATATAAATGTCTATATACAAAGCGGAGTCAGATGGGGAGGACTGAGGAAAAAGCCCAACTTTGAGGCAGAATTCTTTATGCAGAGAACTTAATTTTTTTGCTTCAGTTCCTGGTCTGCAAACAGGGCAAAATGTCCTTTTCTCAGATCTGTCTGTATTTAATTACTTGTGTTAAGAATTACCTCTTCCTCTTTCTTTGTACAACATCTCTAATCAAATTCTGATTTGGCTGAGTTTCTTATTAAAGTGCAAACCATAAGTACTAACAGGCATGGGGAGCTCATTGCAAATTAAAAAAAGCCTTAAGACAGACTGAGATTTATTAGCCCCCGCAGACAAGGATTATAGAGAATATGCAGGGTTTGGGCCATGTTTGCATGTGTGGAATGCATTTGTGTTTGGGAGTGAGAAGTGAGGGGTGGGTTGTGTAGCTCCAGCAATACTTATTTAGTCAAGTTTCACCCATTTCTTTGCAAAGCTGTTGTTGTCTGGTGGGTTTAAAGCCCTGAGTTCGCAGATTTTCACTCCCAACTGAAAGAAGGAGGATAAACTGCACAGTTCAGACATGGGGCAAGGATGGGATGTACCAGCAGAGAGAGAGGAAGGGTCTGTGCAGTCCTGTCCAAATTGTTACAGTAATGCAGGACTTGTCAGTCAGAACTGAAGCACAAAAACTTTGGGTCTGTTTTTCAGCACATTAAAAAACTTCTCCAGAACAGTTAGCTGGAGAGCCAACATTATTCTCAATTTAATATTAAATAGCTAACTGAAGTTAATTTTAGATGGAATGGCTGAGCCACCAATAATAATTGCAGTATAATTAAATTCAACATCCTAGGGGGAGATACAGAACCAAAAGGCAACACAGAAGGAGACTAAGCTTTGTAGGAAGTGATTTCAGTAAAATGACACAGAGAGACAATGAGGTTGAAAGTTAAAAGGAAAAAAAAAACAACTGGAGGCATGGCCTGAGAAGAACCCAGCAGTTTTTAGAAGTCAGTGTTCCATGGAACAGAAGGGACAGGTAAGATGGGATGCTCAATCAGTAAAGTGGAAAATGCTCTTCCAAGACAAACACATGGAAATTTGAAATATTTCCATGAGGTGAACACTAAGGAATGTTCATTTCAGCAAGGAGTGTTCAGGAGAAAATGAGAAGAGAATGGATTCTCAAGATTATTTGGGCAAAAGTAGAAAACTATACGAATTTTTTATGTTTATTTAAATAGCCTGGAAAGCAAAAAATCCATTCTTTAAAAATTAGGATTAACCTCTGAAGCAGTGAACTGTCATAACAAGCTGTATTTATAGACAAAGGGATCTGGACGTGGATGTTTAGTATCATAAATGTTCGATTCATAACTTGTGTGATTCAGCATCTTATTAAATCTTATGATAATTGTCCCTGAAAAAAGTTCATGATTTTCAGAGCTGAATGGAGTATTTTAATTGTGGGCACACTGCTGTTTGGTTTGCACTTTTATCACTGAAATGTGTGATCCTTCTAATATTTAAATGATTTTTATTAATATAATTACTGCATAAATTGATATAGACAAAAATTGGTTTTGAAAAGTTTGACAAACCACACCACCCATGAAAACACTGGTTAATTGTTCACATGATTTATAAATCCAGGGCTCAAACAAACAGCTTTTCTCACACAAACTTTTTGTATCTAACATTCTCATGTTGTATTTGTGAAACAGTTTTTTTCACTTTCTTTTTTTCCCCCACAAAAAGTACTTGTGAAACTGGGATTTGGAAAAGTTTGCTCCTTGGCTATTAAAAAAAAACAAACAACAAGATTCCTCAGTTTGTAATCATTTATGATAATAAAGGGAAATAAGCTTGTATAAAACTTGTATGATAAACTGAGTGGGAAACACTGTGGAAAATTTTATAACCACATGAAAAATGTCTTCTGTGGCCTCATCTGGCTTCTCAGTGCAATAATGGTCACTGAAACCACAAGGGATTTTCTTCCTTCCTACTCTCTTGTACATACTCCTATGATAAAATAAGTGCTTTTTAGACCATTCAGAATAATACAGAACCAGCTTTGGTTTGGGATTGTTTTCCAGAAAGAGTTCTAAACAATTATGGAAAATGATACATTTGTTATGGGAAATAATTGCACCATGAGCCAGATTCACAAAATTAGATGGTAGCGAGTTTTTTAAAAATTAAGAGTAATTTTGATCCTTGTAGGCTGGGTGGGTAATTGGATTTTGAATGGTGAAGGAGGAGGTTAATTTTCTCAAAACTGTACATGCAGTGCCTGTTCCTGGTGGTGGCCTAGCTCATTAAATTATGGATGTTGGAGGGCTGGAGTGTGCTCAGAGTTCAAGTCCCTTCTGTTCACACAACAGGATGCTCTTCAGTGGAGAGACTGAACTCAGGGAAGGCATCAAAGCTTCTCATACCTGAGTGAGACCACAGAATTTTAGCATAAGATTCATTTCTAATGCCCACAGTAGGAAAACAAATCTTCTATTTTAACTGTGACACATTTTTTTGTTTAACCCTTTCACTGATGAGTTGCTTGTGCCAGAAGTTGATACCCCTTAAAACCTCTTCCATAAAGATAAAATACAATATTTTCTGTTCAAATTCATTCCTTGACATACTTACTCTGTGAAGCAGTGCACCAGGTTTCTCTTCCCTGTCCAAAGAAGTGTCTGAACATTGTTTTCACATGAAAATGTTCTTATTTTAAGACATTTTTTCCATTTTTAAAGTACTGGTTTTTATTTGATACTTGCAAGTGGCTTTGAGTGAAAAAGAAATAGTGAGATTTCCAGACAGTGGAAGGACTTTGCTTTCCTCTAAGGCAGTGTTCATGCACAAAACTCCTGGTAAAAAGTAATATTTCAGGGAACTGCATACAGTGTTTTCAGGAGTGAGTTTTTTCCATAACAGAGGTGAGGTGGTGCAGTGAGAGCGAAGAAGAGAAAGAAAACATTACTGTTGTTTGGATCATTTATGGGAAATTCTACTTTATTACAAGCTCAAGTACATTAGTTCACCAGGATTTTATGGCAGGGAATTTTGCTGTTGCTTTACCCATTGTACAGTAATTTTCGTGTTGAGGGTTTGTTGTTTTTCCTTCCCCAAGAAGAACATAAATACTCATCATTTTGTGTTTTGTGTCTTATCCTTGAGAAACAAGGAACTATTGAATTAGAGTTTATTTTCTGTTATTATGTAAAATAGAATCACTGAATCCCAGAATAGTTCGGGCTGGAAGGGGCATTAAATCCCATCCAGTCCAACTCCCTGCCATGTCCAGCACCCCCAGGTCCTGCTCCCAGGGCTGCTCCATCTGCTCATCCCCAGCCTGGATTGATCCCTGGGTTCTCCCAGCCCAGGAGCAGCACCAGCACTTGGCTGGTTTAACCTCAGGAGATTCCCAGGGGACACTCCTGGGGCTTGTCTGGGTCCCTCTGCTGTCGCTGCACCCTCAGCTTGGTGTCACCTGTGCCCTCAGTCCCTTCCTCTGTGTCATTAATGAAGATATGAACTCTCACTGGTACCAGTATGGACCCTGAGGGTTCCACTGGTCACTGGTGCCCACTGAGACTCTGAGCCACTGACCACAACCCTCTGGGTGGGATCATCCAACCCATTCCTAATCCACCTGGCATTCCACCTGTCAAATCCATGTCTGTCCAGTTTAAAGAAGGACGTTGAGGGGAACCATGGCAAAGGCTTTTCAGAATGACACTTGTAGCCCTTCCCTTGACCACTGGTGGAGTCTCTCCATCACAGAAGGACAGAGGGTGGTGGGGCAGGACTGGCCCTGGTGAAGCCATGCTGGGTGTCCCAAATCCCCTCCCTGTGCTCCTTGTGCCTCAGCTCCCAGGAGCAGCTGTTCGTTCCATGGCCTTCCCAGGCTGACAGGGCAAAGCTCCCTGGGTCCTCCTTTCCACCCTTTTTAAATATGTGGGCAATATTTCCTCTTTTTCCACCCACCCCAGAACTCCCTCCCTGACAGGACTTTTGGGATGCACTGGAGAGTGGCATGGCAACTCCATAGCCAGTCCCCTCGGGACTCTGGGATGCTTCTTACCAGGTCCCTCAGACTTAGGTGCTTAGAAACCTTGTTCAGGTTCCTCAGGTGATCATGAACCTGATCTTTAATCCATGGAAAGCTTCCTTAGAGATCCTTAAAATACTCATATTTAACATAAAACCACTCAGTTAGTGGGATTTCCATCGTATCAGCTGTAACACTTTACTTTAGAAAACAACATTATAGATTTTTATTGAAATTCAAGGATATTCTCTGGATTTTGGAGCCTCACAGTTCTTAAATGACTTTTACTGAAATGGAATTTTCTGCTTCTCTAGGTAGGTATTAGGAAAAAAACCCAGTGCTTTGCACTGATCCGCAGAACAAGTGATCAGGCTGGAACAGAAGATGCCATCCCTTCACCGTGTGGATGAGAAGTGACATCAAGAAAATGCCTCTTTGTTGTTGAACATGATTGCCTTTTCCTTAATTTTTGCCCCCTTCCTTTCCAGTTTTCTTCAAGTATTTTGTTCTGTTTGGTCCTTGAAAGCCAAGCAGAGGTTTTCTGGGACCAAAATCAATGAGCACTGCTGTGTACAGGTCTGCTGCAGGCACATCGAGTCATGGCAACAACTTGTGGTCTCAGATAATGTGATAAAAAGGGTTGGGAGTGGGGTTGAGCCTCATGGTATTCCCTGTCTGCACCTGTTCTGGTCACTATTCTGCCTTTTTCCCTAAACTTGCTGTATCTTTTTTTGGTCTCCTGTAAGAAGGAGAAAATGAACATTACCACCTCCAAATATGCTTGCAATTTTTTATTGGTCTTAAAGAACATACATTATTAGCATTAGATATAAGTATTGCTGGGAACAATCTAATTTCAGGACTAACTTGCAGGAAAAAATGCTCTGGTTTAATTTTCAAAAAGCACCTTCCCTTAATTATCTCAGGCTTTTAGGGTTTTTTTCCCCCCCTGTTCTGTGCTACTGGAAACAGAGTTTGACATTAATATTTTTGGGCAGCTTTTCAGCCAGGGTAATGCAGTGTAGCTTGATCAAAGTCAAAAGAAGTAGAACAATATTTACAGTTCTGTTTGCTTGGAATTTTTTTGGAGTTATTTTGGTCACAAGAGCCTGTGACCATATTGCACAAGAGTGTTACAAAATACTGTGGTATGGGAACGCAGGCATGAGCATCTTTAGCATTTTTTTCAGCTTTAAGGAAAGTGGCAGACATGAAGGAGATGGAATTGCTAATTTTACGTGTTCATGCAGAAATACAGCAGCTGGATCAAACCTTTCTGTTAGTATATATTTATTTTCATTTTAATTGCTGGTTTTGTAATGCCATTTGGGTAAACCTGTTGTCACACCCCCACCCCTCCCACCCAAAACCAGGAAAGGGCCTCCATTTATTAATTCTTGTCTAATTCTATGCAGATGTTTTGCTTCAAAAGATGTTAGAGTAAAAAGAATATACTCCATCTGAAAATGCTCCATCCTGAATGGGTTCTGCCAGTTTTCTGACTGCACATTGTGAAAACAGTCATGGTTAATAAATGGCCATATAAGCCTGAGCAGATCTCAAGCACCACTTAGTGATCAGCCTCTTCCCTCTGTGTTCCTTTAGTTCTGTCCCAGCCCAAATCAGTTTTAATGGACCGGGTGGTCACAGTTTTTACCCAACTGGGATCTCCTTTCTAGATTGACATCAGTGTTTTTCTATGCTTACCAGAATGACTTAAAAGTTTAGATTTCTGCTTGCATTCATGATCTCATGATCATTCTTTAGTATTATGTGTTTACCACGTTATAGTTTAAAGCATGAATTAAAAAACACATTCTATTAACTTGTAGATGTGCTATCCATCTTCAGATTCACACTTAATAAATTTTATCCCTTTGAGGGTCATCCTGTCCATCTGTTTCCTCACCTCTGTCCCTTCATTACTGAGAGCTCCAACGTCCTAGAACTGTGGAACTTACTGATCCATTCTTAGGATGCCCATAAATGTAGGAATATTTTTCAATGCCCTTGTGTTTTGCAGTGTTTGATAAGGGGTTTGGCCAGGTCATCTCTGGGCTCACAGAGCCTGATCTCCCTTGGGTAGGAAGAGTTGTGACAGTTTTCTGAGTTTTTAGTTATTTTGAAAACTTCTTTGGAGGAGTTTTTAGTTATTGGAAAACTTCTTTGTGAGTTATAATATAAAATCTCATGAGTAGAGGAAATACTCAGTGTCTTCCCAAGCTGAAAGACATCCTAAATTAAAGGGAGTATGACTCTGAGATGGGCAAAGTTTTTCTTTCTCTAAATTGCTCAACATCCTTTTCCTTCCAAAGTCTCAGCCATAAGGCAGACTGGCTCCTGGTATCTCAGAAAGTGACATGCTTCAAAGCATCAGTTGTTTATTTTTTTAATAGTAATAAATAATCTGGTTTAAGTGCCGGGAGAGTCTGAATAGTTTGGCATTAATAATCTACCTATGCATATCTGTTTCCAGAAAAAGCTCTTTATTACTCTGGATTTTATTTTTCATTTAGTCTTGCCTAATACTTAAAAATAAGAACAAATGAAGCTTCCACACTTAAATGACTTATTTCTTAGTCCTAGTAAAATGGTAACATTTGCAAGTTCTGACATGGGTCCATCTGTCTGCATGTTCATACTGCGCTTTAATCTCCATTTTTTAATGTCCACCTACAAGTTTTTCACTCAAAGTAGATTTTAGCACAAAATCAAGAGCTGAAGTCTTGGCCAGGCTCACATCAAAGTTTCTTGGTGTTAAAGCTTTTTGGGAGCAGAACCATCAGAGATTGTGGTGTGCTCTTGGTTTTTCTGCATCATTTCTAACTTAAACACCTCCTATGTAGTTCAAATATTTGCTTTTCCATCACATAAAATAACCAGTAATTTAATTCCTTTGTGTTTTGTAATAAGATACTTGGTTCAACAGTAAGTTACCTTAAGAAATCATATTTGTTGATTACTTAATTTGGAGTTGTAAATTTTAATAGATGTTTTTACCTTGTTCCTTTCTTCCCAGTGAAATGGGAAGGTTTAGGTTCAAAGTGCTGTCCCTTGGATGGAGTCAGTGCAGTTGAAGCCTTCTGGTAGTTACTTGAAAAGCTTGGAATATATGAATGGATTTGTTACACTCTGCAGTCTGAAACTCTCCCCTCTGGTCTTTGCTTATATTCTTACCTGCGACTTACAGGGAGTTCAGTGAGTCTGAGAGTCTCATACAGCAATTAAATTCCTCCTCTACCTTAAAAAGAAAATGAGTGTGTAAATGGAATGCAAAAAGAACAGGCTTTATATACAGGTTCTATATACAGGCTTATATTCAGGTAATATAAATAATGAAAATTAAGTGGGCAAACTATTTGAAAAATCAGTCCTACAAGTTGATTTGACTTAAATAAGGTGTTACTGGAATGTAGGAAATTACAGATAAATACAAGAAAAACCTCTTTTACAGTAGCTGTGATAATAACAGGGTGCCCAGAGGTGTTGTAGTGTCACTTTTTGAGACACTCAGGGGTTGTCTGGGCAAGTCTCTGCTCACTTGAGCCAGTTCTGTAGGTGAACTCCACAAGTCTCTCCCAACCTAAATGACTTTGTGAACCTACAGTAAACCTTAAAATGGGGATATTTATTCTCAGTGACAGTAAGGCTGTGAGCAGTGCAGGCTTTGCAGGAATCAAAAACGTGCAGATTGTAAGGATAAGAAGACTAATTATAAGAAACTGGATACCTGGTTTCAAGCCACAGAGAATTTATGGAAGCAAAGGGAAGTAGTTACCTTTCTTTCTTAAAAAAAATAAAAATCTGTGTAATATTAATTTTATTTAGATTATTTCTTTCTGTGTGATAATTTAAAAGAATTACTTTTAGCTTTTTATTTAGCTTTCCTGTTGTCTGAGGCTCCCTCACAGTGACCAAACTCCTGGTTCTGGACTAACATGACCAGTCTTTAGAGGGTTTATATGAGATGCTTGTCAGGAAAACTCTTCTCTGGACAGTAGCAAAAGTTTAGAGCAGGAGATCTTGAAGTGGATATTTTTATAGTTTATCTTAGTGTGATAGCTTTGATTCAGGCCCCCCTTTTTTGAGACACTCAGGGGACATTAAGAACAATTAGAATAGTAAAATTTTACCTCTGAAAAACTCACAGTCATTGCCAGTTTTCAGTGGAGGGTGTTACTAGAAGCAAAGCATAAGGTTGTATTGAACTGTGTGTTACACACACATAGATAGGTAGGTAGGTAGCTAGGTAGATAGATAGATAGATGATTGATAGATAGATAGATAGATAGATAGATAGATAGATAGATAGATAGATAGATAGATGTATTAATATGGGAATTTCAAGATGAGTTTGTTTTGGCTGTAAATGTAAAGATGTGCATCACAAATCACATTAAGTGAAAATCACACAATTCATGCAGTAATGTTTTATGTCAGAATGACACATCCTAATTGAGATTGCTGCAAATATTTGCATCAGTGCTTCTTGCTGCCATCTGCTTGTAATCTCCAGCTCTGTAAACTATTCTATTTCTTACCTGATGCTCCTTACCTGTGTTCTGCACAGTTATGATTTTTGAGTTCAAACTTACTTTTTAACGTGAAAAATGTAAAATAATGTTATGTATAAAGAACTCAGCCATTTCAGCAACTCAACCATCTACAGAAATCTGAACTTTGACAAAGGAACATCTTTGTTTCATTCAAGAACCATGGGGTTTTTTTAAAAACCAGGTAGCACATTTTAGCAAAAATGTTGGGGATCTGTAGGAATGTCACCATGAAACATTCTCTTGCACCCCTGTAGAAGAGCAGCTGCTTTATTGAATTTGGGTAGTAAGATTTTTTTAGAGCCCTTGGAAGTACATGCATTTGTCAAAATCTCACGTTTAGCTGATGCTGGAGAATTTTCCCTCCAATTTAAATCCATGAAAATTTAAAGTGAGCAGAAGCAACAGCATCTGGATTCTGGTTTTATGAGCAGCAGTCAGGTATTTCTGCCTCTGTGCTAAATGTGTTCCCTTGCTCTGCTGTTGTGGCTGCTGAAATCACTCTGAGGTCACATCAGAAAAGGGTATTTGCTGAGTTTGATACGAAGTCATCTTGGATATCAGGACATCAAGTGGTTAAAAGTGTCCGCAGTGGCCTGCTTATTGATGTAATCTTGCAGCCCTTCCTAAAGGGAACTATTCCTATCATACTTACTTTGAAAAGAATTACAAATCTTCCAAGTGATCATTTATTATAAACCCCTCAAAACAGCAGTTGTAAAACAAATTGCTGCAACACTGTGTGCTGACTTCCTGTCACATGTTCTGCTCTTTAAAGTGATGGTTTGTGTCATTTTCACCATATTTGGTCTATAGTTGTGTCTTTTATGTAAAAATGCAGAGGTTACAGTTGAGATCAACTCATGATTTTCTTAAATGTCATCAGGAGCTGTAATTCTTTTAATTAATCAGTGATAGGTAGCAGAGGTGTAATTAATTTTAATTTCAGAAGACACAGTCTCTAAGCACCATTTAAACACATTATAGTGCCATTATTATGACAATAATGAGCTTTAATTTATTGTCACTTTAAATTTTGGCCATCTTAGCCAGCAGCACTAAAAGAAATCCTCTGGTGTTTAAAAATACTCAGCAACAGCTGCTGCTCTACCAGCACAGGAAAAAAGTGACAAAGCATCTGACAAGAAGAGGTTTAGATGCTGGATTTTGAGTTTAAATTTGTTCTTTTGTTTGTTGGATGAAGGCACAAGGTGGTTTAGTTTTAATACTTTGTTAAATAATGGAACTTAATGTGGTAAGTTGTGTAAGGGCTACGTTGGGCATGGAGTGGTATGGAAACACAGCTTGGAGCAAGAAGAAGAGCAACATAAACAAGCTGGGAAGAAAATTGAAAATACAGATGGAGTCAAATGCAAAAGGCAGGAAAATAAAAAAGAGCAGAGAAGTTTCAACCATTTAAATAAAAGCAAGGATAGAGTCAGAGGAATCCTAATGTATTTAATTGCCATCAGTACTCTCTCTGCTGCAGAGAATTTGCTGCTTTTCTCACTAATTCTCTGTTATTCACTCCTTTTGCTGAACTTGTGGGGAAACAGCACAGCTTCCCATCCCCTGTTCTCTGTTGCAGTTCAGTGCTCAGTGTAGAGCTGTCAGGGACAGCAGTGTTGAATATTGTTAAGCAAACAATGGCACTGGTTTTGGTTTGGCCATAATGTGAGTTTGAAGGGCCGTCTATTCCCCAATCCCACGTTATTCCAAGGCCAGTACTGTGCATGCAGAAGCTGAAATATCAGCCAGTTGTAGGCTCTGATAATCCATGTGATGAGTTCTGCACTCTGGCTGTGTTCACATCTTGTTTATATTAATAAAGAAATAGATTTCCCATATGTGATTAATAGTTTCACATGCCTCAGATTGTACATGCTGAAATTCAGAAAAAATAAATAAATGAAGTTATCTATCCCTTCCTTTTACAAAAGGTTATAGTGATTTATAACTACTGGGAAGTCCCGAGCTGGAACTTTGTTTTCCATAATTCGAACAACTTCAAAGTGTGCTTATCTTCCTTATGTTAATATGCATTGATTAGGAACAGATGAAGGATTGGGGGGAGGTTGTAGAAGAAAGATGTAATTTGTTTAACTATTATCTACAGAACATCCACTGTGGATTGTTAAGACCACAAGAACGGGATGTTTTGTTAGTTGTA
This sequence comes from Poliocrania exsul, assembly GCA_035041345.1. Taxonomy (NCBI): domain Eukaryota; kingdom Metazoa; phylum Chordata; class Aves; order Passeriformes; family Thamnophilidae; genus Poliocrania; species Poliocrania exsul. Next base: position 8,244,384 of record JAWWLZ010000094.1, on the reverse strand, counting down.
GTATCTCAAGTCCTTGGGTGGAAATTCCCGTGAGGGAACTTCACAGACTTTAGAAAACTCAGAAATCTTGGGTAAAATTTTCGCCAGCTTCAAATTGTTCAAAATTATGGGCTTGTGAAATTGCAGATTTAAGGAAAAGGTTGGTTGGTTGGTTGGTTGGTTGGTTGGCTGGTTGGTTGGTTGGTTGGTTGGTTGGTTGGTTTATCTTACCTTGGAAGCTCTGTATGCAAGACTTGGACAGAACCAATGGGTTGCTTTGGTTGGATATATCTTACAATTTCAAATTTGTATTAGTCTCACAAAAGTCAGCTATTGACAGTTTGGCTGTGTCAGGTTTTCATCTTTAAAGGTATTTAAATTATATATTTCTGTTCTTGTTCTCACTGAGCATCCAAAAAACCTATTTAAGGAAAAAGTTTAGCCATGCCCACAAAGTAGGTTATTGCATTTATAGCATTGTTTTTGGTTTCTTGAAAGTCACTGGAGAGGGAGAAGAGTGTGAAACAGAAAACCACCATTATGGTTATTCATTGTGATAATTGCAGTTCTTGTAAAAAAAAAAATTGTATGAGTGTCTGTCTAGTGAATACCTTCCATAAACTTGCTTTTCTTGCCTTAGAAATTCAGAAGAGTTGCCCAGCCAAAGTCATGGGCAGCCTGATGCTGTTGGGCTGCTTCAGGATGATTTTGAAAGGAGTACACATAAAATAACCACAAACTTGGTTTGCCAGCCACGTGGGGCATTTTAAAGTTTGAAATGGGGGCTCAAACTAACCCCCTCATTAGCAGCAGCTTTGTTACCATCTTTTGATTATTTGTTTCTGAGAAAAGAGATGTTGGTGGAACAAAACCACTTTATAACTTTTGGCACTAATTGCCTAAATTCTCATGGAAAAGCAGAGTGAAATATTCGTGCCCTGGGAGGGAGGCTGGATTTTCTTCAAAACTGTACTACCTAGGAACTTTATTTTTGTAAGAAAAGCAAGATTCTGTGTGTCCATGGAAACTAAACTGAACTGCTGTGAGCATCAGGTTGATTTCCTCATTTAGGTCATTTTCAGCAGAGATGTTCAAGCCATTGTGCCATAAAAGCTCCAGAGACAGCACAAATCATTGGAATATATTGCATTTAGATATAATAATACTACCTGTTGAATTAAAATAATCTATTTCTAGGGTTGTCTGTGCATGTATTTCACAGTGATTTGTAGGCATGCACCACCAGCAGTTCAGAGGCTCACAAGGCTGCCCAATCCCATCACCACTGCTCCTCTGCCAGCAAGAAAATTCTATTCAGTCCTTCCTGTGCGATTTTGGCAGGTTTTGTGCAAGATTTCTACACTGGGACATGCCATGTAGAGGGTGACCAAGTCCAGGTGTACTTTTTGAGCATCCTGGTGTCAGCCAGTGAGTCAGAAAGAGTTGAACCTTGGCCCTCAGAGTCTTCTTCTGCCTCTCTTCTTATTCTGCCTTTCTGGTTGTTTGGCAGATTTTTGTGCTGCTTTGTGGAGCTGAAGGTGCTGGTCTTCAGAGGAGTACTTTTGGAGGCTGTGTCTCCTGGGGTTGGGATCACCAGGCTCTTAATAAATGCATTGCTGCACAAATGTTCCCAAGGCAGACTGTAATTAAAATATTTGAGAAACTTCTTTTTATCTTACCCAGTAGTCAGGTTGGTGTGGCTTTTCATCAGCCTGTTTTCCTGCTTAACCATAATTCATCAGGATTCAGGAAGCTTTCTGGCATTGTTCCTTCTGTGCTACGACGGTGCATTTAGTGCCAGGTGTCTGAGTTAGGATAAGTCTGAATTGGGATGCCATGTGTTGTCCAAGAGGCCTGAAAAATACTTAAGAATGAGAATTTGGGCAAAGCTGTTTGATTTCATTTGACAGGCAATACCCTCCCACTGAGCCTGCATTGCAGGCAGGGTATCATCTTGCCCTGGGCTGATGTAATCATAACCTCAGATATCAGAGGTTTGCACAATGCTTCTGAAAGTGCAAAGAAAAAACTCAATTTTTTAAAAAAACAATCAATCTGAGAAAAATTTTGCCACTTTGTGTGAATCTTCAGTGCTGTTTGTAATACTCAGCAAAGCAAGTACATGGGACATTCTTCAGCTTTTGTTTTCTTCCATATAAAGATTTTTAATTGGTGCAACAAATGCATAATATTCGCCAGTAAATGTAAGCACTGAGGTCAAGAAATTAATCAGAATAATGTATACATTTGAAACTGGTGGAAAATTAGCCAAAGGCCAACATCAACTCTCATATTCTTCTGAATTCTTTTGAGATTTTCTGATTTTCACTTTGTGACCTTCAGTTACTTGGTGTTTTCCTTCTGTGATTTGCCGTTCATCTGCATGTTTGCTTGGTGGGTTTGTGACTTCACACATTAGCAAACTCATAATTTAAATATATTTCTTACCACTACTTATTAACTTGTTTAGAAGATGTGGCTGGTTTTAGTGCTGTTGGATGGTGGCCTTTCTTGGTGTGGTGTGGCAAAGAATTTAAGTTGTCTCTGCTGTTAAGGGAAATACGGACACCAGTGTAATTTGGATTTATCAAAATGCAGTATACCTTTGGGATAGACTGGTTTCCATGACAACCTTTTCTTTTGTAGTTTTTAGGCTAGAAAGGATGGGCAGAAGCTGTTTTATTCAGCAGTGATTAAATCAGTCTTTGGGTTTGGTTAATAAAACAGTGCCAGAATACCCAAAATTATTTCCTGATGGCCTCCTTTTACTCTGGCTGCAGTGGACAGGGAGATTGGAAGGGCCCAATCTTAAGGGGAATTGATTAAATATTGGCAATTCTTCTACACTGATCATTGTTTAGCTTGGAAACAAATAGGTAATCTTTCTTTTTCCAATTCTGTGCTCCTCTAATCAATCTTTTCAACACAACAGTCAAGATCAAGGTGCTCTGAATACTGTGGTTACTTCAAAGCACAACGTGAGCCTGGGCTTTTAATTTCAAATATCCTAATGACCTGTGCTCATTTTTAATCTTTAACCTTGTAATCTTTTTTAATCCTTGCTGTAAATTGTTGTCATATCCTGTGCATACACAGATATTGCAAAAACAGAAGGTACCACAATGAATTCTCCCAAATCCTTGTGACTCAATGGATGAATTTCTCTCTGTGGATGTGAAATTCCCATTGTTGTTAATGAGATTCCCATATAGCTATAGAAAGATAATGATATTAAGTATTTCCCTATATAGCTGTAAAATAAATTAAATATAATGGCACAAGTGACCTCATTTAATGAGAGTAGGATACTGATTTTCTGTATCAGTTTAGAGGTGGAGAACTGCTTTGCCATATTTTAGAAGAAGACTTTTACCTAGTTTAGTGTTGTTAGAGAGCCATAATTCCTACAGCAAGAGAGGTGTTCCCCACCCATACAGGAATGATGCTGTGGACTGTCATTGCATAAGATTCCTTGTGTCAAAACCAAGTTTTTTGGGGGTATTCCTTCTCATTATGAAGGTTCTTCAGATGTTGTCAAAGGTTGCATCATTTCAGTTTCTTTTCTTTCTTTTAAATGTGATCACAGAAGGTGTGAATTGCAGGCAAGGTTTCAATATTGCTTGTTCACATGAGAAAAACCCACCACTTTTTAGTTGTAATAGATTCTATCATTGATTTTTTTATACTTGTCCCAATACAGCACCTTGACATTGATATGTGATAATGTTTTAGCCTCAGTTGAGACTCTGATTTGTGTTATTTATCAGGGAATTATGTGCTCTCAAGTAAATAATGTAATGTTTTCTAGTTCTGTTTTAGGACTTGCTTTGCATAAGGTCATATTTGTACCTGTTCTGTTAAAGACTTAAACATGTCTTTAAACACTAAATTAAGTTTAATCACAAAGAAAAGGCACTATTGATGATGTGATGATCTTGGGCATGCTTATGCTTCTCTTTGTATTTTGCATCTCCAGGGAATTCTTTTTACCTTCCTCTCTTTGGAACTAGAGAAGAACTTTCATTTCACTTTCAAGATTATGTAAACTTCAAACCTGCACAGCACTCTCCTGGAAAATGTTTTTATTTACCAGATAGTGTCTTCCTTCTGTGTTTAGACCCTCATAACACACTATACCCTCGAACTGGAACTTTGATCAGTAAGAGTCTTAAAAATGGATTATTTAGTATTTATTTATTTAATTTTAGAGCACTAGTCACCTTGGTAGTCTTCAAAGTTTGAGGTGAGTGAAGGTTCAGGGAATTCCTTCAAAAAAGAAATACTAAATTAAGAGAATCTTTAGGAAGCAGCATGAAATGATCTTAGCAAACAATTGGCCCCTGCTGCTTTGTTTTTTCAAGCTTGGATTCAGACTTCTGAGCTGCACCACCAGCCCTGGAATGTCATTATGAGGCCAAGAAACATGCTTTCTACTCATCAAATCTACTATTTGATGTATTACTATTTGAATTTTGGTCAAAAATCAACTCTTTTCAAAACTCAATATGAATTTTACCCATTACCCAAGGAAACTCTTTATAGATTTATTTATAGTTTATTTTACCAGCACTGACCACATTTTTACTCTTCTACATAAGATGACAGCTATTCATGCAGAATTTACTGATTTTTGTGAGTGACCCCAGGTGGAGCACTGGAAACTCTCAGGAGTCAATGCACAGAGTTTGGTTCATTTTGATGTGTGTTTATCGTAATTTCAGTATTAAGCACAGATTAATACAAGATCTTGATAATTGTGAAGAGTTAATACACAATGCACGAACTGAAATACATGAAATTCCATTTAGGCATCCCAAGAAACTGTTTTACTGGGGCAGGAGTAGAAATTGAGCTTGACTTAAGTGCTTCTCCCAGAAGAAGAGAAATCTGCTGTGGTGATCATCCCTAGCCAAGTTTGGTGAAATCCTGCTTTGTCTTTCTATCTTTTCATCATAATCCTTGAAGTTTATCCTTTAATCCTCTCAAATGAAGCTACTTCCAAGTTCTCTTGAATAAAAAAAAAAACCTGCAGAAGCCTCTGTGGGATGTGTAGCATCTTTTAATGCTGGAGAAAAGCCCTTCATGTGCTCATTGATTTTGCAGAGAACCATCAAGGGCTGGCAGTGCTCACACCTGGGCACGGCCACAGGTGTCAGGTTTCCAACTGAAGGTGCTTTTTGTGGTGTAAAGGTTCATGCCAGAGAGGTTTTATCCCTTCCATGAACAAAGACTTCAAGCAAATGTCTTTGAAACAAATATGGTCTTTATAGTATCTCTTGAAACCCAGTTGTGAAAGGAAATCTGTCTGAAATTGCTATGAAACCACCACAGGTATGAGCTGCTGCCTGGGGCCTGTGCTGGTTCTGTCACAGACAGATGGACTGTGTTAAAACCAGAGGGAAAGTTTACACCTTGGACATCTCTAAACCGTCTCTCAAAACTCCTAATTTCATTCACTTCGGGGAAAGCCAATAACTTGGAGGGTCAGATGTTGTTTGCTCTCAGTTTTGTCTCTGTAGGACCTGTGACCTCAGGAACTGCTTGACTTGGAAGTCATAAATTAAATAATTTCAGAGCAAGAAGTTCCTTTTGCAACATAACCTAATTTTGCATTAAATTGACTTGAATCTCATTAAGTGAGATGTGGCTGGCACAGATGTGAGTGCTGTGGATGGCTGTGAGTGCATTCCTTCCCTTAAATTCTGGGAGGGTTTTTACCCTGAAAATTGCCCCGTTACTTAGAAACAACTTCATCTTAAGGATTTATTTCACCTTTTGCTACCAGGCAGTACAGAAAAATCCAGCTGTCCATATTTATATTTGCACAGTGAGTGCATTTACTCCACCTCTCCTCTCCAGTGGTAGAAACACTGTAATTACACTGCTTTTATTTTTCTCCCTGCTCATGATACAGGTATTTTTTCTGTTGTATCTGTGACCCCTGGTGTTTCTTTATAAGAGAAGTAAGTGATGTCCCACCCTTCATGTTTCTTTCCTGCTGCTGATGGAAGAGGAAGGAGTTGACAGTTTACACACAAGGTCCCCCAGTCCCCAGAGAAGTTATATCCTGCCTGTTCTAGATTTTTACTTTTCCCCAGAACAAACTGCTGATTTGTTTTAAGATACTCCTCATTGTTGTTACCACACCAAAGAAACTGGTGTGTATTTAAATGCATAATGAGTGTGCAAGGTTGTGGCTGGTACAAACCATGACAAGGTGACTTCCTAGAGAAGTTTGGTTGGCTGTTTTGGAAAATATATGTAAAGAAATGCTTTAATTTTAATCACAGGCGCTTTTTTCCTTATTTATTTAAATATTGGATAGCCATTGCAATCACAGGCATTTCTGTGAACCTGAAATAGTCATTACTGTTGGGTACCACTGTCCCAAAGTATTGGATTTACCTTCAAAACAAGCCTGTAAAAAGCCTGTGTTAGCTGTAAATATTAGGATCACTGTTTCAGTGGTATTATTTAAAGTCTTAACTGAGTAGCAACACACAATTTGACTTGATTTTTCAGGACTGTTAAATGTCTTAGTTCTGGAAATTCAGTTCATAAGGTTTTTGCTGTATCATGTGGCTCTGAGGCTGATTCAGTGCTGCATAAATCCTGTGTTTGTGCCTTACTAAGCAGCTGAAGTGATGCA
>JAWWLZ010000094.1:8216906-8219505 GCA_035041345.1 Poliocrania exsul | reverse complement strand
TATTGATTTATCAGGATTTCATTTGCCTCTTAGTTAATTTTCCAGTTTTAGCACACCTAAATGCAGAGTTTACAATACAGTAGCATAGGATAGTTTGGAAGGGACATTAAAGACCATCTCATGTCCATGGGCAGGGACACCTTCCACTAGACCAGGATCCTCTAAGGTGTTTCCCCAAGTTCCTGACATCCAGCACTGCCCAAAATCTGACCCTGTTTGTTTCCTGTTTACACTGCAATTAAAAAAAACCAAAACCTTTAAATGTTTGTTTGATTAAACTACAGTTGTTTTCAGCTCTTTTATTACATAGTTGACCAAAGGTTTGCCCTGCCTGCATCTGTATAAAGAACTTGACTGGTTTTTAAAGGCATTCAGGCAGGTAAAAGTAACCTGAGAGAGATGCTGCTGAGGAGTTGCAGAGGATGCAGGTTGTTCTCTTGTTTAATTTGATGATTTCATTAAAAGTTAAATTCTACCACTGTCTATACCTTTTCACTATGTTTTCTTTTAAACTCTTTACTTTTTCAGCAAATCTGTTGAAATTTGTTCTGGTTGAGCTTACCCACTAAACATTATTTCTATAGTGCCTCTATTTTCTGAAGGAATTTTCCAGTGGTTTGCCTCATTCACCAAGTTAAGATCATCAGATAAACCCGGAATGTCATGGGAAAGAAGTGTCGACACCATGTTTGAAATACAAATGTTACATATTCCTCTTATATAAAGGGAAAAAAAACCCTGAAACAGACCAAACCCAACACTCCAGAGTACTGTGAGCCTGTCTTGCCATCTAGTGGCAGCTGTTCATGTTTGGTTTAACTCAATCCATATTGTTCTAAAGTCTTATTTTTAGCCTTGTTTGCCGTAGCAGAGCTGACCTAATGCTTCAGGAGAGCATCATTACAGTGAGGCACTTGAACAGAAAGGACTTCTCTATTTATCTTTCTCCCAAGCATTACTATTTGCTAAAAAAATAATAAAAAATATGTATGTATAAAACATGTGTGAAGTTTAACATATAGATAGTGATAATAAGCAAAGTCAGTGAATTAAAAATCAGCATAGATCCCTTGCATTTGAAACAGAGATAGTGATCTACTTAGCTACATCAAGGAAGTGGGTTTGTAAGGCTGTAAAACACCTCTGTGATGTTCTGTTTGAGTTCATACTCAACACTGACAGTATTTACAGTAAAGTCATGGCATGATGCTCTTCTAAACAATAGAGCTGCTATTACAGATGCAATAAATGCAGCATTTGGTTGAAGTAGGGAAGATGAGGAGGGAGGAATCCTCGAGCACCCTTTTAAAGCCATTTTGGAGTGAATTGTCCACAGAGGGGTCGTTGTTTGTGCACAGAGGGAGGATTCCTAATTCCAGCTGCTGAATTGCATGGCTGGAGCTCAAGGGGTGTGTGTCCCTCAGCCTGGCCTGTGCAGAACTACAGAGTGTGTTTAAAAACAGCTTAAAAACATTTTGTTTCTTTTTAACCCCCTTTGAACTGTTCCAACTCTTGTCTTCCCTTTAGTGCTCACAAAGCTTTCCCAGTTTTCCAGCAGTTTCTCCATATTTTATCATTATCAGGTCCTGCTCCATCACTCACCTTTGAGTGCTGACCCTCATGTTTTCCCCATTTTTGCAGCATTGCCTATATCTGTTGTGGGGTTTGTTTTTTTTTTTTAATGAAATCCTTGCAAACAGACTGGGACACAACTGCAGAATTATCTGGATTTGGCAGGTGTTCAACCCCAGCCTCAAGTCCAGTGGAGCAAAGTTGCAGATGAAGGAGAGAAAACTTTTAGAAATCTGAGCAAAGCAGACACAGTAAAGTCCCAAAAGTTTGAAAAGCATCCTGGATATTGTAAAAATGCTTTTAATAAAACAATGAAATGTCACCAAACTCCAAACAGCTTGAGAGCAAAGATAGCTTTGGTAGGCCTTGAAAGGCTTTGAAAATAGAATTTAAAGGGGATTTTTTTCCTCCCTGGGTTAATATAATTAATGCTTGTAAGAAGAATTTTATTGTATTTTTTAGGAATCTCCTTTTTTAAAAAAAAAGTTCATCCACCCCAGTGTATCAGATTGGGAATGCTCAACAGCACAATGATATTGATATGTCTGTTCTTTACAGAATTGGGATCTGTGCATTTTGTCCTCACAAGTATCATGCTGCATTTTAAAGTATTTCAATTTTTATTATTATTTAATATTATTTTGACTTGTTAGACTCTGTTAGAAGGCATTTTCATTTGGAAAGATCTGTAAGTTGTTTGTTGGGAGTGGGTTTGGTTGTTTTGGGGTTTTTTTGGTTCCTTCTCTCTGGAATACCAAGAACAAACTCATCCTCTAAAAGATAAAGACACTCAACATCTGCTGGTTTCGATAGTTCTACCCTGCAGTTGTGGTAATGGTTTTGCAGGAATCAGTTTGATTATTGATGCAAGCACAATTCTGCAGACTGATCTGTGACATGTATGGTGTCTAATTTCTGAAAATGCAGAGGATTTTCGGTTTTTATTTTTGAATGTGATACATCTTGGATGTCTTTGCTTGGCAGGTTCGAAATACTCTTATTTTCTGTAGTATTTGTATTTAATAAA
>JAWWLZ010000094.1:8209406-8211906 GCA_035041345.1 Poliocrania exsul | reverse complement strand
TTTTAGGGCTTTCCAAGGACCTGGCCACATGCACAGTCCTTTTCTCTCTTTCTTATCAAAGATTCTCACCATCAGAGGGTGCACCAAAAAGTCTCCCTCTTCTCCAGCGCATTAAGTGCCTTTTTATTAATCTTTTCACAATTGTCATATTGATCTTTCTTCTACAGTTTATAAACCCTCTGTACTTTAAATTGCTTTCCTGTGCTTACTTTGAGTGTATGTTTATGTAGGTTACACTGTTCCAGCTTTCATCTGATTCCAGGATGTGAAAGGTTTCATTAAATTATTTATGCAAGATCACAGGAAAAATTCCTGCAGTAATTATTGATAAAATGATTGCTGTTTCTCTGCCAGCTGTTGGTAGTCTAAATCAGTCCTCTTGTCCCCATGATCACAGTCAAAGCACCTTCAGCTCTTCATTTTCCCCTGGAGTTACTCCTGCTTGCCAAAGCCATGCTCTTCATCATCTCTTTAGTGAGATATTTGTGCCTTTGTACTGCAGATGTCACATTAACTACTATTCTTTGTGGATTTCTGGATTATTGTCACACTTTGGGGTGGGATAGGCAGTACCATTTGCTTGTCATGGGGTTACTGATGTTGTTTCTGGGCTATGAGGGAGTTCAGGAGTGGGCAGGAGGCACTGGAACCTCTTGGGTTGGAGCAACAGGTTTGGGTGTGAATTTGGATTTGAGAGAGGAGATCCAGCACATGAGCATGGAGGAATGGGAGGAGTGCAGCACCAAATTAGTGTGGCTGGTGAAAGAAACCACCCAAACTTTAAATATTTGCAAGAAAAACTTGGAGTCTGTACCCTCACAGGTTAAATTTTGTGGTTTACAGTATTATGAAGACATGAATGGAAATTATTTGTGAATTATTGTGTTGTTCTGTACCTCTGGACTCTCCCAAGAAGAGTTTGGTTTTCTGTTCCAGGGTTCCCATCTTCACCCATTCTCCAGTATAGATGCCTGATTATATGATCTAAATGGTTTATTATTCTTCACTGTTAATGAATAATAATAATAATAATGAAGAAATTGTTAATATTCTGCATTCACAATTGCTGAAACAAAGTTTTAAGCAAATATATCTTGTTAGATGTATTGGCTAAGAATCTTTATTTAATACTACTAAACATTGTTGAACAATATCCTGAACACTCTGTATTTAATCTGGATGCTCCAGGTGTGATTGTGACAATGACCCAGTGTGGTATTTACAAGTTAAGTGAAATTATTTAACAGTATTTCCTCTTTTTCCTGTAGCCTTTTATGTCCCCTCGGTACCCTGGGGGTCCAAGGCCGCCTCTAAGAATACCCAATCAGGTAAGAATTTATCACTCCAGAGTGATGGTTTACTAATTTTACTTAATTCTGTGTAAAATGAATCAGTCCCTCCACATCTCTGTTGAACATACAAATTGTATTTTATTTCACAGGACATAAATGGAGGAACAGATATCATAAAGTGCTCTATGGCTCTTAAAAGTGCTCCAAGGACTTTATAGAAGCACTGAATTCCCCATTTCTCTCTTTCCCATCAAAGGATGTGTCTGCCAGTGAGACAGGGATGAGTAATGAGCTGCTGTTCATCAGCAGGGACCTTTATTGGCCCATCTCTGAGAAGATGGTTCTGGAAGTGTAAAGAGCATTTGTGTTTTCAGGTTCTCCATAATGCAGATAGAGGAGGAGAAAGAGTCATGAGCAGATGGGAAGTTTGAGACAAGCAGACAGAAAAATACCAGTGGGGCTCTGAGAGGAAAACTGGGTCATTTAGAATATTGGGAGGGTTGACAGAATATATGGAATGGGTGTTCTGGCTTCCAGGTCTGCCTTTCTTACTGTCACACTATACCCCAACCTTATTTCTGGCTATTTCTTTATATCTGTGTGACACTGACACAGCGGCAACAAATTCCTCTTTAGTTTTGATGCAATATCACCAGAAAGGATGCAATTTAAATTTCAGTGTGCTGTATGTATCAGGTGGCAAGACTCTCCAGGTATTCCTCTACCTGATGGTGTTTGGGATCAGGTTAATTACCTGTGCCATGGCTACTTTCTCCCCAGGGTGTCTTAATTAACCTTGATTAAATGATGGTGTGTGCAATGCCACTAGTACTGCATTTAATATTTGATAACATTTTCCTGCTGTAATGCAGTGCTAAGTAGAATCCTGATTTTTGCACTCCACAGTAACATCTTAGCACAGATATTTGAGCCCCTTATCCAGCTGCTTGGGTCATGGTGTGCATGGGCAGTGTGTGGAACCAATGAACTCCTGCAGTGCAGGTTTAAGGTTCAAATTAGATGGTAGTTTGGTCCTGCTCTAGTGGGAGGTGTCCCTGCCCATGCCAGAGGGTGGAATGAGGTCATATTTAAGGTCCCTTCTGATAGCGAAAAACACCGTAAAAAAAAAAAGAACTACTAAGAAGCTTTTTGTCTTTTAGCAGTAAAAGTATTTATTGACAATGTTGCAGGCAAAGCCAGTTCATACT
>JAWWLZ010000094.1:8190333-8200572 GCA_035041345.1 Poliocrania exsul | reverse complement strand
TAGTTTTTTCCTTTTATAGTCAAGATTTTAATCAAAATTATGTATCTCTAAGAACATACAAATTTAGTTCATGCTTGGATGACTCTGAAGTCTTGTTGACTGAAATGCAAGGATGTGCTATTCAAGTATATAAATATTATAAAGTATATTGCCTTAATATTAAGCACTTTAATTAATATTTTAATACTTCTGAAAAGGTGTTTGTTTTGGCAACAGAGCCATTTTTCCCCACAATTTTAACTGTGTGTTTTAATTATCCTAATTACACAAATGAGCATTAACCTCCAGCTGCAGGGACTCCCATGTTGCTGCTGAGGAAATCACTGTTTTGTTTCTGTTGGTGTTGCAGATACCTTATTCTTCAGCATCTCCTGGGAACTACGTAGTAAGTACTTCTGTGTGTGTGTTTGTTTACTTGGCATCACATTTCAATCAGGCAAAGAAAACCAGTCCAGATGTTGAGAGGAGCCCCATGTGATGTGTCCTGAGGGGCTTCTCAGCCATCTCTGGTGCAGATGTGGGTGTTCATTACTGGAACCATTATCAGTCTGGCCACAATTGCCCTGAGTGCTGTTGGACTCCAGCAGAGTTCTATAACTAATACAAATGTCTTGTCTTCAGTAATAATGGGCAAAAAACCTCTCAGCTTTGAGGGTAACACAGTGTTGTGCCTGAGTTTCTGAACTTCTTCAGGAAAAAAAATTTATGTGTAGGACTGATTTTTGTCTCTGTCCCCAGAGATTAACTTTGTTTATTATTTTACTGTTGTTACTGTTGGACTTGGATTATTTGTGTGTCTGATGTACTTTCTAAGGCAGATTATTTGGGCTGTTTTTATCACATGTGTAGAAATGGTGTCACAGAAGTAACATGGGAGAAGTATATATTTAAAAGCAATTTATTTTGTCCTTTATTTATGCAGTTAACTGTGGAGAAGGTTATGATTCTCACATAACTGTGCTCCTCATTTTGCCACATGTTTAATAGAAACAGCCCAAACCTGATGATCTCCAAACCAGTTCTTTTAACTCAGAACTTCACAGTGGTTTTGCTCTGGACATCAGTGATCAGTTACTGTTGAAGATAATAAAGGTATTTTGGGAATATTTTGCTTCACAGAGAGAAAGTGTTTGGGGTTGAGGAAAGGCAGGGCAGCTCTTAAAAGGTGGGTTTTAGTCAAAGGATTTGTGATCTGGAACTACAGGCTTTGAGAACTTAATAGGATTAATCTATGTATAAGAGTATATAAGCCTTTCCAGAAATATGTAAAAATCATATATAAAATACACATAAAATCTATATAAATACATATTTATATATAAATCTATATAAAATACATGAAAATATAAATATTTTCTCAGCATGAAAATAGTTGATACCAGAAAGGTTTCTAAGAGAAGAAAATCAACAAACAATGAAAGTAAATGCAAATTTAAAATGAGAATCCAAAGTTAATGAAGACAAGTAGATATTCTAATAAATGGTCAGTTAGTGGTTTCTGTATCTCTTTATATTATGTTGAAAAATACATAGAGAGAGACCTTAAAAAATCAAGTTAGTGAGGTTAGTGCAGAGTTATAGGGATAAAAAGTATATGGGTAGGCTTTGATGCCTAGATGGTTGTGTGGATATGGATAAAATATGGATATATGGAATTTTTTTTTATCTTTGAGTTCCTACTGACTGACATTTCTTACTGTTTGCAGGGTCCTCCAGGAGGTGGAGGGCCACCAGGAACACCCATCATGCCTAGTCCTGCAGGTACTGAAATGTACTTGGAAATGATAAAATTATGAGGGGTTTTAGGGAGCACACAAATTATATTTTTTCAGTAAAGAATTGGTTAGCAATAAATTACTTGATTTATATTTTCTGTATGAAGTTTTTTTCCCTCTGCAGCACAGGAGGGCAGGGAAGTTTCCGAACTGACCATAAAAACCACCAAAAAGCACCAATATAATATTTCCATTAAGTAAAATTCCATGGCTTTTTTTTTGGGTTTGTTTTTTTTCTTTTTTTTTTTTTTCTTTAAAGCAACCTAAGGTAAAGATGTTTTGAAGCTCTGTTTGGCAGAGCATGGGAACACTTAGAAATTGGCCACCTGTGAATCTTGCCAAGGTATTTACCTTTCCTAGGACAAACAGTTCGAGGATTCCCATGGCCCAGCCATCCCATGTGTATTTTGACAGAAGCCAGCAGGACATGAGGACAGCCAGGATTGTATCTTACAAAAGCATCTGGGGCATAAAGAACTTTTTACCAACCTCATTGAATATTAAAAATAACTTTATATGCTGATTCACTTCTGGTTGGAAATTTTTGGTTTCCTCCTCTCCTCAGCATGTTTGAATGTGGTAGTGATACACAATGCTCTGTATATAATGCAATTATTTGCTTTAATTAATGCCTTGAGAGCCACCTTGGAAAGATTAAGTGGTGGACAAAGGCCTTGATTTAACTTCCCAGTGCACATACAAATACTTTGCACATGGACTGGTCTTGTGGATGGTCTGGGTACAGAGTGCTGAGCTCTCTTTATTCTCTGTGCAGAAAAAACTGATTTTCCAGAGCTGCCAGTATTTTTTTTAAAATCATGCTGTGCCCTTAGGGATATATTCAGACTTTCCTAAGGTTTTCAGAGTTTGAGGGTTTGTTTTGGAGCATTGCACCATGAAGATCCACCAGACAGAGCCTCTCTCAAGAGTCAGGATCGGTACACAGTCACACTGAAGAACTGGATAAACCCAAAATCAAGCAGGGATGAGAGTAAAAAACTTCTGCTAATTCACAGTCTGTGTAAGGAAAAGCTGTTTATCTTTTCTTACGGATGGAAAACAAATTGCAGGAAGCGTTGATAAGAAACAAACTCCTGTTTTACAGAGAGTATTGAAGATGGGTGAAGTAATTTAGGACTCCAGGAAAAAGGGTTATGGAATTAAATAGTTACAGATACTTGGTGATTTATAAACCTTTTAACGGTCATGCATAAAAATGGAGCCCAGAAGTAGTCACTGAGGGACCATGGCAATTATTTCTTTTCATAGCTCTATTGTGTGGCGGCAGTGGGTGGAAGGGGAATAAAATCTTCCATTATATTGCCACTGGGTATCAGGAATTCAGGCACAGAAGTGACAGGAAAGGTATTAGGTGAGAAGTTTTATTGAAAAGTGTGTGTTAGTGCTTAAAATAATCTCTTATTACAGATTCAACCAACTCTGGAGACAACATGTACACTTTAATGAACGCTGTACCTCCTGGACCCAACAGACCTAATGTAAATATGAATTTAGCTATACATTTCTTTGAATTTTGCAGCCTTTTCTTTGTCCAAACACTACATTTCCATCAGATGTCATTATATATAGGAGTCAAATATATGTAGGTAGTGGTAAATCAATACGCAGTAAATTGTAGATTGTTTTTGCCATAATGTTGATGTCTTTAATTCTGTGAAGAGCTAAATTTTAGGTTAATATCTGAAATTAGGCAGAATGGCTCCAGTTGCACAGGTAATGTGGAGCAGTCAGGGTTTCAGAGCTATTAATTAATGACTTATATTAATAATTTAAGAGTGTCAGAAAGTTCCCTGTAACTTCAGTGGGAATAGAGCTGGGTCAACACCAGCAGGTTGGAAAGTCATACACGAAGTGTTGAAGTAAATAATAAATTATTCCTAAATTATAGACCAGCCTACAAAAATTTTAGTCTCCAAAAATCATGAAAGTGACCAAGAGCAATTATGTTTTCCAGTCTTCACATGAAAGGCCTTCTCTTAAAGGTCTGAATGGAACTTGGGAGTCCCTTCTCATTCAGAGCTGGGACTGTGAATTTTACCTTTACTGGTGTTTATTTTTTTTTCTCCTAAGGAATATTATCTCTTTATTTCATTGTCCAAAAAAGTCTTGTACAGTTTTTAATGTCTGCTCCTTTTGTAGTTTCCACTGGGACCAGGGTCAGATGGACCGATGAGTGGGCTGGGTGGAATGGATTCACATCATATGAATGGATCATTAGGTAATGACAGTAAATATTTCACCAGGTGCATTTTCTGTGGCAGTGCCATTTCCTGTGACTGGTTTGTGGGGATCCTGTGCAAAGCTGTGTGTAAAAATCTCCTGAAAACTGGAAAAGGTGTTTATACATCAGTCAGACAAACAGAAATTTGAAGACAAGAGGAGAAAAAAAAAGTCATCAAATCTCCCTTAGCACTGGACTTTTTCTGAATAATTAAAATTCAGCAGTAGGCACCTGTCTCCTGATAGAATTGCATTTTTTAAAGAGAGAATGTCCATGAAATTTTTGATTACTTTGCATAAGGACGCTTTTTGATTTTACAGTCTTTCTTTGCCTATTTCAATACTAAAATGGGTTCTTGGTTTAATTAATATTGATGCACATTGCATTCAGATCAGTGGAAACCTGTGTAAAAGGCAGCCACAAATTCTTTTGTCACTTTATACAGCCGGAGAATGATTTCTTAGCTAAATGCAAAAACTGAATTGAAACAGCTGTGGAATGATTTTACATGTCCCTACCATGTGCTTAGTTACTTTCTTGAAGCTCTCCAGCTTTTTTGACCACAGCCCCTCGGTTGGGTATCTGTTCATAACTCTGATGCTTATTAAAAAAATATTTTCCTGATTTCCACCAGAATTTATCCTCTGGACTGTGACAAAATAACTCTTGATAATATCTATGTATATGATGCTTTTTTAGAGAGAAATCATATTCCTTCTCAGCCTTAATTTGCCTGACTGTGTCAAATAGTGAGGTATTTCAGTCTTCTCCCACAGCTCCATTTTTAAATTGTTTTCCTGGGATACTCTTGTACTTTTGCATTCAGAACTCTTCCAGAATTTGTCTTTCTTGAAAATAGGCATGTTTTGCTGCTAAAATATCCTTTTCTTGCTTCATCCATCCTAAAGTTGCATTTCCTTTAGTCTTGGCTTCACCTGAGTGAGAGCTACAGCATGTGAAAAAAATTATTTTCAATAGTCTCATAGTCATCATATTTAATTTCATTTGGTTTCTGTAACTCTGGTTGTCAGGATCATCTGGTTTCTTCTAAGAGATACTGTCATCAATATGTGTGTTAAAGAAAAGTTGATGTAGCCCCAATTAATTGATTGAATTAATTATTTTATACTGACTGTAAACTTTTACTAAGTTGGTTATGGTTTAAAATATTTCTGTTACACTGTGTATTTTCTATGAAAAATAAGTATTGGATCAACTTTAGTTTGTAACTGATTAATTGTCTATTTTAATTCAAGGCTCAGGAGACATGGACAGTATTTCCAAAGTGAGTATCTGATCAAATATTTGGAATTTTTAGAATGTTCCACTCTAAACTTTTTTCCTTTGTCTCTATTACAAAGCTCTTTGTTATGCATCTTTACTGTATTATATCTATGTTATATGTAGTTTTATCCAGTCCATAATCTGATTTATCATGTTGTAGTCTTCAATACTATTAAGATAAATGAAAACAGTTCTAGTAATCATTTCTAGCTGAATGAAAATTTTGGACAATGTCCTTAGGTTGTTGCAGGATTGCTTTTGTCACCTCTGAAGGGTAATGTTAATTAGGTCATTAGATTAAGTTCCCACCAGGTAGATGGAGAAGTAGTTTCAGGAGAAGCACTATTTTGATATCACAGCTATTAAATAGCTGGAAATGGGTGTGAGTTTAACATGCAGGGGTTTTGCATGGACAAAAATACTGTCGTGATTGAATGCATCACTTCTTTAAAAATAAAACTGCTACATACATGATCATCATTAACTTGGGAATTAATGAGCTCATTTGGTCCTGGTAAAGTGACACAAATAAAGAGGACCCTGTATTCTTTAATTTTGTAACCTTTTCAGGCTCTGCAAAAAGTGATAGATGGAAATGACCACGTTGCCCAGTTGTGCTGGTCTGGGCAGTGATGGCTTCAATAAAATCCTCCAGTGAGATAATCCCTACATGGCACTTTTTTAATCAATGTCCATGTTCTTTCTTCAGTTTTTTATTGCAAACTGCAGCATTTTTTTAGGGAAAAGAAGCCCAAACATTTCCATTTCCATGGCATCATTTTTAAAGCCAATATTCAACTCACAGGTATTAAGTCTGTGCTCGTACAGGTGTCAGGAGCTCTCAAAACCTGGGTCCAAAATTTACCTGGAAGTCTCATAACTTGGTAACCTTAATGAGTGACTCATGGAAATGACATTTGTTCCAGGTCTTTTTCAGATAAGTGAAAGAAAAATGCTGCTGATTTCAGGTGTAACAGAGTTGTCCACAGAAAATCAATTCAGTCAGAATCAGTGCAGCTCACAGAATTCAGAGTTTCCTACAGAATATTTTGATTTAACTGGCTGAATGGCAGAACATAAAGTTTTTATGCAGTAGATTGAGGGGGGGGGGGAGTAAATGAACTGAAATTTTGCATATTAAATAAACATTAATAACCAGTGTTTATTGCAAAGCTCATGGAATTTGTGCAGGCATCAAAGACACACTTGGTTTGGAAAAGCCCAGTTAGTGCCACAGTGCTAGACCCCAAATGGCCACAAAAGCAGCCTGGGGGGTCACTGTGAAAGGGATTTTGTCAGGAATTTGGCCCTTTGGGGCTGCCGTGCTGTAGCAATGTCAGAATTTCAAAGCTTGGTGCCACATAGAGCAAGATAAAATAGGGGTAAATCCCCCAGGAATGAGCAAAAGTGTGGGAACATCATTAAAATAAATGACAAGACCTTAGTGGGTTTTAAACTTTATTTTTCATGGATTGTAAGGCCAGAGGGACTGATATGGCTGTGTGGTATGACCTACATCACACAGGCAACAGGGTTTCCCTGAATTAATTCCTGCTTAAGGTGCAGTAGCTGTGGTTGAGATACAATTGAGTATCAGCTTTTTTGATCTGTGAGTTGCTAAATATTTCCTATTTACTGGCTTCCCCAAATAGCAAAGTTAATTGTGTAATGTTAATAAACCTCTTAGGCTTTTAATTGTCATGTTTGTAATTATTTTTGTATTTATATTGCATTCACTTTTTTCTGGGTTAAAAAAGAAGCCAAGGGCAGAACTGTGATAGGTGTAAACATCTGATCACAAAGTTTGTGGCTTGGCTCCTCCCTTTCCCTGACTTTGTCCATCACGAGTCCTCTAAGGAGGATTCTTAACAGGGATGGAAAGGGAATTGTCTGTGCTCCAGGCATGGTAGGGGACTGCAAATCAGCTTTGTAAAGGCACCTGACTAATTGTAGTCTGTGCAATAATTGTTTGTGAGCTATGGACCTAGAATAATTTCTGTGACAATTACTTTGTTTCACCCATTCTCTTTCTGAATGTTGCAGATACAAAGTTGTGCACTTTTGTAAGAAAAAAAAAATTATTTTCAGAAGGCTTTAGGTTACTACTATTTCAGTAAAGTGTGACCACAGTGAGCACAGACCCAGGGACAGGCACTGGAGGGTCTGTGCAGACAGACCCACCCTGTGTCTGCCTTCAGGGGTGGGTTTCATAACTCACACATGTCTGGGCACACTCACAGTCATGGCCACACTTAACCACATGGAATAATGTGGTGACAGAACTTCCTCACACACCTGCTCCAGCCTTTTTATAGATTTTCCTGACTTCAGCAGAAGCAGATGCTGGCTATGACCTGAAAACAAGAGTTATAGGTAAACAATCCTTGCCTCAGGGAAGAAAACATTACTTTACAGGCTAAAATTAGGGAGTGAATCATGCAGAACCCCACAGGGCCTGATTTTTCATCCTTGAAAACCCCAGTGCACTGCACAGTGCACCTGAGTGCAGCACAGCACTGTGTGAAACATGCATTTGGCACACCTCGTGGGGCTGAGACATGAGCTGAAACCTGCAGCACTTAATCTGTATTTTAAATTCTTATTTAACAGAACTCTCCCAGTAATATGAGCATGAGCAACCAGCCTGGCACTCCCAGAGATGACAGTGAGATGGGTGGAAACTTCCTAAACCCTTTCCAGAGTGAGAGTGTAAGTATTTTGTTACTTTGTGAACCTTTATCTCTGACTTTCTGTTTAAAAAACCAGAAATTACAAGTTTTGTAGTGTGCCTGTAGCGCATATTTTTTAATAGCTTCTAAAATTATGGTATTGATTTGAATAAAAAATGCTGTGCAAAGGGGAGATAAAACTGGAAAAGGTGGGAAGTGCTGATTTCCTGCAGAAACACTGTTTCTGTGTTAAGAGGTTAGTTGTCATGACAGAGCAGGGTTTACACCCCAGAGTGTGATAAGACCACCAGTGGATCCCATGTTGCAAAGATGCCATGTGTTATTACAGTCTTAAAAGGCAAAGGTTCCCTCTAGTGTTCATTCTGGGGCAAATTAGGCTTTTTTTTAGTGGGTAATTCTTGAGGCAGCTCAGTGTGGTGTGAAACACAGAGCAAGACTGTGGTATTTCCAAACTCACATGCCTGAAGCTGCGTTTCTAAATCCATGTTTAGGTCCCTAAACAGGAGTGCAACTTCATTAAGTGCTGACCTGCAGCTCAGGAATTACAACAAGTAAACAGCTTCTCTTAGGTCATGACACAGTTGAATTCCATGGCAGATTTCATGGGAATTAAATTTTGAGGATATTGGGGGGCATTTCTGCATGTTGGCTGTTGGTGGGCACCTGTTCAGGTTGTGTGTAGTGTTAGGGAAAGTTGGCCTGTACAACCCAAAAAAGACCAATGTTCCAACACCTGCCAGAACCACAGTGCCTGCATTAAATGTGATCCCTGTTTGTGGCAGCCCTGAGCTCTCAGTTTGGCAGAGGTTGATGGGCTGAGGGCAGGCAAGCCAGGTCACCAAAACAGGGTCATGTAACAGAAGAACATCAGTTAAACTCAGAGAAAGTCAGTGTTCTCAGACACTTAATGGATTCTGGGTGCTCCTGAGTATTGTTTTCCTGCCTGGAAGAACCAGGGACCCGGTTTTCTCAAGGTTTTATTGAGGTGTGTGCCTACAAGGCTTGTGTGGCACATTCCAGGTGTGTTCCAGTCTCCTTCCAGCTGCCGGTTCCTCTCCCACACGGGTTGCACTGTTGCCCTTGGGAACTGCCTGCCTTCTGATTTCATATTTTGCCACCAGGCTACTCAGAACCGGCATTATTATGAAGTTCTTTCTCAGGCAGATTTGCTCTTCAGTTCACCAGAAGTTTTGGTTGTGGTGGGCAAAGGTGCTTGGCTAATCACAAGATAAAAATGAGACCTTGAGACCAAACTCCTTGAGACCATCATTGGATTCTTTGTCCAAAGTGTTTCTGCAGGTACTTTGGCTCAGATATGGGAAATCACTTGAGCAAGTGCTTTGCTTTAAGCCTTTGTGCTGGAGTCCGTTCTGTGTAGTTCACATGGCAGGGAAGACCCATCCAAAATGCATTTTCCATATGCTCAGACACTTGGAAATGTCCAACTTGGAACTCAAGCCTTAGCAGGATATTTATGGCATATTTGGTTTTGTAAAGGCAAATATATCCTTCTTCTGTCAGTTTTCAAAACACTGAAACTTATTGCACTTGAACATTTTTCTCTTCTTAGGGTATTTTAGACCAAATTAAGTGCTTCTGCAGTCCCCAGTTTTCA
Source organism: Poliocrania exsul (assembly GCA_035041345.1). Lineage (NCBI taxonomy): Eukaryota > Metazoa > Chordata > Aves > Passeriformes > Thamnophilidae > Poliocrania > Poliocrania exsul. Next base: position 8,190,966 of record JAWWLZ010000094.1, on the reverse strand, counting down.
ATTTAAAAACAAATCAGGTGTATAGATGTGCACTTTTTCTAGGCATTGTGGTGTCCTGTTGATTATTGTAATGAAGTACTGCTCACCTGAGGGCAGCTGTAGCTTGTGTGAGTGCTGCAGTTCAATTTGTGTCTCTGTAACAGTGTGACTTTGTGGTGGTTGAATTTTTGGTTCACACAAGGGACAGTGGCCACTGGTCCCCATGTCAGCCTGGCATGACCTCAGATCCCTGATGCAGTTTGCCTCCTAAAATTGGTAACACAACATAGACCAAAAGCCTAATTTAATCACAGTCATACAAAGCTTTGCTCCCTTCTTCCTATGGAATAATAAAAAGCTGCCCAACATGTCTCTGTGGTTCAGCTAACCATGGATGTGGCCAGTGTGCCTGAGACCAGGACCCTGGCCAGCTGAATTCCCCCAGGACCCAGCACTGGGCAGGAGGGGGCATGGAAAGCAGCAGTGAGATGTTGGTTTAGCACATCACCCAGTCATCACCAAAACAGTCCCCAAGGGAGTGGCCTTTATCATCAACAGCTGTAATCAACAGAGTAATCAGAGAGAGTGCTCAGGCATTGGAATGGGCTGCCCAGAGAGGGGGTGGATTCCCCATCCCTGGAGGTTTTTAAGCTG
>JAWWLZ010000094.1:8160816-8174311 GCA_035041345.1 Poliocrania exsul | reverse complement strand
GACGGGCGGCGGTGCCAGTGCGGGGCCGGCGCGGGATGCGGCATTCCCGATGGAGCTGTGCCTGTGCCGGGCGGGATAAGGCATTATTACCGACGTAGCTGTTCCTGTGCCGGGCGGGGTGAGGCATTCCCGATGGAGCTGTGCCTGTCCCGGGCGGTGCTGCCCGCACACGTCGGGCCCCGCGGGGCGCTCAGCGCGGGGCCGCTGCTGCGCTGGATGGACACGGCCGCCTGCCTCGCAGGTACCGACACCGCGGGCACAGCCGGGCTGGGGCAGGGGGACAGCTCACTCCCCAGGGAAGGGTTCAGACGGTGGGAGGAAAAAGGGTTCGAGGTTTCAGGATGGGTCAGGAAGGCACTGCACAGGTCCTGCGTCCGTGTCATCCCTGAGCGCACGGCACGGGGCTGTGTCTGGGCACTTCGGGGGTATCTCGGTGAAGGAGACTCCACACCCTCGCTGGACAGCCTGTTCCAGCGCTCGCAGTGAAATGCTTCCTCATGGAATCATACAGGCACCCAAAAGGATCATCAATCCAGCTCCTGGACCAACACAGACACCCCAACAATCCCACCCTGTCCCTGTCCCATTGTCCAAACGCTCCTGGAACTCTGGCAGCCTTTGGGCTGTGCCCACTGCCCTGGGGAGCCTGGTCAGTGCCCACCACCCTCTGGGGGAAGAGTCTTTTCCTGATACCCAACCCAACCCTGCGCTGACACAGCATCAGTTTGTGCCATTGCCTTGAGTCCTGTTGCTGGACTCCACCGAGCAGAGCCTGGTCCATCCCCCTGGCACCCATCCTTTAGGTATTCACACATTGATGGGGTCCCTTCTCAAGGCTGAACAGCCCCAACTCCCTCAGCCTCTCCTAAGAGAGACGCTCCAGCCCTGAATCACCTTTGGACCCGCTCCAGGAGCTCCATGTCCCTCTGGAGGAGCCCCAGAGATCTGGGGCACCAGGTTGGAACAGGCACCACGAGGGTGAAGTGGCTTGTGGGGCTGGAGAGGGACGTCAGGACTCAGGGGAGGGCAAGGAAGGGGATGTGAGGGTGAGGAGAATTTTAAAAAGAGGGTAACAGAAGAGGGGGGGAAAGGGATGGGAAACGAGAAGTAAGAGAAAAAAGAAAATACTAATTTAAGATTATTGGCACGTAGGTGACAGAAAAAAAAAGTGATCCTGCCTTGGCAGCCTGTTGGACTAGAAGGTCTCCAGAGGTCTCTTCCAATCCTTAACATTTCTATAATCCTGAGGTTCTGTGAAACAACCACAATCCAAACAGCATGCAGGGCACTCGGTGTCTGACGTAACTCGGCTTTGAAAACTTCTAAAGTCTCCCCACTAACTTCTGGAACTAACTTTTAGCTGACTTGTGGAGCACAAGTCGCATGGAAAGCACAAACAGCCCAAGGCTGTGCCATGCTGCCAGTGAACTCCCCTCCCAGCGCATACATTAGCAGCCCATAATGAGAGCCTTGTGCATATTTTTGGGGAGCTCATCCCTGGGTGCCGCTTCATGCCATCCATTCTTCCTATATGGAAAAACTTGGGATCCTGGAGAACTTGTCCCACACAATAACCCACAAACCACTGAGCATGTGGTGGCTTCCCAAAACAGTCACACTTCTGGTTTTTTTGAGATTTATGAAGGAGTGATTTGATTTCATCCCTTCAGTGATTTACCCCTCAGCAGTGCTTTTTTGAGAGGGACTGTGGTTCCCCCTCGTATTTTCAAGGGGAACTCTTCACATACTGATATAAATCCTCACATTCCCCAGAGCTTTTCTTGTAATGCTCACTGAAAATATGGGGCTGCTTAGGAGAGAGGACTCCTGCCTGTTACGCAGTGCTTTTTCCAGGTTTCCTGATAGTCCTCTCCTTTGCCTCTGTCACTCAGCAAACTTTGTGGAGCAGAGGTTCCCTGTGTTTATACAGCTCCTAGTTCAGTGGAGGTTCAACTTCTAACTGGAAGCTCTAGGTGCTATGGTCAATTAAATAATATATCACAGTAACTTGCTATAGAAACTTAACTATCAGGCTAGTAAGTATTAATAGTAAAGAAAATGTTTACCTTTTCCAGATTAACTTAATTAATATATTATTTTGTATTAATAATTTTGTATTAATTAATTAATACCAAAAGGATGCACTTTTTCACAACAAAGTGCATGAAGAACACAAAATTTGGTAATAATATTTTATAGTAAATAAGCACTGGGTTTGATTTTTTTAAAATCTTGTTTGTGTTTGTTTTTATTTAATTCCTGCAGTTTTTGTACAGCACTGAGGACCTGCTTTGCACTCCTGTGACCACACTAAACCAGCAGATTTTTCTCCTGTATCTGAGAGTCCTCAGCTGACACAAAACTTCCACACTGGTTTGCCCCAGCTGATATTCATGACACACTGCTTTGAGGGCAGAATGCTGAGATTTCTGTAGGCTGGTTAACAATCTGTGACTCTTTCTGTCCTGCAACATGCTTGTTAACACTCTCTTACCAGAATATTTGTTTTTAGAGAAAGACCTTAAATAGAGGTTTTCAGACTGAGTAGGATCATTATCATCATATTCTCTCACCTTCTGATGCTACCCTAAAGAATTAATATCCTTTACCATGAAATCATGATAAATGCTAACTCTAATCTTATTTAGCTTCTCTTTTTTCCTAAGGGGCTCCCTGCAGACTTGCATTTTGGTGTTCACAGGAAGAGCTGGGATCCGCTGGTGAGGTCTCTGTGTCATGCACAGTTTGCAGGTGAACAGGTCACTGTGGTAACTGTGCCCCTGTGTCTCTCTTGAAGCTGAGAAACACGCTGGTGTGTCCTGCGTGGCAGCGTCCATGGATGACATACAGTTCGAGGAGGCTGCCAGGTACAGAACCAGCTGACAACAGTCATTCTAGGGGTTCTTACCTGGCAGAGATTAACTACGGCTTTGTAAAATCTGAGATAGCAGACTGATGAACTCGCCAGATCTACAGGGCTAAGTCTTAAAATTGCTCTTTTCTGCCTGTGATAGCCTGACCCACCCAGAAAACAGATCAGTTTCACAGGTCAGAAATAAGGTGGTGTTACTGTGACTTGGCAGCTGAGATGAGAAATTCATGGCTGTAGTGAAAGTGAATGCTGAAGGCCACTGCTTATCTCTTTTAGATAGGGAATGCATGTCTATAAAAGTTACTGTAATAATGCTTTTGTTCCAAGTGCTCCTCCAGTTTATTTCTTACCATCTCTTTCTTTCAGCTCTTTTAGAAAAAAACAGAGATGTTCTGCATTCATTGATCACTGAATTAACTGAGTCTACAAGATAATACAGGACTTAACTTTTTTAGCCATTTTTCAGGATGTTCAGAGGGATAAAAGACACTGTAAGAGGAAATAGCACCTTTATTCCTAAATCATGTCTTTACATTAACTTTAAACCACTACTTTGTACTCTTTTGTGTGTTTTTGCACCTTGTAATCTGGGAATTAGTGGCAGCTTAGATGGGATAGACCTGGTTGCAGAGACCAATGCACATGCAGCTGTCTTGTCTGTGAGCAAAGCAACATTGGCTGTCAGAGGTACAGGTGGTGTCAATTTAAAGCTGTTTGCAGAACAAGTGTAAAATCATCATCCACTCACAACATTTTTTGAGGAGTAGCCATTAGGATGAGAACTGGAGCCACTGACAAAGAAGAGAACATGATTATATCAAATCTAGAACTCAAAAAGATAATTTCTTGGGTCTGTTTTACAATATTAAAGTGTTTGTCCTGCCTGAAATTGCCCTGTGTTTTGAATTTTGTCTTTAGGGAAAAAATCCTGTCTGTGAAAACTAATCAAAATCAGGGTAGTGTTTCTCTTTTAGGCATAATACTTCAGACTTAGCAGCTTCAGAGCAATTTCCTGTCTTGCTTCTTGAGAGCAGAACAGAGCTTCTGAAATATAATGGAAATACCTTTCCTTCCAAATTAGTTTCCAAATATGTCTCTAGCTCTTCTTCCACTGGTAATATCGATATTTAATTTTTACAAGAATTTAGGGCACAGGTCTGGTAACTGTGAAGCAGATAAAGAAATTATTTTTCAATTTCAGGTCATCCCTGACATCCTGTTTGCAGCTTTCTGTGCCATTTCTTAAATTTTGCCATATCCTAGTTGATTATACAAACATCTTACATAAATAGAAGAGCTCTTGCTGCTCCCTCTGTTAAATTAACAAGATGCTTTGTAAGTCAGTCACTTACTGAAAGGTTTAATTTACCTAACTCATGTTACTAAATGCTTTGTAAGGATTAAATCTTCTGTGCCTCTTTCTTTCCAGCTGGCATGGAAACCAAAATTTCCACAACTCTCTATAGTTCAAAACTCGGTTTTATGCCATCATAAAATCCCTTTTCCTTTGTCTTTTAATAGGCAGCAGTTCAGTGGTACTGATTTCCAATTACATCTGATTGTAAATTACATTTATTTATATTTTGTCAGTGTTCTATGTGTGAGTCAGAGTCAGTTCATTCTGTCAAGTTCCTGGCACTTTTAAATGTGAGTGTTCTGTGTTCTGTGACTTCTGCCCCTGTGTATCTATTGCTACTGTTCTGAACATTCTCCTTTCTGAAAGTGAGCTCTGCAGTTGTGAACTAATACCTTAACGATTGTGCTTTTGTTTTGCGACAAATGATGGAAAACCTCCTTCTGAATACCTTCCTCTAAAGCTAATGAGGGCTGTGTACCTGCAGATGGTCTTAATTTTTTCCACTGATCATTTTTCTCCACTGTCTTCTCAAAGGCTTCCAACATTCAAATGTTCTTGAATGTGAACAAGAAAGGGAAAATGGCTGAGTAGTTTGTTGCTTCTGTCTGGTCTTGTGAAGGAAAAGGTTTCCTACTTCCCATTCTAGTGTTTAGCAACAATTCTTTCATAGTTCTGGCACTGGAAGAAGCAATTTAAATGCCAAAACCCTATTCATTAAGTTATGAAGAAATTATTTTTTAATCCTTAGCTGAGAGTGCTTATTTCACAGATACTCAAGTGCTCTGAGTTGTATTTCACATCAGTGTTGGATGTAGTTAGCAGCACTTGACCTGCCCCAGGCTGATCTTTAGCAGTTGTAAGTCAGTTTAAACTCCCTGGAGGCAGTGCCCTGATGCCCAGCTATTTTGGCTATGACTGACTTACCATGCACAACCTGTTCTTTCACTGCTCTGCTCAATGGGAAAACTGGAGGGGGAACTGCCTTCCTTCCATCCTCCCAGCATTGCCTCATGTTGGGATTTTAGGGGTTTGGGTGCAAGGTTTACTCCTGGTATCAACACATAACAGATACTTTAGAAGTTCCAGAAGGAAAGAAAGTATTTCCTCATTTAAATTTGATTTGATTATATAATAATAACAATAAAAATTTGAATAAATAATAAAAATATTAAAATAAGTAATAACACAATAATAAATAATGCAATACAATAATACAAATAAAAGAAAAAATTAATTCTGTTTAGATATTTGATGTAGGTAAGTGGGGAAGAGAGTTTTTCAGATGCATTCTGCTAGGACAGAAGGGACATACAGCCCTGTTCTTGGCCAAGACTTGGAGTGTGAATTCTTTCTGCACCCTTTAAAGGCATCAAAGAGCACTTTTTTGTCCTGGGATTATCTCTTCATGTGTGCAGATCAGGATGCCAGAGATGCACATGGAGTGTGTCTTTGTGCTTTTGCAGCAGGATGTAATCAGTGATTTGGTGTAATTCACAGCAAGGTGTGCTCTTGAGCAAAAGCAGAATCCAAGCCAAAATGTCTTGGTGTACCTGCAGCCTGGAGCATACCTGGGTCCTGCAGACATCAGCCAGGAGAAGGAATGTCAGCGTAAAGGTTATGCACTTCTCTCAGTAACTAATTTTATTCAGCATAAATGAAGTCTGACTGGTGAATAACAGTGCTAAACTGAAAAAAATTAACTTTTTCAGTGAATTTTCAGTGCAGTGTGGAAGACACCAACTGATTAATGAGATTTTCTTGACTGTTAGGAATGCCCAGAGAGGCACATTCAAGCCCTTACAAAGCTGCATGTTTGTTTTTCTAAGGTGTTTTTCTTTTTAGCAGGGTTGGACAAATTATTACCATCAAAGCAAAGGTGAACAGGGCATTCAGAACCAGCATGGAGGTAAGAGATCACCACTCATTCCCAGTGGTCCTGAAGGAATAGAGCAGAGGTGGGAGCAGTAGAGAGGCACAATAGGGGTGCAGATTTATTTGTTCCAGATATCTGTGCAAGTATCTACAGTAACACTATCTAATGAAACTGGCTTTGAAGTATTATAATTGCATGTTTCCTGTAGAATAATCTGCGTCAAGACAGGAACTGGACCTTGAAGAATTAAAGCCTTTGACAGATGTAATGGACATGATAGGATAGGCTGGCACTGTCCAAAGCTGTTGGTGTCTAAGCAGCCATTAGATGAGATCCACTGAACAGGTGAAGTTCTAAGTATTTTTGAAACTTCTGGTATCTCTTAGGTATCTCAGGTATAAACACGTTCTCACTCTTCATGTAATAACAAGTGTGCAGTGCATTGCCAAGTGACTTGAAATCAGAATTGAAAATCAGAAAATTGAAAATAAGAACTGAAAATCAGAATTAAAATCAGAACCATAGGGGTAGTTTTTCTGCACTGTGTCCAGGTCCAGTTGCCATTAATATTAATGGAGGAGTGAAGCATCTCACAGACAGTGTGTTCCAAAAGGCTCTAAAAATTAGATAAAATCAGAAACTTTGATGCATGTCAGGCAGGGTAAACACAGTGTGTCAACTTCAAGTGTTATGTTGTGTTTGGTACATTCAGACAGTCTTTTTAGCTCATACATACCTTAGAAAGATTCAGGTGGGGACTCCCAAGTATCACACAAGTAAATGGAAAGAAATATACATAAAACTACAGCTAAATGTCTGTTTTTTATTTTACCTTACAAGTGATGCTAAACATATATAAACTGATTGTACTGAAAAACCTTTCAGAGCTCAGCAACATTGTGATGTTCTTCTGTATTCAGAGACGTATCAGTCATAGCAGAGCAGTTTTTTACCTTTTCCCTATTAAGTGTAAAAGGTTGGACATGATTAATTTGATAAAAACTGCACTGTTTGGTCTCAGCTGAACTGACAATGATGTAAAGATCTTTATTTTTCCCTTCCTTATAGGTTGGCATCAAGGTTACAGTACAGGATGTTTTGACTAATGTTGAAAAAATTGTGAGTGTGGCATATGCAACATATGTAGCCAAACCTGTTGGTGCTAGAGAGGTATTCTTTCATTTTTCTTCTAAACTTGAAGTGACTGAGTTTCTGTGAAGTAACTCAGCTTTCTGATTGTGAAACACAGCCAGAATGTTCATGCCTGTTTATTCTGATCAGTAATAGGAAAAGAGCACAAAGTCCAGACTTTATACACATAGAGTTGTTTCATTTTGTTTTGTTTTCAATTCTCTGCTCTGAAATTTTTAGTTTGTTGTTGTTGTTGTTATTTCCACTTTCTTTTGCACATTTGTTCTTCATAAAGCTGGAGTAAGGGCTGCAGTATTGACAGGCAAGCACTGGAAGAGAGACTTGTGAGTCTCCACGGTGTCTCTCCTTTTCAGAAGCTGATCTAAATAAACCCTGAATCCTGCAGTGGTGTGGGTGTGGGGTTTCTTTATCCTTCACTTCTTTTTTTAAGGAGGTTGTTCAGGCATCACTGTTCAGATAGAAGGCATTATTTTTAAGCTAGCTTCCAATCTAAATTAATTCTTTGCCATTATGTTAATTAGTTTGCATGCCATTGTTGTTTCTTCTCCCCAGTGTTTGGCTCCCTGGAGGCATTTAGAAATCAGTCACGGCACTGCTGGCCTTCACACCACTGCACCAGACAGGCACAGTCCTTTTAAAGTTTTCTTATGAGAAAGGCCAAATATTCCTCAGATTCTCCTAATAAACTCCCTTTGTATGTAGAAATCTACTTTCTTGAATGTGACTAGAATCACATATCTGCCTTTCCTGCCTCGTTGAACATGTTATGACAGAGCATCTGCCTTTTGAACATCCACTGGAGACTGGCAGAGTCATCCCATGAGCCATTAAAATATCCAGTAATTTTTGCTTTCTCCTCTGTGGTGAGATCTTACTATTCACAGATGAAACAGACTGGAACAGTTTTACCAAAACTAAAGTCCAACCTGTTTCTTGAAGGGTAATGGCCAAATTGCTTCCTTGAAAGCACTGAAATAGTATAAAGTATAAAATTGTTTATTATTGGTTTAATATCATACACATGGCATCAAACTGTTTACCTTTTGCCTGAATTTCCAGGGAGATTAATTCAGGATTAAATTGGTGGTGATTAACTAAGATTAGATTTAAGGCAGGAATGTCCCAGAGGGAGTTTGAGAGCTCAGTTCAAACTCCATCACGAAGTCTTGGAGAAATTAAAGAATGTTTTTTTTTCAAATCCACTTTCTGAACAACTGTTTCTAAAGTTGTGGAGAGAGAAACACTACACACACACCATCTTAATCTCTTACCTGAGCCATGTGGAAACAGCTGGAAAGCTCTTGAGGAGAACCAGAAAGGAGGCAAGGAAATGGCAAGAGGGTTTCAGGAAAGAGTCACAGGCAGCGAAACAGTAGCAGCACCACTGTAAGACACAAAATGTTGAAATTGTCTGTGTTGCAGTGCTTGGTGCATTATTTCTGAGGTTAGACCTTGTATACAAGTCACACAACCCACTGTTCAGTGGCACCTCTGCTGCAATGATGCAAATGTAATAATTTTCTTAGGCTAGCTGAGGTTTGGATTCAGTTTATCATTGAACTGACATACATGGGAATTTGCACTTACACCACTGATCAGTGCAACTGGATTATTTTTCTAATGCAAAAATTCAACACTCAAACCCTCATATTAAGTTGGGGGTATGTCTTTTTTTTTTTTCCTTTTTTTTTTTTTTCCTTAAGTGAGGACTGTCTTAAACTGTGTGTGCTCTCATGGATGTTTGTATTTAAAAGCACTTTGTCACTGAGTTTTATGAATGATTCTGAAAGGATAATGCAGAACCTCTTGAACTTTAAACTCTGTGCTTGTTTGTGTTAAGAAGCTTGTTATCTTGGACAGTTGATAGCAAAAGGTTGCACGAAATGCTGATGCCATTCTAAGTTCAAAGTGCACTTTGTTATAATTATGTGAAATTAAGAACTGTTGTGCCTTTTCTTTTTCATTTGCATAGGCTGAGTTAGAACCTGTAAAGCTGCTGTCTGCAGAAGACCACCTGGAGCACAGCCTGGCTATTGAGAGGAGAAGAATCCGACTGGGCTATTTCCAGGTCTTTCAGAACCTAATGCAGGACAGTAATAAGGAAGGTGATTGCTGTACTCAGCATAAAAGAATGCACGAAAGACTTGTGGGCAGCAGGAAGGGAGTAAAACAGCAGACAAAACGTGGATCTCCTTGGGGTTGTGGTGTCCTGTAGAAAAGCCACATTTGTGAAGATACATAAGACAGCTATTCTCATAGAGTGGCTTTTCACTGTCTTTCAGAAATTCCAGATTTAAAAATGCAGGATTGAAAGCCATGCATACACTAAATAGATGTGAAATGCAGGTGTTCATGTAGGTTCCATGTGCAAGGTCTAACAGCTCACAGAGCTTTGCAATACAGTAATATAGTCCTGTGACACTCATTGTATTGTAGATAGAAGGATAAAATTCACTCAGGTTTATGTCCATGATTTGAAAAAGTGCTAAGAACTATGTTTATGCCCTGAAATCATTCCCCAAAAGGAGGAGAAATTTCATAACATGCAGATCAAAACAGGTAAAAACTATTTTTTTTAAACACCTAATGATCAAGTTAGAAAAGCTGAGCCAAGAAACAGATTTGTCTTTAGTTCTGACACTAATTTCTGTTCTTGAAGAGAGTTTTACTGAAAGGTTGCCATGTTCCCCTGCAAAAGAAATTATTCACAGCAGTCAAGAAAATACTCTGGTATTCGGAAAACGTAGCTCCATGTATAAATTACAGGCATTATGTGGTTTTACTGAGGAGACATTTAAACCTGTTGTAAACATAGATTCTAGTCTTAACAATTTAGTAAGGCTTTGTGGAACTGAAGAGTCTTGTTTGCTCCAAGCAAAGAAGCTTTTTGTCTTCATGGTACTTGTCTCACAGGGCACAGTTGAGTGCCCTGACAGACAAATCAGAGGCTGATGGGTTTTGTCTCCACTGCTTTTCCTGGAAATTTCCTTCAAGTGTGTTATTACAGTACTAATTCACCTTCTTACAAGCAAAACAGGGAAAAGAGATGAGAGAACATTGCAAGTAAAGGCTTCTGGGTAGCAAAATAGGTACAAACATAGCCAGAAAGTGATGCTGGAATGCTGAGTGGCTCTTTGGCAACAAGTTAGGTAGGTCCAAAGTGCAAGTTAAGTCACACATTTCCACACATTTATATAATCATAAACTTAGTTAATAATGATGAAAGTCAGAAGTACAACTCGGGTCAAGAAGCTTTAGCACAGATATGTAGTTTTAAAATGACTGACATAATCTTGTGCCTAAATCTCTTACTACAAAACATCACTGAGAAGAACAAAAACTAGAGTGAGGATGTATGGCTACACTTTGAAAGTGATACTGGAAATGCTCAGCTCATGGAAGGTGATCGCTGATTCAGATCGTTGTTTCTCTCTCTATCTGTTCTGTATTGTCTCATGTAATCACAAGATTTGTAACAAGTTACGACACAATCATGCCAAACTCCATTAGACACATTTGCACAGATGCAAATCACACACAGTGATAAAGTCTTTGAAAGACATTTGAGTAAGTGATGAACAGAGCTCTGGTTCTTCTGAGTCTTTCTATTTTTCTTATTTTCACCATGTCTGAAGCAAATGCACACTTCAGTAGCTGGGTGTATTTTCCTCTGAAAGAATTCATTGATACATTGCTACCATATTTCAGACACTTTTGAAGAGGAAGGTGCAGTTTCAACTGAATTTACTCGTGTGCAGAGTATTGAGCTTGTGCTGCCTCCTCATGCAAACCACCATGGGAACACTTTTGGTGGCCAGATCATGGCTTGGATGGAGACAGTGGCAAGTATTTCGGCAAGGTACTTCCTACACCACAAAGTCTGCATATGGTTATTAATGGATGTGGGTTTCGTATTGAGTATCACAGGGATTTATTTCCTGAAGAAAACAGCCCCAGACCTTTGTGACTTTTCTTCCTGCTCACATTGCAGGAGGCCTTTGAACTATTTATGTGGTACAGCTCCCACAGCCACTGTCAGAGTCAGATATTATTCTGTTACACATGCAGACCCTAAGGGCAGAGAGGCTGTGTCATCCTCCTGGGAGTCTGCAGAAAGTCAGCATTGGACACAGGAACAGAAGCTTCCCCTCCTTGTGGCTGGTACAGTGTTTTAAAAGCAAAGCTGGTTGTTAAATCAGGATGAAACCAACACCATGTCAAGCGGTATCCAAAAATGAGCAGCCTTCTAGAGTTAGTCTGCAGATCCTCAGGCCAGAAGGAAAATGAGTCAGAGAAGAAGGATGAACATAAACAGATCCTGTTTTGTTGATGTGCACACAGAATGGATCCATACCCTTCAGCAAGTCACTTGACCTTTCAGTCTCCATGAGTCCCACATCCTATGGGATGCAGCATTTTTAGCAGTTTAAAGAGCTCTGACATCACCAGGTAAAAAACACAAAGCCCTTTTTGTGACACTGCTAGTCAGTGTGGCCTGGTCAAAAAAACATCTAATTCCTCCTCTCCTGGAAAAAACTGTTGGTTTTTTCTCCCTTCCTGTTCTTGGACACCATACAAAGCTTCTTTGTAAGCATCACTTGAGTTTCAGTTTGGATTTTCCTTGCTTACCAAGTGACCTAATTCACCACAGGGATGTTAGATATGTTTTCACTTTTTAACTTTAATAATTAAATGGCTTTGCCATTCATTATTCATGTGGTTTTGATTCGTAGCCAGTAATTGTACCGATAACAAGAGATTTTTCTGTAGCAGTTGGATAAACAGCTTGTTTTAGTAACATCAGTGACTGACCTTACCCCAGTGTGCAGTTCCATGGGCTTGAAGGGATTGGTGCAGGTTTTTGCCATAATGTGACCTAAAATATTTACCTGTTTTCATCTGATAAATTTTACCTAATGAGAGTCACATCAAGATTTTAAAAGAGAAGGAAAATACCAGGAAACTGAGCACTGAACAAATTTTTTTTTGAGCTGATGAATGTCAAACATGATTTGTCATGATGAAAATTTCAGGAATACTAACTGGTGTCAGAGTATGGCTGAAAACAGATTTTGTAGTTGGTTACTTTGGAGATAACTATTCTCACTATGATCCTTTTATGAGGCCACTCAGAGCTAGACCTGACCTTTGAAGGTGCCAGGTGAGAGTTGCTATGGCCACAAACTCTGGTGGAGGAACAGAGGAGGAGGAATAACGCTTGACAAATAAATTTCTAAGGGCATTTTAAAGGTTAGTCACCCTCCTTCTGCTTTTCTCCCCTCCCCAACACCTTTTTGTTGGCTGAACAATACATGAAAATCTTGCAGATAGCCATAAAACCATTTAAATATTAGTAATATTAGTTGGGATTAATGTCCTTTCTTATTGCTCGTATTTGGAGTGAAAGCATTTAGGGCATACTTTTCTATGAAAAAGTGAACATTTAGGCCAGATTTCTGTTTTGCTCCTGTCTTATTTTTGATAATATTGTGTTTGCATCTTTATAGTGAACATTGTAATAAAAAAATCAATGTTTAGTGTTTTAAATCAGAAGAGCAAGTTATTCTTAATTTCATTACAAAGTCATTTGAATGTATTAGACTATTAAATAGATGTACCAGTCGATTAATTAGCTACAGATAATTGTGTGCATTTAACAATACCGGTACATTGGTTTTCAAAGTGCAGTTGAGTTAAAAGCTAGAAGTGCTACAAAACTATGTTTTTGGATTTAAAAACTGCACAATGCAAAATCTATTCTCAGATGTGCACATGGGCTTCTCACTGAGAACAATGTGTTTTTTCAGAGTCTAAAAATAAATGGCATTATTGTATATTGTTCTGTGATACACAGAGATCCCAGTAGAAAGAAAAGGGCTTGGACTACATTTAGAACTGATGAAGAAACCTAATTTTCCCCACTCCAGAGAGCTTGCAAACTAGATTCCATTTACACAAACTGCACCTGGCAACTACACGAGTAGTGTTTTATTCTTACTTCTTATCACACTAGCAGAAAGCATGCTGGCAAGGAAGCAAAAAAAAGTACAAATATTAAAAAGGATAGATAGACTGACATTGCTTTGCTTGAACACTGTTTTTGGTACTCAACCTTTCTGCTCAGTTTTCATTTAATTGTTCAAAAGCTTTAGGATCCAGCATTTTTACGTCCTCCCCATGCGGTCATACAGAAATTAATGAAACTCTGTGAAGTGAGTGGTTACTCTGTAGGTAAGGGATT
>JAWWLZ010000094.1:8125888-8138905 GCA_035041345.1 Poliocrania exsul | reverse complement strand
GCATACTTTATCAACATTTACCTCTTTTTGTTGGATCCACGTGAATTCCCTGAAAAGTGGGCAGATGAACAAAATATTTTCATTACTCTTCTTTACTGATAGACTTAGTATTGTGATATAACTCATGTTTTTTTCATTAAGATAAGAGCTGAATCTTCTCCTATAATAACTATTTTAGTTCACTCAGTATAAATTATTTCAATCAGCAGCAATGTCCCATACAGTGGGTCTTGTGCCCTTCAGAAGACTTGACTTGGCAGGGCTCCTGTACCACATGTAGTGCACTTTGGTGTGTGCCACAAACATTTCTGCAGGCAAAGGAAATGACTGTTTAAGCCTTCAATCTTTTAAGTAAGCCTAAAACTGAAAGTAGACTGTAAGAGGCATTGAATGAACACTTGGAGTCTGTCTAGTCAGTTTTTGTTAGGACAGCAAATGAGTTCAGGTGTGAAGTGTCACAAGTGAAATCAACCACAACTATTGTAGCTACAAACTTCACAGAACAGTTTGTGTTGGAAGAGGACTTAAAGATCATCTCGTTCCACCCCTGCCCAGGGCAGGGACATCTTCCACTGTCTCAGGTTGCTACAAGCCCTGTCCAACCTGGCCTTGGACACTTCCAGGGATGGGGCAACCACAGCTTCTCTGGAAAATCCACAGCACTGCCTCCCCACCCTCATAGCCAAAAACTCCTTCCCAATATCCCATCTGCAGTGCCCATTTTTCCCTTGTCCTGTAATGGCTAATTCCTGTCCAGTTCTCACCCTGCATGAACTGCCTGATGAAGCACAGGTGGGCTTTGATGGATTTGGGCTTTGATGGAGCATGACCTGAGAGATTATTTCTGCTGATCCCTGGTTGATTCATCAAGATTATAGAAGTGCCTAAGGCATGGCATGTATCTCTTCTTAGAGCATTTAATCAAATAAATTGCAAAGATGGAGAATCAGTGTCCATCAGGGAAGAGTTTTATTGACAGAAAAGGGTCTCATCAGTGCAATGCTGGCACCATGGGGAAAATAAATACCAGAAAGCAAGAAGTAACATTGTATGTCAAGGGTTAGTTTCTTATTGAAGCATAATCTGTATGATTCTCTTCCTTTGTTGGGATAGACAACTTTTCAGGTTGTTTATTTCCTGCTGCAGCCACTCAGCTGAGCATATCCTCTGGAAACAGTGCCTTTAAGCTGTCCTGTCCTTGAAGGCTCACAGGAACAGACCCCAACACCTCCCCACACCCCCCAGGGTCGCCTTGACTTCCAAGTGAATGTGTTCCAGGCAAAAAGCAAACTGCCCTGAGGATCAGAGTGATGGAGTAGGACTGAGTGAAGATGCCCTGTGTAGTGTTAATGGGTATGTCCCTGTCCAAGTCTCATTTAAAACATTACATGGTGATGTGGAATGAAAAATGAAGATGTACTGTTCGTATTAAGCAGCTGAGTTACTCTTGCTGACAGTGTAAAAGCCATGGAGACAAAGATCACAGAAGTAAAAACTATAGGAGACAAATCACAAGCCTTTGCAATATAATCCATGTAAGGAAGAGTGTTTGGTTTGTGAAGGACACATTTGGAAACCAACAATGCATAGAAAGCCACAGTTTTAGCCTAGTAGAGAATAAATCCTACCAGGGTGTCTGTCCATATTTTGTGCAGCCTTACAATTCCCTGTCTAGTCAAAGCACAGGATGGCCAGGATTTTCTCTGGCTTATTTACTGCTCTGCAGGCATGTAGCAGTAGTTGATGCAGCCAGGGATCACAGATTTATGTGGGCTGGAGGTTCTGTCCCAACACCCCACCCATCCCACCCCAACCCCAATGCACAGCCAACATAGATCACATTACTTAGAACTTTGTTCTATGAGTTCTGAGTATCTCCAGATCTGTTCTAACATTTGACCACCCAAAAGGTCTTCCTGGTACCTCCTTGGAATTCACAGTGTCCCAGCAGGTGTCTGGGCACTCTTGTCCTGACACTCTGCACCTCCAAGAGGAGTCTTGAGCTTGGCTTTTCCACACCAGCTGATGCAGAGAGCATCTGTGGATACCTTCTTTTCCCACACTGAAGGACTTGGCCTCTGTCAGACTCCCTGAGATTTCCACCAGTCCATTTCTTCAGTGAAATGCCCTCTGAAGAGTAGCCCTGCTCTCCAACTGTGCAGCTGCTCCCTTTTGTTGAGCACCAGGTGTGATGCACCTCATCATCCAGGTTGTTTTAAAGGCATTAAAACAGAATCATCAGCTCCAACACCAACCCCTCAGGAATGCTGTTAGCAAGTGGCTGCCAGCTGGATGTGCTGCTGCTGCCCATCAGCAGTTTGCAAGTCAGGGGGAGAAAAGCAAGTAGAGGCTAAAAACAGCACATTTGGCCCACAGTTGGATTTTGTGTTGAGCTGAGAGCCTTGGAGAGCTAACAGTGAAGTCTTTCCAGTTTGATTTATTTGTGTTCTGTGTTAAAATCAGCAGAAGTCTCTTTTCTTGCCTCAGAATTGCTCTTATTAACCACCACTTGGAAAGCCAGCAGCAAAATGTAAGGGAATGTGCCCAGCATAGATGAGGAAGAACCAGTAGTCACATGGAAGCTCCAGCCTGCTTAACACTCAACAGCTCTTACCATGCTGCTAATTGTCAAGAGCTGCTGATTCACTATCCAGCTCTCAATTAGCACCCAATTGTGATTTTTGAAGTTTGTAACCACTTATGGCAGAGCTATCCCCCCACAGCTCCGCAGATATGACTCACTGAGAGACCTTCCTGAGAACTGCAGTTCTGAATGTGCTGGCTGTGAAACTCTGAGTGTGTTCCCATATGCAGAAAGGAAACAATCAAAGGGACTTGCAGCATCTGCTGGTTTTTCCTTTCCACGGAGCTGCTCCACACATGGAATCACAGTGAGCATGTAGATGTGTCAGCACATCCTCAGGCACTTCGAGGAGTGACAGCTGAGCCAGGTCCCCCTTACCTGGAACCTGAAAACAGGGAACAGGCCATGCTGGGCAGGTTCATGTGGGTTGCAGGGTATCAGCAAACTGATTTGCCTGCTGGTTTTTGGGCTGCAGCCCAAGGCCACAGGACAGAAATTAATAGGATGGTAACAGGAGATATAAATATGGCCCTAAGTGTAAAAGCAGCACAGAGTTAGAGATTTCAGCTTTTTGCACTACCAGAGTAGTAACTCTTTTATCACCAGCCAAGACAGAAAGGGAAGCAGTGCCACAAAGGGAGTGTGCCAGGGTGGTTGTATGGGTGTATCCCAGTAAATGTGCACGAAGACCAGTTTCTGCCAGTGCAGCCAGCCATTACGGAGACATCAGGTATCAGGTAGTGTTTTATTACACAACATATTTATACAGAGATGTACAGAGGTGCCTTCCCATGAGAATGGCAGCCACATTTGCCATCAGTTGCCACCATCAGCAGCAACATCATTTCCTGACAAACTGGGGCAGCGGGGGTGGCACCCTGATGTCTTGACCTCTCTCCAGCTTCTTCTCACAGTCAACGAGGTAATTGACCCCATCTATCACAATCTGGACCAGCTCCACCTACAAAAATAAGAAAATAGTAGTAATAGAAGTTTAACTCATCGGTTAATAGAGGAATAGAAAGTTGGCTTGTACTGCAATGACAGCAAGTAAAGCTGTAGGTGAGGACGGTCTTGGCATGGTGACCACACACCCTCTGGCACAGGGAGGATGGGTTTTGCAGGGCCACAGCAATTCCCTTCTCCTGTTTGCCCCAAGTTTGGACCAGCAGAAACAACCCTCCAATTAGGTCCCTGAAGTTATTTCCACCAAAATCTGCCCCCATTGAACTCTGCTCCCATGGGAACAAACCAACCAGACAAAAAAGTCCATTGAGGCCCAAGCCAAGAGACCTGTTTCAAGGGTGACCTCGTGAGGGTGCAGAGCCCTCCCCAGGTGCTTGCTGGGAGGGGTTCCTGGCACAGTGTGTTCCCCACACTCCACGTAGCAGGATCGGACACAACCCAGCCATTCTGTGTGTCCTCAGCATCCCCAGGCAGCTCCTGCTGAAGTACTGAAGTCCCTTGCTTGGCTCTGCCCAGCTCCAAGCCAACAGGGATGTTGGTGCAAGGAGAGGAAGGCAGAGGCTCATTCCCCTGGTTCCCAGTGGCTCAGAGTGCTGCTGGAGACACAGGCTGGGCATCCTTCACGTGGCTGGGACTGGGAGGATATCAGGACTGCCATGGCCTTTTGGGCTGCCTGAGAAAGCTCATCAACCCAGAGCTGTGTCCTTTCCCCACACCTTGAGATGACCCCAGTACTAATGGGAAGAGTGTCCTCCCCACTCTGCCAGGCCCAGCACCCATGTCTCTGGAGCACAGCACTCATCCTGAACCCACACTGGCTCTGCATCATGCAGCACTCCTTGTTTTCAGCTCCTGATTTACACAAACAGTGGGATTATCTCCAGCACCAGAGCAGCACCAAAATCTGTCATTCTATATGTCAGGGGCAGTGGTGCCTTTGTAACCCCTTCCAAAATTGCTGAAGAACTCCAGGTACCTTGTACCCCCAGCTGAGTTTCTGCACAGGCTGTGACATGTGAGGACCACAGCCCTGTGGCATCAGGAGCCAACAAGCTGTAGCACTGATATTTCTTAATCTTCATGAAATGGTTCATTAGCAACCTTTAATGATTGGCTTGTTGAAACCCAGTGCAAAGACTGAAATCCCATTGTCTCTTTATTGTGACAGTTCTTGATTTTCAGGGGATTTGTTTTTACTATAAAGTATTTCAGCAGCTTAGCACTTTATTGTCTTTTACAGACCAGCTGTTTGGGGAAATCAGAGGTCTGAATTTGCAGCCTCCAGGAGAAAACAAATTTCCTATTAAGTTTGCATTGACCAGTAAATGAAACACAGCAAAAATACAAACAGTTTTATCTTGCACCTTTGGGAACATAAGCCAGTTCTGCAAATGCATTTACTACATAATGAAATTAATTTTATTATGTACTGAAAAAATATTTCTATCTCCTTGAGTATGTCTTGTCTTATTTAGATTTCAGAATCTTCAGGGTAGGGATTGTATCTTATCTGTTGGCTTAATCCTTTGGATCCCTGCTGTAGGAGGCATCACTGACTTCAGTGCAAATCTTCATATAAGCAAAAATTTGTAGAATTAGGCTGTCACTCAGTAGGACTTAATTAATAAAGCCACGTAATCCTTTTGTATTATTGATGTTATTTTAATATAAAGCACACATGATGATGTTTCAGATATTAGTAGATGTCTTTGTCACAGACTGTTTTTGCAAATAACACAGCTGAGTAGTATTTCACTCTTTTTTTATTTTGTTCACTGTTATTTATTTTGCTCTAGATCCAAAGGAACATAGATGCCTACATCAAATGTCAAATTTTAAGGTTTCAAACCTCTCTCCATGGCTGTGGAGACGTTCAAGGGCACCTCTGAGTAAGAAAGCACAAGATACCTGTCTGGGCTCTGTGCCAGTGGCAAGTGAGTGAGGAAGGTGATACTAAGCAAAGCCAATGATGGCTTGGTTGATGCACCTTGCCATGCTGAGTTGGAAGGAGATAATAAACCTATTATTTGTTCTGCCTGTTTTGCTAGAAATACATTGTAGAAACACTAGTTAATACCTTGTTCTGTTTTAGTTACCTGGACCAAAGTCTTTGGACCAAAGTCTTCTCATTATAGAAAATATTATGGAGTATATACAAGAGACCACCGGGCTATGAATCACAGATGTTTAAACTAGATACAGAGACCTTAGAGCCAGGACATTGTAACACTTAAAGCAGCTAAATTAGTGAACACAGAAAAGCAAATAATTGGTTAATATGTATAATTCAATGTTGTAACCGTGCCCTAGAATGTATAAAATGGCTTGCTGTGTATCCTCAAGTGGGGCTAGTGTGTCCAGCGAGAGCTGGTGGCTCCCGGGCCCGCAATAAATACCTTTGCTGCTTAAAGATAAATTGTCTATAAGCAGTTCCTCATTCTGAGGTTTCTCGGCTTCAAAAGGAAACCAGTTGGCTGCTGTGGACTGGGTTGAGTCCAGTTGTAACCAGGTGCTTTATCCCTGGGTTTTATTTCTGTTATGTAAACCTGCCCAGAACTAGGCTGGGTGTTGTGCTGCAACACCAGGACTGAACTGCATCCCATCGCAGCTGCCACAGCCCCTGGGTGAGGGTCTGGCTCAGTGCTGGAGGGGCAGGCTGCAGCTCTTGGACACGGCTGTTTCTGCCTCATGCTCATTATCTTTGCTCTCAGGAGCTGTTCTGCTTTATAAAACGCTGGAACACGGAGCTGTAATGAGGTGTGGGACCCGAGCCCACCAGGAGGGCAGCACCAGCACCAGCCTGCAGGGTCGTTTCCACGCAATGGCACAACAAATGCTCGCTCTGACTGAAATGGCTTCGAAGCAAATGTCTGAGACAACCCATCTCATCATGGTCTGCAGCCCAACAGGGAGGGCTCCAGGCTGGCAATTCACTCTTTGGCTGGTTTAAACCTAGCTCGCATTTAAACCCAGCTCTCATTTAAACCCAGCTCGCATTTAAACCCAGCTCTCCTCCACCCTCTGCTCGCAGCCACACGGGACATGTGAAGAGGGCACATACTCCTCAGTTATTGAGGGCTGAAAGCCTTGTCCTGCTATGTAACCATGGAGGAAGTGCATAACAGTAAAATGAACACAACACCCTAAACCAAGTCCTGCTTTAGTGCCTGTTTCTCTGGGTGGGTTAGGACTCCATCCCTGCTTCTTTCCAGCACCTCCACACCCTCACAGAAATCCTCAGCACATGGTGCCAGTCACATTTGTGCAGTTTGCTCAGGGTTGGTTTTTTTCATTGCCATTACAGGAATATTTACCAAGCTCTTCATGCACATTAATAATTTTTCTTTCAATAAGCATTTCCACTGGACCAGGTTCACCAGGAGTAAATCTACAGTGGATCCACTGAGGTCAGCAGAGCAAGCTCAGCCAGAGGGAGGCTGGCTCGTGTCAGCACAGATCTGAGATTAAAAGCAAGGAGAAAAAAAAAAAAGAAAAAAAAAACCAAAGGAAGAAAAACCAAAGAAAAAGGACAGGTTACCTCTGAGCGCCCAAGGCGGTCCAGATTGGAGATGTCGTACACATCAGCCACGGCTGCCGTGTCCACTCCACCAGTGCCACGCTTCTGCAGGCGCAGGTTCTCCAGGATTTTGGGAAACCTGGGGTCCTGTCACAAAAACAGGTCTGGGTTTACTGCCTGTCCCTGTGTGCGTTTGCCGAGTCGTTGCCATGCTGCGATCCCGGGATTAACAGCACCCCTGGATTAACAGCACCCCTGGATTAACAACATCGCCAGAGGGACAGGCACCGGTGGAGTTTTCCTGCTCCTTGGACTACAGCCCGTCCTGGTGGCTTCCTGCTGAGTATATTAATTTCCATAACAAAGACAATAATTTGCACAATGAAAGCGTGCTCAGTTAGTCCTGAATTACACGCATGTCCCTTCTCATCTGTTTCTTTACAAACCATAGGAGCTGAACTGTGTCCCTGGGTTTTTACATGACTCACGTACCTTGCTCAGTTTGGGCAGCCTCACGTGGACTCCAGCTCGCAGACCAGTGCCCAGGTTGGAAGGACAGGTCAGCACATACCCGAGGCGCTCATTCCACATAAACTCCCAGCCACGTTCTTTAATTAATCTTTCCACCTATGGCATCAAGACAAAAGGGGCAACATGCAAATGTCTCATTTTAAGATGTCTGCTGGTGGCTGAGACTCTTCTCCCTTGTGTTTGTGCTGCTGCTGAACTTCACTAGCGCCAGTGGAGTGGCAGGAATTCACACCTGGGTGCAGTCTGGTTTAGGTGTGACACAAATGTGTGCACTCACCAGGTACCACCAGGATTTCTCCATCGTTTTCTCACGACCACTACGTTACAGCCCCTTTATCACTTCATCACAAAGCTCCCTGACCTGATGTTTTTGTAAAGCCTTAGCCCATGAAGACCCCTTTTAAGAATTGTGGCTTTTGCCATTTGTTTCTAATTTGGAAATTTGGGAGCAAGTTTGCAACACATGATACCAAAGGACTCAAACCCTGTGAAGCAATCAAGGAGCTGAACTTGAGTTTTGTGTGATTTTCACGGTGATGTCTTGACTCCTAATGGAGGACACTTGGCCTCTAATGCCCAGTATTAATTGCCACACTTCCTTTATAAGGAAACAACACAGCTTGTATATAATGCTTTTCATTAGTAGGTCTCTGACCAGATTAAATGGAAGAGCACAATAATTATCTGCAGGAAAATCAAAGGATCTATTGATCTTTGCATAGGCTGGTACTCTGTTCACTCATCTGCTCCTCCCAAGCTTACTTGTGCAATTCAAATACAATTTCTGGTCAGTTCTCTTCTCCTCCTGAGGAGAACTCGATACATAAACCAGCTCATGCTCACAAGACTTCTCAAATAGACTGGATACTTCAGGTGTGCCCTGGGGACCAGCAGGTCTCAGTTACCTCCCTGAGGGCAAAGGAGCATCCATCGGGTGACTTTGTTTTCCTGTGTCCCAAAGCCCACTCCATACTCAGACTTCCCTATGGATGCTCTGAGCTCCCTCTGCTTCCAAGTGAGGAGTCTGCAGTCCCTGCTATCCCTCCTTGGCCTTACTTTGCTTGGCTGAGAGCTGTGAAGTGATGAAGGGATGCACAGCACTATTAGTCCATGGCAGGGGCTTGGAACCAGTTTGTCCCTTCGAACTCAAACCATTTCAGAGTTCCATGATATTGCCTGTGGGACAGAGTAAAGTCTTCTTTCTCTGTTAGATCAGCTCTTTCTCTGCAGTCCACAGGACTGCTCTGGGCCCAAAGACAACCTGAGTCGTACCTGAACTGCCTGGGCAAAACTGTTTTAAACCACACACCATCTCATGAAACCTTTGTTATCACTGTGAATAGCTAGATCAGAGTAAAATATAGGATCCTTGGCTATCAGTTGTAGTATTTGAATCACAGACTGCCATATTGCCCCAAAAGTTGTCATGGGCCCTTAAGCCTGGAGTCCTGTGCACAACCTCAGCAGCCTCCACTTGGCTCCCAGCATCAGGAATGAGAACCAGGAGGCTGAGCCAAATAAATTCTTCATTCTAGCAAATCAAGCAATCCAAGTAAAATGCTTCATGTCTGAATTCCCATAGTTCGCAGTCCCAAAATGGGCAAAAAAGGAGGTATTTGTTTTTCCTATAACTCTGTTACCAATTTGCCCGTTTCCAGCTTTGACTGCTTTAGTGTGGGTTGCTGTGTGGACTGGTGTTACTTTATTTTGCTGCTCCCTGAGATGTCAGCTCAGTGTGAATGACAGTAAGCAGTGCTGACCTTGATAAACAAACAGGAATAATAAACTCACTGAGATACTACCTCTTTTAAACCACGGCAGAACCTCTCAAACACTCGCTTCATGTTGCCACCCTTCTCCATGGAGATCACCCTGGTGTGGTCCTCTTCATTAATCCAGACAAGAAATGTCTTCTCATTGTTATGCCTGGTTGAGAGACAGGGGGGAAAAAAGGGTGTCCTTTAAAAGGCAAGCCCTTAAAAATAGCTCTCAGTTTCCTTGGTTTTAGCACAGTCTTTCAGTGCAGCAGAGATGGTAAGTGTGGAAAAAAAACCTTGTTCTGTGTGGTGAGGGATTTGAGCCAAGTTCACCATTGGATCCCTCATGCCAGTGGCATCACACAGGTTTACTGGGCACAGTGTGAAGCAGTTTCCTGATCACATCATGCTGCTGCATTGCTGAGTAAGGCAAAACATGTCCTCTAGCATGAGCACAGCTGGGGGTGCAGCCAAGGGAGAAGGCAAGCTCTGCATCCTCTGTCACCAGGGATGAGGTTTATTGTTCTCGAAAAAGCCTGAACACTTACATGCTGCTGGAGGCCAAGCCATATGTCCCTCCTTAATTGTGTTCACCCTTAAATCCAACCCCAGTGCCCTCCGTGTCACTTGGCAGCACTGAATGGCTAAGTCAGTCAAGTGCTCTGTCTGAGGACAGCAGATGCTGCTCCCAGACAGTGCTGGTTTGCCAGCCAAGACAGAAAGGCCTGAAAACCTTTCCTGCCTCAGACAGTCATGGCCAGCTTTGCTGAGTGCTGTGTCATACCCCAGGTCACTTTTCCTGATTCTTCTCCACTTTCCCTGTCTCCTACCACAGCCTTTCTACAGCACACAGAAGGTGATTGATGGGATCAGACTAATTTGTGCCAACAGTGAAATATCACCAGGCTTGAGACACATGAAATTGAAAGTTCAAGAGCACTGAGAGCCTGATTTTCAACTGGTCTTTTACTGCATCTCCTTTTCCTTTTTGCACTCAGAGTTTGCCAGTGCAACACTGAGCAGGTGTAAACATCCTGTGCCCTGACACTGTGGTCCCCAAGGCCCAGTCACCTCGTCCTCAGCCATGTACAAATGCTCAGAGGAAGGTCTTACAAATAGTCTGAGCTTGGCCTGACTTGTCTTCCCCTCTAATTAACCAACTCTCCCCACTGCTTTAAGGTACGTGCACTTGAACTGTGCCATTGCTGCTGGTAATGTTGATGGGAGTAGTCCTGCAGTCTATAATGACAGGATGACAATCATTAAAAGTAAAATTATTTCCAGAGCCTGTACTCTTTTTGACAACAATTTCTTGCAAGAGAAGGCAGATTTTCAATATATGGCTTACAGAAATGCTTCCCAATCACTTTGATTTTTTTTCCAGTCTGCCTGATATTTCCATATGTGAAAGAAGCCAGACCCCAGATCTGTTTTACTCAGGAGATCCCTGGATATTGCTGGTACTTCTATTTGTAGAGACAGTGAGTGATATGTTTTAAACTTTATCCTTTTCCTCAGATTTAGACAGGGACCAGAGAACCTTGTTGAATTTAATAGGAAGCTTGTTGAAATAAAAATAATCATCACAGTTTTCCAGCTGCTCATTGTTTCTTGGGTGATCAGGTTTCACAGAGAGGTGCTTCCTCAGAATCCCTTCTGCCTAATTTTTCACATTAAAGTCTCTGGTGATACCTGGAAGTACAGCGGGATGGATGGAGCTGTTGTGCACTGCACAGCCTTCCCCAACCTCGGCCAGTGGGTGTGTGCACTTATCTCAGAGCTGCTGTCCCTTATCTCCACAGAAAATATGGTATTTGGGCACAAAAGGCACCAAGTGTGTTGGGATAGTAGAAACAGACCTAGAACAAAACTGGAAATTCAACTCCCCATCTCCTTTTTGTCCGCATTATTTGGAATGTAAAAGTTTCTTTCAGCCCTGGGAATCGAACTTTTTTTCTTTTGAAAGCAAACTGGACATGCAGTGAGTATGGGGGCAGCATGGCTGCAAGGTTAGTACAAGCAAGGAGGTTTGTAACATGACCTTTAAAGCACACACGAGCTCCTGCAGGTCACCCCACGTACCAGATTCCTCTGGCATCTGGCCAGTCACGTGCCATCCCAGCACATGTTAGCAAAGGGGACACTGGCTTGTCAAAGAGAAAGTGATCCTGGGTACCAAAATGGGGCCAGAGGGAGAGGGAAGAAGAGAGAGAGTGAGAGAAAACAAAAAAAACCAAAGTTCAGGTTTATTCAATGCAGCAGCATAACACTGTCCAGTACATTTTATGTGAAGGCAGTTGAAGCACAAGTAAATCAGAGGGTACAGCCTGTGAACCTGGTTCCTTTGCCTGGGACTAAAAGCACTTGACCCAGGTAATTTTCTCAAGCCTTACAGGTTTTCGCTGACATGGATAAAGTGACTGTGTTTTGCCAAAAATGTTTTTCAAATGTAGGGAGGGATGGGAGGTGGGACCTGATGCCACCTGGAAACACCAAAGGGCACTCTGGAGGGACCTGCCTGCCAGAGCCAGAGAGGTTTGCTGTATATACACAGATTTCAGTCTGGGATCAGGAAATGAGTTCTTAAAGACTTAAAGGAAAAAACCCAACCAAAAATGCTAATTCTGAAAAGATGCTTCTCTGGCATGGGATTTATATATTTATTCTGACCATGAAGTCAAGGTAGGAATTAAACCAGTGCTAATCTTGACCTTTTGGAATAAGAGACTCACTCTGTTCCTTAACAGAGATGCTATTTCTGATTTAATAAATATAGTGCTTGTGCCACCAACTTGCCACATTCCAAATGGTTTAGACTTTTTTAAAGTAATTGTTGGGAGGTTTTTTTGTTTTGTTCCTTTTTTCTCCAAACCAAATAAGTTTTTCATTTTCATGTGTGTGCTGAAAAATTATCAGTTCTTAATTCCTTGAACATTGCCATAATAAATGTGGTGTGTAGTTTTCTTGCTGGGAGTGTTGCTGATTTTGTTCTTCCTTTTTAAATCTAGGGTTTAACTAATAATAGTGAGGCAAAGGATCCAGAATACATATGACATGGTAGACACATTGATATGATTTACTTCTTTTTTTTCCCTTAATGAAGAATTTTAGATTACAAATATATAATTGAATATACTTTGAATATACTGTGATGGACATGGTGCAGTCAGAACTCCAACTATGCAGAAAGAAAAGGTATAGAGTTCTCTTTGGTCATCACAGAGACACAAAATTTCCTTGCTCAGCTGGCTACACTTGATGCTTTTTCTTGAAAGAAAAATTTCTCTTTTTGGAAGAAAAGAGCTATTAGTTTCCCTCATGTGCATATGGCCCAGATCTGCAAATTGGCAAATGCCTTCTGGGCTGAGTGCCAGTCATGTAGCACTGATTT
This sequence comes from Poliocrania exsul, assembly GCA_035041345.1. NCBI lineage: Eukaryota > Metazoa > Chordata > Aves > Passeriformes > Thamnophilidae > Poliocrania > Poliocrania exsul. Next base: position 8,126,159 of record JAWWLZ010000094.1, on the reverse strand, counting down.
GATATCACTGAGATCAATTTGGTCTTACTGAGATCAAATGGTGCTTATGAAAGCCTGGCACAAACCCTGATCCAACAGGGTTTCAGGGGCCTAAAGTACTGGAGAGGGTAAGGAATGCTGTGAGTTAAGGGATGAAACTGAGCTAACAACACTCCATGCCCTGATTTCTATAACTTTGCATGAGCATAAACCCAAACAAAACAAGGTAAAATGTTGAATCAGTGAAGCCTGTTCCACTTCCCACAGGTTTTAGCATTGAACCATGAAGAAA
>JAWWLZ010000094.1:8104686-8118238 GCA_035041345.1 Poliocrania exsul | reverse complement strand
GGCACTGAGTGCCATGATCTGGTAAAGGGACTGGAGTTGGCCCAAGGGTTGGACTTGATGACCTCGGGGGTCTTTTCCAACCCATCTGATTCTATGATTCTGTGATTCCATGACTGTGGGCATCACCTTCCTCCTAAGCGTGGGGTGTTCCTCCTGCCCCCATGCCCAGCGCACTGTGCCCAGCTCCCTGCCCAGCCCCATGTCCTCACCTTGGAGGGAAGAGCTTCCTTTTCTCATGCACAGCAGCCTTCACATTCTGCTGGTTGAGGAGGTAGCCCGTGGTCAGTGCCCCAGTGCCCGCAGCTGCCAGGAGCGCAGTGGAGGCACGGCCGGCCAGGAGACGGCAGAAGGTGCCAGCCATTCCTCTCTGCAAGACAAGGCAGCCCCAGGTCAGCCCCCCAGACCCTGCTCAGTGCCAGCAACAGGTAATCCCTCCCCTCACACCACAGCCCCGCAAGAGGAGAAATTTGCTTCTATTATAGGTTTGCACGTATCCACTGTGTTCATAAATATTGCTGATTCTCACCAGTATTTACATATATTTTCCCTGTTTAATTCTATTGGGATTATATCTGGAGTACAGAAGGTCTCTAAGTCTAGCAAAGAATGCATTCTTTGTGTGTTCTGTGAAAACTGAAGAAGACAATGCACATTTTTTCCTCCAAGAATCAGAAGTTGAGTGATTTCTTACTGGTGATTGTGAGTTCCTCAGGAAGATGTAACTCCTCTCTAAATAAAGGACACAAATTCTATGATTCTACTAATCTAAATTTCAATTTCTGTAATTGACAGAAGTTTATTCTTTAAACTGGACTCTGGTTAATCATCTTTGGGAAATGGGCATGGAAGATTTACATGTAAACATGACTTTTTTTACCAGGATATGCTGTTTCAGTAGTTTTTCCAAAAGTTTTTAAAAATATGATTGCTTATGTGATCTCTTTAATGTTCTTTTGAAGGTTTTACTAAACACCTCAAAACACTTGGGTATATTTTCAATAAAGAAATAGTTCTAATTTCCAATAATTTTCTTCCAACTCTGGGTTAGTTAAATCCAAACCATGTAAATTTTCATGTAGATCTGGGTTAGTTAGACCCACACCCTTTACTTCCTCATCTTTCCCACTCCTGTCTAAAGACAAATGTAATGTTGCATGTTTATCTTCTCCCTAGGTAAAGACCTTATCTTCTTGCAGGTTTTTTAATTGCAAAGCTGTATCTTCTTTCTACATCAGTCACATTTGTGAGATGAGAAACATGGATGTATTCCAAGTTTGGAGTAATTTGTTTCATGTCTTCCATTGAGTTTAAGCAATTTTTTAGCTGAATTTTCATTCCTCTCCATGCCTTTGAAGATACAGTTAATGTAACTTTAATTCCAGAGACAGGTGCTGAGTGATGGACAGAAATGTCAGTAATTTTTCACTGAAAGAATTTCCCTAAATCTATGAATTCATTTAGATGAGCTGGAGGACAGGCTCCCATGACTGCAACAGGATTTCTCCCTCCCAAAACACAGTGGGAGAATGTTTGACTGTAAATAAAAGTCAAATAAGAGGTTTCTGATGGAGATATGTATGATGATTTCTTTTCTGTGTGTTTAGCAGATGGTTCTTATGCCTTTTCACAGTATAGCATCCCTGTCCTACACTCTGAAAATATTTCCTTATGACTAATCTGCACAGAACTATTGTTGTTAAACCCAAGTGTCTGAGAAACATCACATGTATGTTCACAGCAGCTCTGTGTATTTATAGCTCTGTTTCACTGATGCATCTTTACTGCAAGGAATTGGCTGCCAGTCAAATTCCTGTCCTGAAAACTAGAAGCCATATCAAAATCGCTTTGCAGATGATGATATCATGACTTTACTGACCCCAGGCACTCATCAGCATCTCCAGCAACTTGGGTTTTTTGGGAGCTTCTGAATCCTGTGTCACATTGAGGGACATATTTGCTGCTGCATGAATAAGAGGCCCCCCTCCTCACCCTGATTTATGCCTGTCTTCGACTGGATGTGCATTGCTGGGCCTTCATCCCTAAAGCAGACCCTCTCAGCTTTATTGTCAGTTTTAATAATGTCCCATTTCACAAGCATTTTTCTTGTTGGCAATGTTCTCTTCCACTGTGGCAGCATGCCTTGTCACTCAGGACAGCCTGGCACTGCTGGATCACAGAAAAGGTTCCCCTTACCCTGAGGCAGGTCCTACTTTACCTGAGAGACACTTCTCTAGCAGCTTTTAAAAGCCTCCAACACTGGAGACGCCACAAACAGTGCAGGTTGTCTACCTAAAAAAAATAAAATAAATAAATCAGAGGAAAACGTGCTTTCCCCCCCTCTTTTTAAAACAAAGTAGTGCCTGACTGCACATCCCTTCTTGCAGTTGAAGGTAGAACCTTCCAACTGGAGTGTGGCATTTCCATCATTGGTCACTGTCAAATGCAAAGGGTCCAGGAAAGTTAGAATTCCTTATGAGAAGAAAAACATCATCTGAAGTGTTGTGGAAAGGTGTCTAATCCTTTTTATCAGAGTGGTCTAACTCCTAATTCAATAAGCATCTCTTGCCACAAGGGTGGGCTCTAGTCCTGAATATAAACATGTATAGTCCTGCAGCACAAACTGGCACAAGCAGTCAGGTTCTGCAAAGTTTTTACATAATGAGGGTATAAAATAAATGAAAACTTTAATTAACAGGAAACCATTTGGAGGATTTTTTTCTCATTTTTTTCCTCTTCAAAAAATATCATGCTTTCTAAGTAATGCATTGCTTCAAAACAAGCATTTAAAAAGTTTCATTTTAAAAGAGTCTGAGTGGAATGGTTTCAGAGTAAGAGAAAATCCTCATCAAAGCCCTTTGTCAAATCTGACCTCAAATCAGTAACAGATTCAGCTGTTCTTTCCCCCACAAAAATTGCCATCCCACCCTTACAACAGGTTTGCACCATCAGTACATCTGATTAAAGGAGTGTGTTTTCCCTAGCACCGCTTTACCAGAAATACCCTGCTGTGATTCAGGTTTCACCATAGTCCATCTTTAGGCCTCCACTGCAAGGATTTTGCTTTCAGCAGGGAGGTTTAACCATCACACAGCCTAAATTCAATAGTGCACGTTTTTCTTTTCTAGGAGTTCCCTGAGTGTCTTCGCTTGTGCTCATGATGGAAAACCCATTTTCTCATGGATGTCTCTAGTGCTGCCATAGTGCAGCTGGGAAGGGGAAGCAATTGTCTCAAGATCAGAAGAATTTTTTGGGTATCTGTTTTAACTCTTGGAAAGGAATTGAGGGCTTTCCTGAGCTGACCAGGTGTGCCAGAAGGGGAACACCTGCCGTGGGAAGTATCATGTTTGTGTTCAAAACTATCTAGAGAGAGTATGGTCTGGAGAAGATGAAGGAGTTCTGAGGATTAATCTACCCCAGGTAAAAAAGATAAATAAAACTCTTATTTCTCTCCTGTGTGTCTGTTTACTTTGAATTTCTGGCCTATGTTATTACTTTTAACAGTTTGTTGCAGAAATTTCTACTTGTTATTTGTACCATGTGCAGCTACTCAGTAATTCATGTCTCTACATCAGGTTTTTATTGGTACCTCTGAAGGTACCATTAAAACATTCTCAAAGGGCTCAAAACTATAATTTATAGTTTTCTACTTAAGTTTTGTCTAAATGGTTCATTAATTGCACCAACTTTCCAGAAGCTTCAAGTTCTTTCAGTCCACCACAAGCTAAATGAGAATTTGGGCTTTGTTTTAGACAGAATTAGGTACATTTAAACCTGCACTGATCTTTAGTTCTCTGTTTGTCCAAGTGAGGTCTAATTTCTATGGGATTGGACACAACACTTTTTTGAGGCATAAACTTCAATGATTTAATTTTTTTAATAGATTTTAATAAGATTCTTAGCACTCACGCCACAAGACCTCAATAATGTCACTCAGATAATAATCCAATATATAATAATATGCAAGATAATATATAATATATAATAACCTGTAGTAATAAGACCATTTTAAAAAAAATATGATGGATTATCCCAGTAACAGTCATTAACAATTTAATGACGTAGGGATTTTGGCACGTTGTGTAAGGAATATTCACAGATGTGATCTAAGCTGAGCTGTTTCAGTGCAGATCAGGGCTGGGCTGCTCTGCTGTCATCCAGCACCTGCAGTGTCTGTGTCCCCATCCTTTGCAGGCAGCACAATCCTCACAGTGCCCACAGCTGGGCACCTTTCTCTGGTGGAGAGTCAGATACACATCTTGGCTCATGTCCAGCATCAGGTGTATTTTCTACAGGTAAATGTAGGGGTGTTTGGGGATTTTTTTCTTATTTTTCAAGTATACTGCAAGGCATTTTGAAGACTCTGGGTATTTGACTATAACATGTTTATTTTTGTTTATTGAAATGTTTGGATGACTTGCCTTGCACATTTTCCCCTTGTTATCTCAGTCTGCTCCTGCACTGAGTACTTGCCTCATAACTACTCAATTGGGATGCCTTTTGCACACCCCCAGGATTACAGATGCCTTTGGGCCAAGGCCACGACATGGAGCACAGCTCAGTACCTCTGGGACTAGATTTTGTCACTGGCAGGAAGTCCTTTAAACTTTCACTTCCAAGGTCATTTGTACTTGTGATATCACTTGAGGAAAGCAAAAATACCATGGTACAGGAGAGGAGAAATACAGAGCAATTGTCCTGTAAACAATTGCTGTGTATCCTCCCTGCACCATGTTCCCTCCTCCAGGGAGCAGTTTTGGTTAATTGTGCACAAATCTTCTCATGGGTTGATGTCTTCAGGGGTTCAGAGTTAATGCAACACTGACTTAAAGCAACAGCCACTGCAGCCTGTGCCATTCAGTGTGTGCAAAACCAAGGTTTCCTCTTTCCACATTCCTCATTCTTATCCTGTCAGCATCGCAAAGGGTCAACAAATTCAGAGTCAAATCAGCATTGCCTTTTCCAAAGAAATATTCCCATATCCCATGGTGAATTATGGCCACTGAATCAGCAAAATGTGACTGAAAGGTCAAAGAGGTCACAGCCGCCATCTCTCTGCTCTGCCCCAAGACGTACTCAGTGACCTGTGAGCAGCCCAGGACACTGACACCCTGCCAGGAGTGCACCTGGGGTTTGCAACTGTACTTCAGTATATGCATCACACACTGGGCACAAAGAGCAGAGACAAAAACCATCAGCAAGCTATAAAAGAAGTAACTACTGCAAATTTGGGGTGAGGAACAGCCTAAGTATTGCAGGTACCTCTCGAAGGGGAGGGGCTGTTTGTAACCACAGCTTGAACCTCAGGAACTTACCAACTTCAAAACTATTTCTAATATTAAAAAAAAAAAAGTTTTGCCATTAATTCTTTACTTTCTTGAACTTGTTTTAAAGAGGAAGCTTTCAGCTCCCTTTTCCTCTGGATGTATCTGAACACAGGTATTGGTTACCTGGTATTTCACACTTGGCATCACATGTGCTTTTAGCCCGGGAGGTGAGGAAGGTACAGAGGGTTACAGTGACATTTCTGGAAATAGAACTAGATTAAATATTTGAGCCCTGTCATGGGTGGTATTAATTGCCACACCATGTGATCCTGAGTGACATTTTAGAGGAATGGCAGAGTCAGAGCTAAAGTTCACACAGGCTCAGTGCCACAGATGATGTACACGCACGTCTTAAACTACTAAGCTGTTTAGCCAAAGGTATCACTGCAGGGAGCAGGACTTCCACGTGGTGCAGGGAGAAGGAGGCTGGCCTTTTATATTTGAGAAGTAATTCCTCTAAGCCATCCTTAGCTTGAGCTAAAGCCTACAGATGCCAGTGGAAAGTTTTCTCTGCCTGTCCATGGAAGGTTCTGGCACCCTAGAAACATCTGCAATAAATGTCACGAGTCACTACACGCGTGAGAGACCATTTTTAGATGCCCAGCAATCAGTTTACATTGCTTTTGGTTTGCTGTGTCACTGCACAGGTTCAGAGAATAAGGTGCAAATTAAAACATTGAATCTCATAAAGCAATATTGGTGGTTTTTTTCCAATTTCTCACAGCTCACCCTGAGCATCACTCTGACCTTTCTGACTCATCTGCGTTTGAGATACAGCCTCCGAAAGTGCAGAAACAATGCCAAGTGCAGACATCATTCTGACTGCACATTAATCACAGCATGGAATATCTCTACCCAAAAAATCAGCTACATTTCAATTTCTTTCTCCTTACAATGCCAGAAGTCACTGAATGGTTATAAAAACATATTAATTCAGAAAAAAAAATTCCAAACTGGAAATCTGTGACCAGATTCATATGAATACAGAAGACATGGTAAAAGCTGCCACTCTTCAGAGACCAATGAGCCCTTGGCAATAACATGATTTTTGATTTCTGTCAGCTGAAAGTCTGGCTGGTCAGACCTGGCCTGGTGAGACCCAGCAGCCCAAATTTTCCTGCCAAAGCCCAGCCAAGGTGCAGGCATTGCTCACCCTTCTGAGCCCACCTGATGCTATTTTGCAGCATAAACCTCTCATCTTCGCAGTGCAGAGAGCTACAATCAAAATCACAAACAACTCATGTAACTGCAGATGTTTTCTCTGAACTTGTTACACATCCTATTTTACCCTTACTAAAATTGTTACTGAAGGGTCAGCATTAACAGCTGGATTTGATGATCTTAGAGGTATTTTCCAACCTTAATAATCCTGTCACTCCATAGTTTGAAGCAGCTGCACAGTGGGGGCTGACAAATATTTTCCTGCACCAAATAGTTATACAAGTCAGTAAATTATAACCAAATTAACACCACATCCTATGGTGCTTTGACTCCATCTTTAATAACCCTCATATTTGAAATGCTACATTTTGAGGCTACAAAAGCAATGAACATGCAGTTAAACTGACCTTGGAGCTGGAGGTAGGGACGTCCTGCTGCCTGCAGCGAGCCCAGAGTGTAAAGGGTACAGTGAGGTGGTGCTTGAGAGGAGCTCAGGTAATATGAGACGGGGAAAAGGAGGTGTGGGAAACGAAAATAATTGGTGCAGGGGCCAATCCTGAGTTGCTGAGTTACGTGAGTGGCATTCGCTGGCACAAGGGTGCCCTTGAGGGCACAAGCAGGATGTGGCAGCAGTGGGGTGAGAGCAACATCACCCTTCAAACGCTTCTCCAGTGGAAAGTTTGAAGTCAGCACATGGCTGGGTAGGTGGGTAACAGCAGGGGATGCTGCACAGACCCATTTAGGAACAGCTGTAAGAGGAAGGTCAGTTGTAAGAGGAAGTCCTGCCTGCCTGAACATCTGAGGAACACCCAGATCTGGGAAATTCCAGCTGCAGGAATCCCATTTGGAAGCAGATCAGAGCAGGGAACTGGACCTTGAATTAGCTGAGATCACAGTTGGTGATTTTGGCTTTTTTTTCCCCTTTAATTCTTGATTTACCACATTAATTCTTAATTATTTGTAAGGCAGAGGGGCCTAGAAACAAGAGATGTAAAAGGATGATATTTAAACCCTCACATTTATAATTACTAGTATTATATTCCTCTACTGCATTTAGAATTATAGCTATATAGCAGTAAAGTACTGTAAGAAATAGCAAATGATGGTTTGGAAAGCATGAAAGAATAGTCAATTTCATTCACCTAGCTCTGCTCCCACCAAAGCTGAACATGTACCAAGGCTGACAGAGGAACACAGAGGCCAGCACTGCATAGCTTTTAAAAATCCAAGATATCAAAACCATATTCTTTGAATTATACATAGCAATCTCCTAAACCCACATCTCAGATTTTTGAAACTTTACAAAACATTAACATCTCTCCCCCAAAATATCATGGCTTGTTTGGGCTAATGAGAGCCATGCACTGACACCATAATTAGAAACGAAACAACCACTCCAGATCATTGAATCTGGAAACATCCCCTCTTTACCACATCTGGTTTTTATCAGCCCAACACTATATTCCTGCTATTGAAAGAGAAAAAAAAATCCAGCTAGGGATCTGTTGAGGTAACTTGAGTAAAGAAATTGGAGTACAACAAATCCACCCCTCTGCAGGAACTGGCAAAGGAAACCGAAACCAGCTTTCTGTGTCAGCAAACAGCCCCTACACACCAGCTCAGCACGGACCTAATTTTAAACTTTTGAGTAAAGGGAGCCTTTTTCACAAAGCCGTTGAACAGGCAAGCACCTTCCCCTCAAAGCAGGGGATGCCTTGAATTGCCTCGCTGGCTGAGGCAGAGGTTTAAGGTATTTGCCAGCTCAGAGCTCAGAAGAACAGCAGATGCAAACTCCAGCCTGTGAAGTAGCACCACAAACACCTGGAAAACACTGTTAGCAAGTTCCCTAATGATTTCTGAAGAGTATATCATTAATACTTTAAAAATAGTTTGGCTTTACTACTGCTCTGTGATCTGTTTTGTGAGAAACTTGGTTACCAAAGCAGTTGGGGTGCTAAGACCTATCCATGAATAATGCCCCACTTTCATCTCTGTCTAACATAATTATCTAACAATTAACATGCTGCTCGTGATGGGGAGGCAGCAGTAGCTGAATGTTAATTCAATTGCAATTCATATTAATGCCACCAGTCCCTGCACAGGGAGTTCAGCTGGAATTCAGCACTAATTCCTGTCCCATTGGGGTTGTTGTGGGAGCTGTTGAACATCGTATCCTGCATGGACCAGACAAAGGTAATTATGTTTTATGGGAAGGGCTTTCTGATTTGCACCTTTAATTCAAATACAATTTATTTGAAGTCAGGTTTCCATATGTTGGACATAATTTATTAGTAACCAAAGGAGCCAGAACAAGAAATAAGGCTAGTTTAGACACAAAGTCTGTGTATTGAATTTGGAATTAGAGAGTGCTGTGTTTGTTCTGAGGAGCCTGGAGGGACACTGATCACTATCTCTGCTGCTGCTGGTGTCAGAGCTCTGCTATAGTTCAGCTTTGCAAAGAGCCACTGGACTCAACATCCTTATAAAGCAGTAGTTAGATTGTCCCCTCAAAGCAATGGCAATCCCTGGTTTTCAAGTTCGATGCATCTTTAATTGATATTCAGAATAATGCAGTGAAGCACATTGTGTTGGGAATAAACATAATTGCTTACCAAGTTCTTACCAAACATCCTGCTGAGGTTTCCCCATGGTTGTGGATGTTCAATATCCTCTTACACAGGGCATGTGCAGTCACTGACATCTCAGGAGTGGGAAAACATTCCATTTTGGGGTGACATTTGAGTCCTACATCCCAGAGAAGCTGGAGTTAAATCAGGTACTTGGAGGTAAGCATGAGCACCTCTTGGCCACGACCAAGTGGATGAGGAGGCACAGAACAGTTGTTCTACACTTGAGATTACTCCAAAGAAAGGCACAGTAAGGTGCTAATACATGTCTACTAAATAAAGAGCTCAATGAGATCCAACTGTGGTTTTAAAATAACTCGTTATTTTAAATGATCAAAGTCACTCTTCGCAGAACATCCACCACACAGTGCAGGAAAGGTTCTGTATAATTACCAGTGTGTTTTCTGGCCAAAGAAAGGAGAAAACATTTTCCTGGAAATAAAGTGACCCTTTGGAAACACAGGAATGTCCAAAATCTGAAAAGTGGTCACTTTCTTATGGTTTTTTTGTTTTGTTTTGTTTTGTTTTTACCATCTGTGTTACAGAAATGAATTAATCAGTTCTGAGATGGTGACTGTCAGTGAGTTCAAAACAGTAATGACTAGAGAACCACAGCTGACAAACATTGGGGTGTCTTGAACTCCAGACACATTTCTATTGTGCTGATCCAGCATTTCTTTGTCCTGGAAACTCCAGCAGGAATGGTCAGAGGAGGAAAAAGACTCTCTTTACCAGATGGCTCTCCCAGTGGAGATGAAATTTTAACAGCATATGAAATGGAATAAAAAGTATTTACATTTCAAGCAGAATAGGAAGTGTTGCTAAGACTTTGTGTCTTCTCTGGTGGACAAGTTACTGCTTTCGGTCCACCTGAAACACATCAAGAATGTAGACATGATTTATACATATGGTCCCCAGTTTGTATAAATGCAGAGCTTCCAGGAAGAGTAATGGGGGAGAAAACAACAGTAATTAAATGGTAATAATTATCAGTGTTTCTGGCCCATCTGGGCATGTGCAGACTATGAGCATTAATGCAGGAGGGTGGTGATTCACAGTGGAGTTTCTGCCTCTAGGAAAACAAATTTGGAATTACTCTGCTACTACTGCATTTACCAACCAACATGTGCATGGCTAGAACAATGATGGATTTAGATTGAAAGTGCAAAATCAGCCAATTCTTTGGCATAAAGAAAAAAAATAGTTTAAATTGCAGGAAAAACAACCTGAAATGAAATTATCCTACAGTCCTTATAAACATAGCTTCTTGAGAAGTAGTTTAATCTTTTTTGTTCTTGCACTGACAATATTTGACAATTCAAGGGTAAGTTGCTCCCTCAGTTAATTTCTGTTTTATGTGGAACACCAAAAAATATAAATAGAATGGAGAAAATGTGACTGCAAGGTCACAAAATATGAATAGATGATGATTTAAATATGTCACTTGTTTTATCTCCATCTTACACAGACCTGATGTGCCTTTGCTGTTTACTTGCTTAAAATATGTTAATTCTAGAAGAAAATTTAATAGGAGACTTTCTATCTTAATGAAATCAGTGATTTAAACAGGAGAGTGATTCAAGTATATAACACAAGCTGGAGACCTGGCTTTGTAGACTCAAACTCTGCTAATTATTTTTCTAAGATTTGTAACTCATTTTATCTTCATGTGACTTTCTATCACAAGAGGAGGGACAGGACATACCTACAAAACCTACTGTATTCTGTCTTTTCTTGGGTATAAAATGCGACTTTACTACTTCTGTAAATCCAGGGCAGGACATCAGCCAAGAGAAGGCAAGGGATGTGTAGTGAGAATTCCAAACCCAATGTGAATTATTCCCAGTGATGCTCACAGCATCTGCAATGCATCATGAGTGAAAAAGAGTAATAAAATGCAGTAATTCAAACCATCCTTTCCAGGTACAATCCAAGATTTTCCCTGATTTTTTTGCCCCTAATGGTTTGCTTTTCTACAAAACTTGATAAATCAGAAGCAGTAGATTTAATTATCCATTATTGGGGATTAAAAAAATGAACAAAATCCAGTACGGACCCTTGAAACTCAGGAAATTAAAGAATGTTTAATTAGCACAGAGGCACAACATGGTGCCTGATATGCCTTACTAACAATACAAAGCAATAACCTCAGGTGAAAAGATAAGTTACAATACATGCAAAAACATCTGGAGTGTGCACTAAGTAACACAGTAGTTATAGGTACATCTGTCAAATAAACATAGATCTACTCTCCTAAGTAACAAAACCTCAGAGACTATTCAGGAGTAAAGGTACAACAGAACAACCATCGTTCAGCAGCGTATTGGACACGAAGCATCCAGGACAGAGACATTTGACCTTTGGAGGCAAAAACTGTAACAGGCAAATAGCTGAGAGCCAGATCCCCAAGTACTTATGAAAAGCTCTCGGTGAAGCCTAAGGTATTATCAGAATGAGGTCTGAAGGGTTTTGCCCTTAATGAATAGCAATTATGAGTGGGTAAATATGTCGCTATGGGTGAGAATTTTAAAGCATCTAAGCTTAATGTTGCTGCTAAAAGGAGGAAATACTGAATATCAATACAAATAAAACAACAATTTTTGTAAAATAAATAATAAGCATGAAGGAAAATTTGGGATAATGAACATGGTCCTGAAATCAAAATCAACAGGGTTTAAGTTAATAAATAATTAAAATAGTTAAGTTCCTTTCTATCCTACATGACAATAATCAGTATTAAAAACCAGGAAAGCAGAAAGTGGATGGGAACCTCCTCCTTACTCTTAAATAAGGGTGATCACTCCCAGTTATCACCCCTCACCGCGAAGCTACGTGTCTGGGTGTCACACGACTTGCCAAAAGGAAGGGGCAGAACAAACACTTACTGCCACAGGTCAGGGTTTTCTTCTACAGGACGACCAGTCATGGGCTCAGTCATGGGTCTGGAAAGGGGAGGGAGGGGCAGTGAAGGCTGGGGTGAAGGCAACTCTAACCCTGTATCAGCATGTGACATGCTCTCTGTCACATGAAGGGGACGTGTCTGTGCTGCTGCCCAGGCCCCCAGGGCACTGTGGGCTCCCCCTGGGCTGCTACTTAAGCAATAAAAAACACTGCAGAGCTCCCTGGGGTGTCACTGGCAGATGTGCCCACTGCAACCCAGTGGGTGAAATTTGCTATATCCCCATTGCTGCCAGCCAGCCCAACCCCAGGCAAGTGTCCAGAGTGTTCCACAGGGAGCAGCCCCTCCATCCCACTGGCACAGAGGGGCTGAGTAGCTCAGGAAGGCAAGTAGAGAGGCGCTTCAGCCCTTCTCCTTCTTGTGGATCCTGAATCAGTTGGGCTTTTCCAGCTCCACTTGCAACAAAGTGAGTCTGTTTCGCTTCCACGGTGTAAAAGCTGTGATGGAAAGATCCTAAAAGACAGCAAGACCCCAATGACAAAGTCCTCACTTGGAGACACGCTCCCTAAAACGCCAGAGGCAAACAGTGGGTGTTTAATGACTGAGATTTCTATCTCTCTCTGTTTTGTGGCTGTGGTGGAGTGGCACAGAGAAGGTGGTGGCAGGAGCTCCACGATCCCTGTTCACCCTCCAGGGAGAGCTGGTTATCCTGGACCAGGCAGAGCCTCACACAAAGCCCACCCACTGCAGCAGGGCCACTGGTTCCACTGGCAGCTGCAGCACAGCCCAACACAGGGCTCTGCTCTCCCTGTTCCTCCAGGACAGCTGTTCCCAGATGTGTCACAGGGCTGCAACACTGGTGAGGGCTGTGGGAAACAAGCTGCATCCTCACTACTGTAAGCACTCACCTCCTGTGCTTTAACAAACATATTGTATCCCCAAGCAAAAATACCAACTTTAGCCATCAGCAAATCAAACATTACTGTGACCATAATATTTTTTTTATTTTTTCTTTTTGTGTGTGTGTGATGGTGGTGGTGGTGTTGCTCTGAACACAAACCAAGTGTCTGAGCTACTCTAGTGATTCTAAGCTCAACTGTGCCACTGACCCAAGTGGCAACCTTTGGCATATGAGTAGTCTGTGCTTTTCCAAAGGGGCTGAACTTTCACACCACCTACTGATTTTAAGATATGGATGCTCAGACCCTTTGGAAAAGCCCATGTCTATCCCTTTTTCTCCCTCTCTGTCCTTCTGCCACATGAGCACAGCACCAACCCTGCATGTCACAAGCACTAAAATGTCCTGAACCAATATACACACAGAAAGTACAGAACAACCAACTGTGAACAGAGCAAGATGAAGAATTCTACCCTGTAACCCTAAGGACATGGAGGAAATTTGGTAAAATGGGGTACAGGCAGATAAAGCAGCAGTTAATAGTGTACAACAAAGATGCCCATTGACACTGACAGTTGTTACACATTTTCTTTGTTAACAAAGAAACAACAAAACAAAGTTAAGAAATCAATTTCTGGACCAC
>JAWWLZ010000094.1:8079597-8096348 GCA_035041345.1 Poliocrania exsul | reverse complement strand
ACTCCCTTCCCATCACCCCATGCTAATTTTGAATGTTGAGACCGTATTTATACCCACACCATCCTTGTGTGTGTGCACAAACCTTTTTGCCAGGAGTATGAATTAGGGCAGTGCCTGCGCTGCCACCACTCAGGAACTGCAGGACTGTTGGGGTACAAAACTGCTCCACCAGCAATGAATCTGACAGGAATGTCTGCCAAGCCTTGGGAAAACATCGGGACTCAGCAAGCCACCCCAGGACATGATAAAACTTAATCCAGTCTGCAGATACTGACCATTTCCTGTCTTTGCATTTGAAAAGACTTGTAGTTTCTGTGTATTTCCTGTGTTGTACCGAAACCTGTTTTGCAACATCTATTGTTCCCCCTCTCCTAGTGTTCATGAATAATGATTAGCTCTAGATCCTTGTTCTCCCCATGACTGACATACGGTAACCCCTCAGTTAGTATGACCCAGCCCCCATTTAGTATAACTCAGCCTCTTAATTATGATGACTATGGGGTTTTTGATTTTTTCATTTTTATGGATTTTAGAAGTACTTGTAACTGTAGTAAAAGGCAAATTTAGTGTGTTAATATTTCTAGCAGCTTAAGTTCAATGTTTATACATGCCAACCTATGCCATATATCAGTAGCTCAAATTCTTTTAGTTATTTAGTCTTGTTTCCAAGGCAGAAAACTCAAGACTATGAAAACGGTCTGCAGAATGAGACATAAACATGAGCCAACAACCTTGGGTCTAAGAACACTGGAAAACCTCCAAGAGCCCTGTGTGTGCTGAGGAAGAGGAAAATGATGAAGAGAGGGTCCCACTGACCCCTAACTCAAATCCTGAGGGGTGGAATAGGGGTGGGACCAGGGCAGGAAAAAGGCTGAATTGAGAGATGTGTGAACTGGGGATTGGGTGGACCATATTATAAAACCCATAGAAATCAGTGTTGGGGTGCACATCAATATGTATTCCTGTGGGCCCTTGGCGTGATATTAAAGGACTTCCACTTTTTATCTTACCCCACACTAACTTGGCTCAGAGTCCTGCTTTGCTGGAGTCTCTCACGGCATCAATTACACTAAGATTATATTACTTGGATAATGTTTACCATAAAGTGTCTTCATTCTTCCCTGGGGTGGAGTCTGTATTTTATTGACTGTAACACAGGACGACACTTACTCGTAGGGGATGCTCCGGAACACCACGTGGTCCAGGAGGGTAATTTGCTCTGCCAGCTCCATGGCCGACAGCGTCTCAAAGCACTCTGGTTTGGGACAATCCGGCTGCAAAAGCAAGGACAACACGTTACTGTGTCCCAGCACATCTCAAAGCCTGGGGCGTGAGGAGCTTCGTGCAACTCCCAATGTGGAGTTCTGAACTTCTTTGCTATGAAGAATTGAAAACAATCTCTGACCACATGAAGGTAAGCATCAAACTGGAAACTCACAAAGAAACAGGCACAGATCAACTCAGGGCCATGAACGTAGGTTAATTCAAGTCTGTGTATTCTGTGCTTATAATTTTATATATTCTAGTATCTTTGTTTTTCTTAATTCTGAGATTTTAATCCAAATCCTAAAGTTTTGACCTGTCCTTTTTTGATATGGGCTCCAAATTCTTGTCTTCTCTAAACTGAAATGGACATTCCTGATATAAAAGAACAGTATTTCTCTCCAGAAAAGCTTTACAACAAGTCACAGTCGTGCTACATTTTATTGATTCAAACCCACAACATGTCTCTAGGAGTATTTATTTTAGGAGTTTAATTCTAGGAGTTTAATTTTCAGCATGAACTCACCATCTGAATGATATCCTCTATTTTCAAATGGGTATCATCTTGATCATCCTGAGAAAGAGTCCTGAAAAATGAAGAAGCAGAACATCCTATATAAATGAAATTGGTGGTGGTTCTGCGAGAACCTTATCATGGATCAGCAATATGGTTTATCTAAAATAAATCCTAAGACTGCAGCTGAAGAGGTAAAGGGGGGGGAAAAGTATCTGGTACCTAAACACTCGTGTTTTAAGTAAAAGTGTTACAACATCAGAGATATGTAAGGTAAATTATTTCCATAGAGGTTTAAGATCTCTGAGCTAATGAATCATGAATAATCCTAGGAAACCTGAAATTGGAAAATGACACCTCAGACCTTTTCTCTGATCTTTGAACTACTTTTCTAAATGGTATTTTGGGTACATATTTGAAAAATCAACATGTGAGAAGATAGAAAAACAGGCAGGCATAAAAAAGTGCTCTTGTTTACTGGCACAACACTGTCTTGTTCAGTGTCCCACACCAGGAGCTGAGAGTGGAAATGGACAACAAACTGCAGGTTTTACCTGTAGCAAAGACGTGATTTGCTTTCAGTAATACAAGTGTTAATGAGTGCTTCCAATTCTGCTGCAGAAGAATCATGATTATTATGATTATTTCTGAGTATTGAGTCAAAAATTAACCCAAAAGTAATGAGTTCATCAAACTCTATCTACCGTGATGTAGTATATTGGCACATAATTATAAGGTCTTACCCCTTCATCTGGAAAACAGAGAGAAACCTTGAATGGGTTGGATACATGGAGTATGGGAAAGAGAAGACTTACAGAGAAAGAACATAAGTCAGTTTGTAAGACATTTTATTAAGAAAGGGCCAACAATGTGGCAAGAAGTCACTGTGCTGATTGGCATCAGGGGAGCTTTAGTTCCAACATCAAGTTGAAGGTGCAAATAGAAGTGAGCCCTGGGTTAGGCTTTTTGCAGAGGGTCCTCATGAGCTAAATTTCCAAGGAAAGTTCAGGTGACCAGTTTCAAAGAAGATGCAGTTCCACTGATGGTTCCAGAAAGCACAGCAACAGGACCTGGTGTTTTAACATGGCCCTTCCAATGCCTTATTTTTGCACTCTGTAGTAACAGAGCTTCCATGCACCACCCAGGGAAAGGGTTAAAGGAAAAGGATCCCATTGCCAAGAGACTTCAGCTGTGAGGCATGGAATTTGTACCATGTGGGTGGGGAGGAAGCATTAGTGCTCAGTACAGCAGGTTCCTCTATTGCTATTGTTTCCTCTTGGTTTGCCAAACTAGAGGGCACGGCTAAAATCAAATGCAGTCTAAGAAACCTCCTTCCCTTCATTTTCAACCTATCAAATCCACAGAAAATACCTTTATTTTTTTTTCCATAAGGGTTGGAAACACCTTGTATCTGATGGGCAAGATGTGCAATGTCTTGAATGTTTACCTCTTCAGAAGACCCTAAGCTTCTTCTCCAGATAATAGTGGTGTGCAGCCTCAGTTACTGTAAACAGACTGTCAATCTGTCCTTCCTGAGCAGCTTATTTGGTGCTGTACCTCACACAGCTGCTTGCCTGCAGAAAGGTATTGCTCAACCCATGACACAACCATGTGCCTACTGGCAATAAACAACAAGAACTTGTCCCTCTGCCTCAAGTATTGTCATCAATCTTGTAAATGCATCCTCTGAGTTACTTGCAAATAACTTTATATTGGCTTGTCTTTGACACAGAAATTATGAAATAAAATATAAAATGTGAGATCTTTCAAAGGCTGAAAATAGTTAACCATTCCCCATCCTTGCTGCCTGGTACTCTCCAACATGACATCTCATGTTTTATGTAAATCTTCAATCCCTCTTTCTAACAGATGCTTTTTCTCTAACACGTGAAAAAACCCCCAGACAAACAAGCAACTTTCCTTTTGTCCATAAATGGTGTATGTTTAACTCTGCAAAGGATAACAAATCTCTGCACTGTATGGAGCTGGTTTTTTGACAGTATCAACAGCAGCTTCCACTTCAGTATGTACTGTTGTCAGCTTTGGATTCCCAGCTCCAACACAGGTCTGGGAAGATATTTTAGGCTGCTCAGCCCTGCCTGGCCAGTTCCCACTGCACTCCCTGGAGAGCTCCTGGAAGCTGGGAAGAAGCACAGATCCATGTGAAAAGGCTCATGAGAGAAAACAAAGGCATGGAGAGACTCTGATGGACAGAATTACTCTCAAGGAGGACTAAATGGGGTGACATCTCTATCATTATCCTTACAAATGAAGGAAGTAAATATATAGGAAATATCTTCCTAATTCTTACAGTCAGCAGTTAAGATTAGATACTTCTCTCTCTCTTACACTGTTCTTCATGCCCAATTAGTCTGAATATTTAAATAATTTTCTAGTTGAAAATATTAATGTGTCTCCTCATTCCTTTACGGTACATAAAGCATTTTAAAAATATTTGAAAGGTAGTGTAATTTATAGAGCCTGAAACGTGTTTTGTGAGATCATACAGAGTAGAAAAATTGTTTATCCATCAGATTTTGGTGTCTGCATATCCCTGTATCTCATTTATGTTTAATCTGAGGAAAAAGAAGGAAGAAGGTTTTATTGAATCACCATGTTTTTCTCAGATAGGATTATTAATCAGAGTTATTCATTGCTATTCAGTCTGAACTTTACACCCTCCTGCTTCATTATCAATTACATTTTATCTGTATTTCAGGGGTTGGTAAATAAGGCTGATAAAATCTCAAGTAAAACATACATTGATAGGTTTCAGAACAGATACTGAATAAAAAAAAGCTTTTTTACCCTGAAGAGAAACCCTGTCAGTCCACACAACAAAAATCCCATCATGCAAGAAATACCAGCTGCTTTGTTTGATGACTCAAGGCGTGAGGCAGCCCAGTATCTCTCATCAACATTTTCCTTGTCATTCATATTCTAAACAGAGCCTTTCCCAGAGCTGACCATGGTATCTTTGGAATACAAACCATCCTTTCCTCCTCCTCTAATCTCTGCTAACAAAAGGACTCATTTTCCAAGAAATATTAATGCACATATGTGTACATGCACTCAAAGGCCAGGGCAGTTTGTAAAAAGACATATTTTTACCCAATACTCTTCAAGGGGACAAGGAAAATTCCAATATTTAGGCTCGGAAAGCATGAAAGAACTTTCATGAATGTTTGAACATTGAATTTATGATAAGAAATGCTTGTCCTAACCTCATCCTGGATTCCTCTTCTTTTCAGAGACGAGAGTGCACTACAAAAACTGAAATCTGGAGAAGCCAGGGCCTGCAGTGACAGCTGACAGGCAGCCCAGAATTCTGACAGAACACATGTTTTGATATGCCACAACTTTTTAGATAAAATGCCTGCAGCAAGCACCTCTTCAGAACAACAAAAAAGCCTGTTTTATGACACTCACCTAGCAAATGGGTGAATGACTATTTTCATGAGGGGCAGATCAACTGGCTCACTCCTTCCCATTTTCATCCTGTCCCAGAGAAGTCTTTTGAATTAGAGTTTCATCAAAACTTCCAGTTGTGACAGATCTGTGCTTTCATATGAAAAGGATGCTGTCAAAAATCTTCAAGAAAATCGATTTCTAACACCAGTAAAAAGCCCTTCAGTTCCAGGTGGGTAATTTGTATTTCTCCTCTAAGCAGTTGAGGATGAAAGGTCTCAATTTAGAAGAAAACCCAAAGGGTGACATCTTTCTAAGCAGGTGAGGGTGTGGCAGTGAGGGACTGAGCAGCATTTCTCCAAAGCAGATGTTGACAGGGAAACAAGAGAAGGACACAATCCCTGGGAGCACCTTTACACCTCTATGAGAGAAAGACTCTGGGCACCTTCAGGGCATCCAGGGTAGGATTCACATCCTCAGCAAGTCACTGCCTGTGTTCTGCAATTGTGTGGAGGAGCAGCCAGGGTGCCCAAATTCAGACAATTTTGGTGGAATCTCCCCCATGACAGAGTGATGTGGAAGGATTGTTTCACTCCCTGTTTTTGCATCTTGTTTTGTGATTTGGTGCTTCAGCTGCACACAGTGGGTCCCACCTCAGAGCTTTTTCCCAAGCCAATGAAGACTCTTCACCCTGTCATTATAACCTATGGACATCTAAATGAACTCAACAAGTAATTTTATTCCATTACAGGCTTCCTCTCAACATTCAGAACATTGGCTGTGATCTGACATGCTGGCAAAGTGATGGAAAACCCCCAGTCTAATGCAGAAAAAGGAGCACAATGCTCTGAGAAAAGGTGGTGCCTCTTCAGGACATCTCAGTGGAACACTGGCCTGAAGCTGAGCAGTTCTTTGTCAAGAGAAACATTGTCTTGGTCGTCTCTACTACATAAATCGTGCTCTTTAGAGAGAACTCTCCCCATTTTGAGAAGAGCATGTTCAGTGTTTGGCTCGGACTCAACCAGCCGTGGCACCATGCTGCAAGAACACCAGGAAAAGAGCAACCCCCATGTCATCAGGTCCTCTTTTTGCACCATGTACAGTACTTTTGCTGTAGAAGAAATTGTGCTGTTCAGGCACTAGAAACCTGGTTCATACAATTGTGATGCCAGATAGGCCGGAGGCACTTGGATTTTGACTCTTCTGCCTCTGTTGGTTTCTCAATTCTTCATGAAATCAGTTCCAGAATTGTACAAGGACCTTTTCAACCTCCTAGAAAAACTAAACACCCCTGACAGAAACCATTCCTCCATTTTGTATTCTGGGTCATTGCAAAGTTAATTTTTCAAAGAACAGTTGGTTTTGCCTCTGAATCCACTGACAAGCTGAGGAGCTGCAGGACCAGAGGGACCTCTCCTTGATGTCCCAAACACCTGAGATGGTTCCAGAAATGTGTGTTCAGGCTCCATGGAACAGCAGGTCACTGCTTAAACTTGCAAGTCATTCAGATTTTTAAAAAACTTACAAATATTCCTATTTTAATAATGTGCAACAAAATTAATGAAATAATACCAATAAAATTAATTTTAAAAAATAATAAATTGTGGAAGAGTAAAGGAACAGGCACTGCTGTGTCACTACCACAGATACCCAGTTACACACAAAACAACTGCACTCAACAGCAGGTTATCCTTTTCTCAGCTAACTACACAGCCCTGCTGAGAGCCTGTATCTCCAGCAGGATCTACAGTTCTTTGCTAAACTTTGGAAATCACTCTACATTACTAGACAACCCATTCCCTTGAGGTGATCCAACAACTAACAACTTCTTCCTTCATTGAGAGGATGTATAAAAATGTATTGAAATTTAATTCAAATTGAAGTAGTATTAAAATATTTGGCATCAAATTGCCCAGCATCCATATGTGTTTAGCAGCATTGCCAGTCTTGAGAAGCAATAAAGGAGTTTTGATAATGAATGTTAGCCAAGGATAAAGGAAAAAAAGAAAAAGTCTTTTCCCCATTTCCCAGTTTTAAAAATGCCACTTTTTCAGAATTTTCACTTCTTACAGGATAATTCTTTTTTCAAGATAAATACAGTGTGAAATTTCACAGAATGGTCAAAAATTCATTCTGAATTTTTGAAAAAGTCGGAAAAAAAAAGTGTCTGATGCACTGTGTTCACTAGTGTATCATACAGTGTGCTCAGATACTCAATAATTAGTGCTAGAAGGGGTAGAGGAGAATCAATACCCACGATTTCACAGAACAGCCATAAAAGGATCCAAATGGAGACAACTCATAGTTAACACACAAATACCAAGGACCATTTTTTTGATGAAACAACCCATGAAAAGTAGCTACTTTAAAACAGGACACAGGAAATTGCTGAAAAACATGTATGTTAAAGGACTATAAAGGTACCCCATTACTGCCAGGAACAGTCAATCGAGGGCTATTTTCTAACTTTTTCTTAAGAACCTGAAAGTCTTAAGGTGAGCAAACTGACGGAACCTTTGCTTTCACACATATTATTAAAACCCACTATACTCATACCTTTGCTCTCTGGATACTGTTTCTTCCAAAGAAAGACATGAAACAAACTTGTTTTACTTGGAATAGCAGCACATGTAGTATTATTAAAGAGGTTTATTTTTATTTATGTAAAAATAAAGGTGCTTTTAATGAGAATTTACCTTTGTTTCTTTTCCTTTGCTTGACATTTTCTTCCCTCAAGCAAACAACTTTGCAGTCATTTTGATTTTTCATGCATCTGATGGGGCAACCTGCCAAATGGTCTTAAGAAATTCAGACACACTGCATTTATGGCACCTCTATTGACTTACCTGCACAATACTCCCAAAAATATTTTAAAAGTTCATCTTAGATCCATCTGTGGTTTTCATCATATTTAACCCCTCCTTATTCTTTAATGTTTTAAGTGATTTATTTATTTAATCACTGCTTACTCTTTAAATGTTTCCTGCTCCTCAGTAATGTAATTTACATGAAAATCAGTGGCTGTAAAATATACCCACTTTGTAGATGGGGTCATATTCACTGATACATAAAGACTGAACTCATGGCTGTCAGATGTTCTGCAGTAAAATTTTCTAATACAGGTGTTTCTATGAATGGAACTTAAAACACATTTCATTTTATGGGTCATAAAATGCTTAGCAATTCTCAAAATTGAATACTCTGGAGGAAACACAAACCCTGTCAATTCTTTGGTGCACAATCCCTTATTTCATGTACCAGTTAATATGCTAAATTATTAGATATTTATTTACCTCAGTATATTTGCAGTAGCTTTCCTTTCTTGTGGCAGAAGGTCAGGGTCTCTCAAAACTTCCTCCAGCAAATTTAACACATTCATTTTCAGCTCGTTGTTCAGCTCAAAATCCTAAAAAGCAAAACAATTTTACTTCATTCCGTCAGACTAATGTTGACTACACAAAGGATATATTTTTATGAAATCTGTCTCTTTTTTTGTGCTATTAGGCTCAAATTCTTTACTTTTAATTTTATTAGTTTGTTTTTGCTATTAGGTTTGAGAATATTTAGAGAAACCTGGGAAGCTGTTGTTGTGAAGAGGTCATAAATCAGGATCTCCAAAAGGCTGTAATTTATCTCCTTTCTGACCTTTATCTTCTGTGTGGAAGTGGGCAGATAAGTTAACCTTTATTTTCTGAAGTAAGAAACACACCTCCCCAATGCCCACAAAATCCTCTCTCTTCTTTAGTGATGACTATAAGAGCAAAAAAGCAGCTTAATTGCAATCCTGGGAGCAATGCCTGCCACTGTTTTCTTGAGTTTCTCTGTTTATCTGCCTCCCACTCTGGTATTTCTTATCTCACACTCACCCTTTTGGAAAGGTCTGGGTTTAGTGGAGTACTCAAACCAACAAGCTCAGTAAACCAGGATTGTTCTCTCTGGCACTGCACTCAGGAGCTTCAGAATTTTCACTACCCACAAGGCACACTGATACCTGAGACAGGACTGCAGTTCAACAACGTGCAACAACCACTCATGCTGATCTCTGAATTTGGAGAAGATCAGAGAACGGAGGATGAGACATTCTATTGCAACAGGATTTACAGGCAAGTATTGGATTAGACTCTGAAAATTCTTGTATTTAGCTCAAAGGCAGCATTTTGTTAAGAAAATTAAGCCCAAGACCTTCAGCTGCCTAGTGCATCACAGATCTCCCTTGATAACTCACAGTTCCTTGCAAGCAGGACCATGTTTGTGGCGAGCTTCTGCCTGTTTCCATGGGAACAGGAGGCACAAAGTTACTGAAAATGGGAACTATTTGGCAACTCTGTGCAAGAGCGTTTTATTTCATAGTCAGAGAAGCATCACAGCCCCTCCTGTTGTGAGAGGCTCCTAAGTGAACAGGATTTGTGGAGATGTTTGCCCTGGGAGAACCAGAACCACCTCTGGTGAACAGACATCCTGGGTTTCACTTGAGGGAATGAAGGAGAGTCAGAGATCTCCCAAACTTTCAAGAACTAGTGATTTGGGAAATGGATGAAACACTTAGGACAAGGAGGAGAATGCATGTTCATCACAGGAGGAGGTACCACAGTCACCTTTACAGAACTTTTTGAGAACTGCTACTGTTCAAATGACAGTGCTCAGAAATAACCTGCCCTGGGCATTTCCCTCCTGTCACAGCATCCCCTTTTCACTCCTCAAAAGCCTCCTCACCTGGACCACAACTAACTAATATCCCCAAACCAATTTGTATCTGTGAGGGTTTTTTGGTTTTGGTTTTGTTTTTTTTGTTTTGTGTGTTTTGTTTTGTTTTGTTTTGTTTTTTAATGATGATGTTTGTCCATAGTCAAGGATGTTGAAGAATTGGAAGCCTGAAGTGTTAGGCTTGGGTTGGGGTATGAGACACACAGCTCAAAGCCAAGTGAAAATTACTTCTGGGTACTGCACTATGTTTGTTTTCTAAAGCACATTTTCTACAGCCACTGCTTGAAATGCCTCCCTGAGGAGCTGCTCTAGTCTGTTTGCCAGAGAAGACAAGAGAATTTTTCCATATATTTAGGGTATGGAAATGGGACTAATTAGTGAAAACATGAGGACTGTAACTAAACTACATGACAGTGCTGTTCACTCCAGTGATTTCTAGAAGAAAACCATTTGCAATGTGAAACAATAAAGATTTAGATAAAGGAAAAACCTTAGGCCTGCACGAGCTTAAGCCACCAGTGTAATTAATATTAGTGTTGTCTGTCCTGTAGTTCAATGGCAGGCACTGAATAGAAGAAGTTGGGTACTTTTGCTAGTTGGGCTACAAAACTATCCTAAATGAACAGAAAAAATGTCCCAAGAGCTGACAAATGTAACACCCCAAAATTCTGGGAAAAATTCTCATGCAAATCACATGACAGTGATTAGGTTGATTGTTTTCATTTTGAGATATTTTTTCTTAAGGTGTCTTGCTTTATTGCAACCAAATTTATGACCAAAAAAGTCTAGAACTTTAGAAGGTATTTTCATTTGCAAACTGGATGGGGAAGCCTCACCTATGATTATTAGATTCATCAAAACCATAGCATTTCCAGGTCTTGTAGGTATACAAGGTAATTCATGTAACAATGAGAATTAACAAGATGCTCATTAACAGCAAAACTTGTCTTAATGAGTAATCTCCACAAGAAAGTAGCCCTGGAATCACTGGGGAAACTCATATTGTTGGTGTTCTTGTTTTGAAGTAACGTGCCATCTGCCTCTTATAATGTGATGAGAAAAAATAATGTGGAAAAAGGTGGGATTCAGAAGAAGACTGGAGAGCTAATCACTTTTTCTGTTGAAGTTCATTATCTAAGGGACACAGATTCCAGAGTGATGAGCAATATCTAAAAAATTGAAGGAAATCATCACACTTGAGCATGTACATGTACTTAACTATTTCTAGAAAGGTTAACATAAGAATCAGACAAACATCAAAATACTTAGCAACCAATTCTAAGTATTATTTATAGACAAAGAACTCTAAAAACATGAGAGTATATCTATCTGCATTGAGGGTATTATATATGAATCTGTATTATCCCATATATATTATATCTGTTTATAGTACAGGACACATAGATATATATGGAGCTATATATAGGTCTAGATAGATTAAATTCATGTATATCACACTGATAGATAATTTTTAGACCACTTCTGTGACTTTTAGTTGCTATTTACACATCATAGATGGAATACAGTGAGTCAGACAAGAACCACTCCATTGTTCAGCACATTTCAGACTGACAGTGGTCTTAGTCCTTCATGAGAGGGCACATGGATTTGTCATCACTGGCCAGAAGAAAAGAGACTGCAGCAGAGGCAGCAGAAACAGCCAAAAAGAAAACAGCCATGCTAACATGTCTTTTTTAACTAGAAACAGCAGATTTACTATTGGTTTACCCAGAGAATATATTTTCAAGCTTTAACATGAAGTCAGTAAAAAGCCAAAAGCTTTTCCTTCCCTCTTTCTTTAAATTTCCCTTAGAGAGAAGAAACCTGCTGCATCTAAACATGGACAAATATTGAATAGCCCAGA
The DNA here is from genome assembly GCA_035041345.1 of Poliocrania exsul. Taxonomy (NCBI): domain Eukaryota; kingdom Metazoa; phylum Chordata; class Aves; order Passeriformes; family Thamnophilidae; genus Poliocrania; species Poliocrania exsul. Next base: position 8,084,595 of record JAWWLZ010000094.1, on the reverse strand, counting down.
CCAATGAAATGGAGGTAAAACCTGAGAACCTGATTTATATTTGGATATGTTAGTGATAAGGACAGGAAAACCAGAGAGGGAGTGAAGGGAGAGATGGGAGGGAAGAGAGATCTACTGAAAGATGGTTTACAAGGAATTTGGAAAATTTTTAAGTAGATTGGGTTTGCCTTATAATTTTCATGGTAAAGAGTAACCAGATAATTATTTTAATGGCATCAGTTGAGTTACTCCTAATCTTGTACACAACAAATGAAACTGTCAGAATTAAATGAAGTTACTCTGCTACTGCTGCCCTCAACAACAATATTTAATTTTGCAGCATAAAAACACATTTCATCTATCACACACAACAGTGTGGAGGAAAATCTTCATAAATTCACCTGCAACAAAACACTTACAGAGGTGGAAAGCAGAGATAAGAGCTTTTACAACTGGTTATCAGGGACATTCATCCCTGAGCTTGCAGTAAGTCTGGCTTACTTAAAGAAACAAGTGAAGGACAACAGTGTTGTCTTCCAGTTGAAGTGCAGAGATTCATTGTGTGGGGAAGAATGTCAGTCCTGATTCTACGGAGTCAGTGTTTGCCTGTCACTCCTGATGGAATATAATGAGGTTAAAAGTACCAGCTACATGAACAACACACAGAGAGCCCTGCTGGTTCACACACTGAGTAAAGTTGTAGCACACAAGTAGAGCTCAGCCACCACGTATAGGCAGATTAGAGTCCCTGGGACAGAGAGGGAATGTGACATCGCTGCCTCGCAGCCCCGGGATGCAGCACGTTCCTCGTGGGGAGGGACCTGTCAGGCTCCGGCAGAAGTGGGTGCAGAGCACCGTTAATTACTTTGACTGACTGCAGGCTTGGCTCCTGCTCTGGGGGTGACTCATGTTCCCTGAAGGGTCGTGGAACAGCAAACCCTTGTGTCCCTGCACCTTCCGACAGAGCACAGCGGCAATCAAGTGTGTTACCACTCGCTGCACAACTTCAGCAAACTGGGTTTCCTGGACAAAGCTGGGATGCTCCCTCGGGGTTCCCCTGCTCTGCCTCTCCTGAGGGCAACCCCTCAGACTTCTCAGGGTTTATTTCAGAAAGAATCCCAGAAACTTCTCTGCTTCAAGGCAGGGGCCACAGGTCCTGAGGAGGTTCATTTGAAATGCAGTTAAAACACAGCACACTTTGCTAAGTGTGGTGTAAGTGCAATTTGTTCACATTTCTACAATAAGCTTACTATAAATTTGCCAGATTATCTTATTTGTTACTTTACACCTTTAAACATGAACCAAGTGGGGCTCTCATAAAGGATTTTCTGTTGTTGGGGTTTTTTTAATCCAATGAAATGGAATAAAAATGGGATTGGCCAATTGATGTGAACTAGAACTATTCCTAACTAACCAAAATCATCCATGCCCAGACAATTCTCTGTGTATACAGGTGTTCTCCCTAACCCCTGAGTGCTATCATAACTACCTCTGCAAATCCTCCTGTTGAAAACCCACCATATATTTGCTGGTCTGACCAAAAAAGAAGGACATACAGTAGGTAATTCCACAGCTGGAGCCAAGCACACATCGAGCACAAGATCATGATCTGTGCTTTCAAAATTCAAGCCGTGGTGCTCTCCCCAGGTCTTGTGGTAACTCCACAGCTCACTGGCACTGTCTGTGATAGAACTAAGATTTGCCAACTCATTCCAGCTGTATTTCTAAGGAAAAGAGGGATGCAGGACCTCACTCAGATAATGAAAGTCACCCTGAGACTTTCTCCCCTTGGCCTCTTTTAGCCTTCCTATTTTTCCACCTCTGCAGAAGCCAGTGGGAGTTATATCCTCACAAGCCCTTTCTGTCCCCATCAACACTGTCTTCACAATGATCCTCTGCCTCATCACTTGTGTTTTCATTGTTTACAACAGGAGAATCCTACGCTGTTCCTCTCCATTACATTTCAAAAACAAAATGTAAACACAAACATCCTCCTGTTATTTTGGGCTAAAGAAAGGTTTATTAGCTTGCAGGTGGCTGAATGAAAGAAAAAAGAAAGAGGAGGGATACAGAATGAAAAGAACAAAAATGTAAACAAAACAATCTGGAATACTTAAAGCCACCTTTCTGCTCTGCTGATTTTGGCTGATGAGCAACAAAGGTTTGATTACTCTTGCTCAGGGTGGTGAAAACAAAGAGTATGTGTCACATCATCTGGGATGTTTTTTCCCCAGATTTTTGTATCTGTATCCTGGAAACTCTTGGGGATATTAATGAGTTCCTTCTGCCCTCCAGAAAGGGCTGCAGGTCTGGCACTACCACTGTACATTTACTTGAAATTTAAATGAGGCTTCTTCAGTGTATGGCCCAAGTTTTAAAAATAATGAATCCTTTTTCTAAGCATTGTTTAGCATAATTTCAAGGTAACAAACAGTTTTGTGAAAGCAAATCCTCACTGAATAGACTGATTTGTTAATTTTAATGATTCTGTTTTCTGGCCACAGACAATTTTATATATTAAATGCTGTCTGGTCTGTGGTCAGATAAATTTAAACAAAAGCAAAGCTAAACCATCCACAACTGTGGTTTTGAAACAGTTGCAAGATAGTGTAGGAAGAGAATTGATTCCATAGATCAGCAAAGACCTTCCAAACCCTGGCCAAAGATTTTCTAGAGCAAAGTGAGTAAACCATTTGTTTGGATAATTCCTCCATCCCTGGGTTGATGCACTAACCTTGACCCATGTTATTACATGCTTGAGAGCAGTAGCAGAAACAAAGCCAAGGGCTCCAGAGCAAGGGATGAAGGGCAAGGAATAATGAAGTGGGATGATACATGTGAGAGCCCTTTAGCAGATGGTTGCATGTGAGTGTCTGTATATTGCACCAGAGCCCAATGGATCAGGGCAATGATTTAGACAGACCCGTACCTGTCAGTGGTGAATCAGAGAGCACCAAGACAGAGTCAGTTATGCTGCAGAATTATTCACGAACTGCAGCACTAAGCATCTATGTAATACCATCTCACACCCAAAAAGGAGAGATAAGAAAGTCTCAGTTTCTATGTGTGTTATCTTTCGTTGTCTTTGCATCTTGTGATAAGGAAGTGGCATTTTTGCATAAAAAATATGTGAAGTTGGTCACTTTTTGCAGTGGTGTAGGCCAGCAATGACCACAAGGATTTAGGGACATCAACATCACAAAGAGAACAGTGTACCAGACAGAGAGAAATTGCCTAGTTGGTGCTGGGAGTTTTTGAAGTAAAAGCAAATTTGAAGCCAGGTGGAGGGAAAGCAGTATCAAAATGGTATGTTTAAATTTGCAAATATCCACTTATTTCCTAACTATTTTTTTTTAATGAATAAAACCTGCCCTCTCTTTGAGAATAAAACCTGCCCTTGGCTGCTAATAAAGATAAAGGATGCAGCAATGATGGAGTCACAGACTCATGGAATAGTTTGAGTTGGAAGAGATCTTAAAACTGATCTCTTTCCATCCCCTGCCATGGGAGTTCCACTAGATCAGGTGCTGAGTAGCCAGAGAATGATGTAAAAATGTATAAAAGTTTTTGGCAGGTCTGTTGTTCTTAAAGAATTTTAATTCTTATATTGCTTTGTCATTTTGGAAATTCAGTAAGCATTTTTTTCACCAGACATTGGTGGCTCAGGGTTCTCTGGTTTGCAGTTTGTATTGTTATTGTAAAATAAGCTCTGAGCTACTGGACTCCCAGGACTATGCATCTTTACTGCCAGCATTTCTCACTGTTTGGCCAGACAGCAATTCTTCACTTGTCTTCCTTAAAGCAGTCCTGCCCCGTATTTTTTTGGCAGGAACTAGTCAGTCTTTTCTGGTTTGCTTGGGTCTGCTGTCCCTTCCCTCTCACTAGTCTCACAAGTAAGCAGCAGAAAACACTCATTACGTGCTCTGTTGCTGTAGCATTTCTTATTTTCCATGCCAAAGCCCTTGCATTTTAAAATATTTGCTATACTGGAATAATACACTAAGAGAGAGAGAGAGTTAAAATCTGACACCCTTGCCATGTTAAAAATAAAAGGCAGTGGCAGACTAAGAAGTCCAGGTAACAGCTTCCACTTTGTATTTGTTGCACTAATACTCATTACCTTTGCCCTCTTCATATTTCTAAAGTACTACTACGTGTAAATATTATGCAAAAGATGCAGAAGTATTCAGGAGAATGTGATATTTTTGCATATCGTGGGTACTTTTGAAATAGAAACAGAGAACACTCGTATTTTTAAGGACAGAAAGTATATTTTTGGTAAATTACCACAATGCAGAGTGTGCTTGCACCCTTCACAGTTATTCTGTGCTTGTGACACAGAATCATCACAACTCAATCAGGATCAGCTCTGAAATGTAAACTTCAGTGAAACTGGTTGTAGGTGTTGCTTAATGTAGATCAAAGTCTGATGGCTCCTAACATTCTCACCATCACATATTAACCATTTTTAAATTAGCATAGAGGATCAACTCATCTCACTGAAGCTATTTAATGTGAACTTTGGCAGGACCACAGTGAGGCCAGTACAGTGACACAGAACTGCAGTAACAGACTGCAGCCACTCTGTAACAGCTCAAGATGTGCTTGATTCTGATTTTAATTTAACAGGTAGTCAAACAAAACTTGGTGTACACAGACTGTTCTCACTAACTCAAAATGTTTAATCACTCCTATGATACCAAGCCAGGTTTTATTAATCTCTTCTGGGCTGTTGAGCTTTTCAAACACAAGCAGTTTCCCCACTTACACAACTCTTACTGACTTCATTCTCTAGGAAACTTAAAACTCTATGAAAATTAAACCCGTTACATGGGAAAAAGGGAATTGGTTTGACATTGGTACATTTAGCTTTTGAGATGAACTTTTCTATGAGCATGGAGTAACAAAGCAGTTTATAGATTGCTTACCAAGTGTCTTTTTCCTTCCCCTTCCCTTCCCTTCCCTTCCCTTCCCTTCCCTTCCCTTCCCTTCCCTTCCCTTCCCTTCCCTTCCCTTCCC
>JAWWLZ010000094.1:8064307-8079497 GCA_035041345.1 Poliocrania exsul | reverse complement strand
CTGCCCTGCCTTTCCTCTCCTTCCCTTCCTTTCTTCCTCTCCTTCCCTTTCCTTCCTCCCTTCCACCTCACTTTGTCTCTGTCCCTTCTTTGTTTGTTTCAATGATTTCCCTGATACCTTCTACATGTGTGCCAAATTCTTCCAACGTGTTTCCCACCTGGAAACTTAAAGGACGTTTCTGCCTAGAATTCCACCAACCACTCATATTCCTTCCCTTCCCTCCTCTGCAAACACAATTTCATAATTACAACCCAGCCCTGTGGTCCTGTCACAGTTGTAAAGGAGACCAACACGAAGAACTGGTGACTCTTTCCATATGCAATTCCTAGCAAATAATTAAAAAAACATGCATCTGTATGAAAACAGAAGTAGTTTAACACAGTGAAAGCAGCCCAGCCCAGCTGACAGTGTGACAAATCAAGTCAAGGTATGTGTTTCAGGGGAATACCTGTGAGTGCTTGGAGACCCAGTGGCGCAGCACGTTGAGGACGCGGTTCGTGGCCGCTCTGCGTATGATGAACTCCTTGTCACACGTGCGTTCAGAGTTGTTAAACCCTGCATGGGAAAAACCACACACTGGAGTTGATGGAGGTGGCAGAAACTCAAATACAGTCTGAGCAACTTCGGTAAACTCAAAGCTGATGGAATATTTGTGTGTTGTGAAAGGAAAGATGCCCCACGGAACGTGAAATGTGGCCATTTACACTGATGAAGTTCTGCAAGATCAGATGAACCCAGCCTTGCCCATCATAATACAGACACCTCCTTGCAAATGCATTCAGGGTTAGAAAGATGAAGAATAATAACATAGAAGAAATAAAATTTATAAAGAAATAAAGCAAATTTTAAAAAAAATTTTTTTTTCAGCATGGAAGAAATTTACAGTAAGAAATAGGACCAGACCAAAACCAGGCCTGCAATCAAGCAGATTACAGAAAGTGAGTACGATTTACAAAAGGGAAACAGGTAAATTTCCGAACTGGTAAAGAACAAGAGGAAGAGAGTAGTTTAAACAGAGAGGAGGAAAAGGTCAACACAGTAAATCTTCCTTCCTAAGAGCAGTATTGTACAGGCTCTACTAATGAACACTGTTCAAATAAGTTGTTTGGTTTTTCCACCACTGGGATGACAAGAAATTGGGAAGGTATATGGAGGACACATTTCCAGCTGCACCTGCCCGAAAACAAGCACCTGCCAACTGCAGCATTTCCCCAAACATCTTTTAAAAACATTTTTTTTCTGGTCAGCAATATTTACTTACAAAGAAATAGTTTTAAAAACAAACATGGAACATGGAACTTTCTCCCTGCATTCACATTCTCTCTCCTTTCTCTTTTCACTCTGCTGTAGCTTAATCATAAATAAAACCTGTATTAAAAACTGATGATGACACTATTTTAATATGAATAAAATTGCTATATTAAACACCTGAATTTCTTTTAGAAATTGGTTACTCTGAAGATATACTGAATTGCTAAAAGTTTTTGTTAGATTTGATCTTCCACTGGGCCCTCCATTTAGCTCAGTGAAGAGTCCAAGAACAGCTGGAAATGCTCTTCCATATGACCAGGACTTTAATGTGGTTTTTTTGGCATAAAAGCTGTTTGAAAGCCCATGTAGTGTTATAAATAGAAAAGGCAGATTAAACTTCTATTTATTCCATGATAAGCCCATTGGAGATATTCTAGAGGCTAGTATTGGGTTTGCTCTATTTTTATTAAAGACAATCCAGAAACTCCAAATTGCTGCTCTGCATTTTTAGCAAGATAAGCCAGAAAGGAAATATTTAACTGCAGTATTACATCTTTTACTCCAGGTTAGGCCCCAGCCCCCAAAACTATTTTCTACATTTATGTTTCTGGGCATTTTTGAAACTATAGCATATTACAATGTAGGTGATATCTAAGAGTCAATATCAAAGAAAGTTTCATATTGAAGCATTTTCAAGAGTTTTATTGCTCATAGAGAAAAATAAAGAAAATCTCTGAGGCTTTTCTCAGTAAAAGGTAAAAAATGCAACATTTTTTGTGTTCATTTTCTGTGCCTTTCATGGTTAACCTACTGCAGCAGCAGTTAGGAATACACATTATAAACTGTTCAATTAGCCACTTCATTGCAGCAATGAAAGTCACAATGAAAACTATACATTAAAGCAGCAAAGCCTGTATCAAGGTAACATTAAGGAAAAGAAGTTTCAGTGAGCTAGAAGGAAAAGAGAGAGAAGCCCACAGAGATAGTTTCCAGTTGGCTACAAAAAGAATAAAAAGAGGAAGAATAAAAATTAAATCCTTCAGAGATCACTTCAGTAAACTTTTATGGTCCTCAGAATTTCATAAATTTTTAAGCAGTAATTAGCTTGTTGCAGAGAATGAGCAAAGCATTCACTCTGATCCATATTTTCAATACTTAATGTTGATGCCTCCTCGATCCCATAAATGAAGATTCCCAGTGGTGTGAGAAAAGAGCTTAGGTGAACACAGATGCACACGTGAATTTAACGCCAGGAGGGTGATTCATTGCACATCTTCATGTACACGACTTCAAATAAATCAGCAAAATGCATTTTTTTTCAAAATAAAACTGGAAAACTAGTAACTCCCTTCTGACCTCATTCTGAAATGCTGAACAACTCGGGAAGACAGGACATGTTTCCTTCTTTCTTCCCAAAGCATTTATAATGTATTGTCTTTGTAGAAACAAACAAACAAAAACAAGAATCCAAAACTCCTCAAGCAACACTTCACTGTCCAAGATTTAAACCTGCATATTCATTTTGAAGAAAATAATGTTTATGACATTTTCTTGTGGAAATGGAATGGAGTGGATTATCCACTGTCTCTGACTTGGTGTCCTCCCATTTTGATACCTGCCTTTACCTCAAGGTTTTACCTCAGGACTTGCTTTGAGTAACAGCAGAACCCAGGTAGGCTCTGGATCCAGCAGCTTTAGCATCAGCTCCACAAAGTTTGGCCTGAAGAACCAATTATGCCAGGAAATAACACAGGGAGTCCTTGGACTTTCCTGAGGCAACCGGATTTTTTCACTAAAACTACAGACAAAAGTCACCATTTTTACCTGCTCATCTATTTATCAGAAGATTATACAAGTGTAAAGAGATGCATAGATATATATCAGCAAATCTATTCAAAACCAATGTGGCAGCTCCTTTCCAGACTGTACAGCAACAGCTAAAACCCCCAACGTTTTAAGCATTGGATTGTATCATTGCTGATTTTAAGAAATTATGTCATATTATTGACCAAAAGAAAAGTTAGTCAATATTAAAGGTGAAAGCAAAAGAAATCACTAGTTCTGACAGTCACTGAATAGATCTTTTCATTATCCAAAAGTTGAAAACACATAAGAGAAAAGGTACTCAAGGACACTGAAATTGCTCAGAAGATGGTGTTAATTTCAGGGACTTACAAAACTAGAGAAAAACAGAAAAAATGTCACATGCAAACAAGCAAGCTCAGTAAGTATTTTTACTTTTTGGTCTTCTAACTTTGATAAAAAAGGTCTACATAAAACCCTAACAAAAGTTTATTGGCCCAGCTTCATTAATGTAGAAGCAGAAACAAGTTAAACCAGGTCAATGTCTATCACTGGTTTTGGACCTCATAACTTTCAAAGCCATGTGGATTTTGAGACTCAAACTGCAGAGGGGATGGTCATGGCACAAGATCTGGTGAGGCCACTACAGCCATTCTCCAAACAGCATCAGACTTTGATGGTGCCATTGACATTCCTTGCAGTTTCCCACTGTAAATTCCTCCTGATATTTCAGTTTAGTGCTCCCCCTCCTCCTCCCTCTGGCCACCTCATCTTCTCCTAATACAAAACCCTGACCACCATGACAACTCCAACAATTCCATGTACACAGACCACTTGTCCATGCATCTATCAGAGTACACAACCTGACCTGGTCTGAAGGCTCTGATGGATAATCCACATGTCACCTGCTGTCTGCACTGCCAAAGGTATCCACAGATTGAAGCTGTGCCCAAGCTCCAGGTCAGGTCTTGATTTGCAAGAACAAGGTTTCCATCACACCTCTGAGGGGTATCTGAGAGCATCCTACCAAGCAGCTTCAATTAACCTTTTAGTAGTGCTGCATCTACTCTGCTACTGCCCACATATTTTTCCCACCTATTTTAGGGCTAGGAACAATTTTTAACTCTGCTTATAAAGTCGCTGGCATAATATTGTTCTTGTCCATGGCTTACCTTGGACGGACTCTTGTCTACCTAGGCTGTAAATCTGTGTGATTTGAAATATTACAAAATTAAACCATAGAGTCACTGAAGCATTTAGGTTGGAAAAGACCTTTAAAATCATCATGTTCAACCCCTTCCCCAGCACTTCCAAGGCCACCACCAACCCATGTCCCCAAGTGTCACATCCACACAGCTTTTAGACAACTCCAGGGATGGCGACTCCACCCCTGCCCTGGGCAGCTGTGCCAGAGCTGGACAAACCTTTTGGAGAAGAAATTTTTCCTACTATCCAGTTTAAACCTCCCCTGGCCCAGACTGAGGCTGTTCCCTCTCCTTCTGTCCCCCTCCTGTCAGGGATTGCAGAGCCAGAAGGTCCCCCCTGAACCTCCTTTTCTGCAGCTGAGTCCCCCAGTCCTCTCCACTCCATTATAAATCTGAAAGTGCGCACTGACAACTAATTAATTTAATTAGGATTCTGGGTGGACCTGCCAGCATCCAGACCCCCCAGTGCAATAAACTGAAACACTCCACAGTGAATACACGTTTGTCTCCTGAAGGAAGCAGTCATTCCACATTAGAAATAGCAGCAGCATTTCTAATCATTAATCATCTTAGTGGGCAGCTGCTTCAGTGAGTGCTACTTTCAAGTAATGTTTTTCACCATTATCTGTTGAGATTAATATGTACTGCTTCCACAAATAGTATCTGCACATAATGGTGATGCAGAATTCCACCACAGGCTGTCAAACACGACATTAACCTGCACCATTCCTAGTTTCACTGAATTACATGTTTCAATACTATTTAATCACTCTGTTCATGTATTTGTCTTCAGATTATGTTATGCAAAATCCAGTTTCACCTTCGCATGTTTTTCCTATATGCACTTTAATAAAAAAACTAATATTTTTATAGCCTCTGCTATCACCCAAGTTTAAAAAAAATAGGTGCTGAATAGACACAGGTCTGAACACCTGAAGACAAAACCAGATTAAATTATAACAATACCTTATTCATAAGACCAGAACATGTTTCAGTAGTAGATGTCATTATCTATTCCATTCATAAGCAAAAATCCTGAGGAAATTGATGCCTCCAGGTAGGATGTGTCAGTGATTCCACCTTTGGAACTGCTGCACTTGGGACAAGATCCAAACTTCTCATCACACGTCAGTGTGAGACAGAGAGCAGACCCTCCTCAAAAGCTCCTAATAACTCCCTATAGCAAAATCCTGCCCTGCTTTTTCTGGTTGTACTGGACAAACATAACTCCATCAGCAATTTACATTATTTCGCCTTGAAAAGCCACCTCATACAAGAGGAAAATTTGTGCTCTGTTCAATTCTGCACTATATACTTTAAAGAAATTAAATATGAGCATTTGTTTTTCTATTTAACTTAAGATGTCACAAATTGTCACTCTAATTATAGTGACTGTATTCTCTGCATTTCGTATCTCTGCATCCAGTGGAAGATGTCCCTGCCCATGGCAGGGGGTGGAACAGGATGGTCTTTAGGATTCTTTCCTACCCAAGCCATTCTGAGTCTGAAATTAATGCAGCAGCGCATGATTCCTGACCACAGTAATTAATTTGTCAAAGTTTCGATGATACATCCATTTTTAAGGGTTCATCTACACAAAAAGAAATCAGTCCACAAGAATTAATAGTGAGTTGTTTGAAGTCATGAACAGTGACAAGTTTCTGGTGTTTTTTTCAGCAAAAAAATTCATTTGAGAAGGAGACTTGATGTGCCAGTGTGAATGAACTCCCCTGTAACCCTGCACTGAAGCTGTGTTGGTACCTAATGTGGGAGAAAACTGCACTCCAGCCTTTGGGGAGGTCCCAGCAAACCTGCGAGTCCCAGGGAGGTGGAAGCAGAACATTCACAGCTCACCAGGCAGATAAGAAATAATAAAAAAGAGTCTCAAACATAATTTTCTGTCTTCTGGGGCTTTTTTTCCTTTCTTATGATAAACATGCTCAAGAGTTGTAGGCCAGTTTCATGATGCAGCCTGGCCTGAATCCAGAAAGCTTAGGCTTAGGCTTAGTTAACATCAGTGCTACTTTCTGACCTGAATAAAGAATAAATGCAAACCCCAGGTTTGGAGCAGAGCAGTTTTCATCCACAGATTAAATCTGAAAAAACCTCTCCAATATATGCAGCACAAAAGAGAAGCCTTCACAACACATAAACAGCCTAAAAAATGAATTATTTTTTAATTTGACATACCTAAAAATGTTTGGATGAGTTTTTATAGGTACCCATCTTTATTGGTCTTACTTCTCAAGCAAATAATCAGATTTCACATATTTTACAGAAATGCATCAGAGAGTATCTTAATATTAATAAGAAAGCTAAAATACCAATGGTTCTGCCCTCCACTTCTTTAATTATGACATCAGGTTGTCATACTTTAGCCACCTAAATAATACCAGAGCTGGAAAATAAAACCATGTTAACTGAGATGCGAAGATGAGGGGATCCTTTTCACCGCATAAAGTACAGTCTATATAGTCAATAATACAGGCCTCCCTTCCTACTTTTTTCTAATTATTGTTGAATGATCTTAGAGGTCTTTCCCAGCATAAACCATTTTGTGGTTTTCTATATAAGTAATCTGAGGCTTGAAAGCAGGAGCTGTCACATCAAGCCACAATCTTTTGGCTGCCTCAGTTGTAAGAGTGGAATATTTAATTTTTCACTATGTCAGGCTTTGCGTTTGTTTCACAAATGGGTTATAAACCCATAGACTCAGAAGGGACTATTAAAACAGAAGAAATCCAGAGTCCAGTGCATTTCAGGCATTCAGTTTCACTTTCACTGGTCCTTGGGACATATGAAATCATTTTGTTCTAAGAAATATGCCACTGAAAATCTCTGTTGTAACCACCCACGTCAGAAATAATTCCAAGTATGTATTTGATTCTTCTGCCTAAAGCCTATGCCACAAATACAATCTAACTATCAAATGAAGTCAAGGGATTATAGTCTTAGTAGGGTAAATCCCATGGACTCACATGCACCAGCTGATGTACAATAGTGTAACACAGATAGAGCTGTAGTGACTGTGTTTACTTTCTGCAAAATACTCAAAGAAAAGGTTGGTAAACTATTTTTAAGTGGCCCTTGCTTTAAGAAAGCTTTTTCTAATTAGAGAAATACAAAGAACACAGCACTGAGATAAAGCAGTCATGTCACGATTATGTGAACTTGAACTAAATCCAGAAGTCTAAAAATATATCAGTCCAGCAAAACAATTTTAGTTTAATGGATGGGAGAGAAAGGTAGGGGGCTAAAGAATACTTTCAAGATCAAGACACTATTTTAGCTCCTCGCAATAACACTAAGGTTGCTCTGACAATAATGATAATCTGGAAGATTATATGTTTAAAACATGACTACTACTGAGAATGAAAACATTCCTTTTAACTCAAAGAAATATTCAAATTTGAAAATTTGTCATTTAAGAGTCCTGAAAACCAGAGTTACTGCTATAGATATAACCAGCACACACTCTTGATATTACTGGGGTTTTAATGGAGACATTCTCTCAGGAGACCGTATGAGAGTCTCACTCTTGAAAAAGAAATCTTTAAAGATTGCTGAAGACTGAAAACAAACTTGCAGCTCTGAGTTATACAACTTCTTATTAAAAATCAGTAAAAAACCCCAAATAATCTGCATTTTTTTAAGTTAAAATTCAGCAGCAATACAAGAACATCTTGTTCTTTTCTTCTTTTAGCAGCAGCAAAGAGAGACAAGGAGGACTCAATGTCATCACCAAACCTAATCCTAAATTTTGGTACAGCCACATACATCTTCAAAATTGTTTTTCTTTTCACTCAAAGAACTGTTTTTATGTGAATGCATGTCCAATTTTTCTAGTGAAATCATAGGCAAAACCACCCAAATCTTGGGCTTTTATTTATAGATTTATCTCTAGGAAAGAATAGATCCTGAATTTCAAAGGCTGTTGCTGCCAATTGTGTTTTCAGATTTCAGAATATCATGACAAATGTGCAATGTGACAGCAGAACTTTTTTTCTATGATTTACATAAAAGAACTATTGGGGAATGACTGTCAAAGAATAAAAGCCTTTTCGAACAGCCTCTCTCAACAATTATATTGGTGACTCTTTAGTACACCTCAGACACCTTCTTTTGTTACTGCAGCAATGTTTGAATTACCTCCCAGGAATAATTACAGGAATGGCAACGCTGCAAGATGATATTTCTTTGAATTTATGCATCACTCAAGTGTGTTTTCCTGTGTTCCTGCTCTGTGTCTTAGTCTTCAGGGAGCATATAAGTACTTTTTACCTGCTGAGGTATTTCTGCATCTCAAATGATCTCTGACCCTTGATTTCCTTAATTGCACATGATCTATACTCACAACTTGCTCTGTCATCAATATGAAGAGCATAGCAGATCTTTATTGCACAGTGCTCACAGTATTTTCAAGAACTATTCAAAGTAAGCTTTCAGACACTTAAAATGCTCAGTGTTGCCCTACCACAAAGAAAAAACTTAAAGTCAATGTACAGCTAGAAAGAGAATATCATAAAAAGATGGCTATTGGAATTTTTACCTTTACTCCCTCTGGGTTTTTGAAGTTGAAGGAAGTAGTTTGTGAAATTATTCATATTTTTTAATGTCAATAGGAAAAAGGTTAAATGGAAAGGAGGCGATAATTTCTCAGAGCCAAATGTATCATTTTTCAGACCATCTGTGAATGGATAGTTGACTGTCAGGCAAAACAAAAATTGGCAGGATGCACAACAGGCACCAAAAATCTCTGAACAAAACATCCATCTCTCAAGCAGCCTCCAGACCATTTATGACTGGGCCAGAATGGAAGCCTAAACAAATACTAGAGATTCAAGCAACACTCAGGCTCAAGGGGGAAAATGAAAAAAAAAAAAGGCCCCAAAAAATTCTCCCAAAACTTCCTTCCCCACCCCATGCACAGCATGGCAGCTTGGGACTTGCTGCAACAGGTTTCACTAGTCTGTAACTCAGGAAATATCGAGAGAAAATACTTATTTCCTGAGTAACCAGCTCCTCTAATATACTAGAATAAGATATTAATTGAAAATAAAGGAATACATAAATATAAGTGGGAGATCAAGTATTTTTGCTAAACTCAAAAAAAAAAAAATCACTATTTTCCTGTTTCTTAACTCCCGGAGCGAAGATCACACAAAAGACAAAGCTAACTTTCATTTTCAAGCCATTGTTTTAACTGAAAGTTATTGTTCTAAGCAAACTGCAAGGGAAGATTCAACTCAATTTGAATGTCACGGTGTTAGCCCTGGTCACTCTGCCTTGGTAAGGACACCTGGGCAGCTCCTGACAACCCTGTAGCCTCGGAAAGGACCTGGTTGGGTCTAAACTGGTGGGGTTTTGTCACACAATCTTTTTTCAGTGGAGAACAGTGTCAGCTGTGGAATAACTCAGTGAGTGTTTCCCACCTGGAGTTCTTTAATTGCAATGGGAGCACCAAGGAAGTTCCATGTTGAGGTCTCAGTGCTTCCCAAACCTCCATGAATCTGTAGAAATGGGCCTGGAAGTCTCATCAAAACGTGTTCCCCAGAGGGAATGAGTACTCAGTGTCCCAGTTCCTGGATAGAGCCATTAGTCAACAAAAATGACAAGTGAAAAGTCTCAGTTGTGTTGAATAAAAAAACAGAGGAGTTTAACAAATCCTATGCCAACTCTTTTCTTTCTGGAAACTAAACATCTCAGATCCCTGACAGAAAGGGAGGACTGATGAGGGTCAGAACACAAGCAGGACTGATAAGCATGGCAGGATTTGTTGGTATCCTGTACCTCTGCCACGAGGCAGTGCCCTCAAAGTCAATCTTGCAGTTCCATTAAAATCAAGATCCATTAAGAAGCACCATTAAAATCAAGATCTTCTTCCAATTGCTTAGAAATAGTCTCAATTATTAAGTGGGATATCACCATCACAATTGCTTTATTTCAGGTCTGGATTTAGAAGGAGGAAGTTCCACAAAGCTTTTCCAGTATAGGAAATGAGAAATTATAATCCAGAAAATTACTGGAGCGCAAAGTTATAACAGCGAAGTTTATGGCAACCTGCTGAATGTCAATTAAAAAAAGACACACATTTTCTGGATTTGCTTTAGACATGGATCCTCATGTACAAAGTCAGGAGGGAATAGACACCTTTACTAAGGCCAGCATGCAACCACAGGTGCTATTGGAAGCATTTGGCTCAGCACAGGAGTGGATTATCCAGGCAGCCACACGCTATGGAATCCAGCTCGACATCACAACAGATACTGTTTGCTTGCCTCTCACATAACAGTCATCATATCAAGGAAATCTCTCTCTGCCTGTCCTCTCACAACAAAAAAAAGAAAGCAAAAATTTCCCTTAGAAACTTCATTCCAGTCTTCACCGAATTCCATACTGACTCAGCTGCCTACTCCAGAATTTCTGTCTCAGGAAACACAATGGCGTAATGCCACTTTATTATTCCTCTGTTAGAATTCGGGAAATACTGCCTGAGCAGCACATCTGATATCCTTGAATGCTGAACTATATACTTTGTCTGCAAGATGGTGACAACCAAGGAAATACTGCATCTGCTTAAAGCATAATGTGCATTTTCACATGGTTTTCCATCTCAGGGACCACCAGGATCCCACAGGGAGTGCATGCCTACATTACTTTTCACAGGACCCTCCAAGTCACATCCCCCAGCTGAAGTGCTGGTTGCACCTGGAGCAGCAGGAGCAGCCCCCATAGGCCCTCCTGGCACAGGCACAGGGACCCACCAGTGAGCACACAGGGCCTGAGCTCCCCTGCATCACTTGGCACGAGCTGTGTCATTCCATTACTCCAATTAGTGCTTCTGCCAGAACAAACAAAACAAAAATATTGTCACACTGGGAGCTGGCAAGTTGTTCAAATGACTGCAGAGCAGCTCCACTGGTCACAACGCAAAATAAGCCAAGCAGCTCTCCCTGAAAACTTCTGTGAAACTTTCTCATGACAATTTTGATCTTTTAAAATAAGCAGTCAGCCTTAATCAAGCTGTGACTGATTTATCAGAATGGAAAGCCCCACACATGACCCACTGTGGCTCTGTATGAAGCATGAATTACTACTTTCAGCTAATTTTCATCTCTCTAATTTTGTGCCAGTAATAAAGCAGGGGTAAAGTGTGTCAGACTGAGAGCTCATGGGACCCATCTGGCTCAACTTCAGTCCACATATAGCTTTCTACAGATTTCTCTTTCTCTAAACCATAGCTGTAATTTACAAAAGTCCATCTCTATTTGTCATTGCTGGTACTGTTGGGGTACAGCTGACAAACTCCTACATCACCTCTGAGGAGAAAGGACTTGCCATGTTCATTCCAGCAGCTCCTGAAGTTGACACTGTCAAGATGGTCACGGACTTTTACACTGTTTATCCTCAGCTGCATTCAGCTGCTAAAATTCGGGGTTGGCAGCTTTTCATCACAGAAAGTATAGGAAGGGCCTACAGTGCTTCATCCCAGGCAGTGATCAAGAATTCAGTAATAGCCCAGTCAAAATAAATCAGACATTTACACTGAAAAAGGATTACACACTTCACTTTGTACGTGTTTTCCATCACTAATGCCTAAGTTATGCATACAGCACTAAAAATCAATGGAAAGTAGCATATGCTAACTTTTTTAGATTGAGAAAGAAACTTGATCCCTCCACAGACAGTGACATGACGGCAGGACTGGTAATCCAGAACTCACAAGCATATTAAATGCTTTATCAATAGGGGGAAATAGGCAGTGGGAGTGTGTGGCAGTGGCACTAAGAGGTACTTTTAAGTGCCCAGGTGTATTGAATTGCTCTGAAGGAAGAAACTCCTTGAATTTAGCAAATGAATGGAGCGGGTTTTGCACTAACTTCAGTGAGAAGCTGCAGTTGCAAAGGATGGTCTGGCAGCTTCTGCTGGCAGACTGTGAGAGCTGTGGAAAACCAATGATGCAAGAAAAGAGTCAGATAAAGTCAGATCAGTTTTGCTAACCTAAAACAGAGGGCAATTTAGAGTAAGATTCTTTCTTTGTGAACAGAGAAGGAGCTGGCTGTGCTTTCCCCATGTAAGAAAGGATCTGCAGGCTCATTGTCTGGGAGATCTTTGGAAATGTGCTTTCATGGAGTACCAGCTGCAAAATGCAGAAGCTTTAGGAAAAATTCTCTCTCCTGAAAAATTCTCAGGTAAATAACTCAAGGAAAGGTAATTTAGCACCAGAGATATGTGCAGTCAGTTAATTGAAAGGGACAGTATAGATGCAATTAATTTTTTTGTGTAGATGCTTCAAAGCTCTAAACTGTGATTTTAATTGCTTCTTTAAATCACTACAATTAGATAGACAACCTATCTTTTCTTCTTGGCAGCACGGGGCATTTTTTTCCTATGTGTAAATCACATTTATCATACATACTCCCCCAAAGATTCTTTTTCCCCCTACTTCTTTCTCACTGTCTCCTCTCCCTCACATGTGGTTTAAAAACCAAATGCTTGCACTAATAAGCAATGCCCTCCTGCCAATCCCAAACTCCCATCCCACTCCCGTCCTCTCCCATAATGTCACCTTGTTCTTGTGAGAAATGGAACATTCTCGACAGGGCAGGTCAGCACCCCGGAGGAGGAGAAAGAGGACGAGAAGGAGGAGGAGGAGGAGGAGGAGGAGGAGGAGGAGGAGGAGGAGGAGGAGGAGGAGGAGGAGGAGGACGAGCAGCTTTGAAGCACGATAGAAATACAATGTACCCAGCTAAAATCCAGTGACAGAGCTGTTGAAATAAAGCTGCTGTGTTCATTAGGGAACAGCTCCTAAGTATTTGCTTCTTGTCCAACATTTATTTTCCATGTTGGGAGGTCTTTGGTTTCCAGTTTGAGTTGAAGAAGAAATAAGCTTCTCAAAGTTCTTTTAATCTAGCTGCCTCAAATATATTTTTAAAAACCCCTAAGCTCTGTTTAGAACTTGAATTCAACTCCTTTTCAAAACCATCTCCTTGAAGCCCATTTTCAGTAAAACTGATTCAAAATAAATTGACTGATTTTGAAATGAACTATTTTTATTCAAGTTGTATTAGATATTCTTAGCAGAGAACAAATTTGTATGTTTGCTAAGCTTAGGCAGGTGCTTTTTACTTTATTACTAGTTAACAAAAATGGCATGATTCTGTTAATTTGGCTTCATACATACAACTATTCAGAGATTTTAAGCAAAGCTTGAATCTCTTCTACTCAACAGAGCACCTTCACAGTTTATGAGTATTAAAAAGTATTAGGGCCTGCACAGAGAGCAGTTTCAGTAAATGAACAGCAGAAGATATTTTTTCTTTAAAAATCAGTTTGTGATATCTTGCTGATTCTGACACAATGCTCTGATTCTGTGCACAACCGAAATAAATCAGAAGTTAAGAAGGAAAAAAACCCCAGACCATAACATGTTTGAAAGAATTGTACAAAAAAATAAACCTGGGGAATTTGCAAGTTCTACAAGCCACAGGTGAAAGAAATAATTTTCCACATAAATTATTTTTATCTAGTGCTAGGGTTTGTGTGGGTGCTGTGTAATTACACGCTGTTACTTAACTCCTGCAACATCTGCAGGATTCCTGCAGCAAAACTACAAGTGATGGGTGAGTGTTTTGGCAGGAGGTTCCTCTCCCACGTTACCAGTCTCACTCCTTTTTTTGACACTGGCTGTGTGACAGACTCTCAGAGAAAGGGAGAAATTCACTCCTAGAGAGACTCTCTGCAGCTGGAGCTTCCCTCAGGGACTATTCATGGCAAAGCTAAGAGCAGAGATCATCAGTTTACCTATTAGGATGAGACCATTCACATTGAAATTCATGAAGGACTTTTCCATCTCATAAGACAGACATTGGAGCAGACCTGATGGAGAACTTCTGTGTGGATTTGGGAAGGTATCTCTGACTGAAGCACAAATCAAGAATCATTTTTACAAAAGTGTATGAACAGAGGGTGAAGAAACTGCCAAAGTCCTTTGCTAGGTTAGAATCTGTTAGTATGATTATCCTGGTTATAAACTGGGAAAGGAATGAAGGAGTGCAATAACCTCTTGATGGTAACAGAGCACCCATCCAGCCATCCTTCATATCCCTCAGAAGAGAAAGGACATGCAACAGACAGAACATACTCTCTACTGTGCATTTTATCATCCATACAGGCTCCAAGCTCTGCACCTGGGGTGCTTTATTTAACTTTCTGTACTTTCACTTTGTATTTCTTCTTATCTTTATCCTGCTGTTGAAATAAACAACTAATATGCAAATTTTTTGGAAGAGAATAGACAAAAACGTCTCTAGGATATGTAGAGATTATTATTTAACCAGACAGATTAACTAAACAATAGGACAAGTAGTACAGCCTGACATCATCAAAGCATCTGACTGTGAGACAACTGAAAATAACAGCAATAAAATCAGTAAGTTAGAAAACAACTGCTGAAGGGCATTAGAACCTGAACCATCCTGATTGAGAGAAAGGTTTCATGCACAGTTCAGGACCACCACAGGCACTGCCCTTCTCTCTAAAGAGAAGCAAAGCCAAGGTACACCATAGGAGAGCTGCTCGGGGCTCTGCATAATTATCAGTACATAGACTTATCATAGCATGAGGACAGCAATTCTAAAACATTATGGCCAGCACTCTGCACAGAAGATAATAAATGTTCTTTAAATCTGGTTCTGACAGAGTGTGTGATTACAGGGCCTACCTGTGAATCTGTCACCCCACTTGCCTCAGTGCACCCTGAGCAGCCACAGCTGGGAGAGGGGAAGCTGAGAGGAACTAAAGGCATCATACCCCGGGAAAACAAAATTAAACAAATCAAAGGAAACACCAAGAAATGGAAAAGAAAAGAAAAGAAAAGAAAAGAAAAGAAAAGAAAAGAAAAGAAAAGAAAAGAAAAGAAAAGAAAAGAA
>JAWWLZ010000094.1:8035758-8052410 GCA_035041345.1 Poliocrania exsul | reverse complement strand
TCCCCCCTGACTGCCAGAGTCAGATCCCCCAGGGTGGAACTCCCTGCCCTGGGGGAGGCACTGGGGGCTCCCACCTGGGCCTGAGGGGAGAGAATCTTGGGGTTTGGGGATTGGGGGACCACTCACAGGATCCAGAGGAGGAGCAGACCCTGGACAGGAGGAGCCCACCCCTCTGCCCAGACTGTGCCATCACCTGCACCAACAGGTTTTTCACCTCCTTTTCCTTTGGCCTCAGGGGAACCCCGTGGGGCTCAGCACAGGGGCCACCAAACCCCACTGTGTTCGTGCCCCAAGGCGCTGGGTTACACTGCTGGGTTTGTGGGGAAAAACCAATTTCTCTTTGTGTCACTGGATTTATTGTATAATTTTTATTAAATTGTAACTCTGACTTATAATCTTTCTCGTGTTGGGTTCATTTCTCTTGCCAGTTTACATTTAAACCAGCACACAGACTTAGCTAAAAACCAACTTATTGTTCACAAAGAAATTCCTTCTTAGAAACTCTTTTTTATCGCTTTCCTCTTACAAATAAGAAGAAAATCATGAAAACCTCCCAGAAAGTAACAACAAATGACTCTGTTGTCTCTCTTTCATAAATCTGTGACAGCAAACTGGAGCCCCCCGGACTCACCTGACGGGAATGGAGGTGAAGGGCCGTCTGTAAATGTCTGAGAGCTTCTCCAGGACAACAGCTGCCGTGGTGAATATGCGGTAGGTGTGCAGGAAGGTGTTCAGGAAATCGATGCTCAGGAACCTCAGGTCTGTCAGCCTCTCCAAGAGGCGCTCGACGCTCGCATAGCGGATTTGGGGCACTTTGCAGGAGTTCAGCGTTTTGCTGAAGCAAATGTCAATGTCATCTCTGTGAAGACGAGCATCAGATCTACACACAAAAGTCAAATTTAGAGCATTTTGTCAATGAGTGGTTATGGCAAAGAATCTATATCACTTTACCTGCTCCTGTCAACAGAGAGGCAGCAAATATATTTGTATTACTGTGTTTAATCAATGCAATAAAACTCTTCATCTGTGGTGATACCTGTTTCCATAACTAAGGGAATTTAAATTGTATTTTTGGTAGATAATTACTTTACATTTTAAAGTCTAAGAAATCACTAATGAAACTTAAATTTCTGAGATGGAACAGGTGGCAGAATGGTCCCCTCATGTTTCTTGCAGGTTGTTACCACCTGTAGTTTAGTATTAGTAAAATCTCACTACAGAATAATAGCAAACTGATTGCAATGGTTTCCTGCTGGGATCAAGTTTTATATAAAATAGAGCAAGGGACCCTAACAGAAGACAGCAAAATTAACCTCTTAGCTGAGTTTCAGGCTCACCTGCAAATTAACACCTGCCCTCAAGCTTCAAGAATTACTTTTTGTTTTACAAGAAGAAAGACAGAACAGCATGAAATCTCTCAAATTTCAAAGTAGTAACCAAGGAGAATCTTTGTGTCAGTGGGAAAAAAAGGCACCAACTTTTGCTCGGACATCAAAACAAAAATAATTTTCATTACTCTACCCATATTTAGCTTTTTCCCTCAAGTTCAGTTTTGCTTGATTTTGTCTAGTTGAATTCTTAGTTTGTAGAAAAACAGGATGAATACTAAGAAAAGCATCTTTTAATATGCTTGATGGTTATATTAAAAATGATTGGATTTTCTCAGAATACAGGTCAATATATAAAAGAAACAACAAAAAAACTTCTTAAGTTCAGAAATGTAACTTTTTTTTTATTTCATTCAATGACACCTGACTCTGAAAGTCAGTGTGTGCTGAAAATCAGACAAATAAAATTTTAGAAGGGGAAAAACAAACTTGTGTCTGTAGTTAAGATTCTGTATGTTTTTCAGAATCAAAATTTCTTTCTCTTGACACTAGGATGAAGATGTTGCTGTACTCATATACTTTTAAAACTCAGCAGGTAACAGAAGTGTTTACACACTGAAGAGTTCCTGGAATAAACCTGAGGACCATAAAATGGCTTATTTACAGGGATCAACAGCCCACTCATGAATGTTTTCTGTTTCCCATCTCTAAGGACGAAGAAGAGAGAGAAAACAACTGCAAAAGAGGCATTTGAGAAACCAAGAGATGTGATAGATGACAGTTGAAAAGGAAATAGGGATCTGTCTATCCCTGTGTTTTATTCTTTAACACTTACACTGAATAATAGTAGGCAAAGCTCATGTAAATGGAGGTAAATAGAAGAACCAAGAGGTAAAGTTATGTTGGAAATTTGAAATCATGTACTGAAAGTTGCTTTCTAGAAATAAAACAATAAACATTTGAAAGAACCCAAAGGTGAAGGATGCATATTTATAAAAAAATATTCTACATTGGTGTGATCAGTTAAAATTATGGGAGACAATAAATTTTTAACACAAGTAACAGAAACAAAGAGAATAAAAACTTTGGCTAATGTAACAGAATACCTTGGAAAATGGGACTTTTCTGCAGTCACATAAATTTTGAAGATATTTTAAAATATATTCAATAAAATGCTGAGTGGTATGACACAGAAAAGCTACCTGAGAATAAAATCATTCACCTGAGGCATAACTGAAGCCAACTTCACATATAATAGAAAAATCCAGGCTGTGATCCAACACTGTGAATTAAGAGTTTACCATTCTGGGTAATCCTTACCATTCCAAGAAAGAGATGTGAAAACACATGTTTTGTGATATAGAATTTATTCCATTCAACAAATAATGGGAGAAAAATACATTAAATGTTTTCTGAATGCCTCTTTTCTTTGTTAAAACTTTTATTAAAAAAAACACAGTAAATTATTTTGTTCACTCGAGGTAAAAACAAATGTTGCACTTACTTGATCATGTGTGGCACTGTGACTTTGGAGTTTTCTTCAAACACGATTGTCATTAACCCATTGCACCTTATATTATCAATGCACTGTGAATATAAACATTGAGAACTGTTAAAATGAAAACACAGGGTAAGGAGAATTATTTCCACACTTTTCCTATCCCCCTAAGCTCAAAGCAAAGCTTTTACATGGTGTGGGCTGACTGGGACAAGGTATTTTCACAAATGAAAGGCAGTGATGCAAGAACTACAGTGGACACCCTTCCCCAGCCTTCTGCCTCTGCCTCTCGGGGTTTTCAGCTCAGCACTCTTTTTTCCCACATGACAGTACTTTGAGTTGCAAGTAATATTTTCGTTGAAGCTCCTTTAAAAGGGAACAAAATTCATTATCTCTGGTGTTACTGGATGAGTGTAAACTTGAAAAATCAAGACCACAAGTCAAAATACTCAGTACCACAATGGGTACATTGAATGGGTACCTGAACCTTTGTTCTGTGTGAAAGGACTGGAGGGAAACACAAACAGGCTCTAGAAACACACTGGTAAACACCAGCTGAAGTGGTGCTTGTTGTGGAGCACAGCTGTGAAGGTGCTGCCCATGCTGTGAACTCTTGGGAGGTGGTGATTTGTTCTACAGTTCAGATGTGCCCAGAGAAAGGAACACAGATCTGTCTCCACAGCCATAAATTTAAAGTATGATCTATGTAGCTATATGTGGCTTTATTTACATACAAATTCAGGTTTTTTAAAACTATCTGAAAAGTCCAGCTGTAACAATTCACCAAATGATTTTATCAAACTGTTGCCTAAAAGCAGTGAGAAAAATACATGTAATAAAAACATGTAATTTCACCCAGTTTAATTTTAAATGTTTCAAAGGAACCCTTTAGCACCAATAACATATCAGATTACTTTTTCAATTTATTATAATTTAGGCTACAAATGGACTTTTTTCTGGCTGTCCTGTGTTCCAGACCAGTTCTTAAATAGCCTTTCTTTCCCAGTAAATAATTCCAATAATTGTACATGCCAATGTAACAACATAATTCATTGAAAATGAATTTTGTAAAAGGTTCTCCAACCAGGTCTGTCTGTAAGACAGACAGTTGCAGCTTGTAATGTATATTAGGATTTTTATTGTCATATTTTCGTTCTTTCAAAAATGTTAGTCCAGTGAAAAGTAACTCAGAATACTTATTTTTAAGCAATGTCTACTCATTATGATGATGATTCATCTGAGATGTTGCCAGCAATGATAGAGCAGCTTTAGAAATGCATCACATTCCACAGTGGTATTTCTCTAATCAAATATTTCTCTTCAAATTAGTAGAGGATAGGACTCGAATTCAGGACCATGAGAGATCTATATACTTGGTTCTCATATGCATATAAACCCCCAGAATAGCTTTAATTTAGATCTGCTTAGCTAAAAGTTCAGATTCTCTATAGTGTACTCAACTTCTTTCCCCAAATAGATTCTGATAAAATTTTGTGTACTATGTTTTTAATTAAAAGCACAAAAAAAAAATCCCTGACATAAAATTACTTTTAAATACCTTTTTTCTTCATTCACAATAGAGACAATTCCTGCACACTGTCAGAGTGATCAGCATTATTTATAATGGTTTGTTGGTATTCTTTGTGGTGGAAAAGAGAGTTTATCTCATTTTATCACTACATTGTTGATGTGATAGAGTATAATTTTCACTATCAGGACTCTCAGGTGTTTTTTGATCTGTATGAAAGTCATGAACAAAGCAGTACTATCCTTCTCCTTAAATCAAAGTACATATCTGGATGGGTTCTCCTCAGACATAAAAATTATTACCATTAGTATTATGTTTGTCAGTGGCCAATTTTGTAATTTATATCCCATCTCTGTCATTGAGAAATACATTTCACTGGTAACTCAAATGCAAAGACAGGATTTTGAGGAAAACAAGTTTCCATAGAGAGCACAGCAAATCACCCCTCAAGAAATCAGCACCCCTGTCTCACAATGGTTTTCAGAAATACAGAATAAATGAAGAGCCCAATACAAACAAAGAATGCATTAAACTACCTGACTTATATCACTTGTCCAGGCAGCTTTCTCCTGCCGTGATGGGGCTAAAAGGACCACAGTAAAAGGAGGAGCATCCGTGGGTTCAACTATAAGCTTGAAATCAAGGTGCCCAAACACCTGTCCAGAACCTTTGGCTTTACAGCCAGAGGAGGAGAAAAAAGCAAAATGTGAAACTTCAGTGTAAGACAAAGAAAATAATGGTTTCATTTAAAACAAAAGTTGCTTTAAAACATCGTCCTGACAAAGAGCAAATCCAACAGGGCATCCCAAACCTCATTTTGTTTTTCATATACAAAAACAGTGGGAGTTGCTACACATTGCTCCTAAAGACATCAAATAAGACTAAAATCCTTCTCCTAAAGACACCAAATAAGACTAAATTCCTTCTAACACCTCTGTGCTCATATACCCTCAGAATGCTATAAGTATCACTGAAATTAATGGAACTATCTCCACAATTCAAGAGCAAAACCTGAAAACTTGCAGGATGCAAGACAAAATGAGTAACAATAAAACCAGCTTGAGCCTGTGTTCTGCTATTCCATTTGAACAAGCTCTCAGTGCACATTTGTAGGGAGTCCAAGACAAAACCTTTCCATTAATTCTGCCATTTCACTCAACCCCCCTGTGTGTTTTAGAAGCCCAATTATCTGCTGCTTGTTTTAAGGCTTTTTTTCTTCTTTTATTCCTCTCCAAGATCCTCCGGGGGAAGCTGCATACAAAAGTCAGCAAATAATTTGTCACATTCCTTCAGCCAGCCTTCCTGAAAATCTGATGTGGGATGTCAACAGCAAGAACAAATACCACATAACAAACCCTTATCTGAGCCAGCATGTCCATTATTGAAATATCCATTCCACTGAATCAGTTTAACACTGTATTCCTCTGGTTTCATGAGAGGGGAAAACATATCAATTTGCTCTTATGAAAAACAAGAAAAAAGGGTACCAATTTTTGGAAACTAGAAACTGTAATTACCACAAACAGCTGAATTTAACTTACAATCATCATCACTGGCATCTGTCTCCTCAATCAGTGTGCACTCTATTAAAGACAGAACACCTCCTGTCTATGAAAACAAAGCACATTTTTCACAAATTTTGACATTTGTTCCCATTTGTCATCTTAGTTATTTTTAAACTTTAATATAACTTAGTCTAACATTGTCATTACTCAGAGCTCTTAGGAAGAAATATCAATTTCATAATGCACATTTTTTTCCTCAAGAACTAAACCCAGACAGATTAAATATAATGTTTTTCTTAATGCAGTAGTACAACATACATTTCTGTCACTTTCACCAGACTAGAATTCACATCATATACAGACTTCTAAACAAGTTCCAAAAAAGTTAAACCGAACTTCATCTTCTCCTGAATTTAAATGAAATGCATACAAGATTTTTTTTAAAGGTTCTGTTGTACTCTAATTATTTTGCAAAGTACTTGAACTATTTAAGATGTGCAAAGTGAGAAAGCACACAAACAGCCTTCCTAACCTCCCAGGATGTCAAATTAAAGTTCTATTCAACGTAATCCACTCTGTAAACTACCAACATCTCTTTATCCACAAGTCAGCCCTATGAAAGACTGATTCTCAACAAACATAACTAGATTGTTCTTAGATGACATTTCAGTTTGAGAGAATGTGCTGTTCGGGAAAACAGAATTGACTTTTAAAATTATTTTTATTAGACCTCTGGAAAACGTTCTTTGGCAATTCTGCAGGGTTGTACTGGCTGATTTATGTACAGAGAACTGACTTATATTCAGTGCTACATACACTGAATTTATTCACTGCTTCATACAAATAGACACATCAATGCCTTGTTCCTATCCCCCAGCTTATTAGAGTTAACTGGTTCTAGGGGAAAAAAAATGTAGTTTGTAATATTGAATTCTGTTATTTTCAATGAAAAGACAAAGTAGTTAGTTTCTGTGCATCACCCTTTCTGTTTATAAGCCCAAAGGAAACCCCAGTGCAAAGCCATAAAATAACAAAATATTGACATTTCACCAAAGATGTGTTTTCATTTTATGACTTAAATCATAATGTGAAGTCCATACCTTGAGAAGATGCAGTTTTCCTCCTGAACTTCTAGTACAAATTAAAAAATGTTTTGTAAACAAGAAGCACTGCCTTTCTCCTTCTTTCTTCAAAGATAATGAGCCCAGGCGAACTTTACTAAGCTTTCCCCTCTCAACTGAAGGGACTTGAATAAGGGAACCTGATAATAAAAATGAAAAATTTACTGTATTATAGCAATATTTAGTAGGCACTGTTTAAGTTAATGCATTCAATATTATTATGCTAATTATTGCGACTCTTCATTCTAGTATCAGTGTATATCAGCATCTCTTTTAAGCACAAATCAATCATCTTTTTCTTGCTCAAATTCCCTTTGTCTTTTATCATAAATAGTCTCAAGTACAACTAATACTTATGTGCATGGCAGGATTAGATCTTAGGCTAATTATGCAATTAAACATACTAATAGGCCATTGAACAGAAAATGCAGCTGAGCAGCAAACAGCACTTTTGACATCTACTAGACTTGCAAGAGACAAGTTACTTACAATTCAAAGAGACAGAATGGAAAGAACATGTTTTGAAGGAAAGGAGTTTGTCAGTGTGTGTGAGCCTATGTGCAAGAGAGATGGAAATGAAGCACATTTCTTCTTCTTATCTTGTGCTGCATAATTTTCAGTGCTCCACAGCTCATCTGAAATGTGTTACCAGTAAAACACTTCTGGACTAAATTGAACCTTCTTACGTAAGTCTGAATCTGCTCTGCAGAGCTCCAGGCTGGGGACAGCTCTGCTCCTCTGCTTTCATCCCTCAGCCTCTGACCAGCTTTCCCAGATTGATACCACCATGTGTATCACCTCCAAATTTGGAACTCAAGTTAAATTTGGTGGTGAAGTGCAACTCCTCTACATATCCAAGGGGAAGATTTCTATCACACAACTTGCTGTGAGCAGACAGGGCAGCCAAGAGACCTCCTAATCTCATTCCCACACATCTATCCTCACTATCACCCTGACACTGCATCTTATTCCAACATTAGCCAGCTAATAGAGCTCAGCCAGCAGGAAACTAATGCTACAAAGAGGGAGCTGGCTTAGCTCCCTGGTAGGAGCAAGATCAAAAAAAGCACCAAAGACCTGATGGTGCAGAGGGAGCAACCACAGCACAACAAGCAGGAGGAGTTGGCTTTGAGCTGCCTCTTCAGGGGCAACAGGACACAGACCAGCAGAGCTGCACCAAAGCTCAAACCTGACACACCACCAGCCTGAAAGAATTATCCATGAAATATTAGATTAGCAGTTCTTACTCTACATCAAAAGAATTATTCTGCTCAAGTTCACATATGCAGTCTTAGACTTAGAGAAATGAAGGTAACTGAGAAAGCTGCTATTTATCTGTGTTTTTCTACACTTAGATCTCTTTGTGTATTTAATTAGCCTGAAATTATTAATATATAAACTTCTACTGACACAGGAAAATACATGGCAGTAGATCTGCTGCAGAGCAGCGTTCTCTGACAGCTATTTCACACTTAAACTGAACGTTTACATCATGATTTGTGTCACTGCAACAAAACAGTGGAGTAAAGCTGTGCTCTGGAATCTTTCAAAGGAATTTGGAATATTTTAGGTTTGCTGAAATTCTGAACAAAGCCCATAAATACTTACTGGTTGTTGTGCATTTCCCCCCAACAGAACACCCTGCCTTCCTCAGCTGTGTGAGAGAGGAAGGAGATAATTTCCATGTGTTGGAATAGTGACTTTTCTGTATTACACTGACTGTCCCTCAGGTCACATCGCAGGACCAGTAAGTGTGTTCAAAACTTCAAAATTGTTCAAATAATTCCCAGCACAAAACTGTCCACGCCATTTTCCTCCTAAACTTCTATCTACACCTTTAGGGTAGCAATATCCAACCTGTACATTTCATTTCTGCTTAGCTATGATATGTTTACAGGTAGGACTTCATAGGTAACCTTTATTTTATTTATTTATTTTTATTTTCATTAGAATGCTCCCAGGACTAACATATTTTGCTCTGCTATAATGGGCTGAAGGTTAAAGTATGTTAGTGTATAGAGCTGAAATGTTATTGTTTAATAAGGAAAACAAAATAAACTTTTTAAAAGCAGAAAAGAGAGATTGCATTTTCTCTCTTTTATATTTACAGAGAAAAATACATCTCCTGTACATACTACAGAGCTGACATCAAGGAATTGCTGTGCATTCCCATCAGGCTTTTGTGATTAATAACACTGGGCATTGGGTCACTCTGCATTGTACTACAGATTTCCACTTAAGGAAAAAAATGGTCACAATTGGCCAAGGTACTGTTGCAATGAGCAAGTGACTCTAATTTTAGAACATTCATTAACAGTATAGTTTGGACAAGAGTGATCCCAGGAATTTTTATCCAGCTACAGGCCTAAGGACTTTCAGTACTTCCATCCTGCCAGAATAGTCACTCTATCAGCCCTTGTCCAATACAAGGAATATAAAAGGTTTTATCTTCATTTAGGCTACGCTTAGCTGCCTGGTTTACCAATACAGTTTGGCTTTCCCCATTTTGGAGCTTGGGGATTTTTTTAGTTTTTTGTTGTTTGATTTCACGGTTTATATGGTCAAACACTGGGAGAGGTTGTTCATTCAGAGAGGCTGTGGAGTCTCCATTCATGGAAACAACCAAATCCTGACTGGACATGGCACAGGGCAACCTGCTCCAGCTAATGCTGCTTTGAGCAGCTGAGACTGGGATGGGTAATCTCCCCAAATCCCGTCCAACTTCAACTAATCTGTGATTTTGCAATTATGATACGTTTATCAGAAGAGGTAAATTCATAGCAGCTGATGGCAGGAACATCAGAGTGTTTGATGGCCTCTGAAGGGTCTTGAGATGTCCAGTTGTTTGGATGTCAACAGATTTCAGAGTCCCTATGTGTCCTTTAGGCTCTTAAAGAAAATTTTCCTTAATTGTCATTGTACCTGACAATAAAAACTGTATCTAAATAAGAGACACGAAAAACCAGACCCCAAGAACCTTGAAGGAGAATCCACAATCTACATTACAAAGCACTGCCAGAGATAGTTCTTGTGGACTTAATGTGTAAAACTCAACAGAATCAATCCCTTCTTAAAGAGGTAAAGTATGTAACACAGGCAAAGTTGTAATTAACATTCACAGAAAAAGCCTGTACAAAGGTAAGGGCACCTCTCTCCATTTTTAGGCTGAAAAAGGATTTTCCTGTACCCACCTACACTAACCAACAGAATGAACAGAAAGCCAATGGTGGTTAGAGGAGATGGGTATCTCTGCCAAAGTGACCCTCCTGACAGATGTGAAAGGAAAAAGGGCTCTATTCTGGTTTCTGCACTTACACAGAACCACAGGCAGTGGATGTTCCACAAGATAAACTGATACATCCTTCTGTAACACACACTCTTGTCCACTGCCCCTTGGCTGCCTAGAAATAAATCTGAATTTACTTTACTGAAGTGATGGGTTTGGCCTGGGTCTAACACTCCAACAGTAATCTTGTTCAGACTTACTTCCACATTAAAAACTGCAAGTTTTACTGATGAAAAAGGGAGTTAACAGATACAGACAAAACATTATCAGTCAGTCTTAAGGAGAAAAACCCAATAAATATATAAATATAAAATATTGTAATAATCTGGGGAAAAAATGTAAAATTTTATTAAATTGCATGGTACAAGTCAGTCTGGGGTAATCACAGCCCTCTAATATTTTGGCTGTGGATGGAAAACAACAACTTGATATTTTCCTCAAAGCCATATTCACAACTCTTAAAATACCTCGGAGATAACAAATGCACATATTCAATGAAGAAACAGGTAACTTAATAGTGACTGTTTTGAGAACAATATTGGGAGTTATAGACACTTTCATAGTTTGTCCACATAACTACAGAAACAGCTCAAATGCATTTCAAAATATATGCAAAGCCTATTAATCACCAGCTGTGATACCTCTAAATACCAAATGTTCTTCTGAGGTTATCTGGAAAAGGTTTGTTGAAGGGATGAACCCAAATTGTATTTCTAACCTTTTCTGAGTATACTGAGTGCTTTTCAGCACAAAGAAGCAAAACCCAGCAGAAATCCTGTGGTACAGATCTGTGGTTACTATGTACAAACCCACTAACTTGTTTTAAGAGATCGACAGGTAAATTATTATATAAATGGGAGAGGAAACAAGCAACTAAAGGAACTCCCACCTAAAGTAAACACCACCAAATAGGAACTGCAACCAGTTTGCAGTTTCTGGAAAAAAGTAATACTTATTTTAAATGGAGAAGTTTTTTCTATCACGGCTTTATGAAACTTTACAACAAATTCCACCTGTGCTATAACTAATTTTTGATAGAAAGGGTTTTCAAAACTGACATCAATAGACAGAAAGGAAACCAGTGTTTTCCTCCATCCCTTTGAAGAGCACATTCTGGGCAGAAATTACATTAATTTCCCGTGGGGGGTTTACCATTCATGTGCTGCTGTTTGTCAAGGTTCCTGAAGAAAGCAGCACAGAAAAAGGTCCAAATACAGCCCCAAATTATCTGTCTGCAGGTCATTTTGTGACTCTCCCTCCATGGACCACAATCAAGTTCTGGATGGTGGCTGTGCCCAGAGTGGTGACCTGGCTGACGATGGCAACATGAACCCTGCTGGCCTAAGTGCCATTTTTTCATGATTATATGGAGAGTTTTAGAGAAGAATGTCTTACCTTGGCGTATGAAAGTTTGGCTGGTGTCCAGTAATATGTCACAGCCTTCTACTATGGTTCTTTCTATGGCCAGATTCTTCCGGATGTTCTCTGTGTCACTCACCTCATCGTGCATCACCCTGATGGACACAACACAAAATGCACTTTATCTCCCCAAAATGTGCCTTGCACCTGTTGTGTCTGTTTTCTCTACAAAGTGTAGACATGGCAGCAGCTGATGTCCTTTGCCTCCTGCTATGACTCAGATACATCCATGCAGCACATAATCACTCTAGAGCAGGTTTAGGACCATTTTTCTCCTTTTTTCAAATTACTCTTCCAATCATTTCAATTTCCTTCCTTCCTCCCTCCCTTCCTCTCCTTTTACAATCACAGACTTCATAGCTCACCCCTTCCTTTATCCTACTTGGTTTTTTCCATAGGCATCCTCCCCTGACACAGGAAAACACAGGCTTTTTTTCCGTGCTGAAATCAACCCAGGAGTTTATATGACCTTGTGATATATAATTTTTTCCTAAACTGGGACTGGACTGCACCATCTGGAAGCTCCTCCTCTCTCAGACCTACATTGAAGGGATGGGAATGAGTTACAAAATGTTTATATTTACCATCTCTCCAGCTTGTGACTTTATGAGTTCAATCAGCCTCAGCCTCCAATTCTGAGCGTTCAGTGATGAATTAGTTCGATCAGCAATGAACTCTGACTTACGAGATGAAGCCAACCCAAAGCTGATTGAGCTGCTTGTGCAGCTCTTTTACAACTAAATATTCTCCAAGCACATCTTTGGTGAATACCCCAGACACTCAAGATTTATATCCTGGAGTTCACTCAGGGTTTCTTTGTTCACAGCAGAAAACTGTGTTTCCCAGGGATGGGAACCACATTTCCCACTGGGCTGATGAGAGGAACATCTGAGAACAGTCTGGGGGTTCAGGGAAGAGCTTAATTTTCCAGGTTTCTACAGGGAGCATCTGTTCTCAAAATACATCTGTAATTCCTGCCTATCTGGCATTATTTGAAGCATATGTGAAAATCAGTTATTGCATTAATGCACAAAAACTGTGGCACAGATTGGGAACTCTGTACTTTTCAAGACCTTGACTATTGAAAATGTTCTTTTTCTTTAAACTATGAAAAAAAATTATTTCTCCATGTAAGGAAAACTGCTTTGCTCATAACCCAGGAGTAGGCGGTTTCTATAGTGATTCTGTTCTCTCTTAACCAAAACTTGTAGATTGTGTTAGCCCAAAACAAAGCAACAACAACAACAACAACAAAAGAGAAAGTACTACACTGGGAACTTTACCTATTTTTCATTATCTTATATTTTGATTTTGATCCTTTTTTTAAAAAAAATACATAATTTGGGGAGTTTTTAAAGGAACAAAACCAAATCAAAAGAAAGAAAATTTTCACTTTGAAACTTTTGATTCAAAATTATCAGACATAAGGTACAAAAATCTTACCTTGAAAGTTCTTCTAGCTTAGATTTAGCAAATTCAAGGCTTTTTCGCTCAACATGTTCATGTGGTGTGTGAGCCAGAAGTTCATGAAGTGTTATAATATATCTAGGAATCTTGAAACAAATGAGGTATTAAATCAATAAATACATACATACATTTTCTCAGTTTTAAAAGGATGTGTGTATATGAATTTGTTGTGACAACGAAAATGCCAACTGGCCTCTCTGTATTTATATCAAATTCACATTGGACAGAATTCTTCATTGAAAAACATCCAGTATTCGACTACCAAAGTCTACAGGGTAACACAAGGACCTTTCAGAGCTCTTAACCAGAACTTGTCCAATAGAACAGAAGTTTTATAGGAGAAGGAGACACAACATTATGAGCTTAAGTGGAAAGTCATCAGCAATGACACCCCCACCACACATGAACAGGAACCCCCTCTCTCCTTTCCATGACCTTGTTCCAGCTCAACCAAAACTTATCCCAAAAACTGTACAACTCAGGGACTAAAAAAGCATTGTTGCAGGTGCTAATGAGTCCTTAGCCTAATATGAATAATTAGGAGTAACAGAAGTGTCACTGGGGCCCATTTTTAGAATTTTTTACCCCATTTGTTTTGTCAATAACTGAACAAACTGAAGGAGCTCACTATTCACCTGATGAGTAAAATGTTGTGTTAAAAGAAACAGACACAAAATTATGACACCACTGTTTCACAGACATCCTAAACCAGCTGCAAATACTAAACCAGGCAGATCACAACAAAATATCAGAAGGATAACTGAAGTTTTCAAAACTTTGGCAATATGTTTTTTTCATTTTCTGAAGACCAATTCAATGGAGAACAAAATGAGGGCAAGTTGCAAATGTATTCCTGGTAAAATGCTTGTGGCTGCTCTAATTTGATATACCAGACATATCTTCCCTCTCTGGACTCTATCAGAAGGGATAAAAGTCAAGGAATTGTTTATCAGCAATTTTCTGTTAGTGCTAGTCCTCATCCCACACTCCCCCCCAACAAACCTAAGATTCTGAAGATGAACCTGTATATTTGGAGGAGAGACATTTACAGGCAGAGTTTTCATATAACAACAAAGTAAATGAAAACTAAGGGAGTATTTTTAGTTAAGCAAGAAGAACCTCCAATCAATTTATTAACTCAGTAACACAAAATGGATCAACCAAACAGTAAAACCAAATACACACAAAAAATATACAGAGACTACCTGAAACATGGGGTAAGTAAGGAAAGTTTCCAGCATTCGCCCCTCACATGCTGGGTTGGCTTCATATTGCTTCAAGAGTTTGTCAAAATCTCTGTTTTGCTTACAGTTTGCCAGTACTTGTAGGCTATACTGATGGTTCCGAACAAATTCTTGATATATGTTCAGCATTGGCAGCAGAATGTCAAATAAGTCAGCTAGAAAAAGTGGAGAAATGCTTTTTTTTCCCAACTACCCATCTCTCAAAACATATTTTTAAAGAAAGCACTACGTTCTATGGAAGTAAATTATTATAATCAGATCTGTTTCCAATATACTGACATTTTACAAACATTAAATGTGGCTCTTTCACCTGCCAAACCATGGTTGTTCTGATTAGCTAAGAGTCAGATACCATTACCAAAATACAAGGGGCCCAAGTCTAATCAATGCTTAAAACAGAGGAATTCTCATATACAGACAATTACTGTCCACATGGGCCTCCCACTACACCAGATCTTGTGGGTTTAATTCTGCAAATGCATTCCCTTCAAAAAGGACTTTCAAAGAGTCATGTCTCTTTTATAAAAAAAAGTTCTTACTGAATATTCAAAAATAAATATGAAATTCATTCATAGCCCTAAAAAAAATAAAGTAACTTACCTAGAATTAAGGTAGGCCAGTTAGCTATTCTTGCTTTTAAGCCTTGGTGAAATATCTCGTGAAGAAACATGATTGTTTCACTGAAAAACAAGTATTTAAACAAACAAAAAGACAATTTTTGTTGCATTTTCTGATTATTAATTCACAGAGTAACATCTCTTCCTGGTTAGTAGTACATTTTGCACTTTGGTAGAAAAAATCCCAGAAGATAGTTATTGTTATGGAAATAAGTCCTTCCTTTTACTGCATTGTTTAAAAATTTTAGTTCACTACTTCTGAAAAACACACAGGATTTGGTGCAGAAAGTATATTTTAACTGTGAAAAGGAAACCTGTCTCATTACTAAAGGAACATGTTATGTTTGTTAGAAGTTTGGGGCAGACTTGGATGCAATCCCAATCCTGTATCCAATGTGAGATGCCTGCTGGCTTTTCTGTACATGCTTATTACAACAGTATTCAGATGCTTAATGAAAGAATAATTCTATTTTTTTCTTTTTTTTTCTTTTTTTTTTGTAGGCTATCAAAAGACAAGTGAGAGGGAAGGAGACTCCTTAGGCAGGACAACAAAACCCATAAGATTTGACATTCTTATCCTCGAGGTTTTATCAGGATCATATGAGGTCACTAAGTCAAATTTTGCTCTCTTAAGAGAACAAGAAACACGAAAGGTGACAGAAAAATATGAGAACTGCCCCAAGGGGCACAATTTGGCCTTTTTTTACCTCTAGCAGAGGAAGACATAGAATGTAAGAAGGTAAAGTGGTCTTGCTGGTTTCAAACAGCATCACCAACAGCACCTTTGCCTTTCAGAGCCCGAAAACAAGGGACAGACCTCACTGGTGTGAATGAAACCAGAATGGGGAGAAGCAGTCAGAGAAGCTACAAAAAACCCAAATCAAACAAGCCAAAAAAAAAAACCCCAAAGGAAAAGTCTGTACCTGTTGAGGAAAATGCTGCTGACATCATCGTGGCTGATGGGTGGCTTCTTGGAGCTCGCAGCCATCCTGAGGGGCCTCAGGAAACAGTTCACAAGCACATAAAGCTGATGCACATACTCAGATTCAGCCTCCACCATGTTGAAAACTATCTGGTTCCTCTTCCTCATGCTTTCTGCATGAGGAGAACAAATGTAATCTTGGACAATGGTTTTCCATTTTCTTCTACACAGCCAGCCCCTCATAAAGCTCTGAACCTAAAAATGGATCAAGCAGAATGAGAAAATGAGAGAAAAAACCCCCACAACATTACACACCTTATCACAAGCTCTTCACTGCAGAAATAATTCTCAAAATGAAATTCCGCTGCTTAAAAATAAAAACATGTTCTTTTATTGATCTATAATTGTTCCAGAATTATATATTTTTCAGATTTCTGTTTGTTAAGGGTCATATTTGTTGCCAGGAAACAGACTGTAAAGATATCACATACATATCAGGGAACCTTTTACTGCAAGCTCAAGTGTTGCACTCTTCCCATAAGCACAACAGGTTTTCCAGGTCCTGTTGCCTCCTCTTACTTATTTCTCTCATTCCCCCAAAAGTATTGTGCAATGCTTCCAGGTAACACATTTCAAGATATGATCAACATCATTGTAGACACAATTTCGAAATAATTGTTAAACTTAAGTTTGCATTCTGTTTTGAATAGATATCCC
>JAWWLZ010000094.1:8009471-8023487 GCA_035041345.1 Poliocrania exsul | reverse complement strand
CCAATCCTCCCTGGGCAGCCCCTGCCAGTGCCTGCCCACCCTTTCCAGGCAGAAATTCCTGCTTCTGTGCCCTCTGCCCCTGCCCTGGCCCAGCCTGAGGCCGTGCCCTCTGCTCCTGTCCCTGTGCCCTGGGGCACAGCCTGACCCTCCCCCCTGGCTCCCCCATCCTGGCAGGGATAGCAGAGAGGTTCTAAGAAGTAGAAACTCATCCTGCAAAGAAGGAACTGCAGGATTCTACTTCGCCTCAAAGCCATGAACACAAGGCAGAAAGCCATGCTCCCTTCTTCATTCGCTGTCAGTTGTACCCAACAAAACAATCTAACCCAGACCCAAAGCCAAGGTGGGAATTCCTCCTCTCCTCCTCCATCAGCTACACAGACATGCTCTACAGGGATGGGCTGAGTTCCAAGCCTCAGATCTGCTCACCCAGATGGGCACCTTGCAAAAAGTGGTTCACCTGTTACCACAGCCCAGCAGGGGCTCTCCTGGGGGAGGATGGGGCTGCATTCACTCAGGTACCAGCAGTAGGGAGAGGATGCAGACCCAAAGGCTGGATGCCCAGGTGACACAGGACCTGTGGCTCCAGGGACTCATTTAACAAACTCTAAATTAAAATCCACTAGCTGCTCGTGTTCATTCCTAATGAACAAGAAGCGAAATCAGTTCTGCTTACATGGCTCTTGTCCTGAGCAATTCAGGAGCTGCCTGGTTCCTTGTGTGTTGCCATGGCACTGCAGATTAGCTGAGGTGAGTGTCGATGGGGGAGGCTGGAGAAAGTGCCTCTGCACACCAATCCACAGACCTTCAGCTAAATGATTTTCATTTAGATTATACTGTAAACCTTGGCTATTTGCCACGCAGACCTTTCCTCTGGCAAATACCACTGCAAGGCTGGAAGTCCTATCACATCCCTTTTCACAAGACCATGATTCAGGTGGTTCAGGACCTCAATTTTGAAGTAAAAATTTCATTTGTTGCCCTCTAGCACCATAATGGTGTTACATCCTCTTTCTTACATTTATTTCCATATCAGAGTTATTAAAGAAGCTCTCATTTATTCATTTGGCATATCATTAATTTCTTCATTCATGTGACACATTTGTCTCTAATGGAGGACTAATCCTAGGACTTGTTTCCAAGAAAACAATTTTCTTCCTGGAATCAATGGAACACAACTGGAATCAACTGGAGCACAACCACTTATAAAAGATAAAAGACAATGAAATAAGCATGAATGATAAAAGTGGTTTTTTCCTATTACACATCCAGGAATTGCAAAAAAAACCAACAAAACTAATGCATCGTAACATTTACTTCTGTTCAGAGAATGGACTTAAATATTCAAATTATTTTAAATTTATTTGCAATAAAATGGACCAGAGGATTACAAATGGAGTTTCATACCTTGCTTGGTGAATAGCTTCTACCCACTCATCTCCATCAACTTCATCCTCACAACGGAGCTCCAGTGGCTTCTGCCCTTCATGGCCAAAGAGAACAGTAAAGTAATGCTGCAAATTAGAACAAGAAAAAAAAAGTTCAGAAACTCCTAAATAAAAGAGATAGATAAAACTAAGGAGAAAAAAACAACACCAAAACCAAAGAAACCCAACACAAATCAAATAACCTACACAGCAAAAATTAAAAACAAAACAAAACACCCAAAGGCTTTTTATATTGAGCTTTGCCAGCCCAAGGAAGATGTGTTTTAAGCTTTTGTCTTGAAACACAGATTGAAGTTGAAACTATCCTGAGAATATTCCCCTGTGTATCAAAGTAATAGCTTTCATGATTCTTACTGTTAAGTTTTTGTTCTTAAGCTTACACATACAGGACAACAGAATACAACTCCCTAAACAGCTCCTACAGTCAAATACAGTAATAGAACTACCATGGGGTGTGTGTAGCTCTTTCTTGCATTTCTTCACATAAAACTTTCCTAAGATGCCAACATGGGACACGAAACCTGGAACCACCACCACCCCCTCAAGAGACTGCAGGTTGTGCACTTGGCTCTACCTCATTCCTCACCTTTCCAGAAAAAAAGGCCTTTCTCAATCATCACACTCCCAAAACGTTTTTGCCCTTCTTTCAAGAAACCTCAACCATTACTGTCATTGCAACAACTTCTTTTTTTCATAAGAGAACGCTGTTCACACTGAAATTGTCATAGTCTTTGATGGCATTTCTTGCATGGAGGGTGTTGCCCAAGGTGTGTTCCATAGGACAGAGGGTTTCAGGGAAATTCTTGCTTCTTTCAGAATGTAATATTAATATTACCTAGTGAGGAGGGGAGAATCCCCAGTCATCTGCCTTAAATTCTGTTTCACAGGGCTGCTTATTTACAACCTGATTTTGCATAGTTGCACACCAGCTTACAGCTGGGTAGCAAACAGAATTCTTTCAACTGAGATGAAAATAGGTGAGAAAATAGTCTACCTAAACACACATCTGTAATCCCCACAGGTGCCCTAAATGCAATCCTTAATGCACCGTTAGTAATCCAGATGTTTCACAGGCAGCAGGACCAGTGAGGGGCCTGCCCACACATAAAAACTTGTGTTATTTGGTTTGGTATGTTTCAGGAGCTCTTCTAGCTAAACCAGATCACTCAGTTCTCCTCACTATCTAGAACTCCTCAATGCCTCTTCACCTGTGAGCAGGGAACCAAGTACAGCCACACATGGCAGAGATTTCTGTCTAGGGTCTAACAGCAAATGCCAAACCCACTCCAGTCAGCAAGCAAAGTGTATAATCCAAATCATCTGCATTTTCCCATTCCTTTAGCCTGTTTGCAACAGTAAGAAACCTGCAATGATGTCAAAAAGCAACTTCTTTCCTCGTGAAAGCCACAGCTCAGCTGACAAAGCCAAACACTGCTGGAGCCCCAACACGTGTCAACCACTGCAGCATCCAAAGCCACTCCAAGGCAGGAGCAACACAAGCACTGGCGGAGAGCAGGAGGGTGGGATTTTACCCATGGAGAACTGGCTGCAGATACTGTCAACACTGACAATGAATTTTATACAAAGAGATTGTTCCAGGCATTTACAGACCCCCTCTGGGACAGGCGGGATCCTGCAGGTGCAGGACACGAGCTGCGGGTGCACAGGGCAGGATGAGGACACCCCAGAGCTCTGTGCCCACCGCTCTGGCTCCAGCAGTGCCTCTGCAGCTGCCTGTGCAGTGAGGTTTGAGCATGTGGACATCACCTTACACCCCACCTGTCTCTGTGTGTCCGAGAACACTCACATGTGTGGGTCCCTCTTGGGTAATGGGAGAAGAGAAGATTCCATAAAAATAAAACTATTCATCTGTGCTTTATATTCATTTGTTAAACATCATTACACATATACAAAACATTTTTCAGCAGAAGACCACCAGCACTGCAAGATGGCAGACAGACACAACAGAAATCAGGCCAAATAAGAAGCAACATTCACATTTAACAGGCTTTAAAAAAGGAAGTTCAGGCTCAGACCTGCTAAATTTCAGAAATAAAACCACTCCAGAGCATGGGCAAAGATTAATAAATCAGTACAAGGACAATACTATAAAACTATGGTTTTTCAACAATGTCTGTCACTTAAGCCTGAATACTATGAATAGAAAAAAAAAACAAGACATTTTATGAGGCCCATAGGATTCCCCATAGCACTGAAAGATAAAAACTTTTATAACAATACAGTGGAGTTGAAAATAACCTACAGCACAGTGAAAAGTGCAGCAAGATTACACACAAATGAGCTCTGTTTATAGAGTGGAATAGTCTATTTAAAAAAGTATATTTAAAGATAAATCACACTGTTCAGCACTGCATATTATGTAACAAGTTATTTGCGTTTCATAAAGCTGTTACATATAAAATTAGAATAAAGACACAAGTGCAGACAAGCACTGGATTTAATCCCATTGTGTGGGGATTCAAGTTAAAGGGAGAGACAATATTACAGCCCTCCCTGCTTTTAAAGTGCTGTAACTCAGACCTCTTTTGAGCAAGACTTGCAGTGATATTGTTGCAGAATTTAAACTTAGAGGTTTGCAGTTACTATGGTGATAGTCAGGCTCTAAACACTTAGTCCAAGAAAATGCATAAATTTAAACAAACTTATGAGGGCTACTATGGTAGGACTGGACCCAGTGGCAACTAAAGGTAAATTATAGAGGATTTTTGTTTTCTGAAGGTACTTCACCCCCTCAAACACATATATTGCACTCAAGCATCAGTATCAACTATCACTTCATTTATCCAGAAGCAGCCAACTCTAGAACAAGCAAGGTGCAAGAAAAATATCACAACATGCCTCTGAAAAGAATCTCTAAGTCATCTTTGAGTTCTTTTTTTAAAATAAATGTTGCTCATTAAAAAAAATAATTTACCAAGGGAAAATAAGACAGTATCTGTGATGCACTATTACATTCTTCAGTAAATGATGTATGTGAGTGGGCCTGTTTATAATTATATAGAGACATATATAATTTTAGCACTGCCATTCAATACTAAACAGTTCAGCTTCTACATCACTGCAGTAGAGTACAGGTAAAAAACACCCTTCTGCATACACATTCATTTCTTGAAGTGGTAACAGTAAATATTTAAGAATTACAGCACATATTTACATCAACTGCCCTCATCATCATCATCATTCGTCATGGATGTTGGATTAGCAAGCAGGCACTTGTGTTTCAAGCTAAGCCTGTGGCTCAACAGGACAATTTTGTTACTATTGTTTATTCCGAAAATCCCATGGCTCATAGAAGATAAGATGAACACTCTGTATTTTGACATAAAACAAATTCAGTAATTTCATTTTAAAATGTGTTTTCAGTATTAGGCTGTGCACAAGCAAAATGTTGTTTCCATTTGAATAAAAACATCTTGGCTGAGCTCTCCAAACTAAAGCTGGGGGGGAAAAAGAAGGGGAAGTTTCAAATACTTTGTACAGGTGAGAGGGCATGACTGACAGTCAAGGAAAGAACAATGGGATTATCAAAAATATCATGGTGTATCACTCCTCTGATTTGTACCTGGGGCTAATCAGTTCCTTCCTACCATGGAAAGGAAAACTAAAGAATGAGCTGATGGGCACCTTGCTCCAGAGACAGCACTGGAGCAAGATTAAACCCCTGAGTGAAAGTCCTGAGCAGAGCACTCTGATTGTGATGCTGAGCTCCTCCTGACATCAGCTCACACCGTAACTCTGCCCTTGTAAAACTGCCCAAATAAACAATGGCAGTATTCAAAACAAGACAGCAAAAGCTCTGAAGGGGACATGCTTCCCAAGGGGAAATACAAGCATTGTTCTGGTAAAAAAAATCAGCCAATCAAACAAACAAGCAAACAAATTCCTACCAACAAAAAACACAACAAACACACCAAAAAACCCCACCCAATCAACCTCCAACTCAAAAAACTCCCCAAACAAACAACAAAAAACCCAAAACAAAACAAAACAAACCAAAACCCAACCAAACAACCCCAACAAACCCAACACAAAAGAAACATGTCCTCTAATAGGAACAATCCTTTTAAGACTACTGAGAAAGAGCCTTCACCAACACAGCCAACCCTAAAGCTGAATTTCCTGGCAGCAGAGTGATGTCCTCCTTGGACTGTCACGACATTTGCTGTTCATGCAGTGAAGGTCACACTGACGTGGGTATTGCTCTCTCCAAGGCACAGGGACAACCCCACAGCTCATTCTCCTCCCTGCATCCCACACAGAACCCCAAAGGACACCTCTCCTGTTCTTTACCTCCCATGGCCTTGTAATTCCATGTCCATCCCCTTGGTCACTCCTCTCCATCCCCCACCAGCTGCAGAAACTTGAGGTGCCTTTTCCATTTGTAAATTAGTGGTGAGGCTTCAAACAATCCACTATTGAAATGCTGGAGGGCTAAGAGGATCCAGGACTTCCCACAGTGGTGCTGCTCCCTGTCTACACTGCCCCATGACTTTGCTGCAGCTCCTGCCTTCAGCTCCTCCTAAATTTGGTCAGCTTTGAATGTCCACGTGGAAAAGCTCACACTGGAGAAAGCAGGCCTGTGTGACAGTGGGTTTGTTATCTTCTCCTCCCATCAGCACATACAACATGTAAAATGCTTCAAAGGAAACCAAGGTGGGGACCAAACTGTTGTATTGTGGGCTTGCAAATGTTACAGTGTGGTAATAACTACCTGTCCAAACTGCTCTTCCCTAAACTTTTGTACTAAACATAAACCAAATTTATAATAACATACTACAAAATTACCATTTTTAAATCTTAATTTTGGCAAGATCTCATTAGATGCCATTTCCTGATTTTTTAGTGATTTATTGCACACTCTTGCTTTAATCATTTGAGCCAGGACTTTGAAGGTAAGTTAAAAAGAAAATTCCAGGTGTCAAAATTGGTAAGAATGGAAACTACAGATGCAAAGGAATGGTGAAAAATTTGTCTGTGTACCAAGACTGCTACCAAAAGAAATTAGGAGCCTTAACAAAACACTGTCTTCAATGTGAGGCATAAGGAACCTTAATCATTTGCCATATTTGCTACCTGGTGTTTACAAGGGTGTTACAAACCTTTATATGCTGGGAAAGGTGGCAGAGGTGATTTATTAAAGCTTAAGATGACAAGTTAAAAATATTTCTTGTTCTTAACTTCTAAAGACATTTTCCTTTCAGAATCTGGAAGCCTGTATGCAATCTGAAGTGTTAGTAAATTACTGGGCAAAAGAGAACAATCACTGCAGCAGCTGAAAACTCCTCAGTAATCCCTGGAGGAAAAGCAGCAAACTGCAGCCTAAATCAAAGCAACTTGTGCTACTCAAGGACACATTAACTCATCAAGTTTTCAGACTTGTTCTACTGATGGTATTTTGCCCAGCTTCTCAAATACAAAACATGATGTGTATTCTGTATTTCACAGATCCTGCAGAAAGGGAAGGAAAATAAGGGAATAGGTTTGGAGGAAGGCAGAACCTCTAGAAGGGAACAAGTGCAAAAGGATGAGGGTGTGGAGGTGAGGGAAGTGTTCGGGGGAGAAGTCAACAATCCCTCATCGAGAGAGACTGTTCACAAGGGTGTGGAGTGACAGGACACAGGGAATGGCTTCCCACTGCCAGAGGGCAGGGATAGATGGATATGAGGAAGAAATTCTTCTCTGTGAGTGTGGGCAGGTGCTGGCACAGGTTATTCCATGGATTCCCCATCCCTTGAAGTGTCCAAGGCCAGGCTGGACAGGGCTTGGAGCAACCTGGGACAGT
Organism: Poliocrania exsul; assembly: GCA_035041345.1. NCBI lineage: Eukaryota > Metazoa > Chordata > Aves > Passeriformes > Thamnophilidae > Poliocrania > Poliocrania exsul. Next base: position 8,016,239 of record JAWWLZ010000094.1, on the reverse strand, counting down.
GGAAGGTATCCCTGCCCATGGCAGGGTTGGTACTGCATGGGCTTTAAGGTCCCTTCCAACCCACACCAGTCTGGGATTCTGTGATCAATGGATCAGCAGCTTGTTAGTGGGAAGGAGAACGTTGTGCCTTGAGCCAAAGGAAGACAAATGCCAGGGATGGATTTTCCCACATCCTGAGACTTGCTCTGCCACTGCTACTGACAAGAAATTCGTAGCCCATTGTTGTTAAATTAGCATGAGAATGGAATAATGACAGGAGCAGCAATTTTTTTTAAAGTTTCCAGGGAGATCTACTGAGCCAATACAGCAATTAGTAGAAGCTATAATGAGAACAGGATTAGTGGACATCAGAATTAATACGATGTACTTGGGAACAGTCACAATGGCTTTTGTAAAAGGATGCCATCTCCTCTAAACCCAGAGGAGGTTTCAGAAGGGGTCAACAAGCATTTGGATTACAACAATAAGGTTTACAAAATGCTTTTGACAGATATTTAGGGAAACACTTCAGCATCTAGGACTTACAAGAGAAATGTCCCTCCACACATGAAAAAAACCCCAACTAAACCCTAAAACACAATCTGATCACAAGCTAGGAAACAGAACTGGAAAATTGGACCATCTGTCAGTTCTTACAACACAACAAGGTCATCAAAGGACTTCCTGAGGGAATTGTGTTCAGGACTGGGACAGGCATTACAAACGATGACAAAGTCTGTGAATTACTCAGGGTGGTAATGATGAGAATCTGTTAAGAACAACTGTGGACTCTACACACCCAAGTCATTGGACAGCAAGATGGCAGATGAAATTAATTGTGCACAAATGTAAAGTGACAGTGACACATGTGAGGAAAAACATTCCAAGCTTCCCATGTGAAAAGAGGGGCTCTGTGCTTGGTACTAAAACTCAGGAGTAAGACCCTGAAATAACTTCCATGAAAACACCATCCCTATGCTCAGCAAATGCCAAAAAAAAAAAAAAAAAGGCAAATCAGGGTAAGGGGTGGTTGATAAAGAAGCAGAAAAAAGTGGGCCAGGTTTTTATGCCATGAAACATCTTGAATACTGGGAGTAGCTTTGGACCTCCCGTCACAGAAAGGGCAACATAAACTGGAAAAAGTTCAGAAGAATCAAAAAGTGGCATAGAAAGGCTTCCAAATGTCTTAACAGCAGAAGTAAAACTGAAGATGAGATTCTCCAGTCCAAAGAAAGGACAAGGGGTGGTGGTTTTAAACTAGAGGATGGTAAATTTTGATCAGTTGTAAGAAAGAAATGTTTTACTATGAGGGAGGTGGAGGTGAGGCACTGGCAAAGGCTGCCCAGACTGCTGGAGGATGCCCTGTCCTGGGAGCATTCCAGGGTTAGTGAACACACAGAATTCACACAGAATTCAAACAGCCCTGAAGATGAAAATAACTAGACACTTAAAGTTGTCCCAGAGGAGAGGGAAAGGAAAAATAAAATATGCACCTAAATTGATGCCTCTCCCAGCATGTCCTCGTGTTCCACAGTGTGAGATGGGTTATTAGACGGGATGGACCTTTGGTCCACCCAAATAAACCCTCTCTCACAGTCTTGCAGGAGCTAATTAAAACTTCTCTTGATAGTATGAGAGTCTTTTAAATCCTTCAAATTGCTTTGCACTTTATAATAAATAAGGCACTCACATGAAGTGCTGGTTCTTACTAATTGTCCAGGTTTTTCCTTGCTTATTTTGGACTTGATTTTCATCCTTTAAAAAATAAAGAGGTAATTTGCAACACTGGTGAAGAGCCACTGGAGTATTTCAGGTTCTGTGTTTCTTTGTGGTAACACCTTTGAATTAAGGGGTTTTTTATCATCTTAATGTTACTTGGCCACCCTTGGTAGATAAAAATCTGCTATAGAACAGAACTAAATAAAAATATTCCAGAGATAAATGAGAATAGGGGGGTTATATGCTAAGAACACATTAGAAGGCATTGGTTTGGATCTCCATCTCTCACACTGTGGAGATTCAGAGATGGGCTCTAATATCTGCTCTGGCTTTGGTTTCCAACTGGACAAATTATCCTACTTTATATTGGATGGCAGATGAAATGGCTTAATGTCTTCTCTCTTTAACCAATATTGGATTAATCAAGTTACAACCTGCTCCATAAAATCTCTTCTGACATCTGACAGTGAATTGCCTTCCTGAGACATCCTGCAAATATTGCCTGGGGCAAGAACAACAGCTCTGAGGTAATTATATTTAAATATGCAGTCAGCAGTTTTAGAATTAGGGAGATTATACATAAATGTACCCTGTTTTAAAAATTCTTACTTGCTTGACTAAAAAATACCACACCCACCTGTAGCAAAACAGAAATCAAGGAATACAAAAAGGTCACTGAAAACCTAAATTCTCAGGCAACTCTGCTGACTTGCATTGAAATTACCCCAAATTACAATGGTTATAGCATTTGTTTTCATGGATGAGAGAATCAGGCTAATACAGCCCCATCTGCTCTGTTTCCAATGCAGACCATTTGTACCTCAGCAGTAGTTTATCAATGGGGGGAAATTCTGCCACAGAAAAGGAAATTGTGCAAAGTAAAGCCTACAGGAACAGACACAGCACAGTAAGTGCAGCTAAATTATCCACTGATAAGGAACTGAACACAGGTACCATCATCTCAAAGTGCATTTGACACTGTCCAGTGGGAATTTCCTGCCCCAAACCACAAGCCACTTGCTTTCTAGAGACCTGAAAGGCAATGCTAGTTTATTCACCAGTAAACACTCAGTGTTCCCACATCCTGCACATCCTCAGCCTCTCCCCCTGCAGGAACTGAGGTCTCCTGGGACTGCCACTGATACATCTCTGCATCTGATTTCCTCAGGTGGCTGATGCTGTGCTCTGAACATGCTTCCTACTGACTGAATTCCTAAAAAATGCAAAGTCTTTTCTACAAACCACAGACAAATCAAACCTGACTAAACCAGGTGACAAACAAAATTACTCCAAATACCTAATGGTATACAAAGGATTCCTTTCCACCACCCTCAGCACCGGTCCTAGGATTCTGATTTTCCCAAGCACTGGGAAGAGGACACAGTGCTCAGGTCTGCAGATCACACTTACCAATGAAACATCTAAATTTCAGCTGACACTTGTTGCCTCAGATCCCTTCCAGTCTTCAGTTTCCTTATAATATATTCCTTATGCTGGCAAAGGAAAAAACACCTGGGACATTTTCAGGACACACATCCCTATGCACAGAGTTCAGCAAATGGCCAGGAACACGCTGAGACCTTTATCTCCTGTAGTGAGATGATTGCAGTGCAAACGATGGAAAAGGAGCATGGAAATCCTGATGACCTAATCCAGCATGTAGGGATGGGGGCTCAGTCCCTCCTTTCCTGCCTCTGCCCCCATTCAGGGTGTCAGTACCTTCCACTGGGGCCAAATTGGAGGGAAAGAACAGTCAAGGCAGTCCAAGTTCTGGTCCCTCCTCAAGCATGGCACAGCTACAGAGAATCAGGACTGCAGCCCTAATCACATCACTAATCACAGTACATCTGCATTAGTAAAAAAATGTGATGTTCAAATTGGCAAAGGATGGACAGATGGGGGAAACAGACAGAAAGAGACCACAGGGAGTCGTGTAATCACTGGCAGTGTTATATATTTTCCAAGACTTAGGCTTTCCGTGTTTTGCTCTATTTTTTTACCCTGTCTCATTCATTCACCATTCTTCACAAGCCTGACCTTTCTCCATGTACTGACAGCCCTTCTCTCCTTGTCCCTACAACAGGCAGAGCACCTGCTATCCAGCCCTCTCCTCTGAAATCTGGCAGTGATGCAGAGATCCTCCACATCAATTCAGCTATAAATGATCTCAGCATTTGGTTTGCCCTGCAAAATCCCTGCATTTTAATTAAAAGATCAGACTTCAAAGGCCAGAAGGAACATTTATAACCTTCTATTCTGATTATTTATGTAAAAAGGACAGAAAAACCTCTCTAGAGAACTCCTGCATCAAACATACAGGACCAAGGTGAGACATGGAGCCTCCTTCACCAATCCCAACATAAAAAGAAATTAAAAAACCCTCCTGGGCCCAAGTTCCGTTATCCTAGGTAATAAATTACCCTTGCTGCTAAAAACATGCACTTTAAAGAGTGAGTAAGCAGGTAAATAATGAAATTATATAAAGAGATTGATTTTTGAAGATTGCATCCATCCACTGTGCAATGCAAGAGTGGAGCCTGGATTCCCCAGCAAACACCACCATATATGTCCCAAAATTAAAAAAACAAAACAAAACAAAGCAAAACAAAATGGAAGAACCACAAACAAAACAACACAACATAAAACAACAACAAAAAACCCCAAATATATACATAAATTTAAAAGGTATCACTATCCTAAATCATGATGATAAACAATTTCTATAGAGCAAGTAATTTTAAAGTATTAATTTCCAGGAAATAGATTTCTCTGGCTTCCTAATTATATTCTGAATATATGCAAACACAGGATTTTAGATTTTTAAAGCTTTTTACAGACAGTAACTAGTCTTCGAACTCCTCTACAAGGTAAGAGTTATGGTGCCCATTTTAGGCACAAGGATATGTGCAAAGATGCCCAAATATAGATCTGCTGAAAAGAGTTCAACTCCAGATTGCTATAAACAGATCTTCTCTCCCTGAAGTGAGCCAACACACGATGGGGAAGCAAGAATAAGAAGTCAGCACATCCTAGACCTTGTTACATCTCTGTTATATATAATAATTTCTATCTATAAACATTATCAGAAAAAAACCCAAAACACTCAAAATTTCAAGAAACTCCAGTAATCTGTGAGATGAGAGACAAGATTAGAAGAGTCACACACCAGCACGAGAGATTGCCAGGGCTCTGATGGAAAACAAAGACCACTGCAAAGAGCCACAGGCAATGTTTTCATGAAACCTGGAGGATTTGATGGAAAAATGTCTTTTTGTTGCCACCATTCTCTCTGACAGCCACACTCTGTGGTTAAATAGCTCTAAGGAGTTGGGGCCTGGATATAACCTTGTAAAAAAACTGGCAAAAAAAGTGACAGAATCTGGTTTTAGGCAAGAGGTTATTCCAACACCAGAAGCCTGGACCTCCACCTTCAGCTTACTCACACTGCACAGAAGGAGTGCTGGCTGGTCTGCCCACCTGGACCAAACTCAGGGGGACAGGGAAGGACATTCCAGAAGTCCAGGGAACTCCACGGAGTTGAGCACAGTGCTTTCCAGCCCCAACTCACACAGAAACAAGTTCTGCATTAAAAACACATTTCTCAACCTGGTCCCTATGGACTGTCGGTAGGAAAGTGGTTCTCACACCCTTAGGGAACTATAACTACATCAATTAGCACATCTGGACATTCAAGACTGCCAGGTGATGGTTTGAGCTGCTCTACTAAACCCCTCAGTAGGTGGAGTTCCCTGAGATACACAGAGAAATAGAAGATCTCTGGGTATGAAAGATCCAGATATTGAGTCCTGTCACATCCACTAAAAAGAATTTGCATCAAACTTTTGTGACATTTCTGCACACACTCTTGAAACTGCTATACTTTAAATTTTCCAAGTTTTCAATTAAAAAAAAAAAAAAGAAAAAAACAAACCCAAAAATGAAACCAAAATTAACAAACAAAACACCATAAACAAACAAGCAAACAAACCACCTCACATTGGCCAAGAAACACTTAAGATGATTCAGTCCTTCCTTATGACAATCCTTCCCTAACCCTCAGGAGTATTATTTCAACTTCTTACAGTCCATTGTCAACCTTTGGTTTCGTACAAGGATTCACCACAATTTCCTTAACTGTTGAAGTTGTCCGGACATACTGTGCCAGTAAACCAAAAATACTCCAACTAATTAACCCACCTTGTGTATATAAACAAAAGTCTCACACTGACAGCCACAAATATTTGATATGAAGGGTAAGAACTGGGTTGTACTACAGTAATGGTGAGCTGAAAACTAGCTTTCAAAATGGGTAGAGGCTGCTGAAATGTGTTTATGTTTTATGTGAAATAAAAATTATTTTCAGGCTATAAAACCAATAGAATTACAGAAGGAAACCACATTTTATAGTATTTGCTGTCAAAAACCCACTTAAGCATACATTTAGTTTTCAATAATTTAATGAACTGGAACTAAAGTCCATGTTTTCTTTTCAGGTTTGTGCTAATATTTTTCAAATTACATTAACTGTGCTACACTCAATAGGTTAGTAACAGACACTTTGAAGTTTATGCAGTGTGAAGTCCTTTAAGCACACAGTCATTATACCTGATTTTTCACCCAAATTAGTGTCATGCATATAGCAAAGGACATGTTGAAGTTCCCTTTTTAAGTACTTCAACAATTACTCACATCCTCTAATAGTGGGGAAGAAAAGCATTTCACATCTTTTAGAGAATGGCTAGATTTTTGTTTCCCTACAAATTGGTTGTGAGCGCTCCAGTTTTAATCACACCTGTCTTTCCACCACTATTAATTAAGCAAAAGGTTTGCACAAGAAAGTAGTAAGAAGTTATTTAGGGTAGAAAACATTATCTATTCCTTACTCATCAAACACATTTCTACTCACATATGGCCAAGGCTGTACTGGGTGATTTTTAACATCCACTGGCAGGACTTTGTACCCATTCAAACACCAAGATCACCTTGATTGAACTCCTCCATGTGAGAGGTGAAAGAGGCTTAAAGCAAATACACCAAGAGGAGTCTCAGAAGCACAGAGTTATAGAAACA
>JAWWLZ010000094.1:7938970-7949315 GCA_035041345.1 Poliocrania exsul | reverse complement strand
TTAAACCCAATTTCTCTTTGTGCCATTGCATTGATTGTAATATTGTTATTAAATTGTAACTCTGACTTATAATCTCTGTTGTGTTGTGTTCACTTCTCCTGCCGCTTCACCTTTAATCCAGCACACATGTTTACACTGAGGTGTCAATTACCACACCAATTTAGACTTCTGTCTATACCTTTAGTGCCAGAACCTCACTCAGGTTTATACTGTACCATTTTTTTCACCGTTTTCCTCCTCATTGACCAGGAAAGCCATGTGGTAATTGCCAACTTTGTCTGGGTACAGCTTCTCCAGCTCACAAACCGAGGGATAGTGAGTGACAAACAGTGTCAGGGACTCCACCTACAACAAACACACACATAGCAAGGCTTGGCTCTAATTTTTTTTTAAACACAGCATCACAGAACTGGTATTCTTTACCCATATCCCCTTGCTCTGAACCAAGACATGCCACATTTCTGCCAGGCAATGCCAAAGTCAGCCTGCCAGGCTGGAAAAGCCAAACTGGGCACTTACATCTCTAATGAAATGCTCAAGTGTAGCATAAGCGATGGCAATGCCATCGTGTGTGCTTGTCCCTCTGCCCAACTCATCCAGAATCACCAAGGACCTTGGGGTGGCTTTCCTTATTATCTCTGCAGTGTCTGTCAGCTCTTCCATAAAGGTGCTTCGCCCTTTGTAAATGTTGTCTGCTGCTCCCATCCTGCATTGGGGCACAGAACACACCAGCTCATTAAAAATGCCACATAATGCTGAGAAAAAATATGAGATGATGAAGCCATTTTGACATAAATGTCCTGTTGCTGCTCCAAGCAGAGCAGAAGGACCCAGCAGGACATTCACCTTCCAGAACAGCTGCTCAGCACACAATTCTCCCACCTCCACACCCTGGGAAGTCAGGCCAGGCAGGTCAGGAGAAGAATTCCCACAAAGATAGATATAAAGATGAATTTTAGTTCTTGGGTTTAGTTCAACCATCTAATTTGCATGGGTTTTAATGCTAATAATACTCAAAAGTATCACATTTTCACATGGAGTGGACACTTGTGTGACCAGGTGGTATTTGTGCATCCAAACACATAGAACAGTTATTTCCTTCAGGTATCAACAAAGTAATAATTGTTTCCCCTAATTACACAGGTATACAGCCTTAAACAGCAAACCTAAACAGGATTTTAAGGAGATTTTAAGGTTTTTCTCCTCTTTCATTTAAAACACAGGAATCCTTAGACTCAGCAGCCTCCAGGCAGGTGAGCTCCACATACACAAATTCCTCCACATTTCATACAACTCTTCCAGCCCCATTTCAGACTCCTGTAACCCTCAAGCCTTAGATTCTATCACAAATTGTGAATTTGCAGTTTTCATCTCAGAAACCTGATGAAATTGCTAATGATGAAATTGTTAATCCACCCTGTTCTTCTCTTTTTCTGCAGCCTTCCTTACCTGTTCAACTCATACACTTCCTACCTGGAACAAAGAATATTTCTCTCTTTTTCCCATTTATGCTTTTCAATAACATTAATCACATTACAGCATCCCTTCTGAGACAGGTTATCACCAGCAAGCCACAGGTTAGGAACCTAAAACTGGATTTATTCACTCTCATCAGCCAATATACAGTTAAATACAAGCCCTGCTGATTTAAAGAAAAGTGACTTATGGGCTTTGTATGTATTGTATTTTCAAATTTAACAGCTGGCCACAACAGTATTTAGAGCCAATCAAAACCTTTCAAGAGAATCCCATTACAGCTTTTTTACCTCTCAGCCTTTTGCTGGGTCTCTCTCTACAATAATTGCTTGTGTTGTTACAGAAGCACCACCGAGGTACTAATAATTTAATGCACATCTTACAATTTTGACAAAAATGAGCAGGTTGAACCCAGCACAGCCATGGTTTGTATATATTCCCTGGTCCCTGCCCTGAAGATCTGGTATGGTGGCATGCACAACAATGACATCTTCAGCTATAGGTGAGTTAATTTTGGTTGGAGCTGAGCACATGAGCAAACTGACTCTGTACATTTCATTTACATGCACACACAGAAGTCACACTCCCACATCTTCCAAAATACAGGTGGATTTTGCCCATAAGTGAATTAACTGTACATGATTTTTCACTGAATTAAATATATAATTCAGGACATAGAGGCATTGTGAAATTAACATTTTATTAAGCCACTTACTGCTGTAATCCTTTTAAATGCTGGGTTAAGAATTATGAACATACCAGAGAATTCCTGACAGTGCCCCAACACCCCTCAGCCCCTTCCCCATGTTGGTTCAGCCACCAGGTCCTGCTGTGAAGTCACAAAATCCCCTTCTTGCACAGACCTACAATTTAGACTGAGCCTGTTTTAACACCATTAACTACAAGTATGTTCATCAGAACAACAAGAACTTTTTATGTTTGAAGCATCTCTCTCCATAATGGGGACCTTTGATCTTCGTTTCTGACCCCAGAATTAGCAGTATTATTATTTTCTCATTATTTGTGTGGCTTTTAATCACAGAGGCAGCATCTGACAGGCTGACTGTGTGTTCCTGTGGTTACACTGAGAGCTCTCAGTTCTACTTTTCTCTTGGATTGCATCACTTCCACAGAGCCCACAAAATCATTTACTTGTTTTGTATCTAATCTGCATTCACAAAAATAATGTTCAGAACTTCCTTACTAAATGTTCAAGATACAAACATTATCATTCCCTTGCTGTTAGACACAGCTGCAAAAGAAGCCTTTCTTTTCAGCATCTTAAAACATTCAAATCTGACCAGGGCTTATCTACAGATTAAAAAAAAAAGTTTATTTTTAAATGACATAAACCCTCTTAAATGTCATCCTTTGAAAATGGATAAAATTGTTCTTTCTGCCTCTGTTCTTAGCACTAGAAGAATTATCCTTTTCTTTAAACATAAATGCTAAGCAATATTATCCCAGAAACAAGAATAAATGTTTAATGTGGATGATTGCATTTATAAAACAGCTAATTTGCAGCAAGGCATTGCTCACTAACTTTATGTTGTATAATTACTGATACAATTAATCCTTTGAATATATTGCTATTTTCTTCAAGTTTAAAACAGGCATTATAAATCCCTCCAAACTTCTACAAGATTCAGTCACTTTGAATTTACATTTTAATGTATCTTGTCTCCTAAATGATTTTACACATTAAAATATTACATTTCCCCCCATAATAATTTGCCCATGAGTGCCTCCCTAGTGCTGGGAAGAGATCCATCCCTCCTCAGCAGACACAGTTTGGCTGGAAACCACTCGTAATTTCTATTTGACAGCCAACCAAATTCTATAAAATGAAAAGTTCTTCATCTTATGATGCTCAACACATTTATTATGTAAACTGAAAAAAAGAGGAGGCATTATCTCTTGTTTGGTTATAAAATTAAGAGCACAGTGTGGACCTCAGGTATTTTGTCATTCTTTTATTTTAGTGGGAATCTCTCATGCTGCCTGTGGAAAAGACCAGGCAGACTACACATTTCCAAATTAATCCTGGAAAACAAAACTGCAAAACCATTATTTTCACACAGCTGTCACCATCCTGATGCTATTTATTGATGTCTAGGTCACAAAACACCTAATGCTGGAAAAAAATAAACTTAAATTACATTTTCACCTTGACTTAAGTAATATCCACCTGAGTTTAGAAGTTCATCTAAAATACTCACTGGAGAAATAAAACCAAGTGCCTGTTACAGAAGAACAAAAATTCAAGAACATTAAAAGGAAATGACTCTCTTCTCTGAGAATAAAGAATAGAGCACTTTCAGCACCAACAAGAATCACTTTCTCTGATTCAAAGATAACACTGAGAACAACACAAATAAAATAAAGTCCTAATGTAACTTCACAATTCCACTCACTCCCTCACACAAACCCCTTCAAAATATCATCTCAAAGATCACTGTATTTGAACAGGAGTCATTTAAATTTAAATTAGAATAACTAGTTAACAAAAAAGAAAGGATTAGATTTGCTCCTGCCTTGCAGTTCATCCCTTTTCTGTCATTGGACTGTTCTCTACAACCTGTTTTTGAACAACAATGTTTAGTTAATTTTTTTTTTTTTTAAATCTCACAACTGTTTTGCAGCCTTTGGGGTATTTTTGCAGAAAACACTCTTTCCAGCTGCAGTTTCATGTGGTCTGAGCTGAAAACAAATGGTTGAAAAAGTGTAAGTATTAAGATGTGAGTGAAGATATTGTTTATGAGAAGAGAAAAACCTGATATTGATCCCAATATGAGTGGAAGGACACTAGAAAAATTTCATTTCCACACTTAAACTTCTCCTGTTGAACTGGGTTTTACAAACACCACCTACTGAGATTTCAGAGACTAAAAAAAAAAAAAAATCAGAATTTTCAGATTGGTCTGCCAAGAAAAGGAGCACAGGCACCCCAGGTGGAGGAAGAGCAGGATGGCTGCTCAGTCCCAAACTTTAAACAGAATAATTGCTCAGTTTTGCCCACAGAAGTGCTGTGAAAACTCATGTATTTCAGAGATACTGAGACTTCTAACAAGCATTTCACATGGTCAGTATGAAAGCAGCCCAGATTGGATTTTGTAACTTCTGGCTACTTTCCACACACAATGAACATGTATTAAGCAATTCCTTTGAAGATTTCCATGTGCAAATTTATAACAGTCCACTGGCAAGAAACTAATGCTTCACACTCCCCCACAAAGCACTGGCACATCATTCACTTCATACCCATCAAGATCTCACTGATTCAAACCAAAAACTGACAATGAGAAAAACAATTTACAGAAATTGTAATTACAGACTGAAAAAAATAAAAAACCAAACAGCATGACAAAGAGCATTGTTATCAGGATAGTTATTGTTTTTGCATTATTCATGGGTGACTTGTAAGTAGTAAATGTGTGCAAAGTTGCCTGGATGAGGACAGGAAATCAGAAGATGCTCGTGATATTAACCTGTTTGCAGTCAGCATGCACACACCTGCCCACATCTGCTTATTTGCAGATTTTAAATGAAGAAATACCAGTGGCATGTTACCCAGAGTGAAAGAGCAGTTGTTGAGAAGCCTCACATAATGCATTTAATATAAAACATGTATTTATTTTATAAATTATTGTAGATATGTGACCTACTCACTCTCTGAGAAATTAATTAAACTGTTAAAACCTAAGACTCCTATCGATACAAACTTCTGAGTTATCCTGGAAAGAGAAGCAAGTCCAGAGTGATGTCAATACTCCAATTTCATAGCAGTTTTTACACCATTTTTCTGCCCTTTACCTCATCACTGGGTAACTGAAGTATCCAGAACAAGCAGTCACTTAAATCCTCATTTCTCGACCTGTCCCACAGGGGAATCCTGCACACAGGAGCACCCCAGTACATTAAAAGAAACAGATCTAACAGGATTAACTTCCAAGATGTGCAGTGCATTGATTTTTCTGCTGAAAGCCAGAGGAAAGACAAACATCCACAGTTAGTATTTTTAAAAGCTTCACCTGCACTGACAGGACAAAACTGAGCTGAGAGGACAAGAACACCAGTGCAGCCAACACAGTCAGGGAGTGACAAGGACCTACCAGAATTGCTTTACAAGGCAATAAAAATTCAGTTGTTTCACAAAAGCTTATGGTGTGTTACCTAGGGAAGGACACCCAAGACAGTTGTTTTCTGAAATACAATAATGACACCCTCAATAATATGAGAACTTCTTAAAAGCACCTGTTCCATCACCTGGGGCAAATACATCATTCACTCTTAAAATTATCTGAACAAATGTCACTGATGGCCATGAGAAAGACCAACTCTGTGAGTACAAACATTTTGCTAAAGGATAAATTACAAGCTTAGACACTCAAATTAAATTGTTTATTTGAGTCACCAACATTAGCCTGAAGAAGATGAAAAAATGAAGACAAAGAAAAACCCAGCCCTGAAATACAGGCAGGTTTACACTGTCCACTGTCAGACACCAGCGAGGGAACTCGGGGTAATTAAGTTAATGTGCATTTGTAGTTGAGGATTGAGGCCAAGGGGGATTAAGGAGCAGAAACTACAGCAACAGAGAGGGACAGTGGCTGAAACACCCAGCACAGGTGAACTTTTCCCCTTTAAACCTGTGGACAGCAAGGAAAATCCAATTCAAATTGTCACCAGGTTAAACCATAGGATGGAAGAGTTTCAGAAAGGTAAATACAACCATTTCACTTTGCCGTAAAAGAACCAGGAAAAACCTCTCAATCCCTGTCAGGAACACTGAAATATGCAGCAGAAATTGTCCTGTAAATCTGTGTATATAAAGAACTGCCTTTTATTGAACTTGAATGAATTTTCAAGGCCGATTTAAACCCCAGCAAACAAAACACTTGTTTGTACTCACAGATTTCAACAAATGCCAGGTATGTAAACTGAAGATTGCTTTGTTAAATATTGTATTATTCCATGTCTAAAAGATACAAGCATAACACTGCAGCTGCATGCTTCTATGAAATGAACAAAGACATGAAGCTAAATTAGCTACAGATACATGCAAAGCACAGCCTAATTTATCTGTACAGAGCCACAGAACACTGTCAGAAATAGTTACAGCTCAAAGGTACTGTGAAGTGTCCAACACATCACTTTTCCAGAAAAAACACAATGAAGCAATTTCTCAATGTAACAACACTAACTACAACTTTTACTTACTCTTCTCTTATGAAAAAACACCCCAAACAAAATCCCCAAACCAAAACCAAACCAACCAAACAAAAAAAGCCACACAGATACAAAAGCCCCCAAACCCCACTTGTGTCCATGTCATAAAAACAAGTGCAAAGAATTTAATACACCATCCTGTTTTTCTCTGGAAGCTGAGGACAATTTACCCCAGAGGTGCAATTATATGATTGATTGTGAGCATAAATGAAAGGCTTAAGTAATTTTTGCTATTCTGGCAGTAAACAGAAATACAATTAAGGAAGAACAAAATGAAACAAATTACTGTGCCATAAATGAGTGCATTTCTGAAAATTACTTTGGGGTTATTGACAACCAACAAGTTCTGTTTGTCTGACTCACTGTGCTTTCCAGAGCAATACAAACTATGCTTGTTTAGCATATTGGTATAAAATTCTCATGTGGACTTGTCATTCACTTGGGATTGATTGCTTTGTGTGAACAGTTCCCTGCTTTTCTGCACAAAACATGAGTCAATGGGCATGGCAGAACCATCACATTCACCACCACACTCACACAGACCAAACAAAGGTGCGAGGAAGTGCCTTCGATTTTTCAATTTTCTGACCATTATCTTTCAGTCAAACTGCACAAGCAAACTGAGAGACTTCTATTTTCTTTTTTTTTTTTTGAAAGAAAAATCTGATGAGGAAGCTGACTAGCTGCATTCATGACAAACTTTGTGATACTCACTTTTCCTAGGAAAAAACTGTCCTTATCACCCTACCCTGAGAGCTTCAAAGAAATCAATAAAGCTTAAAAAAAGAAATAAATGGAAACAAGGGATTTTTTAGTTTTTTTGCACTAAATCCAACAAGTTTCACACATTACATAAAAATGACAGGCAATATTTGCCTATTGCTATGCAAATAGGACACTTTTTGCAGTGAAGCTCTGAAGTAACAGAGATTGATACTTATTACTTTAAATTCAAAATTTCCCCCCCTGTGCTCCTACTGTGTGGCTCCTTTCTACCAATAAAACAGTAAAACTGGAATGACATTACGTGCAACATGATTTGACTAGTCACAAAAAGCTGGGATTTTTTTTTTTTGCCACCAGATCAATGGAATATTTGTGCCCATTCATATTTATGAGGATTGTTTTTGTTTTATTCTTACGTGATTTACCTCAGATTTCAATTTATTGTGAAGAGCACTTGGAAAACATCTTACACTCCATTTCAGCTCTGATAGAAACATTATTTTCCCTGCTTCACATACCACTCTACCCTGAGCTTTCTGAATTTCTCACGAGTTCTCATAAAATAAACTTTTAACAAGCCTTGGAACGTTTAAATCTGTTAAAGTACATTGTGCAGTTTTAAATACCTTTCAAATTTTAATGCTGGTGAGATTCCAGTGAAGAGAAGTTACAGTACAAGCGTCTCAGGTTGATTGCCCAAGTGCTTCAAAAAGATTTGCTTTCCATCACGACTTTACACCCTACTGAAATTAGTAGTAATGTCATATATATGTACATTTTATCCAGCTAAAATATGTTTGTCTACTTGTTTTTCTCAGCTCCACACACTCCTCACAAACCAGTAACATGAGCTTGTGGAGCTGTCAGGATTAAATAGCTGTAAAAGCACTTAGGGAGGGAACATTCACCACACATCTATTGTAAGACCCGACCTTTCTGAAAGTCAATTCCGCCACTTACAGATCATAAAAACAGTCATTTTCAATAAACCACAGAGAAAAAAGTACTATGGTTTATTGATACACAGCCTTAGCAGAAGCCTGGATTAATAAGGGCAGAGTTTCCTTGGGGTTTTTAGTTTACTTTGAAGAAATCCTTCATCCCTAAACTGTCCTCTAGGCTTTAACAGCATTTTTTTTCAGATTACAGGGAAGAAGACTGAGGGCTCCACAGATCCTGCACTCTTGCACAAGTCCACAGAGGCACAACCACAAACATTCCCTTATTTCTGCCCCATAAATCCTCTTGTAGGTGACAACAATCAAGGCATAGAAAAGAAATGGGTGAGAGGATCCAGATGCCCATAGTGAATCACACAGGAAACATCACTTTGGGACACATAAATCCTCTCCCATCTTTGTCGATCCGATTGCATGTGACTGATGTAGGTCCTTCTGCTCCAGGATGACGGGGATGAGGAGTGCCAGGCACATCACTCAGGCAGGCATCAAATCCTGGTGGGTTTTGATATAACATCATGCTCTGTCCCACGTGAGTGTGCCATGCTCATGAGTTTCAGTGGAATGGCCATGTCTGGTCTTTATGGATTTCAGGATCAGGTGAAGATCCCACCCCAGCAGTGGCAGAGCAAGGGAAGTGCAGCCCCAGCTGGAAGAGCAGCACTGAGGTCCCTCCTTACCTGATGTCCAAACACTCCTGGAGCTCTGGCAGCCTTGGGGCCGTGCCCACTGCCATGGGGAGCCTGGTCAGTGCCCACCACCCTCTGGGGGAAGAGCCTTTTCCTGATACCCAACCCAATCCTGCCCTGGCACAGCTCTAGCTGCACCTTTGGATCCTGTCCCTGCTCAGAGAGACCAGAGATCACTCACATGGGTAGGTCCCCTAATGCAACTTCCAACAGGATCTTCACTTGGCAAGTCTCTCCGTAGCTCTGCTGTCCCTTGCAGGGATCAGAGTCCCCTCCCTTGACTGACCCCGTTGATCAGCTCAGAGCTGCCACCCTTTGGCAAGGTACTTGGCTGGAACTGGGTCTCAGCTGCTAGAAACAACAAGACCCACCTAAGGCCAGAGGTGAGGGGGATGAAACTCCTCCACTGTTTCAGTGGTAAGCTGCCCACAGATTTTTGAGCTCTAAGTTTCAGTTGCATATTACAAATGTTCAAAATCATTATACAAGGACAACAGAAACAGAAGAAAATACCAAAGCAGCTCTGCAGCTTAATACCTGGAACAGAAGATTCAGGACTGCACCTGTGGCTGTGTCTGTCTGACAAACTCTGCATACAGACATGCAGTACAAGCTGAACAACAGAACTGTCCCTCCCTGGCCAAGGTGAGCAATCACCACCTGTTCTCAAAACATTCTTAGATGTACAGTGGAATTTCAACTGAGTGTCTCCTAACTCAGCAATGAGAAGTGCCCTCCATGTTAAAAGTAACTTTAAATCACCTGTTAGAAGGAGAAAACGTAACACGAAGTTCTTTACAGCTAAATGCAGATCACGAGACGTGCAGGGGCTGTTCCAAGAGAATGGCCAAGTGCAGGCAGCTGCCTGTCCATGTGGAGTGGAAACACTGCACTGCTGCTCACCCAGGCAACCCACCACCCCACCTGTCAGCGTGTACTGCCACCCTCCTCCACCCTGTTTTCTCAATTCACCTTCACAGACAATGAAAACTGTATTTGACACCACGAGGATTGAAGTCATGCTGAGAGTCTGTGAACAGCAAGTAACACTTCCAAGGGAGATAAAGTGCATGAGAGGATAACCTACATGCACCTTATTGATGCCTCTGTTTATTCCTTTAGAATCACAGAATCATAAAATGGATTGGGTTGGAAAAGACCTCCACGATCATCAAGTCCAACCCTTGGTCCAACTCCAGTCCCTGCACCAGATCATGGCACTCAGTGCCACGGCCAAGCTCAGCTGAAAAACCTCCAGGGATGGGG
>JAWWLZ010000094.1:7916412-7928622 GCA_035041345.1 Poliocrania exsul | reverse complement strand
CCTGACCATCTCAGGGTGTGCAGACCCTGAGAGACATTCCCTGGGTTAGGGAGACACAAGAAGCTTCCCTCAAAAGCTGTTCAAACCCATTGGCTCCTTCCCCTCGTTCTGTGTCCCTCAGCCACTCCTTCCCCGTTCCCCCATTGGCCCCATCTTCGTGCTGCCCCCATGGCACTGATCAGCCCCTTCCTCTGGAGATACAGAAACCTGGACTCCTCCCAGGAGTCCTGCCTCGTGACCCTGAACATCTCACCGCATGGCTGAATTAAACTATCTGTGGATATTATACAAAGGTCATTTTTGCTTCTTTACCTTGGGCTTTACTAGCAGCAATTTAGGCTGCAACACAAGGGCACAGTCTTAATCAGGATAGACTTCGTGCTTCCATTCTAACAGTGAATTACTTTTAAGTACAAAAACATCAGGCAAAAATTAAACTCATTGGGTAGCACAGAAAGGGTCCACAGCTGATCCCTGTTGCCTCTGAGAGGTCTATGAAAATGCCACAATTTATCTCAGTGGCAACTGAATCCCAACCGCTGATTTTCAACTTCAGTGGTAAGTTACAGTCAGAAAAGAACCAAACTAAGAGTGTCTGAGACAGGATTTGTCTACAAATTCACTAACTATGGCATCTACAACAGAAAATCAAAGAACTAATTTTCAGTGTATGCATTGCTTCACCAGCACAATAATGACATTGCCAGGAGAGCAGAGTTTCCAGCAAAGTTCATTCTCTTCATCCCCAAAAATTTGCTCTTTCCCCTCTCCTCATCTCAAAGATGTAAAATAGAATACAGAACCAGCAGGGGAGCAGGTTTAATAAACAGACATAAATGAGTGGAGGAGTGAGAAAGAAGAGCACTTCCCCACACTCAGCCCTTTCCCTGTTGTCTGCTCTTATGCAACACCACTGAACACAGCCAAGGGAACACCAAGAGAACTATTTTCACAGCACTGCACAGGAAGCACACCTGGAGAGGTGTGAATTGGGATGTTTCTCTAGTTTCTACCAAATTTACAGAATTGCTGGGTTCCTACTATGGGGCAAGTCCAGTGGGACAACTTCAGAAGGGACTTGTTAAGCTTTTGCAAACTATCACTGCACGGTCAGAGGAACAATTTCACCAGCTCTGCAATTCATGGAAGTAGAAAAGTAACAGATAACTGGACATCTGAAAAATTAAAGGCACTCAGAAGTCCAAGAAATATTTTTTTAAACTTCAATTTTAAAGATTCTTTGGCTAAATAGTCAAATAACTCAATTGAAAACTGTGACCTCAGACAAACAGATGTGCCAGATGTGAGGGGTAATGAAACTCATTACTTTCTAGCAAATACTCATAGTCAGTCTCAGGGCAGCATACAAAATATAATGAGTAACAGAACTACTATTTAGTGTTGATATATAGTATAATAAAACCACTTTGTACTACAACTTCAGTAACAGAAGTACTAGCTTCAGTTTCATTCAGTCAGCCCTACTTCTTAATTCTTACTAAAAGAATTATACTGATTTAATCATATATTATTATTAAATAATATTTACAGACAGATTCACAGACAGACTATTCTGAGTTGGAAGGGACCCACAAGGATCATGGAGTCCAACTCTTCAGTAAATGGCCCACATAGGGGATTGCACCCATGACCTTGGCATTGTTATAGCCAAGTTTGAACCAACTGAGCTAATCTCAGGGTCTATTATATTATTAATTTATTACTAATAAAACTAATATATTCTGTGATACTAGCTTTGAAATGCTGAGAGACACCTTACATACTGAATAGTGTATTTTAACTGGAATTTTAAAATGCAGAGATACCCCTGCTGGTCTCAGCACTCCCACTCCAAAGGTGCTGCCTTCAATGCTTTCAACAACATTTTAATTGTCTACCTGTGAGGCTGTCGTGGGCAACGCAATCACCAACTTCTTTTTAAGATAAACATTTCTCTTTTCCTGCCCTCACAGCAAACCCCACATCAGACACAATGATGGGGACGGGCTGTGGTTTGTAAACTCACTCTAAGAAGTTGAGCCACTCTGCGCTGCAGTCAAGGACGAGCTGCTCCCGGAGCTGGCTCAGGTGCCTGTAGCGCTCTGTGATGAACGGGGAGTGGAAGCGACTCACAGCCTTTGTGCTGCCAGAGAGAACCACACAGGAAACCAAGGTTACCACGCAATCAGCCACACCACCCTCATGCAAAACTGCAGCAATCTTCTTACTCATTGTGAGCCTTGAAAATGGATGACTAACAACAAAAAAAGGTCTTTTGTTGTGTTACCAAACCCCACTGATTGCAGTGTATGTACTGAGAACAAAGCAAGCCACTGCACCACTGCCCATTCACTTTGCTCACTGCAGTCTGTCATCAAATTTACTTATTTCACAAAACACTGCCCAGATGGATGACTTCCCTGTGAATGGTTGCATACACAATGAATTACACACAAAAAAAGTCACTTTAAAACAGGAAAACTTCGTGATAAGCCTGAAATCAACTCTGTCATACAGACTGTCTTCCTAATTTCCACTTGGGTACTCGATATTTATTCCTGTATTTTCATTAGGGACTCGTTTTGGCACAGTCAGGCATTGTTCCACAAAATCCAGACTAGCTGTAATTTGTTCACCATGTTAATTCTGCCTGATCTCTGCACTTCTAATACTGAATTCTTGCATAAGTGAGTAGAAAATCACTTCACAGTTCACCAGTGATGTCTGTGCTCACACGTAACACATTGGGCCTTGTATAGAATGGAGCACTGACATGGACATTAAAATAGTAAGTCAAATTACTAGGGGGGGAAAAAAAAGTGAACTACATAATTCAGTGCATGTCTGTTTCACCTGCTGGAAAAAGTACCCAAAGCTGTCTAAAATCATGCTTACATAGCACCAAGTACCAGAGCAAGGAAAGCTTGCCTGTGTAAGTGAAGTGACATTTTAAACACACTGAATTTATTGAGATGTACAAGCAGATGTTTGCACAGCTACTTTATCCTTTCTGAATAAAATAAGAGCAATCAAAATTTTATGAAGTATTTGCACATACAAGCTACAGGCACAACTGAAACAAGACCATAGTTTTGACATCAGTACATGTACTTTGAAAGGTTAGGTAAATAATACAGTGCTCTAAGGATCTACTGTGTAAAAACAAATCCTTTAAGAACTTAATTTTTTTTCTGTTTGGTTTTTTGTTTGCTTTTAAGCAAGAAATTTACTATTTCAGTTGGTTGGTTTCAGCAGAAAAAAAAAACCAAACCCCAAACATAAACACATAAGGCAATGAGAATGTGTATGTAATTAATTGTAATACCAAAATACCTGTTGTTTTTTAATTCTATATTAAAATAGAACTGCAAAGATATTTTACATACCTGCTAATCATAACCCAGTCAGATGGCACAGATGATTTATGGGAATTCTTGACTTCTATCAGAAACTAAAATAACAGAAATGCAATATTACACATTATGGGAAGTCAGGAAGGCTAGAGAATCATAATTATTATACATCAAGAAATATGCATGCATCAGAGGAAAACAATATTCAGCCTGAAGAGACTGAGCAGAGCAGAAGTTAATATGCTTTTCACTGCCCAAAAAGCAAGGGCTATGACATACATAACCCTTCTGTACCTACAGAACCTTGCTGAGATTTCAGTCAGCTCAGGGGCAGAGAGGGAGGCACAGAGAAAACCAGCAATAATGGCAGGATGCTCACTGCAGTGACATTTAGGGGATGTCTTTGTTGCAGTGTTTTATATGATTCATATTGGTCATCTTTGTAACACCAGCCTGAGGTCCCAGATGTCAGGGAATTGAGGCATTCTCAATCACAGAATTCAGATGGAAAACGCATTTCCTGCAGAGATTGGGTTAGCACAGACTCTGCCCACATTACGGAAAGCCACAAGCCCCTTGTCTGACACAGCTTTTCCATTATAGCTAACATGATTTTGATAAAGCCCTCCACAGCTCACTGCAATAGCCAGCAATCACCCTCAAGTACAAACAAAAAAACAGTCCTGACATGGGCACAAAAGAACCAGCAAGGACATGATGCATGAGTTCTTCATTCACCCAAACCACTTTCAAGATACTTCTCCTGAAATACCTCTTATTTCTCTTCTCTTGTGAGGAAGTATTGAATTCTACATCTGTCAGGGTGCTACAAGAACATAAGCAGAATATCCTACACAGAACTGAAGAGGAAAGAGTTCAGACTCCTGTTGTACTCCTGTGTTCTTCTGCTCCCTCACAATTCCCTTTCCATTACTTCTGTTCCTTTGGTGCCTTTCCTTTCCTCACTGACCACCTTCTCTGACCCTTCCCCTGTTGACTCCTGTGGTGTCTGTGAAACACCCTCACCAGATGTCAAGAGATAACAGCTCCTTTTATCAACACACCAACACACACCTCTGTCTGCAGTGGTTTCTGAGCTGTGCTCTGCTGCAAAGGCTCCTCTCTGATGTGCCTGCAGTGACTGAATGGTGGCTCTAAACCCTTCGTCAACTCCACATTTTGGTACTTCCTCAGGTGCTTTCCTCTCTCCGATCGATCCTTCTCCTTTCCTTTCCTCCACAGAGCTGTCATCACACACTCTTAATCCAGCCTTCTTGAGAGAAACCTTCAATGCCCCAGCACATTTTTCTACGTCCCCTTGGAATTCAGCACCCCTTGGAATTGCACTGACAACCTGCCCAAATCTTGTGCCACATCTTTGCCATTCACAGCTCCACCATCAACAGGGATATCCACCCAAGGTCTTTATCAAAGGCTCTTGTTTCTAGTTCACCCCTTCCCACGTTTTCCCTCATTTCAGCAGTGCATCTTTGCTCATTCCTGTGTCTCCTGGGTCCTTCTCACTTTCCTAAGTGTTCCATGGGCCAATTCCAACTCCTTCCCTCCCTATCCTCATCCATTCCTCTCTCCTACACTCAATCCTTCAATTTCCTAGCTCCTTTCCCAGTTTTCTGTGGACTTTTTCCCAGCCTTCCTACTCTCAGTTCCCAAAGGACAGTGCTCAGCTGTGCTACCTCACTGCTCCTCTTCAGTTTCCCCACGAATCTGGCAGGATTTGATGTCTCTTTTTTCACCACTGAACTTCTCAGCTCACTGGAGCATGTCCTGCCTACACTTGCACAGCACTTACAAACGAAAGCTCCAGTCCCAAGCACCGTTTTTAAGAATTAAAACAATATTTATCATTCTTTAATACTACTCCTCTTCTCTCCCATCCTTCAAATTGCAGTCTTACTCAGTGCTTACAAATCCTTTCACCACTCTCCCAGTTAACTACATGCTGTGCTTTCTGGTTCTCTGAGAGCCCTTCAGCACTTAATAGCCACAAAATTAACCCTGGAAGGATGTGAGTGTTTTTACATATACAGAAAAATGAAGCATCACTGAAACAAATTCAACTCCACTAATGAGTTTCTATTATTTAAATCACTAAAGTAATTGACTTGACAAATAAAAAAGAGTTGTACTGTAAGAAAGCTGTTCTTTAAAGTTGGATAAAAGATCAAAGTCAAATGACCATATCAAGCATCATACTAAGTGAACACGGTTCTAGTTAGGTCTGACTTTTAAGCTGTTTTCTAGACAAGAATGGGTACAGTAATATTTTAATAAAGACCACATTACCTCTTGACCTGAAACTGTAACATACTCAGCAGAAGGATTTCTAATCTGTTTACGAATGTCTGGCAGATGCAATTGAATTTTAGAAAGCACATCCTGGATCTCCTCCTTTTTCTTTCTGATGACAGGGAAGTCTGTAAGGTCCTTGAACAATTGGGTCTTGTCTCCAGTCCTACTCATAAGAAGAATAACATAAAACAATGGTAAAAACAGAGGTACATTCTCTGGATTCTGAAGGCAGCATCCTTATTTCAATTTGTCATTCTTATCTGTTTTAACATTACCTTTATTCCCTTCCAAATACAGATTTTCAGGTGCTTGGTCATGGTACAGTACATTTACCAAAAGCTGCCACACTCATGACATAAATAGAAAGGCACTTTGCATACAGAGCACCTCAAGTGCTGACAACATCTTTACTGTCATTAAATGCGAAGCTTTAGACAAGTTCTGCGTAACATGAGCACAGATTTTTGACATATTTAGAATTTGTCCAAATTGGATCAGATTTTCATGAAGATTGCAACAAACATCCCCCCACCAAGGCCCTCATCAAAGCAGAATGCCATTGGGGCTTTCCCAGAGCAGCTTCCTTGTCTTCTCCAGAAGAGATGAACCAGAACACTTTTAAATACATGCAAAACAATGGTCTTTTCTAGTTTCAACACTTAAAAAAAAGACAAAATTATTTTGGCTGCACTACCTCAGCTCTGACTGAAATCTGAAATAGGGAATGCTATTCAAATGGTTAAAATCTGGAAGCTGAACTAGCTATTAAAAACATGGCTGTCAACACAAATAACAAAAATTTAACTTACCCAAGTAAGTATCAGGCAAACAATAAAAAGCAGTGCAATCAGCCCTGAGCTAATTGAAATAGAATTTTGTATTTTAGAGCAAATACAAAACTCTACTGATTAATTACATAATTACCCTGAAAACTAATATGTGGAGAGTAAGTAAGTAGCAAACTGAAAGTATTAGAACATAGAAGCAATAAAAAATCTAATATTGTACTTACTCTGCTACCCCTTTGCTGAGAGTGCAACCACAACTGGAGCCAGTGACCAGGCAGGTAACCCAGAGCTGTGCTTTGGCTCTGCATTACGTTTCCTTGGCATTATGTGACAGCAAAGATGCCATTTTAAAATACAATACTAATTTTTAGAAATGATTTTGTGCTAATTAGACCCGTTTCCATGGGAATGCAAGGGGGAAAAAAAAAAAGATCACCAGTAGCCAGCAGCTGACTGTGAAGACTGTCAGTGCTATGTGATGCCTACCAAAAATTTTGAAGCTGACAGTTTAAGAATAGAAAAAAACACAAACCCAAAATCTCCAACTCCCCATAAAAAAAGCCCTGGAACAGAGGGATACTTTTGAAAACCAGTACAGGATTTTATCCACACCTCATAACAAAATCAGCATGTGATGCAGTGTGTGCAGTGTGTGTGCTCATGTATGGATGTGAGTAGAAACCATGACTTTCAGGAAACAAATGTTTTGGAGCAAAAATAATGCTGCCACATAAAGCTGAGATATAAACAGGCAGAAAGGTCTGTTATTTTAGTCATCTTGAATGAATGCAAATACAATGTCTGTATTCTGCAGGTCCACGATGACATCTTTCTACTTAGAGCATCTTTGTATACTATTCTCCCTCTCATCAACACAACGACCAACCTACCCACAGTAAATGTGGTGTAGTTTAGACACAGCCAGTTTTGTCATGAACTGCCACCACTGTGGTTGGACACCACACACAGCAGAAATCTCATAATCCCACCTGTGCAATGGGCAGAGCAAACCCTCCTGCCCATCTCAACGTCTTAATTTACACACTTTGGATCCACCTCTAACTCAGAAGCAAACAAAGTTAAGTACTAGGCTTCAATTCTTAAACCTGATTTTAAACCCCAGTTTGGAAAAGAAAAAAATGTTTTATAAACAAAGTGGGTGTTCCTTTTCAGTCTGTTTGGAATACAAAATTCAAGACCATGCTGCCCAAGCCAACTACATATTAAACTATAAACTATATATCACATCTTTCATTAAAGAAAGAGTAGACAATAAATTATTCAAAGACACCCTCCAACACAATGCATATCAAGTCCATCTTCTCCCTCAATAATTTTTTTTTCTTGGACCAACAAAGGACACAATTAAGACAAGAAAGGCAGACAGCTTTAACAAATTGCCACAAAAATAGTAAAAGGCTTATTCCTGACAGCAGAGCAGCCACTCTGCTAAAGAACAAGTCTCTCTTCAAAAGGATTAACTTCTCTATTAAAAAGAAAATGAAAAAGATGTTAAATAAATTGTTTTAACAGAAAACATATTTTGCTCCAAGTTCAATGTCCGAAATAGATGAAAACTTTCAAAAAATTATTCAGCCTAAGGCAAACACTCACTATGCAAACTACTTGCCTAGCTTAACTTTAAAAAAAGAATATAAGCCATAGATAAGAACAACCTTTGCTTTAACTAAAAGCAATTGTACCTACATAAATATAAAATAAAAATGTAAAACTAAAGCATACTAAAACAAGGTGCATAATTTGCAGAACTGAATACATTTAGTCAGAAAGCTTATGAGGCACAGAAGATTCATCTATTTTTTCTACTTACTTGGCTGCTTCTTCATTAAGGATCTTTAAATAATGTTTTACTGAACAGAGAAGCTCTGGGACTTCCAACAGTGCATTTTTTAACAGAGGAGATCTCACATGGGAGTGCAGGACTGGGACAAGAGCTTGAATTTCCTGGTCCAGGCGAGACAGGGTGCTGACTATTAGGAAGAACTCTTGAGTTGAGCACTGAGAAGGGAAGCAACAACAAAATTACTCCAATGTACTATATTTACATTAATTCCTGCAGGTTCTTTTGCTTTTTGAAAACATGACAAAATACGATGAACATGTATGGACAGTAACACAGCTGCACTATCTTACCCCATCCATGAGGTTAATTAAGCATAATTAAGCACACCAATTGTCTCAACAATCGTCATTAGGAACTAGTGGGGAGCTGCTCTCCAGTGCTGCTGCTGCTGGAGGCAGATCACAGAACCACAGACTATTCCGAGTTGGAAGGGACCCACAAGGATCATTGAGTCCAACTCTTCAGTCAATGGCCCACACAGGGGATTGAGCCCATGGCCTTGGGCATTATTACAACCAAGTTTTGACCAACTGAGCTCATCTCAGTGGGATGTGCACACAACAGTGGAGACAAGGTGCACAATGTGCAAGCAGCAAAGGCATCAGGCTGAGTAGCTTTAGAAGGACCATATGTGGGTTTCTGTGTTATCTGCACCCACAGGGCTGTTCTGGCAAGAGTAGGTTTGGAAAGAGAGTGGGAAAAAGGCAGGGAGAATCTCGGAAAAAGAAAGGAAAATAATAAAGCCCAGGGAAAGGGAAAACCAGCAGTCTCTGTTTGAAGCACAGGTATTATGGTGCTGTGGTTCAGGCACTTCACTGTTGGGGTTCCAGATGCTCTTTGGAGTCAGCACAGTTTGTCACCTTCAGCTCAGCCTCGAGAAGGACTGCGCACTCTGCAGCCCTGAGGAATCAGCTCCCCTCCTGCACACCCCAGTGCCCCATTCAGCTGCCCCAGGCACCCAGGGTGCTCCTGCCCCACCCACAAATCAGGTACTGTTGGGATTCACACATTTCCAGGCTGGCAAACCAAAGACAAGTTTGCAGGAGCTGCCAAGTAAGAATGGAATTTGCCCAGAGACCTTGAGCTGGTGCAGAAGCAAGAAAAGAAGCTGCAGAAACTCCGCTGAGTAACATTAATAGAGCTCTTTTATAAAGTCAAAATAAGTTGCATTAAGACTGTTTAGATCTAGCAATTTTTGGGAAATACGTATTACTTGATAATTAGCTCTAGCTGTGTGATGTGGGATAGACTGCATGGTGTGTGTAGGTTTGAAGATTGTGTGTAACTGTGAGAAAAAGTAGCTCTGAATACAGTCCCTCCTGAAACTTGAATATTCCTGCTCATGAAGAGTTTTAATATTGTTAATGTAAACATAGTTACACCTTCTCTCTCTTCTTCTGCTCCTCTTCCCTTCTCTCCACAACTACTGTAACCCATGACGAAGAAGAGAAATAAAAGACCAAAAAGGGTAAAACTTCATGAAATGAGATGCAGTCAAGTGATTTATTTCATGACAGGGGTTGCAGCCCCTGAAAGCCCCTAAAAGGCTCAATTGAGAACTGTGTCTGTGCAGATCAGGTGTCGTGGCACTGGCTGGTCCAGCCTGGGCCAAACCTGAGCAGGCTCTGCAGCCGTTACCAATTCTGAAATCACCCAGAGCTTTGATAACTCCTGCATTTTTATTGGCAGCTGCCCAGTGCTTCCTCCTCAGAGCTGCTGTGTCAGTGATTTAACCTTGAGTGCACATTAAAGCCTCCTGGGGATGCCATTATGTGCAGGATTTGGAATTTAGGATTTGACTGAATCAGAGCTGATGCTCTCAGAGTGTTTTCCCTGGTGCTCAACAAGCTTTTCTTCCCTGCCTCAGCCTTTCCCCTTCTTAGAGACTCCTCCTTAATGGGTCCTGGCTCAGGATTTCTTTTAATCTCCTGTGCTTTTGTGGTTTTTCTGTCAGTGTGTGACATATTCCTGTCTTTTGAATAGCATAGGACTCCTGAGTTTTGGAATTTTTTTCAGTGTCACTCTGTTGTCATGTTGCAAGAAGGGGAAGGACTGAAAGCAGAAAGGTGTAGGATGTAAAGTTAATAAGGTGTTTTAGGAAGTCAGGTCTGGCCTCCATGTGTCACTCACTCGTGGTTTGCTGAAGCAAGAGGTGCAGGATAGAATCAAATACCAGGGGGCAGGTTGGGAATAACTTCAGGATAAATATTCAGCTTTGGGAATTATCCTTATGCCTTGTTCAGAGTCGTAAGTCACTTAAAACCCAGGTTATCTTCTCTGTTCTTTTTGGGAGTCTGTGCTGCCTCGTGGCACTCTTTCCATGTGTAGGATTATTTGCTGAAATTTTTGCACAATTTACTACTTTTTCCTTTGCTTAATAGTTTTGTAAATGCTGTCAACTATCTATTTTGTTACTATCTTTAAGGAATACCATTGGCACAATCTATTTTCTGGAATTATTTGGAGGCCTAAGCTGGTCTGAGCTAGCAGATAATGAAAAGGGTCTTTTTAATTCAAACTACCACTTTTTCTCAGTGGAAAACTGCACCAACAATTCACTGTTACCAACAGCAGATGGTAGCATTCTTGTGCAGATTAGTTGTTTGTGGTGTAAAACAAAGCTTCCTGAACATTATTTTTTTTTGCATATCCTGAAGCTTCTGGAAGCTCCAGCTTTTTTCCTGAAGCTTCTGGAAGTTTTTTGAAGTTCTCTTGGACATAAAATGATTGGTCCTCACGAGTACATTTTCAGCACAAGAACCAAGTGTCCTTCAGCTGTAATAGTTTAATAGTTAATAATATCAGTAATTTAATAGTTAATAGTATTAAGGATGCCCTACCTGCTGAAGGTGACTGGGTAGGATTTGCTTTTTGTTTCTAGGCAAGGGATTGGAGAAGGAGTTTGCCCTGTGTGGCAGGAAGACTTTGTCAGCATCTTCTCTCAGTGCCAGTGATTTACTCTGTGCTAAGGTAAAATGGCATCACAGAGCTCAGGGAGTCTGCCTGCAGCTGGGCAAGGGAGCTCTGTGTCAGAGCACAGATGTAGTATAAATAAAAATTTAAAATAAAAAATACATGTAAGAAAAAATTATATATATAAAAGGTAAAAAAATATACTTGCCAGCACCTGCCTGAGAAGATACAAGGGCTCAAGGGTGTGAAAGAGCTTTTTTTCTGTGAGGATTGGTTTGATGTATTACCCTTGATCAGACTCTTGTTTACATGGTAGCTTTGCCTAATTGCATTCAGGAAATGAGTTACTTCTGCAATCCACTACATTTTAACTAAAATAGTGGCACAGCCTAGTTGATAATCTTATTTCCCTTTTAAGATAGAAGAATGTATCTTAATTATGTGAAATATATATAATATATATTAATGTGTCATGACTATCAGTGGAAGAGCAATGTGAGTTAGATTCTGAAGTGGGAAATGTTGCATCAGGGACTAATTGGACCCTGCTTTGACTTTTCCAAATGCATGTGGTGTATTTTCTGGTTTTTGCCTTCCATAATAAAGCCACTGATCTTCCCTCCTAGGAGCACCCCATCCTTGGGCAGCCCTTTTTTGTTCTGCACCCCTGCAGGACCAATGAATTCATCTCTGCTGTGCTGGCTGGGCCACAGAAACACGACAGGTGAGAGGCAGAGCTGTGCCTTGCCAGGCTTTGTGCAGTGCAGGTGAGGTGAAGCAGCTGAGGGGTGGGAATGCTCAAAATAACTTCCTTGGTCTAAACAGAGTAAGTTAAAATGCATTTGCTATTGATAAAGTGAAGGAATAGCCCCATCTGTAGTTACTTTATGACTGTTCAGTCTGTCTGCAATTCAGAAGAAATTGGGATAGTATGTTTATGGTGTTTCTTGTGGTTTTTTTTTCCCTAGACACACAAATTACA
>JAWWLZ010000094.1:7901430-7912294 GCA_035041345.1 Poliocrania exsul | reverse complement strand
GAATCCACCCCCTCTCTGGGCAGCCCATTCCAATGCCTGAGCACTCTCTCTGAAAAGAATTTTTTTCTGCTCTCCAACTTCAATTTCCCCTGGCAGAGCTTGAGCCCCCCTTGTCCTACTGCTGAGTACCTAGGAGAAGGCAAGGCAAGGCCGAACACTCATTACCCAACTGAGATAAAAAAGAGGTCTTGCCAGTTGTAATTCCCTCTGATTACCAAAGCAAATGCAGATGGTAACAATTTTGGTGGTTCTATTCAGGCTCTAGAGGGCACAGCTGAACTGGTTTGGAAAACGCCATTTCTGCCAGCAGGACCTAACTCTGCATCAGCTCCAGGCACTATTCAGATAAAGCTCTTCAGAAGTCCCTGTCTCTCAGGTTCCTTTTTAAGTCAACCTCTGAGTGCTACCCAGAAGCCTTCAAACATCTCCTCTCCACAGGGAGCACCGAGGCCACTGTGCCTGACAAGGAGTCAAGCGCTGGAGCTGCACTAACTAAGAACCACCAGCCCTTGGAAAGTAACTCCTCTCTCCATAGCAACACCTGTTCTTGTCTCCCCAACCCTTCCCACAGCCCTTTTTCAGGCTTACAGCTGGAACTGTGACCTCCAATGTAACACCTCATTTCCACTACAAAAATACTGTCCTAGTTCTAGATTCTTTATGGCTGGGGTAGGTCAGCAATAGGTCTTGGTGGTTTGGGGTAATGGGAACCTGTGAAGGGAGAGATGAACAACTGCCAGCTTGAATTATGGTACAAGATAAGACTTATTAGCAGACTTACTAAAAATATTAATCCAATCAGCAAAACAGACAATGATTTATTTACCAGATGAGCCCCCATAAGGATGCTTTGCCTTTCAGACCATTGTCTTCCCTTAATTTTTTTCTGTCTTCTCCAGAGGCCACTGCACAAAACTCATTCCACAGTAGAAGCTCCCCAGTGACTGATCTGAATGTAAAAAACATTCCAAAAACTGTTTGGAACAACTGACACAACCCAGTTATCTCTCTACACTCCAGAGTCTCCCTCTAAAACACACCCCTTCACACACTAATGGCAGTGAAGTCTGAAGGGCCTGAAGGATGAAACACTTGCCACATTCACCTCTTTCTCTGCAGCTGACAGAGAATTAACAACCACATTCCTACAGTGAAGTCACCAGTGAGATCCACTGGGAGTTTGGATCCTGTAATGGGGGTGAAATTGCAGGGCATTTGAGCATGTGGGAGATGGACATCTGGAATTAACAGAACTGGGAAGGCTCCTGTAGTGGGACCAAAATAGCAGCATTCACTGCAGGGAAAAAAACCACATAAAACCCCAAGAAAACCAGTTATTCCACATTCCTGAATGTGTGTCTGCTTTTCAGGGACCTTTCTTCAGGCTCCACACTCACTGCCTAGACTTCAGAACCAGCTTCCAAGACTCTGCTTTTGATCTTTATTCCAAACAGACCCTGTCTCTCACAGCCACTGCCATCTCCTCAAAGTCCCAAGGATCTAAAGGGATTACTTGGTGATCCAGGTTCTCTCCACAGTGCTCTGCCATGGATAACAACCCAGGTTTTTACCAAGGGAGAAAATTTGTGAAATGAAAAGTATTTGCTCACAGCTTTTCCCTTCCATTTATCCTTTTTAACGATTCTGCTGCAGCTTCTTTCCAACATCTGACTCACTATCTTCATGCTACAGTGGCTGCTGTAAGACAAGCCACGTTGTCACCTCATTTCAAAAACCACATGAAAGCCCAGGGGCTCTGAATGACTCCACCTAAACACCAGCTTTAAAGGTAAGCACTTCTACAGCAGGAAGGGACACCTGAAGAAACAAGCACATTAAAAAAAAAACTAAAATAGTATTAAAAAAACACGAAAAAACAAACCAAACAAAAACACCCCACAGCGTAGCAGTGGAGCACTGCCAGGATGTTGTGAAGTGCAGATATATCCCTAGAAATGGTATTACATATGAAACCTGAAATCAGTTAAACCATTGAAAAGTGAACTAATTAATTCCTGGGCAGTTGTTTGGGAAAAAGAAAACAATTTTATCATGTGAATATGGTACATTCTAGAGAATGGGCAAATTGGTGTACACTTCCTCCTCTCATAACCTTGTTTCTGGCTGGACCTCTGTATTCATTCATTGAAATACACAAGCCTTTCCATGTGCAAACCCTGCAACACAACAGGGCTGTTAAAATCGTGCAATAACTGGGTTTGAAATTGTCAGAGAGGAAAACTTCATGCTATACCATCCAAAAAAATTACAACTTCACTCTCCTTCTACCCACCTATTCCTTTATCTAAAACAAACTGTGAAAACTCTAAATAGAACAGTGAAGTAAAAGAACATGAAGTACTGCACAGGTGCTATTAGCACATTAATCTGCTTCAACTAAGAATTGTCAGTGTCTCATTACAAGTGATTCTTATTAAAATGTGGAAGTGAGATCCAAATTACAGAATTTATAAACATATTAACATTCACTTGAAACCAGCTAACTACAGCCAAGCGGTTTCACTTGCAAGTGTAATTTAGGTAAGCATACAGAATGCAATGTTTTGTTTTAAAGGGAAATAATCATTTATGGCACAAGGGCCTATTGCATCATCCACTAAATCATGAGTACCACTGATGGTTTTCCCATCAGCAATCCAGTGTATGTATTCTAGAACCCTACTCACACATTATTCTATCAGCATACCACTGATAAAAAAGCAAGAGTCTACCAAATCTAAGTTTAATAAACACACATTCCTTTATTAAGCTTGCTAGTAAGAAAATACTTTTAAACAAACATGCAAACTCAGAGGAAGTACACTGACACAATGATGATGTTTAGAAATAATAAACCACTGTATTTATGGTTATACCTTTTTGTGAAAAACACTGCAGAGGCCTCTCTCTAAATCTGGCAGCTTACAAAGAAGATTTTGAATCTGCCCAAACACGCTGGATTCCGACAGCAGGATTTCAGACACCGCATCGAGCCGGGCGTTTATTTCACTGAAAATGAATAAGACAGTAATTAAAACTTGTGTTTAAATGGGCAGAAGGCATCCACATTTAGTGAATCTCTTTCTTTCGTTTGTTTTAGGTTTTTTTACCTTTGACTAATGCCACATCCTCAGGAATGGGTAAGTAGAATTAAGGAATGCAGAGAACTTTGGGATTTCATTTAACATGCAAGATCCACTCTCTTCTCTTTGTGCTCAACAGCTAAATATACACTTTAGTGCCCAATTTTACATGTACTTCTGGTGGTAAATAATACAGCTAACACTGAATCCTGAATATCCAACCCTAAATTTACGTAAGAGTACCTGGAGGATGGGCAGAGAGAGTTTAGATTTCAACTCTACACAGCATACTTCATTCCAACAGGTTGTAGATACTACTTCCCATTTCACCCCTCTACATCTGATCCCAACCAGTAATTAAGTGATTACATGGATCAGAACCACACTGGGTTTTTTACTACCTTTTTTTTTATTTTTAAAGCCTGTAACATTAACCTCTGTATTTTAGGAGTGAAGTCAGACAATGAGAAAACATTTTTTTAATGTGAAAAAAACATTTTGTAGGTCTTTACCCCTTCCTTACAACCATATTCTTAAAGCTGCTGTAAGAAAAGAGCTGTAAAAACACACAACTACTGCCAGGTTTCACCCCAAATCTACACTGTGTATTTCCAACATGTCCATGGACTGGCTGTAGAATGCAGAGTTAAAGTAAACTCCATTTCTTCTTTTTGTGAAACCAAATGGCCCTGTTGATACGTTCTAGGAAAAGACTGAGAGTTGGGGTAAATGGGTGTATCCAAAACACAAATGTCCATCCCCTTGAGCAGCATAAGAAGAAATCAGCTTTGTGTTACCAACCCTTCATATACCAGCCAAGTGTGTGCAAAAGCAGCCCACTCCTGTTCTCCTGGCCCAGTGAGATGCTCTGAGCTCAGCCAGCACAGAGGGGTGGAAAGCAGGCATGCAATCAAAATGCAAAATTCTGGGGAGGTTGGCTGTCTTGTCCATAGTTTTACTGCAGAACTGCTGTGCCACTTGTCACTGTAGCTGCTGTGAAATGCTGCCCATTAGGAAATCAGTGACATCAGGCACCTCCCCAGGCTGCAGACATTACAGTAGCCTGGCAGTCAGAGAGCCCTGAAGACAGCTAACTCTAAGAATCCTGGAAATTTTGGCACCCTCCATGTGAAAGGGAGAACATCAGGACTGAGTGTGCACTCACATGAACATAAATCTAACAGCACTTGAGCACCAGGATTTTTCAGTGACATTGCTTTACAGCAAAGCAGCCAAACCATCCCTTCCTGTGCCACAAACAACACACCTTCATCCCCAGAGCAGCAGGATTTGCACTGTCCCACCACCCACCTGCAGCACAGGTAGATGCACCTTCCACTGCCCCTGTATGAACTGGGGACAGTCTGTGCTGCCTGGACCTGGGCACCTTGGGAACTCACTCTGCTACCTCTGAGCTCTACAGCAGAATCTCCAGTAGCACCAGAGCACCCAAAATATTCCACTATCCTAAAAGGCTGCTTTTTGTCCCCAAGCCTGAGGCCAACAGGAGGGCCAGACTTTGCAGGCTGTGGCTGCCAGGTCACAGAACACCCTCTCTGCTCCTCCAGCAGAGCCAAACACACTCAGCCAAACATTCCTCCTGTTCCCTGGGTGTTAGAAAATTCATACATTTTCAGGCTGGCAAACCAAAGACAAGTTTGCAGGTGCTGCTAAGATAAGAATGGAATTTGTCCAGAGACCTTGAGCTGGTGCAGAAGCAAGAAAAGAAATTCCACAGAGTAACATCAATAGAGCTCTTTATAAAGTTAAAATAAGTTGCATTAAGACTGTTTAGATCTAGCAATTTTGGGGAAATATATATTACTTAATAGTTAGCTATAGCTGTGTGATGTTGGATAGTCTGCATGGTGTGTGTGGGTTTGAAGATTGTGTGTAACTGTGTGAGAAAGTAGCTCTGAATACAGTCCCTCCTGAAACTTGAATATTCTTGTGCAAGAACAGTTTAAATATTGTTTATGTAAACATAGTTGCACCCTTTCCCTTGTCCCTTCCCTTTTTCTGCTCCTCTTCCCTTCTTCCACAGCTGCTGTAACCCATGATGAAGAGGACTCAGAAATAAACCACCAGAAACCCCCATAAAATGAGATGCAGTCAAGTGATTTGTTTAACAACAGGGGTTGCAGCCCCTGAAAAGCCCCTAAAAGGCTCAACTGAGAACTGTGTCTGTGGAGTTCGTGTGTTGTGACACGTGGGCAGCCAGGACTCCTGGAAGCAGCAGCAGCACTGTCAGCACCACTGCTCAGCCCCACTGGGGCTGCTCCAGCACAGGACTCAGCCCAGCCTCCAATCCAGCCCATGGATCTGGTGTGCACTGACACAGCCATGGGTTATGCAACCAAACAACCACACAGCCAGCCCTTGGCATCCACACAGGGCATCCCAGGCAGCACGGATTTGAGCTGTGTACAGCAATTAGAGAGACACTCAGCAACAGCTGGATAATGGAGAGGAAATGGAGAAGTGTCAGTGACACAGGGACACAATACCCCGAGTGCACAGCTCTGAAGCCACCAAACAGTCACAATGATACCCTGGAAGGTCAGTGTCACCAGCCACAGCTACATTTTAATGCAAAATTATTAAAGTTTGCTGTACTGGAGACTCTGGAACACTCCCTGCATGAAGGAGTACTGAACTGTTAAATTGTAAACATATGTACCCTAAAGAAGATAATAACCAGTATTTTTCATTATAAAAAAGCATTGCAAGCAGCAGAACTCTGTCACTTTATTTAAACAGCACCATTGTATCTATGTGGTCAACTGAAAACTTTTAGTAATACATAAAATAGATGCAGATATTTGAAAAACTTCCCCCTTCAAGGCTTAATCTGCACTTTAATCATCCTCACATATGGCTGTGTTACTGGAGCTCCAGTAATCTAAGACTAAGCATCCACACAGTTTTTCTGCTTTAATCCCACAGACAAGAAAGGGTCACAAAAATGGCATTCAGTACCAAATGACCCATTTTTTTCCACCTGTAAAGAAAACATAGTGGGATTCCTATTTAAAATAGGAGGTACAGCAAGGAATTGTGTGAAATACCAGGTCCATGAGGAAGGGAGGACTGTGACATGCTAAAAACAGATTATGAATTTGAAAGTATGCTTTTAAACTTTAAATACATCTATTTACATTAATAAACATTTTGATGGATGCAAATATATACATATTGCACTGATCAGTTGCTCAACCATCTCAAAACAAATTTGTTCTGCACTGCACAGTTATTCAGTCTGGAGTTCATAATCTCTGCATGGTCTGGAAAAAAAATTCACCACTAGAAAATCTGAATCTAACACTGTACAAAGAAACTCAACAGCCAGCCAAACTGGCTACTACCTCATGCTCTATTTAGGTGCAGTATTAGCCTGTTCTTTCTCGTCTGTATAAACCATGTCAGCAATCTGAGCTTTATCCAATTTTCCAAACAATCTTCAGTGAAATAATGTAACATAATTCAGTTGACTAAAAGCAATACACTTGCTTCTGCTGTACTCCCCATCTAAGAATAGCACCATTAATACAATACTAAAATCACTTTGCAGTGTGTTTAAACAGAACAAAATTTAACTGCAGAATTTTATTCTAGTCTCTTAAAAGAACTAATTGAAATGAAAAAACAAGATACTCCCCTGAGTTATTCTGCTGCCAAGTATGTGAACAACACAGAAAATTAGAAAACACAGAGATATTTGAGTCCCAAACTAAAAATCATTTTGACAAAGCAGAAGGGTGCAGATAGAAAAGCACTGCACTGTATTAACATCTGAGCAGCCTAAACAGGATTGCTGGTTGCTGGAGTGGTAACAGATCTGCTGATCTCTCCTGCAGCAACACAAACCTGACAATTTTAGATGTGATAATATACCATTACATTTGAACCAGAGCAAAACTGATAATGTAACTGCTATATAAGAACCACAGAACATTTTCATTTACACAATGTTTTATCCTCATACAAGGTAAATAAATACAAATTTATAAGAAGTCTATTAACTTATGATGAATGCACACAGTATGAGCTCATTCACCGTGCTAAGGACATAGCCCAAGTACAGTGTGTACATCTGAAATTATTTTATTGAATCTGTTTAGAAACCACCCTGATATGTAGAACTGTCAGTCACAGGAATTCAACTCTTAAAAAACATAATGAAGGGTATGAAACAACAAACGTTGCTTTCCATAAACTAAATCAAAGCCTAGCAGCCTCCTAACTACAGCTTTGTAAACAAGGAAAATGTATTATTTAAGTTACTCACACACACATTATGCTTTTTTTCCTGACCTTCCTTCAGAACACGGTTCATGAATGAGGACTTTGGGTGAGTTGATTAAGTTAAAGACCACATTGAACTGTACAGAGCGTTTTGTGCTTCAGACCACTCCCTTTCCTGACAAGCAAGTGAGGTCAGAAAACCCAAGGCTCTGGCAGAATTACCACTGTGCAAGCTGTAACCTGGGTATGTCCTTTCAAAGAACAAGCAGGTGAAAACTGGCTCACTGCAGAAGCCTGGAAGGTTAGGGGGATAAAGTGTGTGTGCCAGCCAGGGACATTGGGGGGACACCACTGGCAGTGCCAGCAGGGACTGCTGTGGCTGCAGAAGGAGGGACATTGGCAGTGCCAGCAGGGACTGTTGTGGCTGCAGAAAGGGGGACACTGGCAGTGCCAGCAAGGGACATTGGCAGTGCCAGCAAGGGACAGTGGTAGTGCCACCAGGGACTGTTATGGCTGCAGAAGGGGGACATTGGCAGTGCCACCAGGGACTGTTGTGGCTGCAGAAGGGGGGACATTGGCCTGTTGTGGCTGCAGAAATGGGACACTGGCAGTGACAGCAGGGACTGTTGTGGCTGCAGAAGGGGCACAAGCTCTTCTGCCCTTGTTGAGTCTGTTGGAGAGGAGGAGGACACAGCACAGGGCCAGGATGATGTCAGAAGGGGGCATGGACAGTATGGGGTGATCAACATCACCAAATGCCCCTAAAGCCTCCAACCCACCCCCAGAAAGGTCTGGAATTGACTGCACAAGAGAGCTAATTTGCAGAGAAAGCAGGGAGCTGATGTCCAGGACAGGAAAGCTCTGTCAGAAGGTGCCCCACAACCCCTGGGCACTCAGCCCTGCACACCCCACCAGCTGCACCAGCTGGAGCCAGGACTGGTGATCCCTCCTTCTCCCCCTCTTCAATCACCTCCCGCTCTGCCCTGTGCTTACAACAGGAGGTCAGGGACTAGCACAGCAATTTCCCTGCCAAGTATGTAATTTACTAACAAAACTTTATGAACTTTGCAGACCCTCTGACTTCTGTTGCTCCTTTCAACTACCCGCATCGACAGGAGCTGGGTAACCCCTTCCCTCCAAGGCATATTTACCCAACTGACTAAGTTAGAAACTGCCTAACTTCATGGGATGAATATTGTTTTGTCAAATTTTGCTGTGACCACTGGAATATTATGCACCAGCACCAACCTAAAAAAAGGGTAACCATATATATCATATATATATATCTCTCATAATTAGTATGGAGAAATTTAAGTGAAACCTAAAAAAAAATTAACATCCTTCTGGATCTGTTCACTTGTTTTTCAAGTAGTTTACTCTCCAGACTCCTAATGTCTCATGCCTCTTCAGTGAGGCCCAAAATTGCTCTAAATAAACATGCAGGACAATATTCCTGAATGGATCTCAAATACTTAACAGCAATATACAAGTACTCTAAACTTTATCTTCACATCTGCTAAAAGAACGTCCAAGATATGCAAATGGCAATCAAACACTTTTGTTTATGTTCACACACAATATATTTCAGCTATTTGTGCCTAAAAAGGGAACTGTTGGCTACTTTAGCCATGATGAATGAAGGCCTGATTGCTCCATTGATAAGGAATTAGACACAGCATTCAGTGGGACCAAAACACAGCTAGCAAAAATGAACGAATGCATGTGATGACGCTGCAATCTTTTTCTTTCCTACAGCAATTTTGAGAGCTCAGGCATATGCTGTAACCTGCATTTGAACATTTCATACTGGCACTGATGCTATAAAATCATTATTTTTAGGAGGAAAATTTAGCCCTGCTGTGGGATTGCTGGATTTTATTCATAAATCACTGCTGCAAAAGAAAAAATACTCTAACCCTGTTCTGGATGATGATGGTATCAACTGGCAAGCAGTTTAACCCTGAATTAAATATGTTTCTTCAAGAACCTCTAGCAAATTTTGTTTTACTGCCCCAATGTTTTAATTATGGGAAAAAGAACAAAGTTAAGCTGGAAAGACTTTCATTTAGGATTGTACTTTGTGTATAGAAGTGTAAGTAAAACAGCACTCAATACATTCAAGGTGAGAGGATTTAGAATAATATAGTATTTTATATTAGAAAAGACAAGTCATTGTCAATGTCAGTATAAAGGGACCCTCTTTCACCCCGTTCTACATTCATATATCCTCCAAAAAAAAGTCATGTGGCATTAGTAATACCAATTTACATTCTTCCTCTTCTATAGTAGTACACAAGGAACTGTCTGCAGTCCTGAATCTGCTAAATTTACAGTCATTCTATGCTCTTGCAGGCAGAGCATATTCAGACTAATAGTAATTATCAATACTATCTACAAGGCTTCAATTCCACCCCAATAAAAGCATCTTCTCATCCAGAATTGCAGGAAGTGGGGGTCAAAGGATACTGGAATCACAGAGGGGGCAAAATGGAAATCCAGTTCTTGAGATGTAATTAAAATTTTGGGTTATGTCAACCACAAAGCAAAGGTTAAAATGTTTTGGGTAACTCTTTAAATATATACCATTTTTTTCCTTCCTTGAGATTTAAACATCAACTTTAACTAGGAAAAAATCAAATTAAAATAAAGTGGCTATAAATAAAGGCAAGCATGTCATATGTAACATCCTAAACATCTAAGTGAGACAATAGAATATTAAAGAAATACAATCTATGCTCTTGTGGATCAGTCTGTTTAAGCCACTTCAAACATGACAACCCTCAAAACCCTGCAATAACACCCCCAAAGAGAGAGATCATTGTGCAAACTAACACGTTCACATCACACACCCCAAACACCATTTCCAGTTTAGCCCAGACTCACACCTTGGCTTTTAAACTTTTGCATTAGAAACTCCTCCAGCTCAAACCAAGCACCTGCAGCAAAGGCAAACACCAGCCAGATTGTCTTGCACTTGCAGATCAAAGTCTCTGCCTTGTCCCTGTCTACTGGACTAGAAATGACACCCCATGGTGTCAACGCACTGAAATTTAGGGGATATTGTACCTGTCCAGGAAGAGACTGGGAGGAGAGGGAATCATCTCCCATGGGGGAATCATCTCTCATGCAGTTCCCTCTGTACAAACAGGCCACAGAGT
Source organism: Poliocrania exsul (assembly GCA_035041345.1). Lineage (NCBI taxonomy): Eukaryota > Metazoa > Chordata > Aves > Passeriformes > Thamnophilidae > Poliocrania > Poliocrania exsul. The sequence goes on along the minus strand of JAWWLZ010000094.1, from coordinate 7,901,808 downwards.
TCTCTGCACAGGAATGGAATCTACAGACACTCCCCTAAAGCAGCAATGAATTGCTCAGTAAAATACATGATTTACCTGGAGTTCTACTTTGAACACCTAGTCACAGCTCTATTAGCTTTATGGTCTGACCTATTATGCAAATAATAAACCTTCATGTAATTGTGCTACTTATTTGCCTTTGCCAGCTTTGAACTCTTTGTTCAACTCCAGCCAACCCTGACAATCACAGAATAGAATCACAGAATCATAGAATCAACTGGGTTGGAAAAGACCTCCGAGATCATCCAGTCCAACCCTTGGTCCAACTCCAGGCCCTTTACCAGATCATGGCACTCAGTGCCACGGCCAAGCTCAGCTGAAAAACCTCCAGGGATGGGG
>JAWWLZ010000094.1:7852275-7870114 GCA_035041345.1 Poliocrania exsul | reverse complement strand
CCTTTCTTGGGATTTCAGAGGCCACATGGCTGGGTGGGCACTGAGCACACACTTCTCCTAGGTTCATGGTCTTATAGACAGAACAGGAGAAATACCATACCGTTGCAGAAACCTTCAGCATAACGAGGCATAGAAAACCAACCATCATAGTTCCACGCTTAAATAAAATGTTCCATGTTCAAATGAAAGTTTTGTGCTGAGTCCTCTCTCAGCAGCTTATCTGAAATTGCACAGCTGTCAACACAACCACACTTCAAGACAAATTCTAGGGTTTTTAATAAAAAGGAGTTATATTATAAAAAAGGCATTTTTTGGCATTTGTAGGGTTTTCCTTTATTCTTTTCTCCTGGTTGGAGTTCACTATGAAGCCACAAAAACTTGGCACTGATCATGTGAAAGGGGCCAAGGGACAGCAGAAACAATTCCTTACCCCACCAGTATCACTGCAAAGTCACTGATGAGACTCCACTCTGGGGTTCCTTTCCTCAGTATGCTAAAATCAAGTGTGTTACTTTTCAGTTAATAACGTTTGATAACGTGCTAATTACCTATCACAGGATGATTGTTTGATGGGGAGCTGACAGTTTACACCCTGCCATGGCTCACAAAGTCATGTCATGATTTTGAGCAATGAAGGGCAGATTCCAAAATGTGCATTCCAAAACATAACTTAATGAAGGTTAATTATAACTGGGTTTGATAACGACAGGTATGAAAATATTTCTTTACTTAGGCAACCCAGGGGCACTGGCATTCAAATCCTGACTCCAGGTCCAGTCTGTGCTCTGACCCTGGTTGTACCTGAAAGGCATTTATTTCCTCACACCCACACTGCTTTATCATGTCTGTATTTCCACCCAGATTAACTCAAAGCACAAATCCTTAAATTAAATTTCAACAGACAAACCAAGTATTTCTTTTGTCAAAGCCATGAGGAATAACAAGTACACTGTATTTGCAATATGCACAACTGCCTCATAGTGAGGCTTAACTTCTCCACATCAGGATGCAAATGCATGTGCTATCTTTTCAGATAATTAAAACAGCTTAATACATCAATTAATACTCTAAGTAAGGATTTTTGGCAGCTACACAACTGTTCCCCGTAAATTAGAGGCTTCTTTTTTCAGCTTTTTCATCCTTCTAGCTCACTTTCTCTCAAATGAATCAAATTTTTTTTTTCTCCAGCAAATGCTACAGTTCCCTGGGAATGGATTTGATGGAGTGTTCCGTGGATGAGGACTCAGTTGGATGGTCATATCCTACAAAGGCCCCTTTCAACCCAAACTCTTCTGTGATTATCTGAACACCACCTTGCTCTTTTACAGAGTTTTCTTGGTTCTTCCCAAGCCCTAACCAAAGCTGTTCAGTGCAAAGGGAAACACACAGCCAAAAGGAATATAAAGACAGAGTGAGAGGGCAAGGAGCTGTCCAGGGAAGTTACCCTTCCTTCTCAGACCCTGCACCATCCCAGCGTGTGTGCAACATGAAGAAAGGTGGAGGCTTTGATTTATGCCCTCCCTGGACAGGATGTGATGTGATGCTTCTCTCTCCATTTGAGGGTCCCCCTCAGCCACAACTCTGAGGAAGGTCTACAGGAGCAGAGACTGCCAAGGGATTCAAGGGACAAAGTGAGAAGTGCCACAAGAGTCAAACACATTTGCTAAAAAACATTTTTAAGTACATCCATCTCCATAGACTTTCACATAAACTGAACCAAGGATCATACATGAAACTTTTTACATTAAAAAATACTGAATTACTAAGCTTTGTACAGTAGCAGTCATTTCAAATTCTCTGTTAACAACTCAGAAAATATCCCCTTAAATTTTGAAAAACAAAATAAAAATCAAACTACTTGAGTAAAAGTGCCTAACAATCATTTTTACCCTTCTGAATGTCCAGAGGAAGAATCCATGTCTAAAGCACACCCTTCACAAGTCTAGTTTACCAAAAGCCTCTCACCTATGCCATACATAAAAAGAACATCTGTTTAAAGAGACAAGTGTCATAAGCCAGTCAAGCACAAAATTAAAGTGTTAGAAACAGCCTGAAAGACAAATCCTGTTCCCTTCTGCAGCTGAGTAGATTGATGGCACATAAAAACCCACTTCAGTTTCATTTCCTTCAAAATTAAGAAAATGAATATATTCTGGGTTTATGAAAAATAAACACATTGATGTGCTTTCTCTCTTTCCCAACTCAGGAGGGGTTGGGAACCACCACTACAAGAGTATTATTCCTCCCACTCTGCTACCTGCATGTCAAATGTGCAATTTAGTCTTCCCCATCCTTGTCCCATTTACATCACTACATTGTTTCGATTAAAATTGCTGAATTTCTACCTCCCAGCACTAACAGGACAGGAAATGTGGGAAGAAGAAATGTCTGACAAGGTAACACACCCAAGGTATCCACAATGCCACTCTTTCCACAGGGAAAGATTTATGTCCCAAGTCGGCTTCAAAGACAAATAAATTATGGAAATGAAGTCACTACTAAAAAAAAATGGTAGGACTTTAACAAATATGCCAACAAACATTTGTAGACCATGAAATAAAATTTAAACTTGCATGCCAGTTTGAAGAGCTGAGGAGTCCTTCTCCATTTAAATATGTGAAAAATCACAGTCTGTGAGTATTTCCTCAGAGAAAAAAACAAGCAAATCAAAATCAGAGAGGACAATAAAAAGTAGAATTACTTACATGATACTTTGTACAGGTTTTGATCTATCCCATAATAATAAATCAAGAAAGTGCCAAAACATGAAAGAAAAAGCTTTGAAGTTTTAACTTTCCTGCTTCTTTTAGTAAGGTGAGGGTCCTAATTAAAACGTTAACTTTCTGACAGCAAGAAATTGGATAAGCATCAAATCAATGCAGTTCTTAATTTAATAATTTCTGGCTCAGTAGGGGGGGATCCAATTGCATGAGTACCAGTAATCAGTGCAGAACTGCCACAAACACAGCTCCTGAGCACAGCACATTTTCCACACTGTTTGCAGTCACGTTAAAAATAATGCAGCTTTGAACCAGGTGTGGATCTGCCAGGGGAGGTTTAGGTTGGATATCAGGAAGACGTGCTCAGGCATTGGAATGGGCTGCCCAGAGAGGGGGTGGATTCCCCATCCCTGGAGGTGTTTAAGATCAGACTGGACGTGGCACTCAGTGCCATGATCCGGTGATCACACTGGGGTTGGATCAAGGGTTGGACTTGATGGTCTCAGAGGTCTCTTCCAACCCAATCCATTCTATGATTCTATGAAGCTGATCAGGGCACACATCTCTGCTTTTCCCTGGGGGAATCCACAGAGACACACAGGCTGGGCAAGAGGATCCTGCAAGGGCAGCTGCTGCTGCAAAAAGCACTGTTAACATTTTTGATCTAACTTATCATCCAGGATAAGAAAAACACAGGGCTTTGCAACTGCCTCTGCATGTTTCTGTAGCAACAACTCCACGTGCAAAGTGGGACTTTAAAACTGGGTTGTAAGACTGCCAAGGTCATGGGTTCAATCCCCTCTGTGGGCCACTGACTGAAGAGTTGGACTCGATGGTCCTTGTGGGTCCCTTCCAGCTCAGAACAGTCTGTGATTCTGTGACAGCAATCCCACCCAGAGGGTGCCACTGCCTGTGCTGTGTCCCAAGCTGTGAAGGGCACTCAGACACCACGGAAAATAAGACTTCACACATAAGCAATTTGTCACATGAGATTTAAGCCCCAATCTCCCCTCACCTGTGTGAGAAGTGTGAGTGTGATTCATGTTGGTAAAAACAAATGGGTTATTGGAGCTCCTATAGTGACATGAGAAAAAACATATGGCCAGCCAATTAAACAAAAATTCCAACTTACACCCAAATGGAGAGATAAACAGGATAGCATGAAATCACTTCATCTCCCATAACTTTGTCAAGGACCACATGAGTTGTAACAGGAAGGCTGAAGAGTTAAAACTTTCCCACATCTAAGGGAAACAGAATTTTTGTGGGGTTATCACTGGGGTTGTAAGAGTGACTTGGCTATAGTGCTGTATGTTAAACTGACTAACAATGTACTTAGAATGTTTATGCATGATCTAATGAATATGTATGTAGGGACTAAATAAATGTTAGAATTACACTGTGTTCGGTGTGCAATGGCAAGCAATGCTTGTGTCCATCACACCCAGCATGCTGAAATTGCTTTTATCATATAATTAACTTTAATTGAAAACCTATAAGGTTGAGACTCTGTTTCTCACACCTGCAATGCCACAGAAGACAAGAATGATCTCCAGTACTGAGAACAGCAATAGTGATAGGGTGAAATTGAAAAAAAAAAACAAAACAAAAAACCCCTCATCCAACAATTCTTTCACATGAGGTGGTAATACCGTTGTGGAGTTTTTTCTGTCTGTTCAAAAGGAGTGAGCTGTGACATGATCAATACTCTCCAAGCAGCTCCCCCACAGCTGGATGGCCCCAGCCATGAGTTGGATTCTGAGCAGAGCAAAACACCTCCTTAGCCAGTGAACATCTGCTCACTGATGCACTTGGGTTCTGTATTTACAGAAAATAGCTCACATGCTGGTTTTGTACTTCACTTGCTTTTTTTTTCCTTCCCTGCTGCAAATTCAACTGCTTGTAGCTTCCATTTATACAAACATTCTCAAGATGTTTGTCACAGCTTGCCTTTCACTTAAAAATCCATGGGAATATCACAAGCTATACAAACCATGAAACCACTACTTTTTATGATTGCCAACCCTTCAGATACTCTTCAGGCCTCTGCTCTGCAATTTAATTTGCAATACTGTTTACTCTTGCTGTAACCCTTTGGGGTCTTGTTTCTGCTGCTACAAGCCTTCCTGTCCCTGCTCACCTACAAACCTTAAGGGCTGAGCTACATAAATCAATGCATATAACTGCTCTCCATAAAAAAAAACAACCCTCAGCATTAACTACATGATGCACCCTCTGATCTGAACAACCACCAGCCACACATAAAGATCCACAAAATTAAAAGGATTTTATACTCATCTACAAGACTTCACTGAGCTCATTTCAGTGGAGTTTCTACTCCTTGAGTGAGGACATAAATCCATAACTCTCTCCATAACAGCAATTAGCAATGGATAGCACTACTGACCAATGTATGAAATAAATCAACATAGCACAGTGTAACAGACCACACAGACAAAAGGTCAGCTGTCCTATCACCCTGGTTTGAGATTGTTGGCCAGGCATCAAACAAGATACGTGAAAAAAGGAGAAAGGTGCAGATCTGGGTGAAATGCTTTGGATTAAAACTGAAGGACTGGTGATCAGTGTGTTTTCACACAGTCTCAAAGAATACTTTAGAATAAAACATTTCATAAAGGAGGGCAAATGGAAAAAAAATAAAAAGAGAGGCAACTTGGCATCTTCAGATGCACTGGATTTTTCAGTGAAACAAAAGTGGGGCACATGAGAAGAGCAAGAATCATTAAAATGAGCCTCAAAGACAATGTCAGGAAGATTAGCACAGGCCAAGTTCCAAAGCAGCCAACAAGTGATGGGGGGTGGGTGCTGACCCTTGACTAGAAACAACTTGTACAAAACACAGTGTTCTTCTGTAAAAATATATATATGTCTAACAGCAAGACTTTTTTCTTGGTTTTCTAGAAAGAATGAGGCTAAAAACATGAAAATATTTTCCTCCAGGCAGATCAGCACTTGCAAACAGAACAGTTTGTCCTGAACCATTTTCTGCAACCACTTTTAATTTATACTTTGCTTTTGGAGGAAGGCTCTCCATCAAAACTGACCCCATGCTCAGTGTCCTTGCATAGTGCTCCCAAGTTCATTAAACCTGCCCTTCAGCAGCACCTTCTAGTCATCCATTTTTACAGACAATGGCTGTCATGACATTGGTAATTTGGAGCATTTCACTGACCACCCGAAACACCAAAGTGTGAGAATCAAACCAGCATGGAACCATGACACACTTACACACATTCACTTCCACGAGTTTTAAATTACCAAAGGAGAGAGTTTCTAGCTTGTAACATGAATCTACACCACAAGTCAAACTATTTTTAAAACTTGCTTAGGTTGACAAGATCGCATTTAATCCAAATGGCTATAAAAAAGTCTTTGCAAAGAGATCTTTGGGTCTAATTTCATTTAAATCAGTGGCAATATTATCCTTTTATCCAATTTTACTAACCTGGCTTCATACTAACTGAATTAAAACCCCATTTTATGAGCAAATCCTACAAAGAGCTACATGATCTTACTACAGCAGCATTTATCTTTGCTTGCTGACCATGAATGTCATCAACTTTAGACATGGAGAACTTCTGATGACTTAACTGGCTCTTTTTTTTGACAAAAACAAATTTAGAACAGCAGAATCCTACCCCTCAGCTGACTTTTCCTCCTATGATGGGTGTTCCTGTGCTGTAATCTGGCTGTGAGGATACACACACCACCAAAACAGAAGCTGCAGTGAACGGTGTGAGTGGCACAGCCGAGCCTGGACAGGCTGAGCACAGGCAGAGAGAGAAGCACAGTGTGCCATGAAGAGCATTTAGGTGTTGTGTTGTGCAGACAGAAACACCCTTCTCCCTCCTCATCCTCCCCAGTCCTGCCCCAGGCCCTGCTTTTCTCCCCCACCTGTGCCCTGTTCTTACACATTCACTGTTTCTCCACTGCATTTCTAACACACAAAGAGAATCACAATCTTGAATCACAAGACCTGGTTCCCATGGTTTTAGTCAGAAAGATCTTCAAAAAATTACAGAAATGAAACTTCTGCCAGATAATGGGTGATTTTCACCAGGAGCTTTTAGAAAAGAGCAGACAAAGAATGAAATTACCAGGTAATGGGCCAATAACCAAACCTGAACACTTCAGACTTCTCAATGTGCATTAAAATAAAACTGCTGCCCATATAAAAGTAATTGTATAAAAACTGGAGCCCAGTTAAAAGCACATGGAAGCAGCATATTGGAATCAGTTAAACTAATACTAAGTACTTCAGGGCCCTCTAGTGGTTTCACTTTTGGTACAAGAAAATCCACGAAGAACTGGGTTTGAAATGTCCTGCAAAAACGTGTTTTATTTTTGTCACTCTCATGTAATTAAGAGTATTTAGGCTGGAAAGACACCTCATAAATTACCAGAAAGGCAAAATAACTACAGTCTAGTATCTCTTCACATAATCAGCTCATGCATGGTATTTTTGGTTCTTCATAAAAATGAGAAATTGCTCAGGAACATCTTCAACTGTGCACAACCAGGAAAAGAAAAAAATACAACCCCTCTCCCAAACCTGCACCAGAATGACTATTGAAATGTCAAGCTGAGCTAGCTCTCTACAGCCCAAAAAACTGCATGGTTTAAAAAAAAAAAAAACAAGTGAAAAACTGCTATTTTCTCACATTAATTGCACCTGTAAGATTGCACAAGCTTACCTTACATGTTCAGAGGATTGCTTCCTCCTTCATCTATCACCCTACCAATTATATCCCAGTCTGGCTTTATTAGACAGTAAAATTGGTACAGAAAACAGGTAACAAATTTCCTCTTGAAATATACAAGGAGAACTCAACGCAGAAACAGATGATCAATCACAATACTCCCAAGTCTGTACCCAAGTTCAAGACAGTGTAACAGGGCACATAGAACGAAATACCAGTTGCAAAGATTTTCTATACCTGCCTATATTAATAGAAAAAAAAAGTTTCATGTATTTAGTGACATGTATTAGCCACACAACTCCTTTTTCAGATCCCAAAGTAAGTGCATGAGCTTGGAAATGATTCCAACATATCCCATGACCAGGAGTGTGGGTGCAAGACTATCTAAATGATCACATTTATGCACATGAATCCTTCACAGCCCAGAGACAGAAGCCACCAATTTCAGTCTAAGTACAATCTAAGAATGAGTGGGATTTGGGAAATTTTGAACCCAGCAGCAGACTACAGCCACTCAGAAATGGGACTGTACAGAACTACACATCCCTACCTGCTTCTGGATCTAAACTCCACCGACAGCTGTGCTGTACCTGAACACCAAAAAGGTAAAACCCTCAAACACTGATATCCCCACAGGACTCACCTCATGGAGGTTATACTGCTGATGAGCTTCTCAGATTGATCTGACAACCTGGGTGGAAGGATTATTTCGACTGGCTGCAGGCGCAGAACTCGACCCTCCAGCTCCGAGCGAGAGGCAGAGTCCCGAAAACTGTCAAAAATTACCTCTCCAGTGGTTGGTTGGATCGCCTGCCAATAAAAAAACATCTATATCCACTGGATATTTACATTTTCAGGGGGTGCTTCAGTGACAGGGATTGTTAAGCCAGAAAGAAAATCTATGGTGTGCAGCACCCACACCCACAGTGGCAGATCAAGAACTTTAACTGTGTTTTTATCCAAACTATGATTAGGTAACAACTTCCAAAGACTGCCATGACTTTCTCTTGGTAAGTCCCAACAATACCTTAAAAATGTAAATGTACTCTTGCTGTCATCAGTCCACCACTGTTCACCTTCTAATACAAATCAATCTGTAAATTGAAGTCTATAAAAGCTACACGTAATTCAATCCAGAATCTAAACATGTGCTTTTGTTCTCTCTCAGCTGCAGTGTGACATTCAAACACAAGCACAATCAAGATGGCTTTTAATTAATTCATTACCAGCTGACCAGGCTTGAGTTATCACTGTGTTTTGCTGGTTACACAATCCTGGATTTAATCTTCACCATAAAAGAGAATACAAATCTGAAGTGTAAATTGTAAAAAGTTTGAAGTCTTTTCCTCTAAAGAACAGTACTTTGTAGGGGAAAAAAGTGCTCAGAAGCTTTAAAACATTGATCTTTAAAATGTTTAAAGTTTAAGGCCAGTAAAGCATCTGAACTAATGATTGCCCAGTATTTGGTGAAAATACAGATGTGTTAAGTGAAACAACAGCAAAAACAGTCCCACAAATACTCAACTATCAACTCCCTTCCTGTAGTTTTCAAGTGTAAAGCTATTAAAGTTTGCATATAGATGATATTTTACCTAAACTGTCTCTTTTTTTGCAAAAAGAAAAATTTAGAAAATATTTTAAAATTTAGAAATGATTTCCTCACTCAAAACAAAATCTACGAGACAGAACAATCACAACTCTAAGACAGGAATCACCCACCTCTCAAAAAAACCCAGCTAACCTTAAAATACTGATTTCCCTATGAAAGTAACTTACCATAATGCCTATAACAATGTCACCTTTCTTCCTGTCCCTTAGGTTTTCTCCATTTTCACAGATACAGAGGAGGTAGTTATCAGGGACATCTGTTGTTACCTGGTCGACCTCTACAGAATCATCCAGCTTCAGCAAAGGGTTCACATGTGACAGGTGTTAAAAAAAACAGTCCAAAGATTTGGGTGCATTATTCACAGGTCCTTCTGGACCTAAGTCCTTTTCTACTCACAGGCACTAATCTAAAAATCTCTTTTGCTCTGGGTATCTGCTAAGTTGTTCAAGGAATGAAAGAAAAATATCATAGGGTAGATAAAGAAGGAGATAGTAAAATAAAAAATGGAAGGAAAGAAATTAAATCCACTGGTTAAAAACTATTTCTATCTCATTTTTGCATTTTCTAGGCAAGATCTGCAGAACACTGTAGCCTTGGGAAGATCACTCTTTGACTTCAGAAAGGAACTACAGTGAACACAACCTCTGCTGTTTCACAACAGACCTACAGCCCTGAGTAGATTAAATTCTTTGAAAATCCAGCAAGATATTTAACCACAATGCAAAATTAAAGGAACTTTATTTCCTGCTGCCCCTCCTATGTCATCTACTCATGTTCCATCCAGGTGATAGTACTGGAATGGAGGCCTCTCACAAACCAAAGGTTAGTCTGGAACCAAATTTGTTTGAAAAGGATATCTTCTCCAATAAGAGTGGACTTGGTGTAGAGAGCAGTCAGCTTACGGCTGAACAGAGAGCTTTTGTTTTCTCCAGCAGCTTTCAGAGCTGCAGTCTCCATTTGTTTGATTACTCCAACCTACAAGCAGGTAAACAAGAAACAAAGTTAGATCTCTCTTAATAAATTATTATTTTTACTATGTTATTAATTGATGATACTTTAAGACATGCAGAGAGCAAATGGACCATTCAAGCTGGAGTGCTTTGTCAACAGAAAGGGCAGAAAGAGCATCAGTCCTACAAATGAGAAAGGCACTGCCTTTCCTGACCATTTGTCTGCTCCTAACTGCCCCCTCAAGTTCTGTCCCTCTATTTCTCTTCCTAATTTGAAACAATTTAGCTGCAGCTCACTGCTTATCACAGAATGGTTGCTGTAATCAATTTAAATTCAGCATATTCTGTGACATTCTTTACTTAGAAGTAGAAAAAGACGTAACAACATAAAAGCCACAGAATTACATGGATCAAGGAGAGAAAGGAAATGAGGAAAAACATTGGGCTGGGATAAGGAAGACAAGGATGTGACAAAGAATAAAAGAGAGAGGATATGTAAATTTATCTTTATCAAATGCTAAGACTTGATAATTAAATACTGAGAGGAAAAACTGTTCCAGAACTGTTCCTGAAAACATGGATACCTTTCTGTAAAAGAGAGGAAAAGCCTGAATCTACTGGAGGCTCATGACCTCTCCCAGAACAGAGGAATTGAAACAAAGGGAAGTTAGACATTCTAATTGCAGAAGCAGGTGCTAATGAGCTGCACACTTCTCAGCTGAAACAAGACTCTGGTGCAACAAGTGCAGGTTATTTCAGTGCGATCCTGTGCTCAACAGGCTCTAATGGAGGCCAGGATGACCTTGTGTCCCTTGGCCACGAGGCGCCGCACGTGCACGAAGAGCCGGTGGCTCGGGATGCTCGCGGTCATGAAGTTGTGGTCCAGGTGGCAGGAGATGTTCAGCTCCTTGGCTGCGATCTGCAAGGCACAGAAAAAGTCAGCCAGCAGGTCAGAAGGTAAATGAGGAAGGTAAGCAGCTTATCTCTACGATTTTTTGATTTTTTTCATTTTTATAGATTGTAACTGTAGTAAAAAGCAAATGTTGTGTGTTAATATTTCTGGCAGCTTAAGCTCATTGTTTATGCATCCCAACCCCTACCACATATCAGTAGCTCAAATTCTTTTAGTGTTTAGATGTCTTTTCAAGGTAGAAGGTTGAAGAATCTGAAAAGGCCTGCAGAACAAGACATAAACATGAGCCAACAGCCTTGGGTCTAAGAACACTGGAAGAGCTCCAAGGCCCCTGTGTATGCTGAGGAAGACAAAAATGAAGAACAGAGGGTCCCACTGACCCCAGACTCAAATCCTGAGGAGGTGTGACCAGGGGCAGGACAGGGTTGGACCAAGAGATGTGGACATTATTATAAAGACCATGGACATTATTGTTATTATTATTGGGTGGACATTATAAAAACAATGGAAATCAGTGTGTAGTGGGGGCATGTCATCATGTATTCCTGAAAGCCCTAAGCCTAGACATTAAAGAATCTACCTTTTAACCTCATCCCACGCTAACTTGGCTTGGAGTCTGTTTTTTGGGGTCTCTCTCACGGCATCACTATGATGACAGGGATGCACAACCACAAGCTCAGTGTCAAACATTCCAAGAGAGAGCTTGGAGGGACTGGGCCTCTCCACCTTCCTGCTGGAATCTGAAATCCAGCTTCCAGCAAAAAGAGCTAGAAAGCTTAAATAGCAAGCCTTGGTCAACAAAGGCTGAGAGAAATTCTGTCACCAAGAATAGAGGAGGTCTGGTGATGCTCAGCTTGAAGATAAATCTGTCTCCTGCCTTGAGAAAAGAAAGGACTCTGGAATGAATGTTATCAGACCATGTTGTAACCCTTTGTTCTCCTCCCCTCGTGTAAATCCCTAGAATGAGAAGTAGTAACTTTGTGAAACTTAGAAAAGTCTTGTGTAATTCTCTAGTTGACATAAGCCCTCCCTGGATTACCATAACTCTTCCTCCCTATCAGTGTGTGCTGCTCCAAGGCCTTAAATGGAGTGTCTGGTGCTCAATAAAGGAATTCCTGTTTTCACCCCATATTTGGGATCAACTCGTTTTTTGACTCTTAGACCTTCCTGTCCTGGCATTGCCACAAGCAGGGGCTTCACTGTCACAGAATTCACCTGTCAGACTTTTAGGGTGCACCTTGATCTTCATGGCTGTGAGGCAAACCACCTACACTGCACATAGAGTCTGAAACACAGCTCAACAAAGGGTCAGATCATTTTCACACTCCTGAAAACACAGCAGGAATGGAGGTGTTTAATTTGTGGTTATAAAGATGGGATTCAGCTGCCTAATCAATTAAAATACTGAAAAATCAATATCACAGAGCAGTAGAAACTAAACATTAAATAAAAAAGAGTAACAACACTTACTAAAATGTGACATTATCGTGTGTGATTTTATTTGGCTTTCTGCCCTTTAGTTATTCACTGACTAGACAATGTGTGTTAAGCAGCAACTGCACCCAAGCACTGACCTGTCTCCCTGGACCACATATTTCTATTTCTGGACTGCAAGTACATCAGCAAATGAGAAGACAAATTACACAGCCCAAATGTGAAGGGCAAAATTAATTCCCAGTAACTAAGCAACATTTCTCACTGGTCTCCAGTGTGGAAATAGCACCAATCAAAGGCTGGTAGCAAAGACTTCATCACGCACATCACACACACACACACAAAAAAAAAAACAAAACCAACAAAAAAACAACATTATGAACCACTAATGAACCTCCACTGTAAAACTATGTTTGTTACCAAGTTCCTACAGATCAGGCAGGTGTAGGTGCTACATCTGAACATGCATTCAAGATGCTCTCTGCACCCAGGCTGTACTTGCTATGTTCATCCCTTTTTACACCACTTGTCCCACTGTCTTCCAGACTGAAATATTCCTGGATGAGTTTTGAGCCAATTCACCTCTCAGAGTTTTTCATCTTTAGCTCTGACAGGTAATTATCCTGGGAACTCACCTTAAATTCTCAGCACACAAGACAGCAAGCACTACAATACTATTAAAAAATAATAAATCCTCTTTTGGTAAAAGGTTTAAGCATGCAGAGACTTTTTGATCTTGATTTCAAGTATTAGAAGAACCCACAAAGAAACCTCCCTTCTGGAAGTGGCCATAGACTGAGCAGGACACCAGCACAATGCAACCACCTTTCCATAACCCTGACAAAAATTACCTCTGCATCTTCTCCAAAGAAGCGGTATTTGTATCCACACTCCACGCACAGAACAGCATCTTTATATTGTTTCTTCATTTCTATGTACTGGAGTTCTAGTGGAGTGTAAATGGTCTTGGTTCTTCTATTAAGATTTGTATCTGAAGCATTTTGAGTATTTTCACAGGACTTAAGAGATGCAGAAAACTGGCTAAGATCACATCGTACCTCCTCCTGTAAATAAAGGATGGAAAAGTATAGTTAGGAATCATTAAAAATCAATTGCCCTTGCAGACCTTGGCTTGCACTGACCACAGAGCTAAAGACTGTCCTTGCACTAAACAGTCCCAAGAGTTGCAGCAAAACTATTAAAGCAGGAGATACAGAACACAGGTGATTTGGAATTCAAAGGAATTAAAAAGTCATGAAAATCAAAGTTAGTTGATTTGCTTTAAAACAGTCCTCAGACACCTCAGGTGAAATCAGATCCCGACTGCATCCTAAGTCTGCCAAACACAGATCACAAGCTGTGCTGGCTGCAAAGACTGGGCAGTCTGAACTGGCCAGTATAAAAATAACCACTCCAGTTTACAGATAAGAAACTCCAGTACAGAGGGATCTATGATGTTCCAAAAACCCACAGTAAATCAAGAAATAAACCAATCTGAGTCCCAGTTCACTGTCTCAACTACCAAAACTGTATTTCTTCTCCAGTCTGCCCTTCCTCAGCAAACCTCACAAAATAATTTAAACACAGATCTATACTAAAATCTAAAAATCTAAAATCTATTAAAGTTTTTAAAATCTATTAAAGGCTTTGAGCCCACTCTCTCTCAGTTTACCATTCACAATGACATTACGCAGCCTATTTTTGCCAAGCAACTTCAGCTCTACAACTCCATGTTGTTCTGTAGTATCAGTAAGGTGATGGGTTCAGTCTTTCAGAAGTGTGGTGAAAACCACTGATAAGGTATATTTTACTGGCAAAAAAGTTCCTCCTCACTTAAATCACAACACTAAGTACTAATAAAATTGGTTAGAAAACAAAATACAAATACAACACCCTCCACAAGTTTTTAAACTCTATGGCCATTCAAAACACAACAGATCAGGTTGTGCTGCAAAGTTCCAGATGTGTCAATAAATCCATGAGACTTCCATTTCTACCAAAAGCCTCATCCAGATTACAAGCACCCAAGTGAAGAGACTGTTTAACAGCCATGGTAACTCAGAAGAAACACAGAGACAGCTTAAATCACATACTCCAGGTCATTGGAACGTACAAAGAGTGCAGTCAGGGAACAATCAGTGAGAAAGAATATTAAATGTAACAGCACAATTCCCACAATTGCACACCACCCAGCAGGACAGCACAGCCCAGCACAAACTGAGCTGAACTAGAACTCAGGTGGCCACAGCAGCTCAGAGGCCTCTACTGCAAAATCTCAGCCCAGGGGTCAGCAGTGCTCGACCCAAGGTCTGCCAGCCCAGCAGGATGAACTTGCCTCACTTTAGGGGAAACTATTATGACAAACCACAGCAAAAAAAGTCTCATAAAAGCAAGTAAAAGAAGTAAAAACAGACAGAGAAGTTGGATTGCTGAGACGGTTGTAAGCTTGAGGGATTGAGAGGAAAATCTTTCACATAAAAAGGTTATAACTGTAAGAAAAAAGCAAGACACAAACATCAAAAACGAGCTGCTCCAAGGAAGGCAGGGCAGCCTTGGAATGTTTTCTGTGTTCTCCAAGTGACCACATCCACATAACCTCGATCTCTCATCACAACTGAAACATCTTGCCACAAGCTGTTCACTTCATCATTTTGAGCTCACTCTCACACAAACCAGACACCCCCAGTTTAAGTTCATGACCTTCAGACAAGGAAAGTTAAAATCAACTGTACAACCCTCCATACAACCTCCTTCCCTCAGAGTCAGGTGTACAATTCCATAACAGAGCAGTTGCCACAGTAAGCCAGGAGACACCTTTCAGCACCTGAATACTTCAAGCTGAGCAGGCTGACCCCCAAACCAAACAATTAACTAAAGTTAATTAGACCCATAACTAACAAAGAAGCAAAGTATTATTACTCTTACAAAGTACTATCACCCCACTGTTACTGACTTGCATCATATATATCATAATGATCTGTAAGCTACCCACACCCTCTGCAGATGAAAAAGCAGTGGTATCCTTAGTAGTTGGCTTTACCAGCAACTGGATTAGGCTGCACCTCAGCAATACTTCTAATATTTATGCAGAGAAAGCCTGTTAGATACCTGAAGCCCACGTCAAAATTGGCAGAACTGAAAGAAAGCTGAGCAAAGTGCCTGACTGAACATGTGCTATCACAATATTACAGCTTCATTCACAGGCACAAGACACATTGCAAGTGTTCCTGCTCTCTCATTACTGCTGGTTTTCAGTGGTGTTTCTGAAGAGATTAAAAGGCATCCTGCTCACTACGAGAAGAGCCTCAGGAAAACAGAGTCTGTTGGGTCCTGCTGCACTGTTTCACATCAGAACACAACAACACAAAGGGAAGCTTGTGCCAAAACTTGCTTTTTTAAACCACAACAAGCAATCTACACAGCACAGACCACAGCTCTGCATACCTTCTGAGCAACCTTTGGGCCAGTGTCCCAGGGTGGAAGAGGGTTCTTCAGTTCTGAACTTCTCCCAATAACAGTGGGACATTTTTCCAGACTCAGAGATTCTCTCTCCTGAAAACCATCCTCCTGGACTCTGGTACACTGCTGGTCTGAATCACTGCAGAATTCTCTCAGTCTGTCTAGAGTCTGCAAACATATACGTGGCTTTTCACGCTTCTGAGGTTCTTCTTCAGTAAAAACACACAACAAAAACATTAGCAACTTATTTTCTAAGACAGGATGCCTATTAGAGCAACATCAGCAAGCACAGAACACAAGTATTTTGCTCCATCTCTCTCTTCCCTACATTCTTTCTGCTCTCCCATTGCAATATTTCTGCCAGACTGACAGAATCGTGCATGGAACCACTTTGGTCAACTCCCCTGGAAAACCAATATTCCTCACTTGTGTACTTGGTCATCCATGGAAAAACACACACAATTATTTTCTGGGCTGATAACTACAAAGCCACAAATTTATCCAAGAACACTGGAAATCAAGCAGAATTTTTTCAGTACAGTTTTTAGCAGTATTCCTGCTTGGTGGTGTCTCAGTGATACTTCAAACCACTGCACCCACAAAACTGAATACAGTTCCCATTTTAAAAAACACAGAGGGGCTAATTGTTTTAAATGAGGTGCAATGCACTTCCTATACACTGATTTGTTTTTATACTAGCATTATTTTACTAAACTCTTGGTTCAAAGCCAGATGGAACTCAGGCATTTCCAAGGCAAGGGAGTGGCTGTTGTTTCCCAGGTCAGGGCACTGGACAGGGGCTATTTACTTTGGGGCAGCCTTTGGGTACCCCAGGGGCAAACCAGGCTCCACAGAGCTGTCAGGGGTCAGTCATGCTCCAGAACAAGTTAAACCAACACAGAAAGCAAAGTTGCACCATTTCTGCCTGGACATCTGTCCCTCACTGACTGAACAACTTGTTAAAGCTGCAGCAGCTGAAGGGATTTGCAGAGCAATTCTGGAGCAAGGCTCAGATTCCCCCTACCTTCTGAGTCACAGGAAGGTTCTTAAACCATACAGGAGTATGGTCACTTCAGGGATGTATCTTACACTCATGAGACACTTCCCAAAGCATCTGCCAAAACACTTTTTTCACATTTGACAATAAAAAACTCTTTCCTGGCTGCCAATGCTGGAAGGTTTGTTTACAGTCAACTCACTTTTATCCAGAGTCTTCAGGGGGTTACAGATGTCTTCTAGAGTGATTTGTTGTGCCTTGGTCTTCTTTTCACAAGGTTCATAGTCTTCAGTTGATGTGCTCCTTTTTGTGTCACATTCAGAGGCCTGGAATGTGAATTACACAAAGAAGTTCAGTTCCTTTTCTTTTTGTCATCCTCTATGAAAGACAATAATGCAGCCAAGGATTTCACAAATAGATAAGGCAAAATTATTGAATAACCCGTCCCTGGCAGTGTCCAAGGCCAGGCTGGACAGGGCTTGGAGCAACCTGGTCTATTGGACAGTATCCCTTCCCATGGCAAGCGTTTGGAAGGAGAAGAACATTAAGCTCCTTTCTAACCCAGTCCCTTCTGGGATTCTATGAAAATAATTTACCATATACAAAACCCCTAACTGTTTTAGCTACCTACATTTTCTGTGTATAAAACAGTTCTAGCAGTCAAAGCTACAAGAGGAAGAGGATCATTCTGTGATTAAGTTGTGCTAGAAAAGAAACACCTGTAGCTACTGTGGCTTCAAAAGGCAGCTTAGAGCTACTTCTGTGGTAGAGAACTGAACCAGCATTTAACAGACTTTCCCATCACACCACAGCCACCACCTGTGCCTGAACCAGAGCTCACTCCCACAGTCCAGAGATCTCTCCTTGCCAGACACTGGCTGTTCACCCCCAGGAGGCACCATTTCTGAATCCCAGCACTGATGGGATCACCTGCACCTGCTCCACATCTCCCTGGAAGTGTCATAAATTCATAGAATGGATTGGTTTGGAAAAGACCTCTGAGATCATCAAGTCCAACCCTTGGGCCAACTCCAGG
>JAWWLZ010000094.1:7795551-7805901 GCA_035041345.1 Poliocrania exsul | reverse complement strand
TTCCAGACAGTGCTGAGGTCACCCCTGAGCCTCCTCTTCTCCAGGCTAAACACCCCCAGCTCCCTCAGCCTCTCCCCTGTAGACACTAGTCTGGTGGTGGCAGCTCCTGGAGAAGTGTGGCACAGACATCTATCAATGCTGAGAAGAGTTCTAAGTGGGTTTTACTGCCCTGGCACAATTTGTGACCCTTCCTTCCCAGCTAATGCAGCTCCCACTAACCTACAGGAGATGCAGAAGAGCATGGATACTTTTGGCATAAAGTGAGCATGTTTACTGCTTCCCTGAGGTCCTCCTGGGGGCCTGAATAGCCCTTTCAATCATCCTGTAACTCTGAGTGATTGGTGTCCTTATACGAGCACACTTTAGTGTTTCTCTGAAAATCCACAGCAGTAATTTGGTAAAGAGAGAATTACCAGGACCTGAAGTATCCTGGACCTGACCAGCTGTAATTTGCTCTGGGTAATCACTATTCTGCTGCCTCTCTCTGCTAGGTCTGAAAGTGCTGTGAATTTAGAGTAGGAATCAATTAAACAGCAAATAGGTTTCTTTGTCAAAATCAATTAAGTCCTCCTCGCAGCCAGTGCAATGGGCTCCCTGGAATTTCAGATTCTGCTTGGCTGCCGTTTCTCCAGCAGCTTTTGCTGGATAATGTTGATGTTTTATGGCTTGATTTAAATCATATGGATCAATGCATATGCATACCTTATTTGGATTTTTCAATTACAGTCATATATTTAGCCTAAGTGAATTATCTGGGTTGCAGTTGCAGCTGCACAGAGGATTTTTCATAATGCCCAATTCCATTTTCACTTTCTCTGTAAGCATAACTGATTTCTTTGGAGAGTGGCATCATTACAGTTGTTTTGCCCTTCTTGCTGTAATATGAGTCTTCCAAGTGGGCTGGATCAGAAGTTTTCAAACATCTTCAACATCTGGATTCTACTTTGGGTAGACACTTTGGAAGCCAGTGCTGTGGGTTTTGCTGCTATAGGGGTGAAAGTCATTTCCTAAGTCACTTTGTGGGGGTGAAAGTCATTTTCTAAGTCACTTTGGACTCCTTTGAACTGCCTCTCCTCAGGTCTCAGATCGCAGCCTGAGATCTCTGACCTGGATCTCTGCCTTTCCAGACCTCTTGCACCTGGATTAAAAACCATCCTTTTCCCTGATTGCTGCACATCTGACCAACTCAAGTCCCTCTGCATCTCTAAACCCCCAAATGCCTTTGGGAATCTGGCCCTTGGCATGCCTGAATTTTCATGTCACCACTGAAATAGGACTTTGGCTCCTAAATATCTGAAGTCTCTTTGTTTTCCATATTGTTCTCCACAGACAATAAATCCCCACTCACTGTCTGGGACAGTGCAAGGGCTTTAAGCCAAGCTGTGGCTCATCTTTAAATCAGGAGATCTAAGTTAATATATAGGTATAAGATATTAATGGCATGAAGCTGTGCCAGGGAGGGTTAGGGTGAATCTCAGAAAAAGGTTCTTCCCCAGAGGGTGGTGGGCACCGACCAGGCTCCCCAGGACAGTGGGCACAGCCCCAAGGCTGCCAGAGCTCCAGGAGTGTTTGGACAACTCTGAGAGACAGGGTGGGATTGTTGGGGTGTCTTTGCAGGGCCAGGGGTTGGATTGGATAGTCTTTGGGGGTCCCTTCCAGCTCAGGATATTCTATAATTCTATGATTTGAAGTGTAACACTTATTTTCTTGTGTGTGTTCTTTTCTCAGTAATGGTGTTAAAGAGTTTTCTTTGATAGTTTGGGATATTCTCCAGCTCAGCTGTTCTTGTTGAGGAGCAGATCCCTGAGACCACAGAGATTTGTTCCCTGGTGCAGTTCAAATATATCTGAATTCTTATTATTACCTGTGTAAAATATTTCTGAAACTCGACCTTTCCCTCCAGGCTGGTTTGGAGATGTTTGATGACCATCAGGCTGTGGGTACAAAGTCCCCCAGCCACCCACTGCCTATTTAATTCCTAAAAACAAATAGTTCCTTCAGGTAAGTGGCATGTTCCTTGTTGCCACCCAGGGGAGCTCTGTGTGCAGAGCAGACCTTGCCTGCAGGGGGAAAAAGAATTGCAAAGAGGGGAATTTCACTTGTATTTTATAGTGCTGGAAACCACCAGACACTAAGAGGTCCAGAACAATGAAGCAGCTGTCTTGTGTTTGAATTTAACTCCAGGGTTCCAATTTCGATAAATTAAATCTAAAAAGGGGGCAATTGCTAAAATGGTGGGAGTGATTGATCTATTATTCCATGTGACAGCCAAACCCAAACTTTTCCTAAGAAGAACTGAAACAATGCTCACTTTCCATCTTCCAAAAATCCAGCTCTTAAACACTTGCTGTGGCTTGATGCTGAGTATTCCATTTAATGCAAAACTCTCCATGCTGCAAATGGAGGCCTGGGGTTATAAACTGCTCGAGAAGTTGGTGTCATCTGAATTTGCTTCCTGCTGGAGGGAATTTAAGGGTTCAGTCATCTGCTCAGTCATCTGCTCTGGCCACCAACAGCCCAAGGAGACAGCCTGGATGCCCCCACGGTAAATCTCGATTTTTCAGCACTGTGAAGCTTTGTATAAACAATTAACTGTTCCCTGAAGCAAAGCTTCTTCCCAAGCCCTGTTCCTACCTCCAGGCTAATGAGCCTTTCTCGAGCTTTTGCTGTTGGAATTAACAAGGACCTAAAAAAATCCTCGCTGATGAGAAGAATGCCCATGGCAAGGAGGGCAGAGCTCCCTTCCTGGAGGGGCAGGAGTCAGGGTGGGTCACAATGCTCCTCAGCCTCCTCCCTGTCCAGAGCAGGGGCAGGGACTGTGTCTGAGCTGCCACAGGGCTCCTCCAACCTCCCCTTGCCAGGGTGTTTGAACCCACCTGCTGCCAGCAGGGCTGTTGTGCTGCTTGGCAGGTGGCAGGGGATGATGGTTCCCCAGCGCTGCCCTCTTTGCTCCTGTGAGATGTAATGACTCAAGCAAAGGGAACAGCATAAGGAACAAAGATGCAAAATGCTTGTTCCAGGCTGTGCTTTGGAGTAGTTCCTTGTGGAGGTGCAGGGAATGACCCTGATGCCAAAGGGGGGTTTGATTTTTCATTTTTATAGATTTTAAAAGTATTTGTAGCTGTAGCAAAGTAGATTTTTAGTATGGTAGTATTCTGGCAGCCTGAGTTCAATGTTTATATATCCTAACCCCTACCACAGATTAGTAGCTCAAATTCTTTTAGCTGTTCAGGCTCTCTTCAAGGCAGAAAAGCTGAAGACTATCAGAAAGGCCTGCAGAACAAGACCAAACATAAACCAACAACCTTGAGTCTAAGAACACTGGAAGAGCTCCAAAAGCCTGAGGAAGGGAAGAGCTGATGAAGACAGAGGGTCTCAACGACCCCAGTCCCAGATCCTGGGGGGTGGAACAGGGGTGGGACTGGGGCTGGACTGAGAAATGTGTAAAGTAATGATTGAAAGGATCATATTATAAAAACCAAGGAAATCATTGTTCAGGGGTGCACGGAGATGTCATCATGTATTCCTAAAAGCCCTAAGCCTGGACATTAAAGAATGTACCTTTTTATCTTATCCCACATTAACTGGGCTCGGAGTCCTGTTTTGGGTTCCCTCATGGCATCAACTACATACGAACAATTTTCCCAGTTTTACCTTTCCCTCTGTCCCCCAGTGCCAGCAGCAGTGGTGGCAGCTCATCCCCGTCGGGAAGGAGGCTGATGTCCCTTCGCACACACTTCTCCACCCCACACAGGGCTCTGTAGCTGGAGGGACCAACAGGCACATCCTGTGGTGTCTGATCCCCTTCACTGGATGGGGGCTGTGCAGCCTCTGCAGCAGCAGAACACTCCTCAGTTCCTGGAGTTATGGATTTGTAACAAGGTGCCCCCTCACTGTGCCCTGGGACACCCTGCTGTGCATCCTCTGAAGGAACAGAAGGACGTGGTTCCTCCATTGCTGTAAGGGTATTAATTTCCTCCCTTGGGCTTTGATGTACATCAGTTAATGTATCATCTTCCTCTGGGTTTGCAGCCTACGAGGAAGAAATAACAAAAACAATTCTACATTGTCTTACAACCAGCTAAACTTTCATTATATTCATCCTAGAAGCAAAACGTTAAGGAAACCCATCACACATGCTCAGAGTGCATTTCCTCCTAACAAGAAGAAAGCCACCAAATCTCTCCTTGATCTTTTTTTATGTTTAGGAGTTACACAGGTGAAGTTTCATCGTTAATTTATTTATTTGGTAACACAAATGGTTGTTGCTGCAGCACAGACAGTCAGATGTAACACAACACACCAGGCACCCCTTGAGGACTCTGCCTGCTGCTGGTGTTCCCCTCACACCTATGAACGTTGCCATCACTTGGATCAGCAGCTCAGGACTGCACATGTATTTCTCTTCCCACCCTCTGCACCAATCACTGAGTCCAGCATTTCACAGTCTGATTAATCTGTAGCTTGCAGTCAAACCTGTGCTGCTCCCCCACCGAGATGGGTATGACAAGCTGTGACCACGGGCACATCAGGGTATCAGCTGTCATGACAAAATAAAACAAACAAAAAACCCCTGATAGGTGCCCCACCAAGTGTGTTAGACTTGCATCCTATCTCCATAGGGAAGACTTTGTACTGCAACAAGAAAAACACTCAACACTTCTATGGTTGCTCTACAGAAGCTCTCCAGTGTCCCATCAGCTCCCAGAAAACCCTCTGTTTAACACTTCCAGAAAATAAAAAAAATAAAAGGACACCAACCCCAGAAGTAACACTCCCCAAACACCCAGACAGGAACATGAATTCTGGCCAATAACAGAATTCTTCACCATGAATTTGCCAGCTGGAGTTTCACATCACTGGCTACTTTTGACCTCCACAGTGAGGATTTTGTGTTACTTTTGTTTCAGAGCCGCCTCTGGTGGTTTTGTCTGAGCTTCTGAGACTGTACACAACAACCACGAACCAACTGTATCCCACCCACTTTGTCCCTGCTGCTTTTAGTTTCAGACATTGCTCACCCTGTGCAAGTGAAAATGTCCTACCCTTTTCCCCAAGATGTGAGACAGGCTACACCTTCTAATCACTGCAACCTTTTTGAGTCCTTCCTTGTTCAAAAGAATTCACATTTGCTATTATCTGATCTTCACAAATAAAAACTGACTTACATGCTATGTATCTGGTAACTATCCAGGTCCTCCACATACAAATAATAATGATCTGGCCTCTCTTTTTTTTTGTTTGTTTTGTATTTTAAAAAGTCTTGAGTGCTGTGAGAATCATGGAATTTATGTTATCACTTGAGACAGCACTTCAGAGCTCTGTTTTATTTTAAAAAGGCTTCAGCTGAGGAATCTCTCCAAACCTTTCCACAGCAAACTCAGAACTCTTCTTTGGACTTTCCTTGTCAAGTGCAGCTCAACACCACGAATGTGATCATGGTAAAAAAGTCACTCCCCCTCTCAGTTCAGTATCAGTTCATGTTAGAAAAAATACACAGATTTTGCTGCACCCTATAATGGAGTATTGCAAGGCACTGAGCAACTTCTGGCTGGTCTAATCCAACAGGAAAACTGCACCAAACCACTGGGGAAAAAGAAACCACCCCAAACTTCTGCTGCAAGCCCATAGTTAGTGACAGGTTTAGAACTGTGGCTGAGGTCACCTTCATAAAAACAGTTCATCAAGGGCTGTGTAACAAGACCTGCTTTGGAAAGTTTTCTGTCATACCATTTTTGAACTTCACAGACACCCCAAATCGCACAAGGTTTTCCTTGGAAAACCTTCCTTGGTTTCCCCAGAATTGAAAATGACTGCAGCGTTTTCTAACACAAGGACTTCACAGCCACCTCCAAACCCCCACCCAAACACTGCCTCAAACTCCTGCTGTGGATGTGAGGGGTGCCCACCAACAGCCAGCAGAGGTGTGCAAAGGTAATCCATGCACATTCACACACTTCCCAGCTCATACCACGTCAGGGCTCACGGGACTCAAGTCCTGCGACGACCTCTTGGCTCCAGAGGACAGTTTTGTCGTGTCTGCCACTTCTCCATTGGGCAAAATGCCATCTGCAAACCAGACCCTCCTCTGCTCTCTGGGGCACAGCCCTGGCAGGGTGAGAAAACAACAACTGCATGTTATTGCACTGCTGCAGTACCTGGAAGGGAGAAAAATTCAGTCCCTTCTCCCCAACAAACATAGAGAGAATCTGCTTACTGGACTAAGCAGAGGCAGAGTTTGGCACCAGTCACTATAAATACATGCAGAAAAATCTGCTTGTGAGAGCTGCCATGTTACAATTAAATCCATCTGAGGAAGGCCACTCCCTCAATCACCCCTCTGGACTCACTAAGAATGACATCCATATCACAGCTAAAAGATGAAATACACTCAGAGATAATTAATTTATCACTTTGTTCAAAAATTTATTTCCACTGAAGGTCAGATGTTTAATAAAAGCAGAACAAAGACACTATTTAGCCACTAATCATTTGTATTTGCACAGAGAATGAACCTTCCTTGTGACTTCTCCCTGAACAGCTACTTTTTGTTTTTACGGTGAGACTGGCAGTCACAAGCCAGAGATCTCCCAAGAGACATAAAAACTATAAAAAACAGTTACACAAAATGATTTACAATATAAAAGAGAGAGCAATGAAAAAAGTAACATCCACATTTCCTAACCAGAGATTTAGGACCAACCTGGGCCTGGCACCAAAGCTGGGAAGTGAAAGTAACTGTCCAGTGTCCCCATTCAGAGAGTTTACATTCCCCACAAAAAAATACATTGAAAATACATCAAGTACAAATCCAAGATGCAATAAGCAACCCCTTCTAAGAGACTCTGACAGTGCTGGATTTGTTGGTGTCTGTACCTTCGATGCCAGGCTGTTTGAGAGCTGAGATGGGCAGCAGTGCAGAGGGGGAAGCAGAGCTGGCACTGCCGGGGGTCTGGGCCCCCTCCACAGGGGCAGCACCAGGGGAGTGTTCAGAGCAGACACTGGAACTGGGCACAGGACCAGTTGGACTCATCATCCTTTCAAATGCCTGTGCTGAAAACATGTGGTTAGTTTTTAAGATCTCACAGTTGGTTGGATTTCATTTGTGGGGGGTTTTGTGAGTGGGGTTTCTTGGCAGAAGCAGCACAGTTTGTGATCTAGGTAAGAAAACTGCACACTCAGGTTACTGCAGGGAAGGAAATTCACGTTTATTTTCTACTGCAGGGAAGGAAATTCACAATTATTTTCTAGTTGTGTTTGCCAGATTGTTGTCCTGACAGAAACAGACCTCCCTGCACCTCTTGGAGCTGCTGCAGTGACCCCGTGGTGCAAACACAGATCACATTCATCAGCTCAAATTCCACTCAGGTGGCATATTAAAAACCTGACATGTTTTCAAGCTGTTATTTGAACATTAAACAACAGAACAGAGTTAAACAACAGAGTTTCTTCCCCTGATGTTTCCACAGGCACTCATGCTTGGCTTCCAGCTAGGAACAGGTTGTGTGATGGTTCAATTATTGCAGTGCTGATGTGACACGTGAAGACACCAGGACAGGAAGGTACAGGAATGGGCAATTGAGACGTGAGAACAGGCTGGGGCAAGGCCTTCAAACACACAGAAGGGTTCTGTGGAGGCACAACCACTGCTGCTAAACTCCTGTCACAGATGACCCAACAGTGGATCTTCATATTTAGTCCTACACAGTTAAAAACTATGGGATTTTTTAATGAAAATCACCAACTTGCTACCTAAAGTTTAAAGTAAGAACTGAAATCCAGCTTAGAGGCACAATTATTGTCTTCATCCCTCCACCTCTGCAACAGGAAAACATACACCAATTAAAGTAATCAAGCTTCCCCAAAAGAAAAAAGGATAAAAAGGTACTTTACTAGTTACTGTAATTACTCAAAAAAATCTTTTTACCTTTATTAATATCATCATAGCAGCCAGTACAGACTCTTGCCTCCTTCTCCATGTACTGTAGTTTGCATTTTCGTTTGCAACAGCCACCACAAAAAACCTGGATCAGAAAAGGATTGATTGAAATACTACAGACATATTGTGGGGTCTACAATGGGACAGCAATTAGAACACTCTTCTGGGAAATACACTTGTTTCATTCTAACCCATCTGTAACCTTGTACTGAAGCCAGGACAAAAAAAAAACAACAACCTGCGAACAAAACAACAAACAGCAACAACTCAGAGGGCACAACTGACATTGTATTAAAATTGTTCTCTGGGGTGATGAGAAGAATTCACAGGGCCACACCATTGGTACCTGCCAGCAGACTCCAGCCTTTACGAAAGGTCTCCTGAAACCTTGATCTGACCCTTCTACCACTGACCAGAGTTCAGTAAGTGGAAAGAACACTTTAAGTCTTCTACACTCCCAATCACCTTCAGGGAAACAAAGTGGTGGATCAAGGGGAAAGAAAAAAACAAACAGTGGAGACAGCAAAAAACCCCCAAGTTACTACAAGTGAACTCCTTTAAAAAGGAAAGGTCACTGTCAAAACAGTAATAATTGATGGATGCACCATGAGCTCAAAAAAGAAAGTATTTGAAGTGGTTCTGCATTAGTGCCACAGGTAATTTACCTCAACTGAAAACAGGCATGCTCAGTACGATGTTAACAATGCAACGGAGGAGGACTAATTGCTAATCAGTTACAATCCATCTTAGGCTTCACAGGCTAAAGCAGCTCAATCCTCTGCAATGGGTGTTCTCCTCATGCCCCTGGTGACACCGGGACCCGCAGAGGATTAATCCTAATGCACCCAAGTGGGAAAGACAAACCAAGGGACAGGGAAAGGAGGTGGAGATGGGGCTGCTGAGAGAAGGAATTGATGCTGGCTGAGCTGGGAAGAGGCAGGGCACAACAGACAGACAACTCAGCAAAGGGACTGCAAAGCTGTTTGGCCTCACAAGGGCTGCACTGGGAGACAAAGAGGGGACCACCAGCCCCACCCTGCCCTCCAGCATGGAACCCAGAATCCATCAGTGCTGCCAATTTCATGGGTGAAAAAACATGTGGGATCGTAGGAATGTATAAAACTGTCTTCCAGTTTAGTCCACACAGGACTGTGAATTCCTACTGGATTCCCCTGTGGCACAAGTGGCTGAAAACACAACACACCACAGCTTCACAAGGAATGCCTGGGGGTTTTCTAAGACTAAAAATTCCTGAAAAGACAGAAAGTCTGGCAAAAATTTAAGCTACTGCAATCAGAAAAGCTATGCCAGAGTTACAGCTGCACAGCACTGTAGCATCTGTGAGGCTGAGGTGACCCACACTGTGCAGCTTCCTGTAAATAAAACCAGTATTTACACTTCCTTGGAGCAAGCTGAAGGGACTCAGATCTATTGAGTGCTCTCCTAATGAACAGACTGTGATGCTTCCTCTAATTACACGGTTGTTTGGCCAAAAGCCCCTCCCTCAGCACATCAACAGCTGCAAATAGTGCTGTGCAGTGAAGGGTCTTCCATCCCCATCTCCACACAAGGTACAAGGAACTTCACATAAAAGGTTCAGGAGGAACCCAAAGTCAGTCAAGCATTAGGACTGAAGTGAAACCCACTCTGAAGAATGGCACTTTAAACCACCACAGAACATCAACAGGATATTCCAGCAGTAAGTTCAGTGAGCTCTGGGCTGGCACAGTGAGTTCTCCGTTTCCTGGCACTCAGACCTGGATTTTAGTTCACACCCACTGCAATTGACGTAAAAAAGTGCCGAGTTTTGAACACACAGTGCTAGAAAAGAGGTGGGGAAAAAAAAACTACCAAGCCTCTCCAGATCTTCTTAGCACTGGGATGCCAAAGTTAGTGCTGACACTGTCTTTGCTCTGCCTCCTCATCCCTAAAGCTCACAGAGCAACAGTGAACAGTAAGTTCATTAGTATTGAGAGTATTTCCATTTATGCACCACCACAAGTGTAAGGCACAGCAGCTCCCAGGGGAATTCTGAATTCAGGGTAAGATGTGGCATCATTTACCCACTGCACAAGACCGTGGGCTGAAACAAGTTCTGCAATTACTTGCTTTGTCACACACTTTTCCCCTGAGATGACTTCCCTGGAAAATCACACATCTGAACACCCAGGACAGATTTAGGGTATGAATCCTTTGGATTGGTGCTGCTGTTACAGGTCCTAATGGAATGCAATCCTCACAGGTTGATGGACAGTGTCCCACAGATAACATAACCACTTACCTGAATTCTCAGCATTATCTCAATTCTTTAAAACTTAAATACCTAACTTAACCTCTTTGCAGAGAGAGTGCTCAGGCATTGGAATGGGCTGCCCAGAGAGGGGGTGGATTCCCCATCCCTGGAGGGTTTT
>JAWWLZ010000094.1:7742050-7756110 GCA_035041345.1 Poliocrania exsul | reverse complement strand
TCCTGGTGTTGTGCACTGGTTTATGGCAATACCTGCTCAAACTGCCCCTTCCAAGACACCTGTGTTGGATCAAACATTCCAGCTTACTGAAAGGACAGTGTGGGGGGTTTTCTTTAGAATTTCATCAGAGTTTTTTACTATTTGCTTGTCTTTCAGGCTTTTCTTCCTTGTCCTTCAAATTCAGAGGCTTTCTTTGGAAATTCTATTTTGTGAAGCCCAGATGGAAAAGTCTATCCTTTCTGCAGAGCAGCAAAGGAGGAGGGGAAGGGGTGGGAGGTGGAGCTGGAGATGGAAATGGTGAGGAGCAGCAGAGAACCACTGATCTCTCAATCAGTGCATCAGCAGCTGAAGTGTGAGGCTTCCAGGCATCCTCTGGGGAGGAAGGAGCTGCTGCAGGCACGACCTTCTCTGTGGCTCAGAGAATGATCAAGTGTCTGGGGGGAGCGGGAAAGCCAGAGGAGCACTTTGTGCTGCTGAGGAGAGGGATCCCAGCCAGCAGATGCTGCAGCCACTGCTGCAGGGCTGTCAGGGAGGGTGACAGACCTCGGCTGAGAGGGGACACACTGAGCTGGGGCCATGTCTGCTGAGGACCAGCTGGACAAACCCTCTCTGTGTGTTCCAGGCTGCAGAACTGCTGTACTTCTGCTCTTTCTGCGATTGCTTCCCAGTCACTCTCAGGAAGGGATCAGATTTCCCACCCCACAAGCTCTAACTCCCTCTCAAACACTGCTGGATCATGAGGGTCTGCATTTTTAGTTTGGAGATGCTTCTTAGGAGCAGATACAGGAGCAGTGTGGCTGAAGGAGCAGTTTGCATTGTGTTGTGTAAGGAAGAAAGAAAGCTCAGTGCAAGAACTGCTGAAGGGCTGAATTTCTACCCTGTTTTGTGCCCATGGCTGCACTGGCAGGGAGCAAAATGGGCTGGAGTGGCTCCCTGGGAGGGAGAGAAAGTTGGCAAATGTGGGTCCTGCCCTCCCTTCCTTGTGACCTCAGGGAGTGCTGTGTCCTGGGAGGTGCTCAGGGAACAGGTCCAGCCTTTGTTGAGACAAAATGTTTTGTGCCTCCTTTCTCTGAGCCTCCAGCTATCTCTGCTCTTCAGAAATTAACTTACTGATATTTCTGCTACAGCAGAGCCTCTGCCATAGACTAGCAGCCTGCTGTCCCACTGTGACAGAGCATGTCCCCAAGGAGCAGAACTTCCAGTTCCAGCAGAAGACACGAGGGAGGAGCTCAGGACACACAGATCTCTTAGGCGGACCAGAGGACACAGTGTGAAAGGTGGATACAACAAAGAAATACAAAGAGCTGGTAATCTTCATGGCTTTTGAGGGATGCAGACATATTTTGTTTCATTTTGTGTTTGGTTCACTCGAAGCCCACGGTTCTCCCCAGGGTTTAGCTCAGAGTAACAACAGTGGGATGTGGCTCAGAGGCTTCCTGTGCCTTGGAGGGCAATGTTGGAGTGTGCAATTACCACTGAAGTTTGCAATTACAAATATCAAAGCAATTACCTGATCTAACAGAAGACTCAAGGTCTGATGGGTTCAGCTTGGGGTCTGGAAGCTGACCTAGCCTTTGCATCTCCTGAAGGAGATCCTGGATCCATGAAATCCATTGGAAAGGAATACAGAGGATGCTGGGTCACTGTCTGCCATGGGAGGGTGACTCACTGTGAGCTCCCACACAGACAACCCAAAGCACCAGGCAGGGGAGGGTGGGTGGGCAGGGGGGTCACAGCGAGTGTCACAAGAGGTGTCATCCCCTGTTAAAGCTCTTGGTCTTCCAAGGTTTTGTATTACTAAAGAGTTGTGAGTTGGTGTTGGCAGCTCTGAACTGGTGTCCAGAAGATTCCCTGTCTTCTGTCATTCTGTTTTCCTGTGATTTCTGTCACTTTCAGGTAAATGGAGGATTTAGAGACTAACCTAATCCAGACACGAAAAGCATGTAGAATAGAGCAAATGGTGGCAAAATGGCTTCACCGCTCGCGGGACAGCGCACCCAGGTGAGTGTGGGGTTTGTGGGAGGAGGGTCTGGTCACCTTCGATCAGGGACAGCACAGGTCTGTTCCCAACGAACATGGGCTAGCACAGGCTGCAGGTCTTACTCAGCCTTCCCATTATTCTTGGAAAATACGCCTACAGTAGTCCCTAGAGAAAGGAAAACAACAGAGTTTTTAAGCAACCCATTGGTTTCCAGGGACAGATGCTCCTGCTTTCCTCCACTGTGGTTTTGTGAGGGTGAATCATAGCACCACTCCTTGCAAAACTTGGCCTTCTTGGAGGTGGGGTCCTGCTTGTCTTTGTCTCTTACCAAGGGCCTGTGTTTTTGGGCACAACTGGCTTGCATTTCCTAGGGATGGATCCCCATCCATGGCTGCTTTCCTTCCCTTTCCCATTACTCTGATGCCAGCAGAAGCTCAGGGGAGGATTTTCACTCCCTGCCCTGCTGGGTGAGGTACTGCTGCTGCCTGTGGATGGAGATCATGGAGCAATTCCCCTGTGTGACCCCTGGGCTGAGATGACTGAGAAGCTGTGGTTACAGCCACTCAGATGTCCTCAGGTTTTTCTGGGTCCTGGGAAGATGCTGTTGCTGCAGAGGGCAGAGCTGGGGGCCCAGGGAGTGCCACCCTCGCCGTGCAGCATCACAGCCCGTGAAGAGCAGGGATGTGTGTGGGTCCAGGTGCCTTCAGCAGGATGTCCCTGGCTGTATCACATTCCCTTGCAGCTCCTGGCCCCGCAGGGGCAGCGTGTCTGCCATGGACAGCCCTGGGGACAGCAGTGTCCCCTCCTCCAGCCGCGTCAAACTCACCGTCACCGTGTACAAGGACCTGGTGCTGCAGCACTTTGGCTTCGAGATCTGCCCAAACCTGCCCCTGACCATCGCTTCTGTCACTGCAGGTGAGCACTGGGGCTCCTCCCTGCAGTGTGGGCTTGGGACAAACTCCTGCCAGGTGTGTATGCTCTCTGAGGTTCCCGTGTGACCCTTGGGCACTGAAGGCAGGACTGGGGTGCCTGTGGCACACACTGAGCTCAGACATCTCCCAGTTCCGGTGTCCCCACGGGTCCTTCTCCTGCCTGTGCTTGCTGCTGACCTTCCTGCTGCAGAGAGCAAAGTCCTTCCTGGTGTTTTTATTGTGGTGCAGAAGAAGAACTCAATGTGATCTCAGAGAATTAATGTTACTCCGCTGTGGCCACAGTGACCTGTTGCTGAGCAGACTCTGGGCTTGCAGCTCTGTGACAGGGACAGTTTCCCTGCCGGTGCAGGCACTGCTGAAGTTGTGCAGATCTGCTCCCCCAGCTGCAGAAGGCAGGGATGTAACTCTGCTTTTAGGGGGTTGGGGGTTTTGACTCAAAAACTGTGAATCTATTTTTTATTTACCTTTTATTTTTTTTAACGGGCACACAAAAACACTGAGGTTTTACCTGTTGGTGTGAGTGTGGCAGCCAGAGAGACACTGTGCCCGCTGCCTGGGGTGTGGCTGGGGCTCTTCTGCTGGCCACCTGTGTGGGCTGGGGGATGTCCCCTCTGTCACCTCCTGCTTCTCTTCCCATGGGAAACGTGGCAAAATTGTCTGAGTCTTGGGCTGTAGTGGGGAAGGAGGTTTTCTTTTGTGTTGTGCTTTTCTTTTTTCTAATCAGTAGGAATAAACATTTTACTAAAACTGAGGCACAGAGAAACCTTCCCTCCCTGTTGGGAGCCAAGGCCTGTGTTTGGCTGGGTTGTGTGGGGGCTGTGACAAGGGGACAGACACAGGCAGGAGTGGTTTTCCGTGGGGCGGGGGGAAGCCTGGGTGGGGGGCACAGACACAGGCAGGGGCACACAGGCTGGCAGCAGCACCTGTGCCCTTCAACCCCTTTTCTTTTGCCACCCAGAGGCAGTTCCTGAGGGAAGGAGGTGCTGGGAGGGAAGGGGAGCTCACAATGCGCTTCCATGGGCATGCCTGGTGTGGATGTGGCAGGTGGGGACATGCTCAGTGGTGGACCTGGCAGTGCTGAGTTAACAGTTGGACTCAATGATCTTAGAGGACTCGTGGATCTTAGAGCCCGTGATTCCCGGTGGGAGGACTCCTGACTAACACTGTGGGTTGCCCACAGGCAGCACGGCCGAGGGGAAGCTGCAGCCGGGTGACCAGCTCCTCCTGATCAACTCCAGGCCAGTGGATGAGGTGTCCGTGGAACGAGCAGCCAGCATCATCAGGTGTGGTCTCACTCCTGCCCAGCTGGGCCAGAGGGGCTGTGGGGCCACCCCTGCTGACCAGGTGTCTGTTCCAGGGACACTGGCGATGAGCTGCTCCTGACTGTTCTGCGCTGCACGTCGGTGAGTGACCTTTCCTCGGCACCCTGGCACCCCTTGGCACAGTCCTGGGTGTGGGGGAGCTGGGATGGCACCCCACTGAGGGGCTCCTGACACTCCTTTGGGGGATGCAGGCAGGTCCTGTTGGGATGGGAAGCTGTGCCCAGCCCACTGAGGGGTTCCTGACCCCACTTTGGGGGATGCAGGGAGGTCATTATGGGATGGGAATCTGTGCCCAGCCCACTGAGGTGTTCCTGACCCCACTCTGGGGGATACAGGCAGGTCCTGTTGGGTTGGGAAGCTGTGCCCAGCCCACTGAGGGTGCCTGGAGCAGTCCTGTGTGCTGGGGCTCTCTGGGCCCTGGGGACCCCTGGACACGATGGCAGGTGCCGTGGCAGTGGGCTCAGCATTGCCCCTTGGTGCTCCTTGGAAACTCATGAACTTTTTCTTCTGAGTGCTGGAAAAACTCATCCCGTGTTCTCCAGGCTCTGCCTAGTTAAGGGATGGGCTCTGGGTGCAGACTGTGCTTTGGGAGCACAAGCAAAGTTGTACTGTGAAGTTTTGGTCCTGATTGCCCATCTCTGCAGCACAGAAGGAGGCACTTGGTGCCGGCAGGATGTGTTGTTATCCACATGGATTTCAATGTGTGTAAAGGCTGAGTTGCAAAGTAAAGTCAGAATCTGATTTCTGTGCTGCTTGTGGGGTGTGACAGTGGCCCAAGTGTGATTCCACACAGATCACCCCCTCTCCCCCTGCTCCTCTGAAAGCATTTCTGGAGTGCTTGTCATTTGTTTGGAAGTCATTTTTGGTTTGATTTATTCTTAAAACAAGAGTGATGTTTCTGTCAGAAGTTACTAGAGCTCTTAGGCTTGAGGTTTCTTGGCTTTTAAGGAAAGGTACATGAAAGAGAAAATCTTAAATATATTTATCCTGCCCAAAACTTCCCAGGTATAGGCATTCAACAGACACACACATCCAAAGTAACCAGAAAAACTTTAGGCAAAACCATTTAACAGTGGCTTCCCCCTCCATTAATCTCATCTCCCTTGCCCAGCACATTGGCTGTCGGTCTGGCCAGCCCTGAGCTGACTGTGGAGGTCAAGGGAAAAATTAGAGTTGGTTATGCAAGACCTGAAAGCCTCCCCAAAGCTGAGAAATGCAATGCCTTTTCAGAGAGAAAAGGGTCTGGGAAACCCTTCACGGGATTTGGAGCTCCCCTCACAGGCCCTCAGGGCTTTGTTGAGAAGCAAGTGGGGCACAAGCCCATTTCTGTGTATTCGTTCTCAGGTCACTGTGAGGACATCTCCAAACACAGCCATGGCTGGTGCAGGGTTTGGGGGTGACTCTTGCCCTGCTCTGAAGGGAGCTCAGAGCTGAGAGGTGACACCTCCCACCCCCAGGTACCCCCTCTGTGGGGCTGGGCTGTGACCCCTCGGGGCAGTGCAGGGCGTTGTACTCTGCACACCCTGGTGGGCTCTGTGAGGTCTGGACATGCACAGAGGCTCCTCCTGACTCCCTTCCTCTGCCCCTGCCATGTGTCCTCGGAGCTGTGGCACTCCGGGAGGCACCAGCACCCCTGACAGTGTGGGACTGGCTCTGCCTGGGAGCCACTCAGGAGGATGCTGAGGGATTCTGCCTCTGCTCTCAGCGAACATCGAGCTGTACAGAGGCAGGGCATTTGCACACAGGGACTCAGTGGTTCCTCAGCTCATGCAGTGTCTTGTGAGCTTGGTAGGACCCTGTCACAGTGAGGGCAAGGTTGTGTGACAACAGTGCAACAAAGCTGGCTTTGTGACCTTGGGCAGGTTTCTGAGTGGTTTGCAGTGTGACAGTGCACTCTGGGAAGCCCAATGGAGCTGGGACACGCTGCTCACATGGCTGTGGTGTACTGGGAGGGGTCTGCCCTCACTGCCAGGCTCTCTACAGGTGTTGGCTCAGGTGTGGCCCCACTGCAAACCAGCTCGTGTCAGATCCACAGTCATTCTGGGAGGCTGTGGCTGCACTGCAGGAAGGGGGAGACCCTGAGCACAGCAGCTGGTCCCTGTGCCGTGACACTGGGAGTGTGTGTGGCATGTGTCCCCTTGCTGGGCAGCCAGGGTTGGGCTCAGCACCTGCCCAGGCAGGTCAAAAGGGACTGGGGCAGGGCTGGAAGCTGAGAGGGTCCCCAGAATGTGTCTCCATGTGGGCAGGAGGCAGCACTGGGAGGGTCCCAGGGCGCTGGGTGACCCTGTGCCCTGCCCACGCCGGGGGCTCTGCTCCTGCCAGAGCTGCTGCCCTGACCCACCCCCTCTGTCGCTCCAGGGAGGGCCCAAGTCGTCGTTTCTCACGGAGGAGAAGAGGGCGAGGCTGAAGACAAACCCCGTGAAGGTGCGGTTTGCAGAGGAGGTGCTGCTGAACGGGAACGTGCAGGTGAGGGGACAGGAGGGACAGGGGGCACAGCAGGGACAGAGGGGCTCTGCCACGGGTTGTGTGGCTGGGACTGACTCTTCTGCTCTGCCCTGAACATGGTCCAGGCTCCTGCTCACAGCCACTGCCTGAGTGATCAGAGGGAAGCACTGGCACCTCTGGAGTGTTTTGTCTGTGACGTGCTCACTTGGACTAATATAAAATACCTGCACGCACTACTTCTGTCCTGTTCCACCACCATTTCACAGCTGCAGGAGGCAGTTGTCATGTCTGGAGGTGCTAATCCATCTGTGGTGAACCTACACTGAGGTTTGGGCACAACAAATCTTGCCCCTAAAGCTGACAGGTGAACACTGATGTGTGTGCCAGGCTTATGTGCTTCTGGACTTGCTGGGGTGTCCCCTGGTGGGGTGACCCCTCCCAAGGACAGGGCACGCCATGGTCAGAGGGTCTGCTGCTGGTGACTTTGCTCTGCTGTTAAGCGTGACATGTCCTTGAGCTGGTAGGGTGGAAGTTGTTGTCTTACCCCTGAAGAGGTTTCCACAGAGCACCCACAGCTCCCTTTGTGCCTGACCCTCTGTAAGGTGAGCCAGGGCACAGCTGCCTGGAGGGTGCTGCAAACCCATCAGGCCATTCCTAGTGCTGGTAGGAGACCAGCTGTGTTGGTGTGGGTCTGCCTGTCTGGGTCTGCCTGTAGCAGAAGAGACAGTGCTTGTATCTTCCCCAAAGTGTGAGCAGCTCCTGAATGTTTCCTTATTGTTCTGTGTAACTTACTGAGCTCAGTGGGGTGGACTGGGCTCAGCTGGGACTCATCAACTCTCTTGAGTTTTCTTTTTTGCCTCCAGAATGAAAAAATTCAGTGGTCAAAATTCCCCACTGACATCCCTGCTTTTTGGAGCTGTTCAGTGATCCAGGCCTGACCTAACCTTGCTTCCCTGCAGTGATGACAAACCACCAGCTATGCTCTATTCCCCCTCCCTTCCGTTCCTACCACGCTGCTGCCAGGTGGGATGGCCCTGCTGCCAGGCTCGTCCCTGCCCGTCCAAGGGCTGTGTCCTCATCCCTCAGAGGTTGATGACATGTCCCTCTGGGGTCTTGCCAAACACAGAGTCCAGGTGCCAGACCCTGCTGTGGCTGGGAGGGGTGACAGAGGCCACTGAGCTCACCAGGCAGGAATAGGGAAGGGGAGGACGTGCTATGGGAGTGGTCCCAGGCAGAGATGACTGAGAGGTGCTGGGCAGGGCTGGCTGTGGGATACAGGCAGACCTGGAACAGCCAAGCAGTTCCTGATCATCTTATAGCTGGGAGTTCCCACCAGTGTCTCCTGGAGCTTCCATGGAGCTGTGCCAGCCAGAGCCTGGGCACTGGTGTCACAGCCCATGGAGGTCTCAGATCCCTGCCAGTCACTTCCTGATTGAAAGGTGGGTCTCAAGGGGCCTGGAGAAAGGTCTTCAGAGATCTGAAAAAGGCAGTGCTGGAGGGGATGCTGCACTTCGTGCCCCCCACTCCAAGCCTCTGTCAGCATCTGCTGAGCTAATCATTCCTCTGCAGGTGCAGAACAGGGACACAATCAATGTACAGTTTGTTGTTTATTTAATGAGAACGTAAAGGCAGGAGAAATTAACTCGGGTGCTGGGGTTCCACTGGCTTTCCTTTTCACCAGCTGGATATGTACCCTGCTTTGAGTTGTAAAGTATTAGCACTGAGTAAGAGTAAATACATTTGTTGCATATTTATGACTTCTTTCTGGAAAAGCACTGTCTGCCTCAGCCCTGAGTGCTTTTGGGCTGCTCTGCCTTTCCCTGATGCACTAAGGCAGCCAAAATGGGTATTATGGCCCTGAAAAACTGCACAGCCTCCTGTTTCAGTAAATCTGCTGCTCTTGTCATCCTAATGGAGCATGGCTAAGTGATCCTTGTGGCGACGGGAAGGATCCCAGCGCTGCCTTCTGCAGCTGAAACCCGAAACTCTGGGTGGGGAACATAAATTGTTGATGAGCCTCAGTGCCGACCTGCCTCCGCTTTCCATGGGCTGGTGATGCAGTTCCATATCACTGAGCCATATGCAAGAGCCAGGTCCCTCAGGACCCTCGGATCAGCACCAGGCAGTGTGTTATTGGCAGCTGTAACTCAGGGTGGATCAGCCTTGCTGTGGACAGAACAGCGTGGGCACAACTGCTGAGGCTTTCAGGGTTACTTCATAGTAGCCTCTGACAGACTGAACCAAAGGAGAGAAACCCTGCCTGGGTGTTCTGGCTGCATAATTGGGTCTGACCCAGAGAGTGCTGATTATTTGTATATGAATCTCTGTGCAGATGTTAAGTTTTGCTGTGTGCTGGCTGTGCAAGGCCCTCTCATGTGATAACTGTGGCTGTGGGAGCACCCAGAGGAAATGTATAGCTGGTATAAAACGGTATTTCTATCCTGGAACTGATGGAGGACCCAAAGCCTATCAAGGATGTGATGTGTTCGTACAGTTTAGCACGGAGGAGTTAGACCTTGGGGTCAGGAATACCAGCAGTGTCCTCTCTTTTTTCTCAGTGGTGACTGTAGGCAGCTCGAGCCCCACCAAATGGGGAGGGGAGAACAAGGAAGAGATTCAGAAGTGGTTTATGTTTGCTCTGGCAGCACATCCAGAGTGTGTGGGCTCTGTATCGGGAGGGACAGAGGCTGTGAGATTTGTAACATGTAGCACGGCAAATGAAAGAGGAGATTGTCTTAGAAACACCATTCTTCACCTTGACACTGTTACAAGTAGATGAAGCTTTGAGACTGGAGGAACATGCTGGCCCAAGGATGTGAGGAGGACGTGCTGAGTAGGAAATCCAAGGGCAGAGGAGTAAAACTGCTCAGCATTGACCAACCAAAGGAACAATGCTGGAAATGGGAAGAAAGGAGCAGATGACCTTTACTAAAGCGTTGGGGTGGAGGGCTGGAAGGTGGAGCTCCAGGCAGCCCCACGGGGAGAGCGGCCAAGTCCCCAGGTCCTTCCTGGGGCACCCAGCTGAGCTGCTCTTGTTCTGGGTGTCCTCACCTTTTCCATGCATTTGGAACCTACCTCAGGATATTTTGGTGACATCACCTGCTTTTTAGGAAGTCCCAGGGCACAGATGTCAGGGGGGCACTCAGTGAAAGTGCCACTGTGTGTTTGTCTGAGTCCCACAGAGTTCCCATGGCCGTGGGGGAGTGGAGGGCGTGGGCAGTGCCTGGGGTAAGCTGTGGCTGCTGCCGGTGGGATGGTGTCGGTGTGGGAGTCTGTGCTGCCTGTGCTGGAGGTTTGGAAGCTGCCTTTTCTGTCAGGCACTGCTGCTTTTCAGTACTGAGCAGGGAAGATGCCTGTCCATTGTCAGTGTCTGCTGGATCCCCCTGTTCTGTGCAGGACCCACAGGACACACCTGGCCATGCTGTGGCACGGGCTGGAGTGTTACAGTAAAGGCTCTTTTTCCCTTATTCTGTGCCAGAAGGGTAATCAGGGGAGTAAAGGCTGGTGCCAAGGCAGAGAAGGATTGTCCTGGATGCCAGGATTTGCTGTGCCAGGCAGAGCAGGTGGTGCCCCAGGGTGCAGCTGCTGCTCTTGTTCTGCAGGGGAGCTCCCTCCTGTGCATGCCCAACGTCCTCAAGGTGTACCTGGAGAATGGACAGACAAAGGCATTCAGGTTCGACAGGAGCACCACTGTGAAGGTAACAATGCTTGGCTGGCTGCTCCCACCACCCCAACCCAACCCATCAGCAAAGGAGAATGCAGGAGACTTGCAGTGTCTTGCTTACACTGACCAGCTGGTGGGAAGGCGATTCCCTGGTGCTGGGCACGCTGGATTTTCCGTAGTCCAGCCTTGTTCCTGCCCTAGTGACAATATTTCCTTGTGGATACACGGACACTGATCAAAACCTTCAGGTGGTAGAGTGGCACCTGAGGGAATGATCCTCCTGAATGAAGAGAGATCTTCCCTCAGGTCGCCTCTGCTCGGGGGCATCACGGACACTTTGCCATCGTTCTCCTCAGAACGTGGTGCTGCTCCCAGAGCCATCGTTCCAGCCCCTTCCATAACTGCTGTGCTCACGCACAGGCTCACACACACTTCCAGTTCTTCTAGCCTGATCTTCATCACTGCTCAGTGTTTCTGTTGGACTTGAGCAGGTCTGCCCATGCCCAGTGGTGGAGGATACCCAATGTCCTGCAGCAGTGCAGGTGCTGTGGGACAGACACACAATGGGTGGATGTTCTGGGGCCAACAGGCGGACAGAATAGTAAGGGAAAAGGCAAAGAGCCTTTACATACCGTGCAGAAAAAGCTTTCCTCAAAAAGGAGGAAATGATTGTCTAGTTCATCCAAGCTTCACAAAACCACCATGGCCTCTCAGGTATGTAAGTGTCTATTTACAGGGCAGAGAAAAAGAAAATGGTGAAATAAAGCAAGGAGGTGGGAAGGAAAAGGGAGGTGAGTTGTGAAGTGAGATCTGAATGCCCATCCACAAGGGTTTAATTTTTAAATGATGGATTAGCTCTTCATCTTTGACTTGAGCTTCTCAGCTCAGATCTGAAACAAGTTTTTTCCAGTTTTTCAGTGCATCCCACCAGAAACACCCAAATGGGTAAAAAGCTTCCCAGGTTAGGTGTTTCCAAATGTTCCTCTCCTGTCTTAAAACTCAGGTGAGTCGAACATTTATGTTGCCTCAAGAGACTTGAGTGAGTCCAAGGGCTTCTGTTTCCAGTTGTGCTCAATCAAGCCTTATGTGACTTTTTCTGTTTGCCAAAATAAACATCATTATTTCCATAACACTTAGTATACTGACAGAATTCTCTATTACAACTGACACCCCAGTTTCAGTCAGATTTGGTAAGATTATTACAATTATGCTCTCAAATTCTTGTTTATTGGAGGGAAGAAGTATTTTTTACCAGTTCCTTGTAGTTTTCCCACAAATCGTAGAATCCCAGCATGGTTTGTGTTGGGAGGAACCTTAAAGACCATCCAGTTTCAGCCCACTACCATGGGCAGGGACACCTTCCACTAAACGAGGTTGCTCCAAGCCCTGCCCAGCCTGGCCCTGTGCACCTCCAGGGTTGCAGCATCCATGTCCAAAGCATTGTAGAGTTCTAGAAAGCCGGAATAGTAAGCAGCAAACATTTGGATCAAGGGGGACAAAAGCGCTCAACAACATCCAACTGAAAACTGTAGAACTTTGAGTGCAAGGCAGCTCATGACAGGCAGCTCCAGAAGACAGATTGGATGCCTGTGGCACCTTGGAGTTTCCATGTTGCTGGACCCTTCCCATGCCAAGGTGCAGCCTCCCTGCACTGGCACCCTGACCTGCTGGGATGTCTGTGCTCTGTTTGTCCGTGCTTCCCTGCTCCTCTGCAGTCCTGCAGGCTACACAATGACACCCTCATGGTGTGTGGGTGTTGCCCAGCGCTGCCCCTGAGCTGTGTGTGCCCCTGTGCCCCTGCCCAGGACATCGTGCTGACGCTGCAGGAGAAGCTCTCCATCCGCAGCATCGCCCACTTCGCCCTCGTGCTGGAGGAGCAGTACAGCCTGGCCAAGATCCACCTGCTGCACGAGGAGGAGCTCATTGCACAGGTGAGCAGAGCCCCCCACATGCCCCATGGCCCTGCAGAGGGGCTCTGCCACCCAGGAGCAGAGGCCAGAGAGTGAGAGCCCAGCGCTGTGAGTGTCACCAGAGGTGTGAACCCATCCCCAGCCTTACCATCCCCTTCTGCCATGGCCTTCGCCCATATCCCTGGAGAATCTGTGCTTTGAGGAGTCCTGCCCTGGCTGGAGAGCCCACAGAGCAGTACCCATGGCCTGGCGTTGCTTGGACTGTGCAGAGCAGCTGTTGATCACATCCTTTGTGCTGCCTGTCTCATTGGCCGATCCACACAGGAG
This sequence comes from Poliocrania exsul, assembly GCA_035041345.1. Classification (NCBI taxonomy): domain Eukaryota; kingdom Metazoa; phylum Chordata; class Aves; order Passeriformes; family Thamnophilidae; genus Poliocrania; species Poliocrania exsul. The sequence continues at coordinate 7,743,529 of JAWWLZ010000094.1, read as the reverse complement.
TGTTTGAGCCTCAGAACAGCCTGAAAACAGCTCTGCACCACCTCACTATTTACAGTTCCCCAAACAGTCAGAGAATTCACCCAGCAAGGGGCCACATTGATTAAATTGTGACTCAATGGTTCATGTCCTGTCAACAGGAGGTGAGCTCCTGTCATTCTGCTGCCCTGGCAGTAATACTGGGCTTATCCAACTTGTGAGGAAGTGCCTGCTCAGGTCTCTCAGCTGTGCTGGTGGGTGTGTTGGTTGATGACCCACCGTGCTGCTGAAGGGTTCATGGAATCATACACAGAATATCCTGAGCTGGAAGGGGCCCACAAGGAGTGCTGAGTTCAAGTCCCTCAGTGCTGACACTGTCAGACCACTGAGCACACATGCCTGAGGATTTCACTGTGCAGGATTTGCCCAGAATAAAATATGCTGATTTATTACTTGGAGTCTTACCATTACAGTGATGATTCAGGGGTCTGTTTAGGGCTGCTGTGCCTTGTGACTGAGCTCCAAAGCAGAGCAATTTGCCCCTTCCCCTGCTGCTATCACATGGCCCCAAAGCCTCTGTCCTGGTCACACTGCAAGCATATGGGATCAGTGGGTATTTAATGAAGTGTTGCTCTCAAAGGGCTTCCAAGCTACTGCAGGGAGAAGCAAAAACCAGATGAACAATCAGAGATAAAATTACAAGCAGTAGCAAAGTCTCCCTGTGTTTGCCATCCCCTTGCCAGCAGCTTTAAGGGATTCCTGTGGATTTGCTCACTGTGCAGTCAGGGAAGGAGGGGTGTGGTGTGATCCCTGTCTCTGTTCCAGGTGGTCCAGAAAAGAGAATCTCATGACTTCCGGTGCCTCTTCAGAGTATGCTTTGTCCCCAAGGACCCCTTGGACCTCCTGCAGGAAGATCCAGTGGCCTTCGAATACCTGTACCTGCAGGTGATACCAGGGTGTTCCATGCTTCAGAACCTCTTCCCACCCCATTCTCGTTTCTGCTTTAAACCACAGTGTGCCTGATTCGCTCAGCTGTACAGATGTGAAATGCAGAGCACTCAAAATCAGAGCATTTCAATTTAACTTGCCTTAAATTCCTGAATCAGCTTGTATGGTTGGTGACACCCTTAGCTGGATGCACAGTGTCACATCAGTGGTCTCGTCCTGAGTCCTTCCTGAGCTGACTCTGCTCTGTTTGCCCCAGAGCTGCAGCGATGTGCTCCAGGAGAAGTTTGCTGTGGAGATGAAGTGCAGTGTGGCGTTACGTCTGGCTGCCCTGCACATACAGGAGAGGATCTATGCCTGTGCTCAGCCACAGAAGGTGTCCTTGAAGTACATCGAGTAAGCTCACAGAGTTCTGTGTTCTGTTGTGACTAAGCCTGGAAAAAGGAGCCACCTAAAAGTGGCATTAGCTTGGTGTCTGCCTGGTGTTTGGCTCTGAATAGGAAACTGTCTGTGCCCCAAAGGGACTTCAGCCTCTTGGTTGTGCTGGTTGTTTAGGGC
>JAWWLZ010000094.1:7730424-7741716 GCA_035041345.1 Poliocrania exsul | reverse complement strand
GTGGCCTCACTGGTCTCCCTTTCCTTAATCTGCTGAACTAACTGAATAGCACAGTGAACACCTGAGCATGTCCTGAGGCAGAGGGAGGTTCTGATCTGTCACTGGGGCAGGGACTTGAAATTGCAGGTCTCTCACACAGTGATGGTCACACAAGCTGCTCCTGCCGGTGTTGATTGCAGTAGCTGGAGAGAGGGGGAATAATCACCAGCTTTGCCCAGGCTGCAAATCACTTCATCCACCAGAACCAGGCCGGAACTACCACATTTGGGCAAAAGTGATAGATCCTGTGACATAAAGGAATCTGGGGGGACATGACAGTGAGTGCTTTCACAAGCTGCAGGTGTGCTGTGCTGCGGCTGTTGGGCTGCACCTGCCCTAGAGAACCCCCAGCTTTAGGAACTGGTGATGAGCCAGTTATTAATCAGAGATATTGGTGTGGTGCCTCACTGTGCTGCCAGATGTGCCCAGCTGTGTGCAGGGAGCAGGGGCGAGAGGCAGCTGCAGTGCTTTCATCTCCCACGTATTTAATGCTTGGGCTGAATAAACCCCTCAGCACAGCTGGCCCATGTGTTTGGGTCCAGGGAGCTGAAATCTTGTCACAATCTTGTCACCCACGTAAGATGTATGTAAGGACAGAATCTCCATCCTCTGGGTAGTGACGGGAGATTGAGACCATCTTGCTGACAAAGCTTGTGAATAACCTCCTGTAAAACCATGTGAAAATGGGCATTCTGCATGAAAATGCATGTTCAGTCCCTCTCTGGAGCCGGGGGAGGTGCAGGTGGCAGAGAATTTGAGCAGGGAGGCCTGCAGGTGTGTTACAGCCCCACGAGGTTGTGCGGTGCCTTTGCCCTCCTCTGCCCTGTCCTGTCCTGTGGTGCTGGGGGACAGCTTGGTCGCTGTCCCCTGTGCTCCCTTCCCCTCTTCCTGGCAGGAGGGACTGGGGAATTGAAAACTTCATCTCGCCCACGCTGCTTCGGAACATGAGAGGGAAGGACATCAAGAAAGCCATCAGCTACCACATGAAGCGGAACCAGGTGCTGCTGGACCCTCGGCAGAAGGTAGAGTGTGACCCCCGGGCCATGGTCCTGCCAGGGTGGCAGCAGTGTCTCTGGGGACCAAAGAGGGAGCTTCCCTCCTCCACAGGTCTCCTCCTCCCTGTGGGGGAGGCTTTTCTCTGGCCTTTCTCTCCCCTATGCCCACTCTCCCCCATTTTCCTGTGTTGTGTGTCCCACTGCAGTTTGCTCTGGGATGCCCAGTGGGCCATGTGGGGTGGTCCTGGACACCCCTGTGCCTGTCCAGACTGAGCTGGATGTGTTGGTCAGATCCCCAGTCCTGCATGGATGTGTTCCAGCCTGCAGTGCCTGTTTCTAACTGGTGTTTCCTCTCTTGCTGAATGAAGCACACACTCACAGCAACCCAGGTGCGCCTGAGCTACCTGCAGATCCTGGGAGAGCTGAAGACATACAGTGGGAAGATCTTCAATGCCACCCTCATGGTATGAGCTGTTAATTTCTATCATTGGCTTTGGTGTGCTGTCCTGCTGGTCACACTGCTTCTCCTTGTCCTGAGACACCATGGTAAATGTTGGCAAGGGGTTCTGCTGGGGTAGCTCAGCACAGTCCCACTGAAGGGGGTAACAGACCAGCCTACATGATAGTGAAAGCTGTGACTCTTGCTCTTCAGATGAGCCCTGTCTATATTTGTGTGTTGTAAAGTACTCAAGAAATCTGGGAAGACTTCAAAAACTCTTGAAAAAATACTGGAAACACTTAAACCTCACAGTAAAAAAAAAGCTCTTCTTTCTTCACAAGAGGTTTCTTTAACCTGTGCCCCTGCAGCTGCAGGACAGAGAGTCGTACGTGGCGCTGCTGGTGGGTGCCAAGCACGGGGTGAGCCAGATCATCAACAGCAAGCTCAACATTGTCACGAGCCTGGCCGAGTTCCCCAGCATCAGCAGGGTGGAGCTCAGCGAGGAGTCTGAGAGAGTCAGCACCGTCAAGATCTACCTGCAGGACCTGAAGGTCAGTGGCACTGCCAGGGCAGGACAGAGAGTACGGGGGGACAGTCCCTCACACCACCAGCTCTTCTCAAAATCTGACATTGAGCTGAGTGTGTGACCAGGACAAAGGGCTTAGGACAGACTTGGGAGGGAAAGCTCATAGGAAGGGAAAGAAAAGCTTACTGGAGAAAAGCAATTCTTCCTGCTCTCCTCCATCAAATGCACAAAAGCCAAGAAAAACAAATTTATCTTCTCTGTGCCTCCTGCAAAAACAGACTGAAGAGGGTTTGGGAGAGAGTGGGTGCCTTGTCACTGTGCAGCAGGTTCCTGCAGACTGTGGTACCAACTGTATTTGTCTATTCTAACACTTTTCTCCTCACCCCACCCCAAAACACCAAAACAAATAAACAGGTGCTGACTCTGCTGCTGGAATCAAACACTGCAAAGGATCTCGTCTGCCTCATCGTCGGCTACTACAGACTCTTTGTGGATGCAAACGGCTCCATATTTACCTGGGCAGATAAAAACCAGCAGCTGCACCGCGTGTCAGCTGAAGAAGGTTTAAAGAACGCAGCCTTTTTTTGCCACAGGCGGGGGGTGGGGAGCGGGTGGGTCCTCCAGCACCAGAGGTGTTATTCTTTCCTGGGAGCAGTGTCGTGAGGGCGCAGTAGCCCAGAGCTGTTCGGTGGCATCTGCGTTTGGTTAAGGCTGGAATTGATGAGGGCTTTTCCAGCCTTCGTGACACCGTGATTCTGTGATACGGGCACACTCGTGGGGGTCGGAAACTGAGGCTTGGGGCAAGAGGTCAGCTGGGGTCTGTCCTGCAGCTCCCCGGGGTCTTGCTCTGGGATAAAATGTCCCCCCAGTCCGGCTGCGCTTCCCCTTGTTGGCTGCCGAGCTGGGGAGGGCTGAGCCCCTTGGGGTCGGGGGTCCCCGGGACAGTGTCTGGCTGAGCCCCCACGCACGGGCCGAGCTGACAGGTGTATTTAAATCCCAGGGTACGAATCTCGGCCCTGCAGCGACTCGGAAGACTCCTGGGAGCTGGAATCCTCCTCGGAGCGTCGCGGCTACGCCCCGTCGGGCGGCGCGGAGGGGCAGGGGACGGCACAGTCAGGGGACGGCACAGCCCCGCGGAACGGGGGGGACACTGCCACGGACAGCACGTCCGAGGCGTCCGACTCGGCCAACTCCGAGAGCCGAGGAGTGAAGACAAGCGGCTCCAGCGACTCCATGGACGCGCTGGAGGAAGATGAGTTGGAGGCGTGTTCCTCCTCCAGGCCGGAGCTGTTCCAGTTCTACACCCCGACCGTGCAGGAGATGAGCAGCCTCGACGGCAGCTTCGTGCCGGTGTGTTCCGCGGGCAGCCCCGGCGGGGCTGGACCCCGCGACTACCTCTGCTTTCTGCAGGTGCCGCCGGGCGAGGGCGCGGAGCCCGCGGGCAGCCCCTCCGAGCAGGGCGCGGGGGGCACCGCGCTGGAGGCCAGGCTGTCCGAGATGGACACCATGGGCTACTACAGCCTGTGCTACGGCACGTCCACCGCGGGCGGGCAGGGCAGCGCCGCGGCAGCGGACCTCGTGCTGGAGCCGCCCCCGGGATTCGGAGACTCCAGCTCCGACGAGGAGTTCTACGACGCTGCCGACAGGCTCAGCCCTCCGGACATGCTGGCAGGTAAACCCACACCCACGTGCTGCAGGTCCCCTTCCTGCGGGATCACCTTCCAGCCCTTTGGAGTTTACCCAGGATTTTTGAAGGACCTTCAAACACCCACTGTCCACAAGTCACTCCTCAGCCAGGGTGGGGGGGATTTGCTATCACATCCAAGCGCTGGGTCTCAGGAAAAGTCAGTTTTCAGACGAGTACAGCGTTCTGGAATCTCAGCTCTTCCTCTGAGCTGAGGAGAGCCCAAACCTGTAAAACATTGTTCCCCAAGTTCAAAAGTCATGTTCCCATCGGGGATGTGTTAGGTAGCTGGATCAAGGATTCCTGAGGCTGAGCAGCTCCTCGGGCAGTGTATTTCCTCACAAAGGAGAGGATTCTTGGTTTTGGAGGAATCATCTCTGTCAGTATTAACTGAATCTCTTCAGAATTTGTTTTGTGCCACTAAGCAGTTTTGACTTTTGCGTTAGTGCATGGTCACTGTACCATGTTCAGACAAAAAACTGTCATCTCTGGAAGTTTTTATCATCTAAATATCCAGCTGGGAATTTCTGACCATGTTTCTATTCGATGATAAGCCCACAGGTGTGGGCAGTGCTCCTGTGGCTGCGCTGCTGTCACCAGATTTAACTGGGGAGTTAGAGCTGCATCTATTGTCAGGTGAAGTGACTCCATCACTCCTCAGAGGGGGCTGTCCAGGGCCCTCATAACTAACCCTGGGCTTTGCTCCTTGTGCCCGCAGACCCAGGCTTGACATCTGTGACACCAAGGAGGTGCTTGATCACGAGGGCTCTGGTGTTGGTGTCAGACATTTGTGTCTGTGATTCCGAGTCCTGTGCTGAGAGGTTTTTAGGCCTGCTGCAGACACATGTGGATATTCTACTGCCTGGGGCTATTTACTAATTTCCATGGTTTTTTTCTTGCCATCAGGCTACAATATGACATCCCAGGAGGGTAGAGGGAACTCCTCCTGCATCCCCAGGAGAACGAGGTGCTACAGCCTGGGGGAGGACCTGTCGATGGGGCAGACAGCGAGGGAGAAGCACAGGGGGGAGAAGGAGCTGACATATGCCAAGAGCCTGAGGAAGAGGAGATCTTTCCTGAAAACTGATTACACCTCTCAGGTCAGTTTCCCCTCAGCTCTCCCGGGCTCTCCACAGAGTTGCTGCTCCTGGCTGCCCACTCACCCTTCCTTGGAGGATGTGGGGAAGGACATGGACACGAAGCTTCCTCTGGCCAGCTGGGCCCAGAGGGACAGAGCTGGCACAGACCCCTGCCGTGATCCAATGGAGATGGAGCCTGACACCATGGAGACAAAGTCAGTGATGGAATGGGTGGCTTCATCCATTTCAGCTGTTCGCAGTCCTGGTGACCCGTGTGGGGAGGACGACGGCAGCGTCCTGCAGGTACAGCCCCCCGTGCTGTCCCTGGAGGAAGCTGAGCCCCCTCCTGGAGGACAGAGTGAAGCTGCCCAGGAAAGCTCCCCCCTGGAGACAGATCCCGGGGGGCTGAGTGAGGGGAGCTGCGTGCCCACCGGGGGCTGCCTGCCCTCAGGGGTGCTGCAGGAGCGGGGAGAGGGAGCAGCCACCCAGCACAGGGATGGAGCTGTGCCCCAGTGCTGTGGCCAGGAGGGGACCTGCCCCGCTGATGAACCTGCGCTGCCACCAGCAGCTCCTGGCCCCAGCGTGGCCCTTGCTCAGGAGGGGGCCGAGGGCCAGGGGCTGCTCCCGGCTCCCTGTCAGGAGAGCAGAGCTGATGGTGGCTGCTGTGCCGAGGGCAGTGGTGGTGGCCTCGTGTCCCAGGCGAGGAGCCCACAGGTGGTGAATGGGGATGCTCTGCGCAAAGTGCACGAGGGCCACGTGGGGTTTCCAGAGGCAGCTCAGCTCCTGGCGGACTGCAGTGCCTCGGGGATCCTCACCCGCCTCTCCTGGCTCTCCTTCGGGATGAGCACAGACCTGGCATCCCTCAGCCTGGCACAGGACAGGGGGGATGTCCCACTGGCACAGGACAGGGTGGATGTCCCAGCAGAGCCCTCGGGCTCTCACAGAACCAGTGGGTGCACAGGGGCCGATGCTGTCGGGAGGGAGACGCCGGTGTCCCCGGCAGGAGCAGGCTTTGGGCAGGAGCTGGTGAGCAGCCGTGGGCTGGGTGAGGGGGAGCCCAGAGGAGACACAGGGAACGTGGCTCAGCAGCAGCCACAGCCTGCACAGGTGTCTCTTCCCAGAGAACAGGCGGCCGAGGTGGGCAGGGACTCCTGCCTGGCTCCGTCTCCAGGGCTGTCCAACTGTGCTGGACCAGTTTCCCTGAGGAAAGGGGCAGGAGAAAATGGGGATGTGAGACACTCCTTCTTCTGCTTTAGCCACGAGGAGGGTGAGCAGAGCCCTGCTCGCCCCGTCCCGGCGCAGCCCCGGGGCTGTTCCCCGGCACGGAGCGCTCTGTCCCCACGGGGCAGTGACAGCTGCGGCTGCCGCCTGCCCTACCTCGGCTGCTTTCACCAGCCCGACCGGGGGGAGCACGACCCCAGCCCCGCCCCGTCCCTGGGGCCCCTCACCACGCCCCCACCCAGCAGCCTGCCCGGGACCCCCGTCGGCGGGTTCCCGGTGCCCCTGGCTGGGGGCGCGGCAGGGTGGGACCCCCACGTGCGGGCACTGGGGCAGCTGAAGGACCAGGCGTGGATGAGCCCTGCCGACTTCTCCCGCTTCCTCGCCTACACTGCGGAGCTGCAGGAGGTTGTGGGGAAGCTCTCTGGGAACCAGGCGACCCACCTGCAGGACCAGTGCTCGGAGCAGGGCGCGGACAGCAAGGGCGCCCTGGGCTGGGCGTCGCGGGCACTGCTGTGCAGCTGTCAGGCGCTGCTGAGCCCCGAGCAGCCGCTCTCCGACGTGCAGCGCGCACTCAGGGCCACCTTCGACCGCCTGGTGCACCTGGCAGTCACCTGCTTCCAGGTGACACACTGCTGGCGCTGCAGGCAGAGGCAGCGGGAGCTGGGGGCCGCGCTGGCTGATGTGGTGGGCTCCTACCAGGGGCTGGTGCAGGCTGTGCACCAGCAGCTCCACGGGCAGGGCTGCCCCGAGCTGGGGGCCAAGCTCCTTGCCCGGCAGCACATGGCGCTCTCAGCTGCCGTCTTCTGCCTCCTGCAGCAGTTCAGGGCACCCCCGTGGCTGTGACAGCCTCGGGGGGGACACTCGAGGGCACTGGAGGGGACAGAGCCCTGCCCTGTGCCCTCTGTCCACCTCAGACTCTCCCCCACGGTGACATTGAGCCCAGCAGCCCCAGCACAGCCACAGGGGGACACATCCTGCCAGAGAGGTGTCATGCCCAGGTGTGCTCATGGAGCACTTCAGGGTGTGTGTCTTTTACCTGGGGCTTGTCCCTCACCTCCCAGAGGGTGTGCAGGTGTCCTGTCTCCTGTCACCTGCGGGAAGGACAGGACCCTTCTGGCCCACCTTCCACCAGCCCCTGGCTCCCCAGGCAGGCTCTGGAGCAGAGGGACATCAAACCCACCTTGGCCTAATGTGAAGGACCCCAAGTGGCTTTGCCCTCCACCTTCCATGGCCAAGGGAATGCAGCAAACCCACTTTCCGTGAGGGCAGGAAGGGTCATCCCAGGCCAGGGAGGCAGTCCTGTCTCTCCTGCTGCTCCACTGCGGTTCTCGTGTCAGCAGCTCCTCTATTCCTGTTTGCTGATGTGCGAGACAGTCCCTGACCGAACTCCCACCCTGTGCAACTCACAGCTCTGGGTCTGCTAGAAGGAACCAGCAAGCCCCAACACCAAAATGCCACTGTCAGAGCTGTGCAGTGACCCTTCCACGGGGCATGGACCAGGTCCTGTCCTCTCTCCCACCAGGTGTGGCTCACCCTGGGGCAGATGTGAGCTGTGAAGGTGGTCTGGCTCTGCATCCCCTGAGAGGCAGCACCACAGTGCCCTCGAACTCGGAGGGGTCACCTCCACCTGCAGCTGCTGAGAGCACCCAGGGCACAGCCAACACTGACACCACAACACCCTGAGCCCCATCATGGGTTAACCAGGGGTTAACCCCTGGCACGTTCAAACACAACAGGCCCCCCTGCAGCCCCTCTGACAGCCTCACCTGGGCACAAGCTCCAGGTGTGTGAGAGGCTCTTGCTGTGAAAGAGAAATGAAAACTCATAACCAAACTTACCTCAGAAAACCTTCAGGTCCCGCTGCCAGTGGCCATGAGGCTCTGGGGCTCTTTTGGCAGCCATGGCTGAGGTAATGAATCAACACAGCTGCACCAAACGTGCTTTCTGCTGTGGCTGTGGGACATGCCACTGCTCTGTGCAGGTGTAGCCAAACCCAGGTACCTCCCAGCAGCACACACCTGTGCATGTCAGGTATGATGAGGTACCACACGCCAGTAACTGTAAAGGACACAATGGGGATCTAAACATTTTCTTTTAGATTAGATGCATAGGACTAGCTACAGGCTTCAGCAACTCACCAAGTCTTCAACTGGGTTTAAGTTGTTGGGACATGGTGCCCCTGCTCCCATCCCACATTATCCTGTGGGAACAGCATTGTCCTGTCCCACAGGAAGGGATTTTCCTTGCCCATAAGCTTTGCATCCCAACATCACCTTAGTCACTGTTTAACCAAAATGAAGGAAACACCTCAAAGCTCTCCTCCCTGTACCAGAACAAGTGTAGGTGCAGCAGTCAAAACAAACAGCTGCAAAGAAGCAAAACTGAATTCCTGTCAGTTTTTACTCAATCCCAGGCTCCACCAGCTCTTGTTCCCTGCTCAGGGCACAGAGATTGTCCAGTGTAGCACTGCTGAGGTAGAAGGTGTTGCTCTGACCAAGTCCTCACTCCGACCATGCTCCTGTGCACAGTCACGCCGGTGCCTCCTGCTTGTGCAGCTCCTCACCACAAAATAAAGAGTTTCCTTGGGCAGTGGTGTGCTGGGGTGTTTCCCTCTGTTCTGCTGCCTCTGGGAGCACGTAGCCCTTTCCAGCAGAGACTCCAGCCCTCAGGGCCGCCGGCCAGCTCCGCGTCTCGTAGTAGGTGCACAGGACGTCAAAGACTGTCAGAAGCAGAGGGGTGTTGAGTCACACACGTGCTGTGGCACCTGTACCAGCAGCTCTAACACCCACCAAACACCAGGGAGGGGTGACAGTTGGCCCACAGAGTCCCCCATGTAACACCTGAAGAGCCCAGGCTATAGACAGCCCACCTAGGGGCAGACAGGGATGAAGGAGGGGACTTCAGGGAACTCTTGGCAAAGTGGAGTCTGTGTCAACTGGAGCAAGATGCCCTTGGTCACTGGTTGACTGTGCCACCTGTCTGTGTGGCTGATGGTACTCCTGTATTAGGCCACACTTGCTGTGCTCCACCATCACTCCTGGGTGCCGAGACCCCACCTTGGGGCTACCCTGGGCACACAGAGCCCCCCAGCCACCTCAGGGGCAAGGAACTTTCTAGAGCTGGCCCAGGACATGAACTTCTCTGCAATCACCTTGCAATTCCACCTTGCAGCCCTCTGCCGTAACCAGGTGTGCCAGCCCAAGGTGGTACAGGACACCAACACCCCTCCCTGGCGTGGTGAGCCTGGGCTGAGCCTGGCACAGGTCCCTGAGCTCCCATCTCCCCATGGCCTGTACCAAGAGCACCCCCCACCACACTGCCCCTGCCTCGTGCACAGCTTCCTGGGGAGCAGAGGGGCCTTAGCACAGGGACCAGCAGGGAACACACCTCGTGTTTGGATCACACCACAGTCCAGTGTGTCCCCCCAGCCCAGCACAGCCCCAGTGCAGCCCCAGCACAGCCCTCACACACTCCATATTCGTATCACACTACCTTCCACCAGCGTGTCCCCCCAGCTCAGCACTGCCCCAGTGCAGCCCCAGTGCAGTCTCTCACACACCCCATGTTTGGATCACACCACACTCTAGCATGTCCCCCCAGCCCCAGCACAGCCCCAGTGCAGCCCCTCACACACCCATGTTTGTATCACACCACACCTCAGCATGTTCCCCCAGCCCAGCACAGCCCCAGTGTTTGGATCACACCACCCTCCAGTGTGACTCCAGCCCTGGCACAGCCCCAGCACAGCCCCAGTGTTGGATCATGCCACCCTGCAGTGTGTCCCCCCAGCCCCAGCACAGCCCCAGGGCAGCCCCTCACCCTGGTTGATGGCCAGAGTCTCCGAGTGGTAGTTCCTGGCGTTGGGGGCTTTCACCATGTACTCGCGGATGGGGAGCCGGGCCGTCTGCAGGGACTGTTCCCGTGCCCTGCGCAGGGTCAGCTCCTGCAGGGACACACGGACACACATGGCATGAGCAGCCACAGAGCCACAACCGGCCCTGGGCCATGAGGCACCAGCACTGCTGCAGCCTCTCCCAGCCTGCTGCTGGGGCTGGGCAGGCTTGGAGGGAGAAGGGGTGGTGGTGGCAGCAGCACCCCTGGGATGGCTCTGCTCCCATGGGGGAGTGGGGCAGGCAGCACCCACCTTGTGAATGCTCTCGTCCACCAGCCCTCCCAGCACGTACACCTTGTCTGGATCGATGTCTTCAAGGACTAGAACAGGACACTGGCTCAGCACCACACCTGGGTGAGTCCTGCAGGACCCACTCTCCCGGCAGACCCCACTCCCAGGGACAGTGGTGGGCAGACCCCTCCCCCAGGGGCTCAGGCCTGGGGACGGGTGAGCCCCACTGGAGCAGATTTAGCACCAGATCTGCACACACAGCACATCTCGTGCAATGTGGTACATCAAACATGAGCAACCCACTCGCCCAAAGCACAAAACCACTTCCAAAAGCAATTGCTAAAAGCCCACCTTTAGCCCTTGCCTAAAGCAGGTGAAATATTTACCATTCTCAGAGTCAGGAGTGAGATAAACAATGGCATCCAAAGGAAATAGGTCCAGGTAACTCTCTGGAGTTCTATCCATCTGAAAAACACATGGCAGGGAGAGAAGCAACCCATTACACCAAGGTCCATCTGCCAGAACAAAACCCCCTCCCAGACACAGAGATATCCTGGGACTGACACTACTGCTTTGGAAGTATAAACACCTACAGAAACAGTGGCTTTGGGTTTTCCTTTTTCACTTGGAAAATGTTTCTGTATGGGCACAGAACAACATATATCTCAACTCCATTAAATTCTTTCCCCATCAGAAGTCCTTGGTGTGGTTTGAGGAAGGGAAAGAAGCAAAAATTATCTCCTTTTAAACGCGATTCAAGCTTTGGAGGGATCGGGGGTGCCATCCCGGGTGTTCTCCCGCAGTGCAGGGCTCCCTCCCTCCCTCCCTCTCACCAGGTAGCGCTCGAAGCCGTCGTTCATGCGGTGACACTGCTCGTAGATCGGCGTCCCGGCGGCGAACTCGGTCAGGCACAGCCAGAACGGGCGGGCGGCGCGGCGGTTCGTGCCGTACAGGCGGCGGATCTGCGAGGCCAGGCGGCCGCTCTCCTGCGGGGACCGGCGGTGGCACCGGGGAGGACCGGGGCTGTCCGGCTCTCGGTGCCTTCCCGGGGCAGGGCAGGTGGCACCGGGGACCGGGGCTGTCCCTCCCGCGGCAGGGCAGGTGGCACCGGGGCTGTCCCTCCCCGGGGCAGGGCAGGTGGCAGCGGGGACCGGGGCTGTCCCTCCCGGTGCCTTCCAGGGGCACC
>JAWWLZ010000094.1:7648647-7660763 GCA_035041345.1 Poliocrania exsul | reverse complement strand
CTCACTGGAGACTTTGCCAAGCAAAAACCTGATGGATTTAGGGAGTACTGTCATAGTATAACACTGTCAGAATGCCAGTCCTGAATTTTAACTTAGGTGCCCCTTTCTCTTTCCAGGTACTCTTGCCAGGTACAAACAGTTTCTGATTTTGACACAGAACTGCAGCGTGAGGAGAAGACTTGCACCTCGGTGACACTGTGATGTTAGGTACTATCAGCTGCTCACAAAAGGTGTAGTACAGCAGAGAGCAGGTCACAGAGCAGCAGGGTATAGGCAATTTCCTTTTCAAAACAGTAGAATATAAACACCATCCTTTTTTTCCTTTTCTCTTGCCAGACGTTATGCAATTTCAGCTCAGGAAAAACGACACAACACTTTCCAGATATGCTTGGAAGGCAGGGAAATGAGGAACAAACCCACTTTTTTCACATTCCTCATGTAAAGTTTTATTTGCGTTAGTCCTTCGACGAAACATTTTATTCTTACAAACCTTAACACTACACTCTGAATTCCAGTGTAGAAAAATAACTGTCTTTGAAAAACATTATTAAATTTTAGCACAGTATGACTGGGATCAAATATGTTCTTCATACTGCATTCTTTTCTCCAGAAACAGCTTCCAGATGAAGAGGAACAAGGACAGATTTAGTGTGAGATGTAAACTCTTTTCCATGCCCAGCTGCTCAGCTAGCAAGGGCAGGGATGGGCTTGGGGGAGCCCCAGAGCCAAGCACCGAGGGCAGTGGGTCCACAGCACTGTGTGGGAGCACGAGGCAGGTGACTGCTGCATCCCAGAGTGCAAATCAGCAACTTGGCTGCCCCTTCAGGAGGGAGGGAAAGCGCCAAGTTCCCTTCTGCACTCTGGAGAGAACTGATGGCTAGGAGGGGATGTACTTTACACCCTGTTGTTTCCCATCCTGACCCCTCCTGATGCCAGTCTCCCCGGCACCAGCTCCAAAGATGCCATGTTCCATGGCAGCAGATCCTGCTGTGGCAGCAGAGCCACATCTCACCAGTAAAGAAACAACCCTGCCAAAACCAGCAATATCCCCACAAACTCCAAGTAAAGTAAAGAAGTGTACAGCCTATTCCGGGACCATCCCAAGTGGGAGCACTGTGACCCACTGGCTACAGGGACAGCTCAGTGACAGAGTGGTTGGGGTGTGTGCCCAGCAGCCCAGGTCAGAGATGGGCTCAAATCCATGTGCTAAGAGAGAGACAGGAACAAAGAGAAGTCAGAGCCAGAGCCAGTGAATGCCAGTGCTACCTTTATCTCCCCATCATCATGATTTCTGCTTGGACTTCTTCCTCCGCTGTTTGATGAGGAATAGATTGTCCGTGCTGACAGGACTAGCATCTTTCTGCTTTTTCCATTTCTTCTTCCTTTTGGCCCCTTCCAGAGGCTCCTGCACACACAGAGCCTTTCTGGCTGGGAAGGTGTGGAACAAGGACTTGTGCCGGACCTTGCTGCCCTTGCACACGCGCTGCTTGTGCCCCCGAGGGAAGTCCCCTACAGGGTCACACCAGAATTCAACACTCCTCCTGTGCTTTTCCTCTGGGGGCTTCCCTGCCCGGGACACCTTCATCTTCTTGTACTGCTTGCCATCCCTGCTGTGTTTCCTGTGTTCTTCTTTCCAAGGTTTGCTCTTTTTCCTGTGGCTCTGCCCCTCCAGCTGTTCTTCCTGCCGCGGTGTTTCGGGCTGCTCTGGCAGAAGGCCAGCTTCCTGCAGGTCTGGAAAGCAGAAGGCATTAGTTTAAAACCTAAACCCCCTAGAACCTGGTGCTCCCAAGCCATCACACCTCTCCTAGGGTATGTGTGAAGTGAGACAAAAATTTATCTGGGGCAGAATTTTTTCATTGCAGGTTTTTCATGTCACCAGGCTATAATCTTAACAGATTATGATTTAACTCCCTTCCTGTTATTTTATGGCATTTTTAATGATGTTAGAGGATTTTGCAGAATTAAAACATCTGACAATGCCCAGTGAGTGACTTTGACACAATCAATTTCCATGACAGACATGGATAAATAAAGCCACAAATCTTTTACTACCACCAGACTACCAGTTCAAACCCATGAACCGTTTCCCAACACATGAAAATAATTCCACCATGTTTCTGAAAAGCAGCAAACAGAGGAAGGCAGGAGGGCTCTCCCAGAACACACTGTACCTGCCACCTTTCTTTTTAACCTGCTTGCTCTCCTCTTGATATCACACTCGTCGTCGTAGTAGTAGACGAAGGGAGAGGTGGGGAACATGCTGCCCTGCATCCGCTTCTCTGAGCACTCCTGCAAAACACACCTCAGGTCACCAGAGGCAGCTAAGTGGCAATTTTCCTGGAAGACTAACGGGCCACGTCCTGCAGGTGCTGGTCTGTCCCTGTGGGGGACGTGGCCAGCACTGCCATCCCTATGGTCAGCCAACGATCCCTCCTGTGCACACCCAAACACTGGCACTGCCTGAGCACAGAGGGAATCCTGTCTGCAGCACCCAGAGGGCAGACAGTGAGGAGCAGATGAGGACAGGAAACACCAGTTGAGTTGCTGACAATGCTGTTTGACACAGGGACAGGGCTGTCCCACTCCAGGCTGGCACTGACACCCACCTCGCTGCTTCCCAATGT
Source organism: Poliocrania exsul (assembly GCA_035041345.1). Taxonomy (NCBI): domain Eukaryota; kingdom Metazoa; phylum Chordata; class Aves; order Passeriformes; family Thamnophilidae; genus Poliocrania; species Poliocrania exsul. The sequence goes on along the minus strand of JAWWLZ010000094.1, from coordinate 7,658,139 downwards.
CCCCACACCCTTGACCCCTTGGGGACACACAGGGCAGGGCAGGGCAGGGCAGGGCAGGGCAGGGCAGGGCAGCCCTCACACCTGAGCCATTTGGGGTGAGGCCCCTGCAGAGCTGTGGCTGCCAGAGGTGTGGGTGGGCTGGGGAAGGGGTAGGCAGCACTGGAGAGCCAGGCAGGGTCTCTCCTCAGCCTGGCAGCAGCCAGGGGGGTGCTCCAACTGTGTTCCCAGAGGGACAAACCAAAGCCAAATCCTGCAACAGGATGGGAGTGCAGGGAAGAAGAAGAGGAAAAGGAAGAGAGCCCTGAACCATTGGCTGCGCTGAGAAAGGGGTTGGCTCTGGCATCGTGTGTTGTCAGACTATTTCTGAAACACTTGGAACAGGAGTGTGAATTTTTCACTGCTGTAAACACAGTTTTAGCCATGTCTTGCAATTCAGGCTGACGAGAACACTGCACGCTGTTCTGCCTTTATTCCAGGTACTGTATAACATCATCAGCTGCTTCATTCTCATTGCAAACTGCTCACTACCTGCTGTGCTTTGCTTCACCATCTTTCTCTTTTTTAACACTGCCCAGATTATAGAAATACAGAATCCCAGAAATGTTTGGGTTGGAAGGGACCAAAGCCCACCCAGTCCCACTCCTGCCATGGGCAGGGACACCTCCCTCTAGCCCAGGGTGCTCCAAGCCCTGTCCAACCTGGCCTGGGACATTCCCAGGGATGGGGCAGCCACAGCTGCTCTGCCCAACCTGAGCCAGGGCCTGCCCACCCTCCCAGCAGGAAATCCTTCCTAACATCCAATCTAACCCTCCAGTGTGAAGCCATTCTAGGCAGCTCTGTGTCTCACCAATCTCCATGAGCTGTCAGGAGCTTTTTGTGTCTCCACCACGGGACCAGCGGCTTTTCTGCATGTGCTGCTACTGCCATTCAGGGTCACCATGGCCCCTCCTGTCCCTGCGTGTCCTCTTGTCCACTCCCCTGCTCCTTCTGGAGGCACAGAGCCCCAGAGATGCAATTTGGGTGTTTCATATTTCTCAGCTTCTACTTTACATGTGCTTGGCTGAAATTTAGTGAAGAATCAGCTTTTTTCCAAGTTTTTGGGTCTGTTTGTGCACATGGGAAGATCTGGTACCTCTGCGCTCTGAGGTACCAGAGATCAGTTTATTCACTTTCACTCAGTCATTGCTCAGGCTGTTTCTGCTCCTTGTACATTAGTAAAAATTATTAAAAATACTTTATCATCCTTAACTTTGAGAGCCATAAAATGTCCTTGAGTCACTTTATTCCCTTGCTCATGTTATACAGTTTCTACCACTTTCTATCCAAGTAATTCCACCAGCTCCTCCCACGTAATTTCTAATTATTTTTAACAGCAGCCTTAATAATTACTTAAATAATTAATTTACAGCATCCGTAATAATTACTAATTAATTTTACAGCAGCCTTACTTGTAGCCATGTATTTCTGTCTTCCGCTGGTGTAATTTTTTGAGTTTAGTAAAACCAACTAAAGGTCCAACCTTTTAACAAAACATACTGAATAGTTGTGGGGGCCGACCCACATGAGCAGGTAGAAGGGAAGGGAGGAATTTGCTGGGAATTAACTCTTTTTAACCCATAGAAAACAATACACTAAACTCATCCATGTATGAATAGCTTTCATTTTCTGGAATAATTGTGGTTCCTGCCCTTATTCCACGAAAGAAAAGAACTTAAATATTTGGTTTGTGTTGGTATTTGTGGGTACAGAGCTGAACTTGCCACAACAGGGGCTGAAAAAGGTGATAAATATCATCAAAACAACTTGAAAGATGCTGCACAGCTCCCATTTATACTGAAGCCACTTAAGGGTCATGGCATCTCCCTCACCAGGCTGCACCTTATAGAAGGGTGACGCCAAACTGAATGTTAAATTAGACTAAGCACGATGAATGAGGATCATGACAAGCAGGTAGGAATGATAAATTCCCAAAACAGCATTCAAATGGTTGGGCTGATTGAATGGTTGGGTGAAAAAACTGATGTGATGTTGAACATGGCAGTGAGGTAGTAACGGGGAAAAAAAGAATAGAAAGGAAAAGAAAAGGCTGTCTATAGCAACTGCCTGTTTTCCAATGAATATTCTTTCTCCCAGGCAGTTCAAATCAGTACCCTTGCCAAGGAGAGACAGTAACTTTTCCTTTCGCCCCAACCTTTACATTAGATGGGCAAAGTCCCTTCATACATCAGCCCCCACTGATGCAGCAGTGCTGCCTTTAACGCAGCACCAGCTCAGCTCTTTCAGCCCTTCCCTCCAACCACACCCTGCAGCAGGGATGCATTTCCACCCCAGCAATGCATCCCACGGTAGAGACTGCCCAGACTCACATATCCGAAGTGTCCCTTGCGGGAGCAGTTGTAGCAGTACGCAGACATGGAGCGCTCCGAGGGGGAACGCGCTGCTTCAATGGGCCCAGGCTTTGTCTGCATGACAGAAACGGGCAAGAATTAGGTATGGCAGTATTCTGAATGCGGAATTAAAAATAAATTAAAATTACATAAACATAATTTTATTATGCTTAGATCAATACATTCCTGCTTGCGGTTGGAATATTAAGTTTGAAGAAGCAGCAAGTGGCTCCTGTTACTGCAATTTCGAAGAGTGAGTTTCAGCCTGAGCATCACAAATGAGGTGCAAAGAGGCATTCCTGGCACCATTTCCACCTGGCCATGTTATTTCAGCTCTGAATGCAGGAAAGTAAGCTGCTGATTTCTCTCTCCCTCTCCTCCTTGTTCCTCACCCCCCTCCGTCTCTCATAGATGCCGCATCCTCCCCTGGGACAGTCAGATACAGATGGACAGGCTCGATGCTGCAGCCCATGGAGAGAAGGGGGGAGTGATCCAGGACCCCATGGCATAGACAGGATGCCACAGCCAGCACTGGGAATGTGGGGCAGGTCCCACACCCCCAGCACAGACAGGATGCTGTGGTCCACTGGCACAGGCACCAGTACCAATGAGGGATGCAGGAATTCTGGCCCAAAAGCAGAAGGGCTGAGGAGTGACATTGTTGCATTCTGCGCATTTCCTTCTCTCTGGGGCTAAAGGAGCACAGAAGAATGCCCCAGATTTCAAAAAAAATAATAGTTCTTGGTAAAGCTCAAGAAAGTAGTAGTTCTTGGTAAAGCCATTACAGGAATGTCTTTTTTCTTTAAATCTGTATCACCACACTCTTCTGCTGTGGGAGCCATCATGTTCTCCTGCAGAACCTCCAGAAGAATGACAGCAGTGTTTGTAAAATAGGCAGGAACAAGAGAAACCTTTCAATGCCATTCTTTATGAATCTGATCACACCTGCAGGGTCACCTTATTGTGAACTCCCCAGCCCTGAGTTTAAATACATGTTTTGGAGTCATGTTCCTCCGCTCACATCCACACATGAGGAGGGGCCTGACGAAGGACTAAGAAGACTGACATATCCAACAGTGATTTGTGACAAAAGGTGGGGAATCAGGGGATGGGAAAACCCCCACCTGTAAAGCAATTTGTGTGTTTCTCATCCACGCCTCATGAGAGCTCTCCAGCTATCAGCAGTGTGCGAGGGACTCACTGAGCTGGCCTGGCTTTTCAGGTATTCTTTTATCATTAATACACAGAACAGGTAAGAAGAAAAAAAAACAACAAACCAAAATGCTTGTTGTGTAGTCCCCTTGGGACAAAATGTGTTGGGTTTGTGTACTGGACCAATCATCTTTATTCTAGTTAGTTTTCAGCACGAGGAGCATCCCCAGAAACCATCTCTGCCTTGGACAGGGCTCCTGAAGGGCAGCAATAAAGCCTCTGCCTCCCTCTGCCTGACACACATGTGGGCTCTTACCCATATTAAACCTGTTTTAAAGGCTGATGCCCACTGGAGACCACCTGGGGATGTGCCCCAGAGGATTCCTCCTGCACTTCCCTGCCTGCTGGGCAGTTCTGCCATGGGAATGTGAGCACAATGCGGCTGTCACACATCAAACCAGGGCCACCATGGCACCACTCTGCTTCCTGCCAGCTGGGCCTTAAAATGATCCATGATGACTGTCTGAAAATGACATGATCACACTGTTTGGCCTTTGCAAGGTGTAGTGTGGCGACACCACGTAGTTACAAAAAGCAGGTGTTATTCCAGACACACAATCCTCCACATCCCACAAGGTCACCTGCTAAAATAGAAGAGTCTGACATCTCTGCCAGCAGAACAACATCCTCCAATTAAAATAATTACAGGTTTGGCCATCACTGGTGTTCTTAAATTGAAACTAGTGAAATTTGCACCCAGTGCTCAACTCTGTTCCTTTTTTCAGAAAAGGAAAGCTCCTTGAGCAGCACCCATGGAACAGCCTTGTCCCACCATGGACTCCCATGCCAAAAACTGGGTGCCAGCAGGTTCAGGGGCTTCCCTCCAGCACAGGAGTCCTCTGGGCTCACATACACCCCACGACCCAACCCCTTCCCAGGGCAGCTCCCCTGCCCCGTTTGCTTTTATTGAGTTAACACAAAAGGTCACATTTAAGGAAGAAATTAAACTGAACACCTGCAAGTCAGATTACAACTCTACATAACTTTACTCCTTTCTAAAGTCAAACAAAAAGAAAACCTGCATGTTAAAATCCTTCTGTTTTCTTATTATTTAAGGCTTAAAAAAGCATCTAAGGATTCAGCCATATAGATATAAAACAAACTATTCACTGCTTCTTTATGTTTTAGATTTTTTTTGTTACAAACATTTAAATAATCTATATTTGTAGGGTGATATCTTGGAGATTACTTCACTATCAATATATAGAAGTAATAACCTGGTAGATAGTATTACCTATGAAAGGTCCATCCCATCTGCTATTCTTGCTGAAAGCTTTTCATGCACCAGTAAACTCAGTAAATATCAGAAGATAAAGCATAAGCCTACCACGCCATGGATTTACTCCTAATGTCTCCTCAAAGTGCAGCCTGATGCAACGATTACAAATGATTTTTCTTCTAATGTCATTTTACATAACCCTTTTTTCTGCATGAGTAGTTAGTGCAGAATGAATGAATGAATGCCATTAAAACAGTTAATCATTATCTGGGACACTGGCCTTCCTCCCTTCTCAACCAGGAATCTCCATGACAAAGGCCAAGAGATCAAAATGCCAGGGCTGCCTCTCTGGCCTATTTCTGACAGTAATTTTTTATGCAAATGGCCCTGCTGGGCAGCTCCCTCAGTGACCTTGAGCTCCCCTTATCTGCACTGACTTTGATCCGACCAGGGCTGCCTTTTACGAAGCTCATTACTACTTAGGATCCACAATCTGGCTAAATCTCACTAATTAAGGAAAATCATCTGACCTTTATTTTTGCCTGTTTCCCTGTTCCCCCAGTTATGTGACACACGGACCTCGCTGGTGGGGCGGACCAGAGCCCAGACCCCTTTGTGCAGCCCCAAGAGCACGTGTTGGGCCAGCACAGCTCTGCCCAGCCATGCCGGGGACACACGGGACAGCGCGGTGTGGGTGGCACTCAGCCTGCCCGGGTGACCTCTGGCACCTCACAGAGAGTCACTGCACCTGGAATCTGCCACAGGAAACCTTTCCACCCTGTGTGCGCCAGTGAAGCCACTCATGTGACAAATAAATCAAAGTCAGAGCAGTTCCCCGTGCTGACCAGAACCTCATACTTGGGTGGAACCAAAATCATGCCCTCCATCAACACCCAACAGTGTCACCTGCCTAGCAAAGGTGCTTTTTGTTGGCCACATCCAACTGCAGAGTTTGGACTGAGTTCTGGGAATGTGAGTGAATAATTCCTCTCCTTCCACCACTGTGTCCACCAGTCAGGAACAAGCTTTGTGAACTCCTGAGGCTGCTGTTTGCAACTCAGCAAGACAACATGGTGCAATTCTGGGGATAAAACTCATTAGCAGAGACGTTTCACCATTTCCTTGAGCCGCTGAAAGATGATCATTGAGTGAATCATTACATGCTCTGGGCTGCGGGTTGGAGTTGGGCAGAGAAATGGCCAGAGCAGCTCTATCATGGAAAAATAGGTATTTTCTTTTACAAATTATCATAATGTACTCACACACCAGCTGAAACAATGGCAGGCTAGCATCATTTCCTTATATTCAAAATTGCCAATATAAGGTATCATGTAATATTGTAATTATACCCAGGGTTTTTGTTGTTGTTATTTTCTTTAACAGTGTCATGCACCCAGTAGACTTGCATTCCATTGGGTAATTCCTTAATTAGGCAGATTTTTGAAACAAGTATTATGTACACAACAGACCGGAACGTCTCCTTTGGAGTCTTCCCAGTCTATCAGGTGATTGCATCATTAAGCCACACATGCTACGTAGTAAAAATCCTTATGAAAATTCATGACAGAAACATACTGAGCTTGGTGCATGCTAATAAACAAGAAACGTACACATTTAGTATTTTGACTTTTAATCCTCCTAAACTCCAAACAATTACAAATAAAATAATTTCTTCATGAAATTTTAATTTTTTTTTTCCCAGCCATCTAAAACCCTTGCTCTTCCCACAGGAGTTGTGGAGGTCAGACCTGAGCATCTTCCCACAAATTACACTTTCAGTTTACTGAACGTGCTTGTGATATTCTTTCCACCCTTTTGGGCATCACCAAAACACAGCTAAATAACCAAGAGAAATGTGATCTCACTCAGCCTTTAGGACTTTTTTAAAATTATTTTTTAAGACCATGATACACATTAAATTAGCAATTGATGGTCAAAATTTTATTTTTTGACTGCGTGGTCTGGAAAACCCTTTCACAGAAGAAGGAATTTCACTCACACGGTCTGCAACACAAGCACTGTGAAGTGGTCGTTTTCTACAGAAATAAAACATTTCTACAACGCATTTTAAACAGATGCAAATAGCATCTACAATCGACTGTGTGAAAATGTTAAAGGAAGAGACAAAAAGTACAATATTATATATTTAAAATAAATGAATGCAATCTTTTGATACTCTCACAAGCAGAGGAAGAAACCCTAAAATATTAATTCAAAAAGTCTTTTCTGAGAAACAGACAAAAAATCCTCAAGTTCGTAGAGAAAATGAATGTATGCGAGATAGTGAGGATAACAACAATACAATCCCTGAATGCCTCAAAATCTTCATGGTTTAAAAGGCATCCCAATTTTCTCCAAAGGTGGTGGCATCTCTCCAGCCGTCCATAGCTAATTTTACAGGGAATGCAAAACGTTATTTAAATAGGATGGCGCATTAAACTCCAACTATTCCTGATGTGGTTCTCAAAGTACAAACCTATCTCCCTTTCTATTTTAATTTTAAAGTAAGTTAGCAAACACTTCCTTCCTAATCCCTGGGGACTATCTGTACAGTGACACAAACGCACAAATTTATGACAGTAACATAAATGCTCCTCCGAAGTAATGTGCAACATTAAGTGAAATCGTTTCCTGGAAAGATATTATAGGTATCTATATTTTATTTGCCATCTTAAACATATCTGGGTCTTTATGACCTTATTTTTAAAATGTATTTCCTTTTTACATTTCTTGGTGCAAATGGACTGCATAAATAAGCAATGTGCTATGAGGCTTCAGACTAGCCGATAAACCCTTTCAATTTTCATGCCAGCTTCTTCTTTTGTAATTCAAATCTGGCTGAAAACTGGCAGCTCTGAAAACTGAAACAAGCACTGCCACAAATACCTTGTAATGCTATCGACCTTGTCTGCCCATGCAGTGAGAAAGGGGGATGCATATGTGTCTGCAGTCATCCAGATAACACAACTCATTTTTTTGGGGGGATAACAGAAGCCGGACCCGGACCGTGCACCCAGAGCAGTCATTACCGAGCAGGCTGGAGAATAAGTCTCTTCAAAATACACGGCGCATTTAAAAACCATATACAGGGCTCAGCCACTGCTTTCATTACCAATTTTAATTTAGCTCCTTCAGTTTGCTAGCCAGATAAACTCTTTAGTGCTGTTTTTTAATCTATTTGCCACATTTTATGTTTAAGATTATAGTAATATGGGACAGGAGAAGGAATCACTTTTGGAGGAAATAAAGAAATAGATCCTCTTATCAGCGCCCATCAGAAAGTTCATTAATCAGCCGGGCTTTGTGCCCCCTAAATTGAAAGGTTAAATAATCCTCTCAGGAATATTTCTCGGCACCGCCGCCAATTGTCCGGAGAGGAGCTGCCATTCACTCGCTCCGGATCGGTGACAGGGTATTTTACCTCCGCTTGGGCCGCAGACAATGACGGACAAATGGCCTGGCTCACAAAGAACCCTTTTAGTACAAGGATGGAGAAAGGACCACAAGCTTTGAAGTGCTGGTGGAGGTGGGGAGGCCTTGGAGGAGGAGGAGGAGGAGGAGAAGGAGGAGGAGGAGGAGGAGGAAGAGGAGAAGGAGGTGGAGACTCGTGCACAGGGATGCGATTATTGTGTTTGAATGTTTATTAGGGCACCGACCATACATATATACACACACATATATGTATAGTCTGTAAGTGCCAGGCACAGCACTGAGCACACATGTGCCCACACTAAGCCTACGCATACTTACACATACATTCATACATTAATCTGAACACAAACATTTGCAAAGCCTGTAAAATCAGAAGATGAACAGAACTAAAGCATGGTTATATTTATTAGCTAATACACCAGGGAGCCCAACAAACCCCAAGGTTTTAGTTTTTACTGCCATTCTGGATGATTTACAGCTTCCTTTCTCCCTCTTTAACCTTCATGTCAACTGCTGATCTTCCCTCACCATTGGACGTGAAAGGAGGAACTTCCACATTTGAAATAACTTTCTTATGGGAGTATTCTTAATAAATATTTATTGACAAATTTTTATAAATATTTACTTTTAAATGATTTCTTATTACAGCTAAAATTAAAGAAAACATGGAAAAAAATTGTAGTGCTGCTGGAGGACAAGATGCCAGGCAAGCAGTGCATCAGTTTGCTAAAGTGAGTTTTGGGGTATGTTCTAAATAGACAAGAATTGAGCCTTTTCTGCTTAAACTGCCGGGCTTCAGCCTGCAGCATCCTGTACCAACTGACAACTTCACACAGGCACTTCCCTTACATTACCAAGATGCCCATGTGCTAATGTTTATCCAACTCCTGATAATTTTTTCACATGCTCTCCATTAAAGAGTATCATATATATTCAGCATTGCCATAATTATTTGTACCTGGCTTTACAATGAATGACATCATCCCAAATATGTCCTCGCAGAAACGCTTGACAGTGTGTATACAATCACTGATAAACAAAAGCTGCTCCACACCCTTCCTGCACATCTATCTGTTTTTTTAAATCTTTTTCAGTTCCATAAAGTTTTCACTTTAATATGACTTGTGACTTTCTGAATAGTCTACAGCATCTAAAAATGGATCAAAGTATTTCAGATTTCTTCTCTCTTACACAATGTAAAGATTCTGGTGATCAAAACTCCAGGTGACCTTTTAAGTATTT
>JAWWLZ010000094.1:7623576-7643476 GCA_035041345.1 Poliocrania exsul | reverse complement strand
TCCTGGACCTGCACTGGACCCCAGGCCAGCCTGGACCTGCACTGGACCCCAGGTCAGCCTGGACCTGCACTGGACCCCCCACCATCCTGGACCTGCACTGGACCCCAGGCCAGCCTGGACCTGCACTGGACCCCAGGTCAGCCTGGACCTGCACTGGACCCTCAGCTTTGCCCCTCCAGGGCCTGACCTGCTGAGGACAGAGATGCCACCAGGCACACACCGAGGTGAACACACAGCAGGTCAGAATTGGAGGGGAAATCTGCATTTTTTTAAGAATAAACCAAAAAACGAAACGAAACGAAACAAATGAAAATCAGAGGGTCTTCTCAACTTTTTCCTGACTTTTTCAGGGTTATTTAGGGTTTATCTTTTTTGTTTGTAGAGGAGAACTTTAACCTGGCCTCCACTCAAAATATGTAATAAATGTCTGTACATTTATAACTGAAATCTGAAACAACAATAAAAAGTGAATGAGAAAGAGCCAAGTGCTCCGAGCGTGAAAATGCACCCCCACACCCTCAGTGTGGAGAGGGGAGGTGATGGCATGTCCTGTGGAGCACAGACTGCACTTCTCTGAGTTTTGGAGCACCTGGCATTTAGAAATGCAAAGTTGTAAGCTAAACTTCCTCATAACCCAGAACAAAGAGCTTTACAAGGCCTTCAAATGCCTCCTGCCTGAAAAAAACTAAACCTATTATTGACACTGCAGTAAGCTACGATCAAAACTATTTATCCTGAATCTGCCAAAGAAGTCCTTGTCCTATTATTTGATTGACAATAACCCCTTTGATAAACACAAGTGGGTATCAAAACCAACTGATTTACTGCAAATGGATACCTACATGAAGAAAAAACTGGAAGTATGTTTTGAGAAATGTAATTTCCCTTCGCTGATACAGAAGAAATACAGAGAGCAGTCTCAATGAAAATGATGTGTTAAAGTTTTGAATCACCATCTTAAAGAGGTTATTAACTATTATTTTAAATCACAGTGGGAATTGGATTGTTCTGCTGACTTTGATTGGGCTTTTTTTTCAGAGTCATTTTAGTTAAGAGAGTTGAAAGAATAAGTTTAAAGAAAATAACTTCACCCACTTATAAAGCTCTGATTATCACAGAGCCCTTAGACTTAAGCTTCATTGAATACCATATGATAATCTTTTTTCCATCAAAAGGCAAATTAAAATATTCCAGTTATAATCCTTTTTGCCATTTCTTCTTAAAGCTCCTTGTGCTGGCAGTCTGTTTTTGTTGGAGTAAGACATTTCAGCTCACACAACAAATTATTCGCAATGTGCCCAAATTTGTCACCGCGGCCAACGTCAACAAACGCCACCACCATCCCCGCGAGCAGAAAGGACTTGTTATTGAGTCATTGTTCGAGCCCTTGTGCGCCGTGTAGGGGCTCTGAGGAGTCAATAGATGGCAGTCCATCTCCTAGGAAAGTGCTGGAAAATGAGTAAAATAACCAAAAGCCTCACAAAAGAGAGGTGGAAGGCCATGTGGTTCTTCACCAGCATTCACAGTAATTAACTAAGAATACTTTATAGAATGTGAAACGTTTGGGCAACCTCTGTGATGGTCGTTTGTGAGTGATTGCAAAAAAATGGTGTTTTATACAAAACCTGATGCCTGTTGATCTGCACTAAATGGATCTGTGCAAGGGACCCTCACCACCAATTCACCAAAACCAGTTTAAATCCCGTGGTTGTATCCACGGCTGAAGTGCAGGAAAAGCTCCCCATGGTCCCCAAGGACGGGGCAGACTCCGCGTGCAGCAACAGCACAAAAGCACTTTCGTTTTAAACTTCTCCTGCTTTTCTTTAAGATGTTATCCTGTTTGTACGGAAATATTTACTCAAAGCTAGGAAAATTGTGAACTGATTTCAAAGTGAAATACCAATATGCTCACATGAGAGTAAAAAATCATGACTTTTTGTTACAATGCTATAAATATATATATTATATATATAAAATATACATTATTCTAACACAGAAATTTTTATTCTTGCCAGAATATTATTTACTTCTGTTCTGCTTTGGGTCAAAAGAGAACTTTTAAAGAGAGTAATGAAAGCAAGGACTTATACTTTTAAACAGTGCAGATAAAGGAGTTTCTTTCAATTTACTTATTGTAAATGTTGAGCATGTCTTTTACTACACAAATTTTTAAATTCAAGCCTTAACCTGACTGCTAATGTAACTCTTCCCATGTAAAAAATGGAGGTGTTCAAAGCATTTCCTATGTGTGAGAAAAGTGCATTTTTTGTAGATAATCTGCAGTTCACTGCAAATTAAAAAAATGATTTAACAGAAGCTGAGGTCTGACTCAATACTAAATAATCTTTGTGTGCCCATATTTGATCACATTTTAAAATGCCCTTAAAATGCATTATGAATTTCCAAATGGGTGTTTTAATAATACACTCGTATTTGTAATCACTACATTTTCTAACAAGAGCTTTATACTAAATTTTTTAGCTTTATACTACATTAAGTGTGAACCCTGAACACTTTCACGAAATCCACAGAAATAATTTTCTATCTCAAGATATCTCTGGCCTGGTAACCACTTGGTCAGGTTTAAGATACTCCACACTGTTTTTACAGAAATAAGTATTTTCTGAGTGTTGATGGCAAATCACTTTTCTAGGAATTTTCAATGGAAGGTGAGACTAAAATTAAATTACATATTCTATCTCTGTAAAAAACAGAACACAAGATGTTGCTGTGTCACACATACGTATCAGATTATTAAGTTCCAAGTATCATAAACATTTCAGAAATTGTTTTTACATGAACCCTCAGGGATTATAATGAAAGAGAGCATTTACCTTTTTCCTTTATCCAGTTATAAAAAAAGCAAACAAAAATATTCAGTGAATGCACCTTTTGCTCATGCCTTTTTAAAAAAAAAAAAAGTCTTTACCATTCTGTTTAAAAGTAAATTCACAGGAAGGGTGGAGAATTTCCAGAGCAGATCTTTGCGTTAAAATCATTGTGCACAAAACACAAACCGGAGATTTTAAGTGCAGATTTCTCCTATTTGTTGAATTTAGAAGCAAAAAAGCAGAAAAAAGAGCATTCCACAGCCATGAAGAGGTGGAGGCACAAATTATAAAGCACATCCATTCTACTGCTCCAGAGAAAAAGCCAAAGACCCAAAAAGAAAAGTAATGGAGAAACTTTTCTACTTTGTTCTGAGCAGAGAGTGGGGCTTAATTATCTGCAACAGCGAAATACATGCGAGGCCAATCTGGGGAGCGACGACAGCAAAGGATCAGAGAACAACAAAACCCTGATTTTAAAGGTCTTTTTGTGTATGAGAATTTCAGAAAATAATATATTCAAGATCTATGACACCAATCTACGGAATATTGTCTTAACAGGTTAAATATTGTACCAAGTTTCAATATTAGCAGAATTTATAAGCATTTTGTTTTATTTTTATCTCTGCTTTACGTATGAGGAAAAACCTTAAGTAACACATTGGTACAGTTCACAAAGTTCTATTTTCTTGTTTCAGGGACTAAAGATCAACTAATGGAGGCCAAAGAAGCAGTCACAGCTGTATCCTGACCAATTATGTATTATCTACAAAAGTTTATGAGTTAATTTGCTAAAATTATGGGCTCCAATCTAACTGAGATTTGTTTTACTTGTTTAAGAGGAAAGTTTTGTCACACAGAGTGAGTAATTCCCAGCATTTGGGATATCTGAAATGGGATTATTGCTGCTGCTATGCATCCCAACTTAAAATTTAACCCTCTTTCTACATGTAAATGTGCTCACTGAGAGGAGAGAGGCAAGGCACTCATTTAATTACTATAGTACTAAAACAAAATCAGAATTCTAAAGATGTTTAAAAAATAGTGACAGTGTTTCATTGCCTTCTTCAGTTCAAAAACTCTTCAGATGTTTATTATCTTCTCACAGAAGATGCTTGTCTATATTTTATGGTCAGCAGTTCACAGAGGAGTAAATAGGTTGGGTGTAGAAGAAAATAAAAAAGGTGTTTCTACTTACTGTTAGGTGATACTGCCTCCATATTTCTGGGCAAGCCTGGAAAATAAAAATATTGATCAGCTAGGAGCATGAAACAAGGTGCTTTACAGCCTGTTGGTTTTGGCATAACACAGTATCCACTGGTGTCGGTCACAGGAAAATAAGAAGCTTAACTGAAAGGGTCTGCATTTCAGCTTCAAAAACCTGGCTAGACAGTTTAATTGAATTTTACACTGGTTTAACACACTCCCTGCCATTGTCAGAAAGCCAGTAACAGTTTCTCTCTGCCCTTCTTCTCCGAGGGGCAGAAGTTTGGGAGAGCAGAGTGCCTGGGACTGTGGGAAGCATTAATGCTGCAAAACAAACAGGGGCGTATTTAAATTCTACATTTCTGACATTTTAAATTTACATAATGCTCTGGAAATTAAATCACAAGGTGCCTTCCTTTCACGTAGGAACAGAAATATTTTATCTTTTTTCTACATATCTCTTTCCTAATCAAAATATAATTGTTACATGTAATAATACTCAGCAACCTCCTGTCAGATGAGTTGTAAACAAGAACCAGAACAGATTGCCTTAATGTTTCTATTTTTACAATAGCCTGCTTGCCTTGTTTTTATTTTTTTTTTAATTGCCAGACTCTCACATCAACTCCTAAGTTTTTGTAAAAAAAATTTTCAGAGCAGTTTTTTGAATCACAGCAGTGACACAATAGATCTGAGGGACACATGAGAGACAGCAAAGAGGGAAATGTGGATCTTTAAACAAAATCAGAATGTGTTGGTGGACACTGAGGTCACTCTCCCAGGAGTTCTTAATTCTTTTAAAAAATGTACCAAAATTCTGACACCCCCGAGCCACAGACAGACACAGAAATAGTGTCACTTTCTGTCATTTCGGCACAGTTACTGCAGTGGAGGCTTTCACTTTTGTTTAGAGCATTTACTCTCTTATTAGAACAGCTCCTTAGTCATTTAAACAATTATCAATTTGGTTTACCAACCTCCATTTTCAGTATTTTAAGAAGAAGTATGAGTTATTCCATGGCTTCTCCATAATATGCTGCAACTGCAATTTCAAACGCTGAAGCCTCATGACTACTTGCAAATGAGTACTATTAACATTTCTTTACATTTTGAATAAATTTTTCGCTCATGCCTAAATTCTTGCCTTCTTTTATTCTGATGAAGCACGTTAATTAAAAAGACCCCACACTTTAACCAGTATTTTTCAAAATAAAATCCAAGTTTTCACGAGTCCCCCTATGGCACATACTGTGTGTTTTTCCCTGACGTGACAGAAATTATATTATTTATTATTTCCACCAGTAACACAATTTTCTGCAGAAAAATCTACAATCTGTTCTGTGTAACGGTTCGACATTTCTCCTCTTACACAAAACCACATGTAAATATTTGAGTTTTATATTAATGTTTCTATAAAGGAAACATGAGAAGGACATCACATTCTTCACTGAGGACCTGATGGTTTGAACACACTTGAGCTGTCTTTGAGGGCAAACAAAAGGATTTTGCTCCTTCCCTAACTTGTAGAGAGTTCAGAGGTGCGGCACAAAAACACCCTCTAACCTGGAACCACACACTGTACCAGAGCCCTTGGCGACTCCCTCAGCCCTGCAGAGGCTTCAGCTGAGCCCGAGAGCTGTGCTGGTCCTGCTCAGGGGTAGCAGGCAGTTATTTATACATTAGTTCTGGATAGTTTCTGATTACCACAGTGTGCCCAGGCTAATAAGGTTGAAAAATCGCAATCAACGAGTTGTCCTATACTGGCAAAATGCCACTCTGTGGAATGACCTTTACTCACATGACAGCTATTTAATAATCCTCATAATAATAAAAATTACTTTATTCTGGAATAATCATTTGGTTGGGTGTTTTTTTTGCTCTGGACACAACTGACATCATTTTGAGCGAAAATCTGTAACCCAGAGTGGAAACCACAGTTGGAGAGTTCTTGCCAAAAACTCTGAGGGAGATGCAGCCCTGCCATCTCTGTAGTGCTGTCCAGAGGGGTGGCTTATCCCTAAGGATGCTTTAAGGGTGTAGGGAAACCAAAGAGAGGCAAGGAGGAAGAAGGTGGTGAGGGAAGGTTGGTTGAGCACATCCTTTCATTAGGATGGTGACTCAGGGTAACACTGCTCACCATTACCAAGTTAGGTACAAAAGCCGAGGCGGGGTGACCATTAAACAATGGCTTTTTACAGGCAATGTCTCTGACCAGGAGACCCATCACCTCACATGAGCTCAGGGTTATTGTCTGCATCGTCTATTGCAGGATGACAAAAAGTATAATTAACAATTACTACTAAATACCAGCTCCTCAAATGAAGCAGGGAGGGTTTGCTAGGGAAGAGAGCACAGCAAAACACAACTGCTGCCAAACCTTGATTTTCCTTATTTATTTAAAAGAACTTAACCGTGAATGGCCCTCATTTAAAGAAGAGCCCTTGCAGTACGCAGCTATTATGGCGGCATGATGAAGTACATTAAAATAAAATTGCATTTATTTCCTGCCCCAGCGGTCTGACCCTACTTATATGTAGCTGTACCACACAAAGGTGCCTCCTCGCAGGGCAGTGCCGGTGCCACCGCGCGGCTGCGGCTCACGGGCGAGGGCACCTCTGCCCACCTGCCACCCCTCTGTGTGGGGCTCCGTGTCCACAGCTCTGTGTCCCTGTCACCACGGGCCACGGTGAGTGACCATGGATGGGCGATTGATCGTACCCACCGCCAGCCCGGCGCCGGTGCCACCGTGCCAACCAGGGCCGGTGCCACACATTCTGACCCACACTGAATTCTATCAGGTGCTAATTATTGTTTTACCAGAACAACAGCTTAATGCATCTGTTGTTTAATTCCCACTTCCCTATTCTCAAACGTGAACATCAAAGAAAATAAAACACTCAATCTCCAGCAGTCTCTGACAGCAGACTGGGACTCGAGTGCTCAATAGACGAGGCCCTTGCCACCAGTTCTCATATTTCCACAACAATGCACAAACACAAAACCGGCACTAAGCGGCCTTTCCTGCTTTCCGCTGCCCGGCCGGGCGCCTGCCTCGCGCCGGGCCCTCGGTGGGCGCCGCGGGGCGCGGATTAGCCGGGAACACTGCGCGGCACAGGAGCAGAACCCACTACTGTATTTGGCGTATGAATAACCAAAATGCACGCGCTGACAGGAGACCGGGACGGGCCCGCGGCTCCCCGGGAGAAAATGTAGCTGTGATGAGTGACAGGGCTTTCAGGAAATATGTTCACAATCACAGACAGTGAAGGCCATGACCTAGATCGTTTAAGAGCTTGTCTTGTCAAATTATCAAAAGCTTCTTCGTCTCTGAATAAAGAGTGACATAAGTGAGTGTCAGAAAGCTGCAGGCTGACAAGCCAAGCATACAATAACAGCATGCACGTCACATACTTGCCGAACACCGCCACGGCTAGCGGCAAATCTTAATGAGAGCGCGGCTGGCCCAGGAGACTTGGGTCCCTGCTGGCACAGCTACTCATCTCGCAAAAATCCTTCAGCTCTGAGTCAGTTATGGTCTGACACGACGACTACAATTACTAAACACAACTTTTTAACAGAATCCTCTGGTGCTTTGTCAAAGCGGCGGCGGCTGCTTGGAGCTGCCCCGCCGCAAGCCACCACAATAAAACAAAAGATTTGCCAAAACACACACTTTTCATCACCTCCACATGGGAACTGCCACGGAAACACACAATGCTTCCCTTCAAAACCACTCCTGCACGAGCAGATGTCGAGACCTCTCCCCATGCTGCTGGCACAGACGGTCGCTGGCGCCGGTGCCGGTGCTGGGCAGGCAGAGCTGGGGAACTGCTGGTGTTCATCCTGCCGTCGGTAATGTGGACTTGTGCTCACCCTTGGGTGGACATGGACATGCCAGAGAGTGAAGGAGGAGGGATGGCGTTGGGGAACAAAGGAGAAAGGGTAAACCCCACGCTCTCTGCCCAGGGGAGGGCTGGGGGTCCGAGGTCCCACTGATGTGGAAATGGGCCACAAGGCTACAGGGACATCAGCCACGTCCCCATGGTGAGCAGGGGCACAGGTTCTGGAAACTACAGCGGCATAATTTCCCAGGAGAGAAGAGGCCAACGCTGGCTTGCATAGCCAGGAAATGCATCAGGACACACAGAAAAGACCTGACTGACACATCTGGCTGGCTCCCAGGAAGGAGAACTGCTGACAGGATGTTCAGGGCACTGGGAGTGGGACCATCAGGCACATGTGGCTGTTAGGCACTGGGCACTGCTGGCTGCCAGCTGCTGGCACTGAGCACCCACACACTGGTTTTGCCCAGGTATACATGGACACACTGCCCTGTCTGTCTGCTCCCTGCTGCATCATCGTCTTTAAGGAGTCCTTCTCTCTGTCCTGCCGCTGGCAGGTGAGGATGCACATGGAACACGAGGCCCACAACACCCACCAGCTGCCACCCAACCTGCCCAATGACCCTACAACGACCCTCCTGAGAAAACCACACAAGGCCAGGCTGCTTCCAGCAGAACTCCAGCTAAGAGGACTCTGTCCATTCTCAGTGCTGTCTCAGGGAAAGAGACTGACCTAACAGCTCAAAAACGTACAACTCTGTAAATGTTTTAAATAACTTTGAATGTTTTCTAACCAAACCAGCTGAAGCACCTTGAGCTGCCTCATGTTCATTTCTGGACAAAAGTGGGGTTGTGGAGAGTCACTCACACAGACTGTGCAAAGGAGCCTGTTCTGCATCTTCTGTGTCACAGTAAAAGGGAGTGAACTTGCTGGGAAAGACAAATTACAATTTCCTGTGAGCATCCAAAGCATTTGATAATAAGTTTGGTAAAAAGTAGATAGGGATCCCCTTTTCACAAGGAGTCATATGAGAAAGACAAGGGGTGATGGCTACAAGTTACTCCTGGGGAGATTCCAGTTGGACACAGCAGAAAACTTTTGACAATGAGAACAATTATCTCCCTAGGGAAGTAGTGGATTCCCCAGCACTGGACACTCTTAAGATTTGCCAAGAAAGAGTGCTGGGCCATCTCGGTCCCTTCCAACATGTATTGTAAGATTCTGTGATTTCTCTTCCACAAACAGCTCCCATTTCCTCTGGAAGCAGAGCACCTATGCAACCCTCAGTAAGGAGACTCACAGGTCTGGTGTTGACTGTAGAGTTACCTCCTCTTGTCTCTTCCCAACCTGGCTCCTACTGACTGTCACTGTGCTGGAAGAAACAATGAACAGCTGATTCCTGAGCACTGTCTCCCATCACAGATGATTCTGAAGCAATTAACATATCCTTCCGTCACCTCCCTTCCAGGCTGAGGAGTTGTGGCTATGGTGAAGGATGCAGAAGAGAGAGACTAAAGTCATCCTGAGGTGTCCCTTGCCTTCCTGATAATTCCTAACATTTCAGTAGCTCCTTTTTTTTTAACAGCTTGTGAAGGTTAAACTGATTTTTGTAGGATCATATCTCATATAATCTGAGTCCTGAACAGTAATGCTCAGAACGTGTAAATTCATATGCCAAAATGGGATTATTTTGCTCAGCATTTTACTTTACATTTGCTGTTGCTCTAGTTCATCTGCCACTTTATTGTGCTCTCCCTCCAATTCTTACAGTCCTTGGGCAGCTTTTCACAGCTGGCTCACAGCACTGACTCTCTAATTCAGACTTCTCAGCAGATCTTGTCGCCCCATTGTTTTCCCTTTGCCATGTCATAGTATATCCCACCTTTATCCTCTTACTCCATTCCTGTTCACTTTCCTTAAAAGCTTTTGGTCAGGAACTTTGTCAAACATCTTTTGGAATATGTAGACTATGTCAACTGGATCATGTTCATGTACATGCTTGTCAACTTGCTACTTTGAAGAACGTCAAAAAACCTCAGGAAGTGGGATTTCCTTTACAGAGGTAGCCTTGAATCCCTCCATGTACATCACATTTATACACCCATTTCAGCATTGCTGCTGCTTTGGTTCCTGCTTGCTGGCTCAGTGTGTGTGGCTGGCAGGCCTGGACCCCCAGGGGCCCCTGGGACCCCTCCTACACACTGTCCTTCATGTGCCACTCAGCTACCATGCAGGCACCAAGCACAAGGTGTCCCACTGCCATCACCAACTGGGCCATTTCACCTTCCCATTCCTCTGCAGCTTCTGGGCAATATTACCCTGTTTCAGTAACAGGCTGGCACTCACAGGTTCATGGCAATCCCCACATTCTCCTCAATTTCAGGCAGCTTCCCTTGTGATCCCCTCACTAAGACGGGTTTTGGTGTGGGAAAGTGGTTTCTTCCAGTATGGACATTCCAAATGCAAAAAAACCCTTTTAAGCCAGCAGCAGCAACCTCATCCTGCCCTTTGTGTCTTGATCACCTGTTGGCCTCACAGGACAGATTCACTGTTGTTTTTGATGCCTTTGCCTTTGCCTTTGCCCTGCCATTTCACCCCTCTCTCTGAGGACAGGGCAGGTGAGATACTGCCCCGATGCTCCAGCACTCACCACACAGGCAGCCTCATGCAGGAACACAAGAGAACTGCCTACAGTTCTGACGACCAACCTTTCTGATGAAAGGTGGATCTAAATGAGCAGAAAATATTCATGCTGTGATGTTCCTGATAACTTGCACAACTAGGGCAGGATTTAAATTTTCAGATGATACAGGACTCATGATTCTTTAAAGAAAAGAATATCAGTTCATGAGAACTCATGTCATAAAAAGTGTAGCGGAGAAAAGGTGGCAAAGAAAAGATGCTTGTGGTTGCAGTTTTGTCTCTCTGACATTCATATTCTTGAAAGGTATTGTATGAACATTAGCAATAAGCAGAAGTACAGCTAGAAGAGGAAGATCAAAGATAAATTTCTAATATAATGTAAATATTCAAATATCTTAAGAAACAGCAAACTCCCAAATGTGTGGGGTGTCCTTTGCACACTCCACGTGCCACTGTCTGTGCTGAGCCTGTAACACACTCTTTGACCAAAGAGAAGAAATTAAAGCAGGAGGGAGAACTTTAGAAAGAGACTTAAGTATTTCTGAATTTAAAAAAACCCAGAGTTTAGGGGAATCACACACATGTATTTGAAAGACCAACATATAGGCCTCATTTCTAGATAAACAATGAAGTGTGAATGTTATGCTGATGTTATCACAGCTTGTCTTTTATCCTCACTTCTTTTCCTTTAATTTAAGAAAAAAAATAGCATAAAAGGGTTGACTTACATATAGGACTGAATTTCTGGGACATATAGAACCATAAAAATATCACATAAGGTAAAAGAAAGAATAATATATTTAATCTTCCTTTAATTTTCTTCTATGATTTACTTAAGTAGATCATATCAAAACCAAAGCCTTCAAACTGCTTCTCTCTAATAATATTTTAATTTATTAATATCTGATCATAGGGAAAAAACATGTATCTGCAACTCTTGGAGCATCAGAGTTACTCTTTACCTCTTGCTGGCATGTTTGCAAGACACCAGGTCTCCTGATTCCAACCTCCCCATCCCATCTAAACTGAAGACTGAGTATTTAACACCACTCTGGCTTCTTTTGTTAGGTAAAGACTGACCACAACATTTCTACACACTTACATAAACACACAGCAGGTAAAATCAAAGAAACATGAAGAGACTGCTAATTCAGTGTTTAACAGCACAGAGCCAGTGCTGACTGAGCTCTGTGACCCCCGCTCACACTCACATCGGCATAGTGGCCCTTCATGTCGCAGCGGTTGCAGTGTTTGTTCCAATAGGCTCTCTCCAGGCATTCCCTGAAATAGTGCCCAGGCAAACAGCAGTTCAAGCAGAAACGTGCCGGGCAGCTGTGCTGCAGGTGGTCTCTTCCTGCACACAGGCAACAAGGGGGAACTTTCTGTGAAAAAACAAAAAAACAATCATGTCACAACATTTCAAAAGATTGAAGGAAAAAAAAGAATCAAAAGAAGAAATGAAGAAGAAACCACCTCAAGCAAGTGCCCACTGCCCTAGGACTTGCAGAGACGTGTTTCATCAAGGAATCAAAGTGTAGGAAGAGCATGTATGGAGTAAAACACTAAGTTGTGACTCCACAGATTCCCTGGACCTTCTTGATCTGGACCTTGTGTTAGCAGCACTGGTGGAATGCCCCGTACCAGTGGTCTGTGCTCAGTGAACACAGTGATGGTAGTCGTGGTGTCTGCAGGCATGGGTTAGTGGTGGGCTTGGCAGTGCTGGCGGAATGGTGGGACTCCATCTGTGAGGGTTTTGCAACACTGGGTTTTTTTATTTCATTTACTACACTGTCTTTACCTCGATCCAGGAGATTTTCTTGCTGTCATCCTTTCAGTTCTCCCCTCACCACAGGGCTGTGCAAGGGAATGGCTGGGTGGGCACTCAGAGCCATTGGGGCTCAGCCTCGTGACTTACACAACTCAGCACTTGGAGTAGCAGATATAGCACACAGAAAACTAATCTGAGGCCAAGCCTGTATCTCTGTAAATCCAATTCTCCCAGTGAGTGAGTGTATTTCCCACCCAGGACAGATGGGACACGGTCACTCTGTGTCCCCTCATGGGCAGTGGCCCTGGGGACTGAGGGTCTTACAGACTCTGTTGTGGGGGCTGGTAAATCGAGGCTCTTACTTGACTGCCCTCATTTCTCCACAGTGTAGAGACTGACTTTTAAACCTCTTACACCAGGACAAACCTTCTGCATACTTGACATCTATCTGAGCTGCTTAAAATTAGCTCCAGTTTTGTCTTGTCTATGATTTTTAACATTATTCATATCATGATTCATTATACAGCTATCCACTTTCATTAATTTACTAAGGCTGTTTTTTCGATTCCTTAGAGTTCTCCTAGTTGAAAGTACAATTGAAAAATATTTTACATCTTCAAACAGTTTTTACAATATGAAAGTAAGATGTTTCTGTTTTGCACTTCACTCTTCTTTTGCTCAGTTTATAGCCAGAGGGTCTAATGAAAGGCGTCTCTGCCCACGGCAGACGGCTTGAATGAGATAACTTTAACGTCTCTTCCAAACCATTCTCTATGATTCTATACAATATGATTCTCAATACTTTTCTTTTACAAAAATAATAAAAGCAATGACCTCCCCAAAGAGAGGGATAATTTTATACAATAAATTGACTGTGACTTTGTGCAAGGCATCCTGTGACTCAGAGCAACCCTTCAAAGAAAGGATAAGCCACTGAAGCAGTAATTCTAATGGCAAGTACAGGGGGTATGAGGAAAACCAGCTGCATCCTACGAGTGATTTAAGTGTTGCACTTACTTTTGGAGTGGGACAGTTCTTGGACAGATGTCCTGGTCTGTCGCAGTTCCTGCAGGTCACATTTTTGTCAGGTGTGTAGTACCTGACGCTGCTATGCCTCGCCCTGGCATAGTTGGAGATCTGTGCCTGAAAGACATGGGGAGAGAAATGCATTTACCTCCTGAGATTCTGTGTTTTGGTGTTCGTTAGAACTGGAACTGTAAAGGTCACTGCTGGCAGTGATCAGTCAAAAACCTACTATTTCACAAGTACAATTTACACACACAGGTTTGGAATGGATTATTCCATTACAGAGAAACCCGCATTGTCTGGAAAAAAGGTTCTTGTCTAAACTTCCATTTCAGGACATTCTATTTTTGTTGTTTGAAATTGCAGTTACAAAGTTTTGCTTTCCCTCAATTAGCCAAGAGACTTTTACTCACTATGGTATGTCATGACAAACTGGAATTTTCCCTAGAATACAAATATAACTAATATTAATTGCAAATGCAATTTACATGTTTCCTTGCACACATTAAGAGAAACTGCTTGGACAAAGTACACTGCAATACAAGTCTGGACCAAATCTACAATTTGCAATTGTAAAGAAAGATTTAAAAAGGAAAAAAAGAAGGAAAAAAAAAAAGAGAAGATGTAAATAACTGTCTTTCTCCCAGTGACCTTACACATACTTTCTGTGTAGGTAGATAGAATTGGAAAGCCTATCTTCAACCCTCATTGCCTAGTAAACATTGCAGGTTTTAAAAAACAAATGAAATTTTGGGTGAGTGAATGGGAGAGGTACAAAAATATAATTTCTCTTCAGGCTCCTGTCACCCCTGTCCCTTTCTCCCTCTGTGCTGGCCCCAATTCAGGAATGTCTTCCTGCCATGGGAGGACACTGCTTATGGTCCCACACAAACACTGCAGATGGGTTTTTCAATCCCATTTATCTTGCTTTACTTGTAAATGAGTGTTAAAACAAAGAAATATAGAAGAGTTTGGTTGTCTGTGTTACCTCTAAGTCTTTGTGAGAGACTGACCAGTCCACATCGACTTCTCCTGAAAAACAGAAATAAAACATTCCAAGTGTGAGTGTGTGTGCACTCCTTTGGGCTGTTCTCCTCCATCCCTTGCTGTTTCCAGCCAGATCACGGGTAACACCTCTGGCCCTCTCCCTGATGACATGACGTGTATCATGGAAGTACATTCCTGCCAGACACCCTTCTCCTGCAGAGAACAAAAGTGTATCAAAATGTAGCTGAAAAAGGACATTTTCGTCCTTGAAAATACCTTTTGTGTCCGCTGTTGCCTAGTCCTGGAAAGCTGGACCCTGGTGCCCTGGCAGCCACACTGCTGGAATGTGAAACCTGCTCCCTACTCCATCCTCTCAAGGTTTTCCAATCATCATGGTCTTTCTCTGTCACTGGGTTTGTGGCTCAGCCCTGGATGAGGTTACTGTGGAGTGGAAAGTGGCAGGTGTGTCCTCAGCGGAACAGGTTGGGAAAGAGAGTTCTTCATGTTTCTGAGGCTGAAAGACAAGAAGATGGAGAGAGATCCCACTCACTGGGTTCAGATATCATGGGCTGAAGGTATAACTGGGTTTTGGGGTTAGATTTTGGTTTTTTCCTGTGTCTGTTCATGGTGCCGTGTCATTTTCCCTCCAGCACACTCAGCTGTGCCGGTATGTGCTGCTGTGGCCACTTCCACAGGGAAGCGAGGGTCTGATCCTGCTGCCAGTGCTCAGTTACACAGGGGTCAGTGCTCTTGTCTCTTCCTAAAGTTGCTTGTCCTCCTCTGCCTTTGGACCATAAAGCAGTTTAGTATTAAATTACTGAATGAAATACCAAATTTCGTATTTAAGTACAGCCTGAGCTTCAGTGAGCTCCCTTCATGTGCAGCAATTCCAGAGTTTTCTGTTCCTCCAAGCCCCTCTTGGGGCTCCCCATTGAGCCGTGCCCTCTGTGGTGTGACAGACTGGGCTATCATGGCACAAGAGGCTGCCAGAGGGCCCCGTTCTCGTGCCACATGCCCTCCTCCTGATCTCTCCTCAGCCAGGGAGACACTGCCAGAAGTGGCCATGAAGCTGCTGCAGATCCAGTGACATCCATTCACTGCCCTCCAACTAAAGCTGCCCCTTCACCACCTCCCTCTCACCCAGAACTCCTTGAGGAGACCCTGGAAATGCCTCAGTGGTACTCGTAAAATAGTAATCTAAATGGAGTTTTTTATATCATTTGGGTTTGGATACAAATTACACCCAAAAGATGGATATATAGGCCTAAGAAAAAAATGTCTTGGTGGTGACTTATGTGCATTTGTTGAGTTTAGTATTATTTGTTTCAGTATTAGGCACGTGTGGGGTTAAGCAGAGTTAGAGTTAAATCCGCACAGCCAAGTCGCTCACTGACAAAATGCAGCACTTCTGATGGCAGCAGTCAGGAAAAGTACTTTAAGCACCTCCAGAGTTCTCACTGCTTTTTTCATAGTTCTGACTATTTAGTGCATGTTCCTTCTGCTCATCTCTTGCAGTGACATCGTTGCTCTTTGCCTGTGACTTTTCTCTTGGATTGTCTATCTGCTCTGCAGGCATTGGTGACCTGTGGTCTGGCAGCCAGAGAGACCTAGGCCATGATCTGGAGATCATTGTGCACAATTAATGTGTGGAACCCAAGTAAAGAAGGAAATACAGAGCAGATTAATTTTGATTCACATTTAAAACAGTTATTTTCCAAGTTTTTATGAGATGTTGGCAAACCTAGGAGATTTCATGCCTGTAGTTTAAAATTCCACTGTGAGTATTTGTTGCTGTGGATGAATCAGCAGTTAATACAACAGTATTTTCTGTAAATTATTAATCTATTCAAGAATGTGTAATGTGAGCATGTTCTCTGTCCTGAAGGATTTACTGGGTTTGTTCACACAAGGGAGGAGTGGTTCACACACCGAGCTAGTCCCAGATTATTTGGAAGTGAGCTGTGCCCCAGGCAGCATCCCATGTGCTTGATGTGTCTTCCAGAGGCTCAGCAGGTAATTCAGGAATGGTCACCAGAAAAAACAATTGCTATAAGAAAAGATGGGGGTTTTTTCCAAAAGGTTATGGTCATAATGCAGTTTGAGGTTTCCTCAGTTTTTGAATTTTGTTTTTGAAAACTTCACCTTTCAGAATCAGTTTCACTTTTTACGGTTTAGGTTTTCTGAGGCTTAGGATCATGAGGACAGTCTTGAGAAGGAGCCTCTTTTAGGTAGGTTGTAATATAAAAGCTATATGTTTTTTATTGTGTAATTATTTAAATTACTACATGAAGACAATGCAAATGTTACGTATCACTTAGGTTCTAGTAACAGTTCAGTGCTTTATGATCAAATTCCTACAGGAAGTTTTGCCTGATTTGTTGCAGTAGTGTACAGAGTATCAGAGATGTATATGTCAATATTTTGCCAACATTTCTGGCAGATTATGACAGCAGAAACTTCAATTTTTATTTTTTAGGTTATGTGGCTCTGGGTTTTCTGTTGGACAGTTGTGGATACGTCTAAGGAAATCTAATTTTTTTAAAAAATAAATAAAATTGTTATTTAAATGATGTTATCCATAGACATAAACCGTTAAAATAGCTGGCTCCCATGGCTGTGTTGTGGCTCATATCTAGCATTCATACATAAATTCTTCCAATTGTACTAATGGAATTCCAGTCCCAGGCAGAAGCATTTTACAACACCGTAGCAAAAAGCAATGTCTGAAACTAGGAGTGTCTCTAAGAAGTTCTTTCACGTTGAAGCAAAAATGTGCTCAGCAAAAAGAAATGTAAATTTAAGGAAAATCTCCAATTTCCTATTCTATGCAAAGCTTTGATTTTTTGCTGATTCAGGCAGTAGGGTTGACATTGGAGCTTCTCATTTCTTCTGAAATAATCAGTTTTTACTTTGGAACAGTCTTTCATTTTTCATAGCACTATCTTCTGAAACAGTCCGCTTTGCATGTATGAATCTGTTTTTCTCCAGATAACTCAGAAAGTAAAACTATTAGAAACAGGTTCCCATCTATTACTTTCCAGAATGCATAGAGAAACACTAATTTTCAGTGGCACCCATTCGAGGACTTTACTGATGTCTTTTTCCCCCCTTTCAAAAAAAGACAAGAAGAGGAAGAAGGAAATGCATCTGTCGTCTAAATTGACTGTGCCAAATAAAATGTTAAATTTCAATGGAACATGTAAAAGGTAGATAGTGAATGGTAATAAAGCTGTCAGTAAAAGCCTGATGGCTGAGCAGGATTGCAGAGCTTGTGCTGGAGGGCTCCGGAACCATCTCTGGAGCCACACGCACTACCCGTGGGGATCGTCAGCACCACGGGTGGTTCCCTTGGGTCTCGTGGAGCTCTTCCCTGACACAAGCACAGCTTTAACCTTCGTTTGAAAGGGGTATCATGTGCTGTGATGGCAGAGTGAGCATATTCTAGGTGAGAAGCCCCTGTTGACGGGAGCCCTGTAATTCTATGGGCTGGACTAACTCCAGTGGCATTTTTCCTCTCATAATTTCATTTTAAGAACTCCCCATTTTGCATCTCTTTGTGTTGCTGTGTAGGTGCTGGAGAGTTTTGCTCATTTCACTTCCTTCCATCCCATTTCTGCCTGCTGTAGTGTGGAACCAGTTCCAGGATTCCCCCAAAGGCACCAGTGCACTGCCAGGTGCAGCGACCTGACTGGGACTGTCAGGAGCTGGGAGCGAAGGGTGGTCAGGCAGGGGCAGCAGTGCTGGTGCCTCTGTGGGTCTGGCCTCTGTGAGCACATTCAGAGCGCTTACACAGAGAATAACTCTTCCAGTAGTTGATGTTGTTCCAAATAGCAAAATCAGACTTTCCTGGTGGCTGGGAAGTGAGGGCTGCGTTGATGATGTGCCCAGTTTGCTATTGATCCCTACAAAGATTTGCTCCCTGGAGTGATCTACCTCACCAAGGGGTTTGAGGAGAAGAGGCTGACCCTGCAGTGCTCTGTACAAATACAAGCAAGGAAAGATTTACAATATTTGACATTTTCCTGGACATAATCTGACCTGCTTGCCTCCCTGGTTTAATTGCTGGTGATTATGGTGTTAGAAACCACCAGGACACACTGAGATTCTATTAAGGTTTGGTTTGTGTATGGATTTCCATCTATTGCTTCTCTTTTCAGGTCACTTCTGCTGTTTCAGTATCTCTTTTTCCTGGAAATAAAACCCCAAATCATCCCTTCTGCTGTTTCATTCTACAGAATTACCTTCTGTTTGGATCAGGTTTTTCAGTGGAAACATCTTGTGCACCCAGGTGCATGGCAAAGTTTTGTTTATTCTTTTTGACAAAGAACCTTTGCAGATTCCAAAAAGCAGCTAATTTTTAGTATGTGCCTTTGCAAACAATCAGTTCAGATGTGCAAGTATTTAGGTTTTCTCCAGCCCATGTTGTTCTTATTGTTTGTATTTTTGTCACCCATTCCCTTTATAGTTACTTTGAATGACCCAAGTTAAGATATTTTACAAGACCTTTTGTGTAGGAAGGGATCGGTTCTTAAAGTAACTTCTTGAGTGTTCTTGGCACCTCTATCCACCACAAAATTCATTTTAAAAACCCATAGGTAGCAAATGACACATCCACTGCTCCTGTCAATGTCACGGCCTGGCGTCGCCATGCTGAAAGGTATCTCCTCAATTTATTGTTCTCCAGTAGTTGTTTCTTTGGGAGCAGGCCTCTTGTATAGCTATTTGTTGAACTGTGTACCTACTGAATTAGTCAAAGACCTGTCTAAAACCATTTTTTTCTTTTCCTCTTTACCCCTCCCCCAAACTTGCTTTTGTTATGTATTGGCTTGCTAATCCTTGTGTTGAGCAGTATCAGACATCACCTTTCTTGGGGGCACTTAGTCCACTCTTCCGCTTTCTTTGTCAAAGGGCTCCCTTAATAGGAGAAGTCAACAGGGAGGACAAAAGGGATTGAAAGTTGTATTTAATCGGGGTCAGAGAGGTGGTGTTCAGAGTGACGGGCCCACAGGCAGGCTGGCCTTTTATGCTTTCCGACACAGATGGTCCCAGAGCATTCAGCTAAGTGAAGAGAAAGCTGCCCAGTGAAAGCTATTGTGGGGCAGCATCGTTACAGTTGAGAAGGGTTGCCAGGGGTAACTGGAGAGTATCACCAGCATCCTGTGATCACTAGTCTGTGCCATTGAAAACCCCAGACCCGAGATCACTCTGGGTCCCTTGGCATCCTCCTGATGCTTCCGCAGAAGCGGCAATATCTCATGCTACCTTTTTAAAATTTAATATCATTATTTTTACTTTGAGGCACATAAACTGTAGAATCATTTGCATTTCTTAATTTCAGAGTAGCCACCTTCTGCAAAACATACAGCCACTTGCTTTAGAACATATTGCTTTTCTTCCCCTGCGGAATAGTCAAATAATATTTGAACTTATTAAGATAACAGTGTGTTTACAGAAACTTAATTTTTTAACATTTATCTGAGTGCATGAATAGCTGAATTTAAAAAAAAAAGTAAGGAAAAAAAAGGGAATTTATATAATTCAACACGAATAAAGCCTGCAGGTATGTGCAAAAGCTTTGGAAACTGTGCCCAGGAGAACT
>JAWWLZ010000094.1:7609832-7623476 GCA_035041345.1 Poliocrania exsul | reverse complement strand
TTGTCTGTGTTACCTCTAAGTCTTTGTGAGAGATTGACCAGTCCACATTGACTTCTCCTGGAAAACAGAAATAAAATAATTATATTTAATTTATAAGAATATTTTTCTATAATATATTCAAAATGTTGAATATTTTACTTCCTGAAACTGCTAACAGATTTTGATGTAATAAAGCGGAGAAACTATTGCTGTCCTTGGTAACAGAAAGCTGTTTACCCACTGGGAACCAAATCTGCCTCATCTGAAAATCAGCACATGCCCAGCTCCTGAGAGGACTTTATCTGACACCTCCCACTGGTCCTGCCCTCCAGGGTATAAATTCAGATGGGGATTTGACTCCTCCAGAGGCAGGAGGATCTCCAAAGGTTCCAGTTCCAGCCCTCGAGGTTATCCTGCCTGTGCTAGTGCTCAAGCCCAGAGCTTGCAAGGGCTGTGGAGCGCCTGGAGAACTGTGAGTTAATGCACAGAATATACTTTTCCTCCTTGCAAATTCTCCAGGTCTGTGTCTCCAGCCCTGCATCCTGACTGCTGCAAACAGTGTTGATGACTGAGCATCACCTCAGCCACCCAGACCATCAGCCGAGCAACTCTATTTCCAAACAGAGTTCAGTAATGTGCAATAAATCAGGAGGACACACTGAATTATCGACTGTCACACCACAACCTTCTCACACGCAGCCTTTGGGCTGGTAGGAGCGAAAAGAAACAAACCAAGAAGGAAATAAAAGGGCAACAAGGTAAAGGAATGGGGATGTAGCTCCAGCTGTTAAAGAATTCTGCGTGTTGACACCGCTGACGGTTCTGGCTGCGCACACACAGCTGTGTCGCCACAGCAGCCGCTTCTGCGGTGCAAAACGGAGGAGTCATGTCAGTGCAGGTGCTCACCTTGCCTAGACTTCTACAGCAAACATTACAACCTGTGTGCAAATTAATTCTGTGTGTTTGGGGACTTTTTAATGCCAATTGCCCCATCCCAATCCCACAATCTGAATCTGAGGCATCCAAACATCTTACTAACAAAACAACCTTGTGAGTGACACACAGCACAAATTTATCCAATGTTGATTATACTATTCATTTCTGTTAGAGTGTGGATGTCTATGAATTAAAAATTATACTACCTCAAATGTCATGTCTAACTATTTACTGAAAAATCAGTAATTTCGGCTGAAGATCGTGATGCAGGATTGGATACCAGGTACGTCACTCAGTTGCTCCGGAGCACAACACCTGCTGACTGCTGCTTTCCATCCAACAACTAGGGCTCACACCACCTGCTCTCACCTAAATAACACCCTGAAGTATTTTCATTTTTAACACTCACAAGTGCCAACAACCAGCGCCCAGGCATTGAAGATGCATTAACCAGCATGTTCGTAATGTGATTTAACAATGCGTGAACATACGCAGAGCAAATCCACCGCCAGGATTCCAGCACCCACAGGATCTGTCCCCCCAGCAGCATCCAGGACAAGGAACCATGCCCAGAAGTGGGAGGTGGGATCCTCTGGGGTCCTGGGGAATGCTGCTCTCGGCTCCAGGGTCCCTACAGGGAGCCCGGATGGGATGGGTTTGCATCCGTGCCCTTCGGCAGGAGCGAGTCATGGATATACCTGAGAGAAAACCAAGCCTTTTGGGGCCTGATCGTTACAAGCGAAAAATGGACATATTTGAGTCATAGAAACACTGACATATTTGAGTGCATTATTTATTGCTCAGAAGCCTGTTAAGGAAATTAATTCATAAAGAAAAAATATTTGTAATTCGAAGCTCTGCCCTGGCAATCAGCACTGCGAGTGCCGTGCTGCAAAGACACAGAATGGCTGACAGTTCAGAGAGCAAAATTACCAGCGAATTGACTCCTGTTAATCACTAGGCATGTCCTTCCTGAGGGCAAACCAACAAAGTTTCTCTTCTTCACTGCCAAAATCCCCCTCTTCACAGGGGAAAACCGCGCTACAATGATTCAAATACTCCTAACGCTAGAAACTAAAACTGCTCGACTCAGAAAATACACACAAAAGCTTTAAAGGTGAATGAAATATTGCCACAAAATCTCCCTTTACTAAATCTGTTTGATGATCTCAAAGTTCATACTAATTCACAACAGATTGCATAAGGCTTTGTTTTCACCCACAAAAAATTCTTCAGACCGAAACACGTAAAGGAGAGTTTTGCTTCCGAAGTGAATGCGGAATCTGCCATAGAGACACACAGAAAAATCTGCAATGATTTTTCTTGCTGATCACAGTACTTTTTCTGCCAGTAGATCATGAAATAAATCACTAAAGTGTGCTCAGGTTTACAGATACCTCTCCTTCCTCTGACTTTTTTGCTTATTTGGATGCATTAATGCGTCGCAGCCCCTGGGCGGGCTCCTGGCCACTCCACCTCTCTGGCCCTGCTGCTGTTCCTTGGCTCAGCACCAGCACCAGCACCCATGGTGCACTGGGGACCCCCTTATGCTATGCTCTCCCTGGCTGTGGCACCCACCATCTCTGTGACAGTCCTCAGCATTCATCCTCACTGGGCTGCAGGTCTGGGACTGTGAGTGTGCAGGAGCCCTTCCCAAGGACATGGCAGTGCCTTGGCTCTGGGCCTGCAGGTCTGGGACCACGGTATGCAGGAGCCCTTCCCAAGGCTCAGCCCTGGTGCTACACCCCAAGCCACGACAGAATGGATAGGGGTGGCAGGGACCGTGGGAAGCATCACCAGTCCCTCCAAGTGCCCAAAAATGATGCTGCCCCACCCCACAGCCCCTGATCCAGGGCAGAAAGGGTAGTTTTGGTCAGAGCACAGGCACCAAACCATGGCACTGACTGCTGAGAGCTCTGTGCTCTGGTGACTCCTGTCACCTGGTGTCCTCCAAGGCCATGCCAGCACGATGTTAGAGCATTGCACCCTTATTTTCTGGTGAGCATGAGCACACAGAGTGGGTATCTGCTAGAAGGAATGGCTATGAGTGCCTTATTTTTACTTTACTTTTATTTTTATTCTTCAGAAAGAAGCAACTCAAAAACTACTTAGACAATCTCTGTCAAGAATTTCCTCTTTTTCTGTGGAAAAGTAGCACATACAAAACCTACTAGAAGAGTGCTATGAATTAAACAAACCCCAGAACATCTTTGACAGATTTGTGCTTTTAATCTTCCCTGTTTTCCTTTTTTAAAAAACTAACTTCTTTTTAAGATCATATTAATTTCTATACTAAGTTTAAAATGGATTAATTTCTATACTGAGATTTTATTAATTTCTACACTAAAAGAGTACAACATATAAACTTCTTGTATCTATACTTTAAAGAAATGGTTTTACCAAATTGCAGATCAGGGAAGAAGAGAAAAGGATTCAAAATATACACCATTTATATGAAAATCGAAGCACTGCACAAGGTTTTCCCTTTATCAAGTATCACACTTTGGCTGTCCTGTGCCCCTGTACAATGGGATGAATGGTGAGCAACAGCTTTGCTTTTATTTAAAGAAAAATTTTGAAAGATCATTGAGATTCACATGTATTCCTCCACTAGCATGAAAATGTAAATTTCTGAACAGCACACAGGGTGAAGCCAGATTTAGGACCACTGTTCAATGTGCATTCAAACCTCTCTTCTTTCATCCCAGACAGGGAGAGGAGGGGAGGAGGGAGAAGGAGGACCAGCAGTCAAAACCTGAAATTGCCTGGAGGAACAATCTGCTTCCACGGAACAAAACACTGACTCAGAATAAACAATAAACTGTTCGAAAGATCTCCTTATCTGCTGTGCAGCTTCACCAGGGACCCTGGTGGCCGAGCAGGCTGCCCTGGCCAGGCACAGCATCGCTGGGCATGGCTGTGACCCCCCAAAATCACCCTTGTGTTTCGCTCATCGAGGCTGGGAGAAAACACATCCCTGTGCAAGCTCTGCCTGCCCTGCAAGGGTTTGTGTCATCACCTTCTTCAAAGCAGAGAGAAACCGCAGAGCCCGGTCACCCAACTTTGAAAATAAAACACTAAATTTCCTAGAAGGAGAAGGCAAGTGGTCCTGTCCCCCCTTCCTTCTAATTGGACAACATATGCAAACATGTATTTTATGTATTTTACTTTATGATCAGCCCCGTGAAACAGGACACTTCGAGCTGTGGCAGCATGATATGTGGCCTGAAGGGCAAATACATTTCAAAGCTGGGCTTTAAAAATTGGATTTTGACTGCTAATTAATATAGCACATTACAGAATGGAGAACCCTAATTACATTCTAGTGCAAGACCTCCGTGGCAAGGACTGTTTCAGACACATCTCTGAACATGTCAGGACACAGC
Source organism: Poliocrania exsul (assembly GCA_035041345.1). Lineage (NCBI taxonomy): Eukaryota > Metazoa > Chordata > Aves > Passeriformes > Thamnophilidae > Poliocrania > Poliocrania exsul. The sequence goes on along the minus strand of JAWWLZ010000094.1, from coordinate 7,619,175 downwards.
TTCTTCTGCTACGGAAATAACATGTTAAAATTATAAGCCTTAAACCCCCTAAAAATCATCTAGAGCTGAAGAATTTCACATATTGACATATTATATATCTATATCTATATATATATACACACACACACATGAAAATTCCTGCTTATGTGTGAACCAAAGTGATTCAAGTCTTATTGTAAGGTAGCTTCCTATAACAAGTTCCACATTTTCTATGCCCAAGCAGCCTTTCTTCCAAAAAAACCAAGGAATGGTGGTATGTCAGGGCAACAGCCAAGCACTGTCCCCAAAGAGGAATTGAGGTGAGGTGGCCTTCCTGCATCAGGTTTTGTAAGCACAGGACTTTGGGTTTTTATGGACTGGGATGCACTGTAGTCTTGCCCTCCTGGGAGCAGATATTCCAAGAACCCCCACACAGATGTGTGTGTGTGTCTGTGTGTATATGTGCACATGGGTCTGTGTATGTTTGTGTGTGCACATGTCCACATGTGTGTGTGCAAGCATATCCCTGTGACGTCCCACAGCCTCAGCAGAGCAGCCGTGATGGAGCAGGGGCTGTTCCTCCTTGTGCTGTGTGACATTCCCACTCCAGCAGCTCCAAGTACATCCCAGCAGGGACCTTCCCCCAGGACCCAGCTGGATGTGTTTGGTGGCCATGGGTCGAGCCCCTCTGTTCACACCAACCCCTCACAGGGGAACGGCATCAACCCTGGGGTGTTTTTCTTAGACATTTCCAGGGATTTCTCAACTTGCTTTGACGAAGAAAAGGTGATTTACTTAAAAACAAGACACCTCTTGTTTAATGGAATAACTGTCAATACCTCTTTATCACAGCTTTAAAAGAGATCCATAACTCCTGCAGGGAAATCAGTCAATGGAATCATTGACAGAAGTTCAATTTGAGAAATTTTCTCATGGCAAGAAAAGGTTCTTTTGCCTCTCCCCTTGGTACCTAAAATGCATATATGTGCCAGTAATATGCCATTTTTTGGCAGTAGCAAAATCCCCATAACACTTTATTTTTAGCAACCTTTAATGTTTTGGAAAAGCATCACAAAATCCAGCAAACAACAAAACTCAACCAGAAATTAATTAAAATGTAAGCAGTTGACTGAAGCAAAGGCAGAGTTGGCCAAATGCAAACTGGAGTTCAAAAGAAAAAGAAACCCACACACTTCTGAGCAGTCCTGGTAAGTGGGAAAAAAATGCCTAAGAGCCATTAAAGCAACTTTAAGTGAAGTTTAGCAGCTATGACACATGGGAGAAGAGTTAACCATCGCCACCAGAGAGGAAAAGCTGGGGCAGGATGGGGCTCTAATCCTTCAGCAGTGTGTCTGGTGGGGGGCCCGTGGCAGGGCTGGGGTGGCCACTCTCATGGAGCTTAACACACTTAATTAGAAGCATCTGACCAGGCAGGGATGAGGGGTTTGTATTAGAGCAGACATGAACAAATACTGAAATCCTCCCAGTGGTGGCACACTCTGTTGCTCTCTGCTGGGTGTCAGGTCCCTCATTTGGCCCTGCACCCCTTTCCTGTGCCAGGCAACCTCCCCAGGGACACATCCTGCACCTTCCTCCAGGAGTGTGCCCTTCTGCATCTCCCTCAGCTCCATTTATTCTGGCAGCTGCGTGCGGGTAAAGTGCCTCACGCGCCGAGTGGGAATAAAAATGTGCAGCGCAAAAAAGCAAAAGACAATTCCGTAAATGATACTTTTGAGGAATGTGTGTGCCAGTGAGCTGCTGAAATGCACAGACACATGCTAAGCATGGACACGTAGTGTGCCCTTTCCATTATGTCAGGAGGCATAATATCCTGTCTGTTTTCTGTCTGTGCTGTAACACTGCTTCCTTCAGCCCTGGCCACTGCTGGCCATGTTAATTCACAAAACTCAGCGGCTCATGATTTTCAAAGCTTAGCGCAACATTTGCAGAACAAAGTACGTTTTTCTCTCTTTTTGGTGGGTACAAGTATGGGGACCACAGGAACAGTTAAATTCATGGCATGGTTGGTCTACCACACAGTCGGGGGAATTCTTTAAATAGAGCCTGTCACTCTCTTTGCCCATCAATGGGATTTCCTTCTCAAACTGCTGATTCGTTCAGGTACACAACAGAGGAAATTTCAGTTAACCTTTGTTTCACCCCGGGGAAAAATCTGTCTGAAAAGTATAAAATGAATAGATTGGAAAAAAAAAGAAAGAAAAAAAGAAAGAAAAGCTGCAGGGTTATTCTTCTTAGTGTTCACAGCAGTCAAAGTTAAACAGAGAAAAGGAGCAAACATGAACATTTTATTTCCACCAGAGAATAAGGTATAATATATGATTTAGAAATTCCATTGTCTATACTTGATTTCTAATTTAGCGACGGAAAGGCTGAACACAAATCCATTGTTCTCATTGGGTGCATCAAGAATGCACTTTTTGACTGTTTCCTATATGACTGAAATAGGAATAATAGGTTACTTTGAACAGAAACCCTTTTAGCTATTTGATTGAGTTGTCCAAAATAGCTTTTAGATTCCAGAAATCCTTGGTGAAGAGAAAAATAGTAAACACTAACTCAGAATTAAAGCAAAAAATGGAAACATGGATAAAATCCAAAGTACAGTAATGAAATAAAGGGAAGTTTCAGGATAGGTTACTGTCAAAAAAGCCTTAAACTTATGTTATTAATAAAAAAGTTATTAATAAAAAACCCTGTTTTGAGATACAATTATAATTTAAAAACAGGACCAATAATTTTCATTTTCCAGTGTGATTCATCTGACAGCACATTGCTGCCTTTACAGTGATAACACACTGAGTGTTGCTGCAGACCTGCCCCTGTCCAGCCCCTGCCGAAAGGTGGGAGGGATGGATGGACATTGGATGTGGGAGTGCGGCCGGGGCCTGGGTGTGCAGCACCAGGAAGTCTGCACAGGCTGAGTTCCAGTGGAAGTGATATTCTGAAATGCCTTATGGGATCAATAGGTTGCCAGGAATTGATCCAGCATCACCGAGACTATTTCTGTATTTAAGGGATGGTGGTTCTGTCAGCAGCTGCACACCCTTCCCCGAGGCAGGTCACAGGGAGAGCTGGGGCTGTGGCAGCTGCACAGCCACGGAGAACCTTCACCTCTTAATCAGTCCTTGCAGAGGGGTGTTATTGGTGGCAGCTGTTGGAGTCTGGCACCTGACCTGGGCACAGACCCCTTTGTACAGCTGGGCAAAGCAGAACTTGGTTAATGGCCCAGACCTGAGCCTGAGGGGCACCCTTGCTCTGCTCTCATTTACCATTTATAGGAAATCTACAGTTGTGCCTTGGGAGACTATTTTGGCAACATATCACATCTTCTTCTACCAATACAAAACGAATGAAATGTAAATAAAAACATAAAAGAGAGAAAAAAGTCTTGTTCTACTAAGGCTTGTGGTATCTGATCCAACACAGTCCCTGTGCCTAAAAGAAGCTGTGTAAGGGATGTGCCAACAACATGATGTGTCTCCCTGCAATGGAATCCAGATTTAAAGCTTCTTGGAAATTAATTGCTTTTTGGAAATTCAATGCTTCACTTGAATCACAAACTTAAAACCATTCACCATCAGTTGCATCCTGTAAAAACAGTGCAGCTCTCTTGATGCTGCCATAACAATGAAGTAGGGAAATAATCCCTGAGTTGGAATGATACTGATGTAGATGAATATCTGAAACTTGTCAAGCTTCATTGGGGCTCTTAACTTTTCCCCTGAAATTCCCAAAATCTTTAACCCAGGAAAAACTCATCACATTCCAATGCAGGCTAAGTGCCAGTCTTGGGTATGGGCCAGATTTTTGGTTCAGCTTTCTTTCATGTTGATAACCAGCCCACTGGGCAAAGGCAAATTAAATCCTCCCAGCTCTGGTGACTCCTTCCCAGTAGACCAGGCTCCCATGAACAGCTCTTGGAACAGGCGGACCTCCACAGGGTGCCTGGGAGGAGGCAGACCTAGAACAGCTCTGAAGGTGGCAGTTCTCAGCACTTCATCTTTTCCTGAGAGGACCCAAACAAGCTCCAGACAAAAGGACTTTCAAAGAGCCTGGTCAAAACTAGGATGTGTGAGATTGCACTACTATGAGAGCAGAACTGCAGTTGGAGATGATGCCAATAATGAGACATGGAGCGGGTGAAATCCTGTTGGATACATCCCTAGTTGTCCATTTTGATCTTCCTGAGGGTTATATCAAAGATGGAATAGGAAACATAAGCAGGAGGTTCCTCAAAAGTATTCATATTGAATGGGATATTTCTACAGTTCCAGTAATAGAAATTAACATCATCTCACAGATTTGCCATCAGTCAGAAAGTCTTCTTAAGGAAACCTTCCCCATCTGCCTCATGAGAGGAACACAAACCCCTCTCTGGGTGCCCCTCCACAATAAATCTTCAAACCTGAGCTTTCTAGGAAAGGGAGGACACAAAGAGTGATGTGGTGACATGGCACTACTGACAGTTTGTGGAAACAAGGCACAGACGCATCTGAGGATGTGCAGTGTATAGCTCTCTATGAGAAGAAAGCTCCAGAGTTAGCGCTCTATTCCAATTCTGGTCTTCCTGGGCTTTTATCACCACACAGGCAGATCCCTTAGTCCACCCCTGAAACAGCTCTATAGCAGAAGGAGGTGGAAGGATCTTCCCAACACCTTGTTCTGCTTCTAAGAGCGCGCTGAGAGTCTCTGCCATGGCCACCGTGGTGGGTCCTGGCACAGCCAACTCTGCTCTCAACCACCGTGACAATCTGCAGACCCTCGGAACATGAAGGCACCAAACAGCACTAACACCTGGTGCCTGAGGGTCACACGTCTGCAGAATGGTTGTATGTTGGGCTCTGAGGGGAGCAGACTGCAACACAGTAAAAAATGAGGAAGAGAACAGTGTCCTTTGCCATTTCAGTCCTCATTTTTTGGTGGACTTTGTTCCACAAAGACACCTTTTTCTTGGGAACAGAAAACAACTGGGATGGAAATCTCAATGTGAGTCTTCTGCTTGCAACAGAAAATAGAGTTTTCCAGAACCATGTCATTCCATACTCAGGGGCACAATTTGGGGGTGATGAAAAATGAAATGGCCTTGCCAAAGAATTGCTAAAGGTCACTGGCTAAAATAGTTTTGTCCTTACAACAGGAACAACAGCAAAGTAGATGTCACTCTCTTTCGTCCTCTTTCCGAAGAAAAGTGTGGAAAAGGAACTGTACTCTCTATTCATAATCAGCAAATAACAATTCTTAGTGGGACAATTAATTTATTTTGCTTGTTTAAAAATTTTTCAGTGCTGTTAAGAGAAAAAAGGAATCTAAGACCTCAATTTCAGCTCTGTTTCCTATACACACTGGTACAGCAGAGTGCAGACACCCCAGGCGTGAGGAAGTCACTCCACTGCAGCATAGGAAGAAAATAGTTTTTTTACTATTAATAAATAAAATAAAACAAATTTTAAAAAATATTCTATCTTTTTCTCATCCTTTCTTGCTTTCTATTTTGTGCATGTAGTGTAACCTCAACTGACGCTTTAACAGCAGGGTCAAAAGCCACTTGTACAACGCTAAAGATGTATTTATTTACATTTTGAACACTTCTCTCTATGGTTTTGGTTTCTTGTTTGGGCTTTTTTCATTCTTTTTTTACTTTTCTTTTCCTCATTAAGCAGATATCACAGCAAATGGAAAATACTTCTCACTTCTACCAAAAAACAACTCCTACCTTAATTACACTGCTGTAATGAACAACAATTTTCTTCTAGATCTACTAAATTTAGGTTCTCTAACACAGTGACACACTCGAGGGCTTGGTGGCTGCATCCCTTGCTCAGCTGTGCCAGGGCAGCAGAACAGGAGGGGCGTGCGTGGCACCACATCAACCCCAGTGGACGCTGCCCGAGTCGTTTCACAGCCTCTGATGTGTCTGAGATACCGGAGAGAACACAGGGACTAGGAGAACTCACAAGTCTACATCTGATTTTAAGCATTTGAATTCTGAGAGTTAAAGAAGATTTTACTGAAAATAAATCAGACAACAGGAGTACTGAATAGTTACAGTTCATATAATTGGTTCTAAAATAGCACTCAAGACATTTAATATCCCTTTTTCCTGACATTCAATATAATTGGAAGGTGTACCATACACCAGCTCTTCCTACCTGCATTTAAATATTGCAACCCTCAACTTTTTGCTGTTCTAGTAGGAAACTGTTATGCCCTTCATATTTGTATTTTTTAATCAATTTATAACATTTTTCTTGATTAAAGCATTTTTTTGGTTCAATGTTGACTTTTAAACCGAAGTATTCTTTAAAATATACATTTATTTAATTCAGCTCAACTACTCCAAGTGAGTGAGTTGAAGTGAATCTGAAACACTTGTATTAATCCAAGAAAGCTGATGCACTTCTGAAGTTGTGATTTCAGTCATTCCTTTCTTACAAAGATTCAATAACCAGAACAGTTTAGCCTTTATACCTCAGGTGAGAGCCCCCTATGCTGCATCAGTTATGGCTCTACTGCACAAACTGACTGAATACACTCTTTATTACTACAAATCTGCACAATAACTTCTGAAATCATTGACTGAGGTTTTCCTCCTTTGTCTGGACAAGAGCAAGGGATACCTGAATCCATGACTGAAGGGCTGGTTGTAAAGCGGATTCTGCTTCTACTAAGCAGCACTGGTTAAAAACCCAACCAGTCCTACCACTGGAAAAAAAATCACTCAGGTCTCATTTGAAACGTACAATCAACCAAACTTGCTGAGCAGGGTGCCACTCCTTTAAAACCAAACAATGCATATTCTCTAGCCCCCATCCATCCTTCACTGGCCTGTGGACAGGAAGGAGATGAGACAAGCAGTGGAACATCAGGCTGGTTGTTGGAGCCCAGGGCACAGGAGCCCCCACAGAATTCATGAGGGCTGGTCCTGAGGAGCTGGGAAGGGGGAACACATGGCTGATGTTATGAACAACACTCCTAAAGGGAGCTGGCAGCATTTTACACTGAACTTGAGAAACACTGACAAGGCTGTGGAGGAGGAGGAGGTGGATGCCACCCTGTGCACCCTCAGGACACTGACAGCAGGTCCTTGTGCATGGACAGAGCAGGACCAGCATATGAGGGGCACCGCTGCAGGGGTACTGCTGGTGTTTCCAGGGATTCTCTGAAGGTAAGTCCCGCTTGTCCTTTTGCAGTGGGATGATGTCCACACTGGGCAGGTGCCACGGGTGTGGGTTCACAAGACACTGCTATGAGAGACCACCTCAGTGCTCGGGGTTGGGTGCCAGATCCAGCCTGATCTTCCTCTGAGCCTGAAGGACACCCTGTACACCTGCTGGGAGTGCTGCCCACAGTGGGGACACCCGAATCTTTATCACCAATTAAAAACCAGAGTCACAGTTTTCTTCCCGTACACTCACCTCCTAATGTCAAGGTAAGACCAGATGCAGGAAACTCCCAAATGTTACCACCTGTCAGGACCTCTGCTAAGAACAACCTCAAACAATTCTAATTCAAGTCCTTGATGTAGTAGCAATGAAGCTGCTGTGATCCTCAAGTCTGTCCCTCCCTTTGCTCTGAGTCAGTGATTCAGATGACCCAGTATGACTGAATTCAGACATGTACTTTGCATGTACTACACAAGTCTGAAAATCATACATTCTTTTACACAAAAATGTGAAGACAGTACATTTGAGATGCATTATTTCTCCATTTGCTTCATTTACTCCTGTGCTCATATATAAGATCAACAGCTCAATGACAGAGCAGGAGAAATGTGATCACATCATTATTATTTAACACAGGTCCAGAGGGAAGTATAAGGGAAAGATAATCTGCAATTTGCTACCCAGCAAGTCTCTTCAAAGAGTTTTAAAAAATGAAAATAAAGTATGACAGTGAAAAGACATCTACTCAACATAACTGCACCCAAGTAAACATACTATTTAAATGAAACATTCAAAATCTGGAAAACAAGTGGGCCAACTACTTAGTTTGAGAACGGCATGCAGAGCTTGCCTCCCTCTTTTGGAAATACAGAGCACGATAAATTCACTGGTTGCTTGAAAAGAACGTGTATCAGGAATTGTAGAAACACTCATTTCCTTTTTTGCCATTGTCTCTGATGACATGCTCTTTGAATTACACACTTGCCTCCAGCCTTCATTATTTCTAAGTTTCAATATAATGAAGATTATACTTTTGACTTTGAAGGCTGCTCGCTTTGACAAAGCCCAGCAAAACCTTCCTTGCCCTTGCAATCTGACAGTGCCACAACAAAACCCCCACACAATTCTTCCACAAATATGATTTTTTACCCCTAACACCCCACCCTGCCACCACCACACACAAATGGAGCAGTGTGGAAAACTCAGGTGCCACTGCTGCAGATGCCACCACTGTCACTGGTATCAACAGGAACACTCAGACTGGAACATCTCAGTGGCCTGCAGGAGGGAACAAACAAACATGTGGAGAGAATATGAGCTGCTGAATCATAGACAGTATTTGCACTGGTTAAAATGTCCAGCAGTGCTGAAATGTCCAAAACAACCACTTTTTTAGTCAAATCTCCAATTATTTAATGAAGTCCGTATGAAACTCTCACCTAAGTCTCCCTTGCTTTGAGTTATACATTAACCTGCATGGAGACTCCCAGCACTGCTACACTTCTACATGGCCCTGCAGGGGACAGAACTCCCCGGGTGACTCATGGGAACAAAATGCCAAAAATCAGGCAAAGCTGGCGCCATGACCTCCTGTGTCTGCCTATCACCCTCTGGCAGAGCAGCAAGCCCTGGCCAGAACCAGCTCACAGCAGAGGTGCCCTGGGTGTGTGGGTGCTGCCAGGCAGCTCCTCTGGCTTTGACTGGACTCTGCTGGCACAGCTGGCTCTGTGTTGGACTCTGGGTGGCACAGCTGGCTCTGCACTGTACTCTGGGTGGCACAGCTGGCTCTGTGCTGGACGCTGGGTGGCACAGCTGGCTCTGTGCTGGACACTGAATGGCACAGCTGGCTCTGCACTGTACTCTGGGTGGCACAGCTGCCTCTGTGCTGGACACTGACTGGCACAGCTGGTTCTGTGCTGGACTCTGAATGGCACAGCTGGCTCTGTGCTAGACTCTGGGTGACACAGCTGGCTCTGCACTGTACTCTGGGTGGCACAGCTGGTTCTGTGCTGGACTCTGGGTGGCACAGCTGGCTCTGTGCTGGACACTGAATGGCACAGCTGGCTCTGTGCTGGACTCTGGGTGACACAGCTGGCCCTGTGCTGGACTCTGGGTAACACAGCTGGTTCTGTGCTGGACACTGAATGGCACAGCTGGTTCTGTGCTGGACTCTGGGTAAC
>JAWWLZ010000094.1:7582304-7599286 GCA_035041345.1 Poliocrania exsul | reverse complement strand
CTCGCACTGTTTGAGGCCTCATTGAACAGCAGCAATGAAAAAGTATTTGAGGCTGCTGCCAAGTGTCACATTTATCCTGTGTGAATGCACTTGTAACAGTTTTGTGTAACAACAGCATTAAACAGTATAAATACAGATACAGTTTTAAACACCTGAAATTCGGGTTCCAACTCCAAGAAATGCTGATAACACATAATAACCTCCTCTGATGGTAAACCAAAAATATTTGTATTTCGGTAACCAGTAACCCTGTATGTCTTACCTTTTAACCTGTCTATTCTTGCCAGGCAATCTGTTCATATGCCAAGTTTAACACCTTCTGACACACAAGTATAGCTCAAAAAGATGTATTACTTTTGCACTACTGTAATAAAGATATTGTATTTGACAGGTAGATACTGAGTTGAAATTCTCTTGTGCCAGCAATACATGAGGTTTGGAAGAATAAGAACCAGCACGTCCAGTGGCAGCTCCCAGTCTGCATGCTGCTCTGCTCTGGCCCAAACAGATTAATTTAAAAAGCATTTTCACTTACCATTTCTGAGGGACCAGGACAGCGCAAGCAAACTGCTGACTCTGTCACCTCTATGCTACTGATAAACACATTTGTTGGTGTATTTCCAAAAATTTCCTCCCTACTCATGTACCATTTCACAAGTACAAAGAGAAAACAGGCAGAACTGAAGAGCCAGCCATTGAGTTTCAGCATTAAACACTTCAGTACTCAAAACATGCTGCAACCTCTAATGTACCATCATAGAATCGAAGGATCAGAGAATATCCCAAGTTGGAAGGGACACACAAGAATTGCCGAGTCCCACCCCTGGCCCTGTACAAGAAAGCCCCAGGAATCCCACCGTGTGCCTGAGAGCATTGTCCAAATGCTCCCTGAGCTTGCTTTTGTATTGTCTGTTAACTCCAAACACTTTCCTAAAACCACAAAATACAAAGGTCGCCCCCTGACTGGGCACCAGATACTTCATGTTTTTCACTCTGGAGACAGATCATGGACACATTCAGAGACACCTTCTTTCTTTCCCCCACAGAGGTCAGCGGGTTTGCCTCTATCTAGGGAGGGTATTCCCCCAGGAATCCCGAATCCTGTGCCCAGCATCCCCCTGCTCCAGTGCCTCTCCTTGCCCAGCCCACCAGCAGGAACCTGTTGGCCCCTCTGGACCAGTGTACACTCCCTGGCAGCTGGACCCCCTGCCCGTGGGCTGGGACATCCCCCTTGAACATTCCTGAGGCCAATGAAGACGCATCACAATTTCCCTGGAAGGGTCTGAACAGCCAGTAAACAAATGGCTCCCTGCTGTGTTCCTAACAGAGACAGAGCTCTCTGTACAGTGAGATCTGGAACACGCCTGGGGAGGTTAAAAACCAAACCAAAACAATGAAAAAACCCCGAAGCATGACCACTTTACCATTAGTGAAAAGCAGCACACAGGAGGTACAGCTAGCTGGGGACATTATTTTACCAGTCAATTGTATGCTTAAATGTTAAGATTCCTTAAGCTGGATTAGCAGTCGCCATAAAATAGTTTGAAGCACCTGTTTTAAAAGCAGAACGTCCATCTAGAAGTTGAAGAATAAAAGGAACGGAAGCACAAAAATACAGTATTATGGAAAGTGATGATTCTTCTGAAAAATAAGCAAATACAAGGGGTTTTCTTTTCCCCCAGATGAAAACAAGTTTATCAATACAATGATTAAAATAAAATTAGTAAATTAAAGTTGTATTTCCTTAAAATGGTTTGTTATGCTGAAAAAAAAAGAAAAAAAGGCTAAGTAGGGCTTCCCATGACTAAATGGATTAATTCTTTAGTACCACACAATTACTGCTCTCCACACAGTTTCAGTGAACATCTAAATAAACACCCAGAGCTTATTTTACACAAAGAACAGACCCATTCTAAGGAATAACTCAAACGCTAAAAAGTTGACATTTTGAATAAAAATAAAGAAAAGCTGTACAGGGAGACGGAAGAAAGGAAAGGACATTTTAGGTGGGTTTGTGGGGTGACAGCCGCTGACAGACGGACCTTTGTTGGAGCGGCGCAGCTCACACGCCTGCTCTGCCCCGGGATGTCTTTCTCCAAGTGGGGATTCCCGGAGAGATGCGGAGCCGAGCTGGGTCCATCGGACCCTCAGAGCGATGGGAGGCCACGGCTGACAGGTTGGGGGCACAGAGGGACCCTGCAGGACAGCTCAGGGGGCACAGAAGGACACTGTGGGGCACAGAGGGACCCTGTGGGGAAGCATAGGGGGCACAGAGGGACCTTGCGGGGCAGCACAGGGGGCACACACAGTCGCCCCGGGGGTCTAGCACCTGCCAACCCCCACACAACGGCCAGGGTGCTGAGGGCAGCCAGACCCACATCCACACTGAGGTGTGACAACATGGCCCTGCTCTCATCACCACAAACATGAACGGTCTGCATCACGTTTTCATGCAAAAATTGCTCTGATTTGGGTCTTTGCAAGGTGGGCATTTGACATCTGGTGCTTTTGGTAGATACATAATGCAGTGGGTTTTTTAACAAAGTGAAAACTCAGGAGCTGTAAACCATTCTGGGTGGAAGAATGGGAAAGTTATCCCCAGCTTCTAAATTTTCATCATTTTTTCTGCTTCACAGAAAGGTCTGGTTCTGCTTCTCTTCTCCATGCAAAGAGCAGGAACCTGCCCATGGCTCTTGACGGTCAGCTCATCAGAATTACAGGGGATTAATATAAAAACTGTGTTTTCTGTTTAACACGACACAGCTTGTCATTGACACAGAAATTCTTATGTCTTATCCCTCTCTAAAATATTCCATGTTTCAGTAGACCAGCAGGACTTTTATGATTGTTCAGTGGAAACAGGGGAAAAATCAGCACAATGTTTCAAAACTGGTGTAACACTGAAGCCTTTCAGGGCATAATGCCTGATTAATTGTTGTAAAACTACATCGAGGACAAAACATGGACACAAGCCATGTTTCTACATTACCACAGAATTTCTAGCAGTTTGACAACCAGGTTCAGCCCAGCACACAGCTGTCCTTAAGCAACGGTGTGTCACTACAGACTGTGCAGGACACAGCAGGATGACAGCAAGTTGGAGGTTTTTCCTTTCCCCAAAGAAGATGGTTCGTACCCAACACAACATCCATAGATGAAGCATCACCTTGTCTCCTTTAACTGCAGCCAGTGACTGCAACTCCTCACAAAGTAAACACCATCAGGACTTTGTTAAGAACAAGGACTTTGTTAAGCAAGAGTACCTGGCTGTGCTGGCAATCTCTGACAAGGGGCAGAAAGAGGGTCACAGTTACCTGCATCCAGCCAGAAACAAGGGAGACAGGGTGCCCTAAAATTAGGTCTACAGGAAAGTGCCTTTTTTGGGGGGGTACAGATGAGGTTTTGAATCCCACATAACATTAGACCCTGCAGAAGCTTATCTTTGTGGGATATTTTCAGGTTAAAATGTGAACTAAGAGGATATATTTTAGAAAGCAAGAAAGGATAAAGGAATGCCTAGAAATATTTTGCAGTGAGGAAGGATGACCTGACTTGGACTAGTGCTTTAAATACTCATTAAAAGTACCACAGTGCCTGTCGCAGCATCCTCTTCTTTCACTGGTCATTCTGACTTTTCCAGACTTTCACTTTCTTTGTACCTCTAGGCTGTAAAGCAGAAATCACCTACTCCGAAACCATTTAGTTTAGAGATTCATACACCACAAAATGGTAAAGAACTTTAATTCCTCCAGTTCAAGAAAAACACCATCTGTTCGCTGGTTAATATGATACTTTCTAGGTTGCTTTTTAAAGCACATCCTCGAGCACAGCAGCTTGCTGACACCACTATACAAATACACTCCACATATAACATAAATTTTGCTCAAACCAGGACCACCTCTTCCTCCCAAGTAAGATGATAAGTCCATTGGGTTCAAGTTGTACAGTGCTTACAGAGATTTCTTCATTCCATTAATGCTGATACAAGAAACCAAAGTTGTGCAGATCAACATGCATTGTTCGTTGTTGTATGCTGGGGCACCCTCACACTGAAGACAAGCACTGGGTTCTGCCAGCTGTACTTAATGTGTTTGCAACACCATAAAGATTAAACAGCATAATGGTATAAATCCTATTACACTATATAATCTCTAAATTACATTCAAGTGGATAAAAAAATACACAGTTAGTTAATGAACTTTACATTTTCATAACATCATTTATGCTGTGTAGAGGAATTCTGCTACTTTGGATATAAAGTTTATGAAAATCCATTTCTCACAGGTATTTCACAGCATACACTGTTTGTCCTGGAAATCCATTCACCTGGAAACACTGGCCTTGAACGGGGCAAGTTTCTCAACCACCTCCTTTTCACCTTTTCTGGGCTCTCATGTGGCACCTGGCACAGCAGTGAGGAGTACAGAGGAGGCGGCTGCTCTGACAGGCACTGAGCAAAGACCCAGAACCCCCTGCTGCTCCTTCCCCACCTCCTCTGGGGAGTGTGTTGGCGAGACTGGGCACCCCAAGGATGGCAAGGGCCAGCCAAGTGCCTGCCCCAGCAGCACTGCCCACCTGGCCCCATCCCGGCTGGCCGCAGCCTCCCCAGGGACATGGGTCTGTCGTCGTGGACCAGCTCAAGGGCTGAGCACAACACTCTTGTGTGAAAAGGGAAAAAACATCTGTCTGCTGTTGTGGTGGCTCAGCACAGGGAAAGCTGGGCGTTCAGAAGCAGCCTTTTTGCAACGGATGAGTGAGTTTTCCCGATTCCCTATAAATAACATGGAAACTAATGAAAATCTGTGTAGCCATAAAGCCCCACTGGTGCCTCCAGGGCAGGTTTGTAAGGCAGCACGTTGTACACTGCAACTTTCTGACCAACAGCAGAACAAATGTAAGAAAAATAACCTGAAGAGCCATATTTACCAAAACCCGTCAAGTTTCAGAACAGTTTCACACCGACTGAGCAAATGAACCTGAAGCAGTAAAAATCAGCAATTCTGAATATAGCAGACATATAGGGATCACAAAGTGTGTGATGAGCCAGGGATTGTAAAACCCTTGTAATCCTATTTTTACTAGTAAAATTGTTAGGAAAAAATTAGTAAAATTGCTTTGAAACAGATGTTAAGGCTGTAATCACTGTTCTAGGCATCAACATGCCTTAGCATTGGTAAAAGCAGGAGTGTATAAGGAAATTGCAAAACAAAAACATCCCCTTGCCAGATTCAAACTGCAAAACAATCAAAGGGTATGAACAGCAAATTACAACTACCTGCTATTGTCATACAGCCTTTCCTATCTTGGATGCTGAGGCAAACAAGTTCAGCTAAAGAAATTCAAACTACATATATGTTTGCTGTAATACTACCTATGTGGATTTAAAAAAATGGCACCACAAAAACAAATCTATGGAAAAACACTTGATAAGTGACATTTTAACAAGCCCTACCATAACTGAGTTATGCAGCCATGAATTGTGTTACGGTGTTCCCCTTGCCCTCTACACTGTAATTCAGGGTGTAAAATCAGCGTATAAATTTCTGCCATCACAGCTTTGGGAACAGGGTTTGAAGGACCTGGCATCCTCATGTCTGCAAAAAGATTATTTGAATGTAAGAGTTAATAAATTCATCTCAACTACCTTAACTCCACAGGTTTGAGGCTTTTTAATTTTTCTCCATGAGGCCAAGGAGCTCAGCATTTCGGCACAGAGAGTGCAGCTTTGCTGCTGCCAGACTTTTATCATGTTTTGTCCCCAGGCAGCTGCCTCCATCCTCCCCACGTGGCAGACATCACGAGTGCACAGTGAGAGCCCCTGGCAGTGACAGAAGGCACTGGGCACTGGGACACAGGAGACTGGCACTGCAAAGTCCAGCCTCCTCCTCCAGCGAGCCAAGGCTGGCCTCCCCAGACTGGGAACGTGGCTGCTGCTCTGGGAATGGGGAGATAAGCAGAGTCACCAGCAGGAAAGCGCCTGTGTGACCTGCCTGTGGCACCCTGGACTCGGAGCAGAGGGCACAGGCACAGCCTGGACCAGGCACAGATGGTGGCCATGACCAGCAGGACTGCCAGCTCCTGCTCCTGCTTGGCTCCTCTCCCACAGCCTCTCTGTGGCAGGACAGGCAGGTGACAGAGCTCAGTGCCACACAGGCTTTAGGGTACCATTTTCACCTGCTTGCCTGTGGGAGGGCTCTGCAATATGGCCAAAGCATCCCCTAGGTGCACTGGCTTCAACCCTCTGGCTGGAGTCAAAGGTGGGATAAGAAGGACTGGAAAAAGTGAGCAAAAGAAACAGAAGTGAGGGAAAGGGGTGCCAGTAGGAGGGTGTGTCTGGGATCTCCTGAGTGCTCCGGATGGAGCCAAACCAGGCACAAGGCAGAGCCACGCAGATACCTCCCAGCAAAATGAAAACGTTGATACTTCATGGTCCGACTGCCAGTCCAACGGCCACAGAAGTTGGACACGTGACAGACAGACAAGGGGATCAACATCTGACTCTAACTGTTTATTTGGTGACACTTACTTCAGCTTTTTAACCTCCAGGTCCAATTTTATGGCTCTGTGACCGGTCAAATAACTGCACATGCCACACATCTCTTGCTTACCAGCTACTCTAGTAATAATCAGGGGCAGGACTGTAAAAATACTTTTGCAGATCTTCTTTGCCTTTTTTCTCTTTTATAGTTAACTCTTACTGGCAGCATTATGGAGCACATAGCTAGATTCCAGCTCCTTGAAAAAAATTAAAAGCAAGAACCTCCGGAGAGCACTCTCTTCCCTGTGGCACAAAAAGGCTGAAGCTTTCAATTAAAATGGGTGGTAAAAGGCTATTTTCCAGTCATCACTGAAGAGGGATGACATCTTTTAGCACTCAGCCGGGTCACTGGGTGCAGCTGCAGTGACAGAATCCACATCTGAAGAATGACCTGTCTGTGCCCTGCCACAGTTGTGACATGGGTCACGGGGGCTCCAACATGAGCAGCAGGTCCGGGGATAACAGAAACACAGAATGATGGAATGGTTTGGATGGACTTTAAAGTCCATCTAATCCAGGGACACCTTCCATTAGACCCGGTTGCTCCAAACCCTGTCCAACTCAGCCTTGAACACTTCCAGGCATGGGACAGAGGAATAAGCACTCAAGGAATGAGTTTCCCACCAAAAGACAGTTTCACTGTTTTCTTTCCTAGCATTGACTGAAAAAGGACATGAATGCATTTCAGAAGCTGGTAACTGAACTAAAGATACCAAGCTGAAGCTCTAGTTATGGACTGCCTGAGGCTGCTCTATGTTTTAATGTCATTGTGTAAAATTAAAACATTATTACAAAAATTTAGTCCAATGGCAAATTTTGAAGGTTTTTCCTTCAGTGCTCTGTACATGATGTACAACACAGATGCACTTGTTTAACTTTGACTTTATGACTTATGCAAAGCGTCAGCTATTATTCCAGTGCAAGTCTCCTTAGATAAACTTTTCTGAGACATGATGAAAATGGAGGTGGTGGATTAGGGGGCAGCAAAAGATGAGGTCATCTAGGCCCATTGAAGCTGTGTTTTGAGACCAACAATAGCAGAACTCCAGCAAATCCTCTGAAGTACACCCCCTTGTTTTCCACACAGCCTGGATTAGTCTTGAGCTTCTAGATCTGAAAATACAATAACCCTTTCACTCATATGTAATAAAGAGAAATAGAGTATACTAAAAAACCCCAAAGCTAACAGGTTTATTTACATGCCCAGCACACAGAACTCTTCTGCATTTACAATACAGAAGGCAAAATAATACAAAATGAACGTCAGTTCGAAAAAAAAAGGTTTTTTTCCAAGCTCTTCGGACGTGGCTTGCTATGTTCACAGAGGTTCAAAATATGAGGCATTCACGTCTCAAGCTCATGATTGCAGAGGCCTCTGGTGGTATCAAGACTATATGTTAACTAATCTATATTTTAGGGGAACTATATAATAATAAAATGATAAACAAATTTGCATGTGCAAAATTATGTCCACTAAAATTTCTTGAAAATTGCCAAAGGAAAAGCTGAAGACCCAGAGTTGCTCTCCTAATTCAGGGTTATTTTTGTCTGAAAGTGAGGTGTGTTTGGGGCAAATCCTGCAGCTCGGAAAGAAAATTTTTTTTTATGCCAACCTCAGTGACAGGAGGGTCAAACTGGAAACGGACTGTGATTTTTATATAAATGCATATTTGACAACTCAAAACCTCTGGAAAAGAATTGAACTTACAATATAAGTTTTCCAAGGTGTTCTGACAACTGTAAAAAAAGAGTAACTCCACAGGTAGCTGTGTATCACCCTTGGTTTGTGAGGAAGGGTCAGAGGCTCCACTTGGCACAGGGAAGCACATGGGGAGGGCATCGCCATTCACACACAGACCTTGACATCAGATTTTAGCTCCTTTGCAGAGCTGTTGTCACTTTATGCTGTGGGAACAACATAATCTAATCGGGTCATGAAAGGCTGGGAATACCCAGATGCACGAAGAATAAATGGGAAAAAACCCGTATTACTGCTTAGTCTGGGACAAAAAAGAGGCGTGAATATGAAGAAAGCGTGGATCAGCCCTCCCCCAGCAGCAGCCTCTGCTGTGGACAGCACAGGAAACACATCATGGTTTGGAACTGGGCCCCAGTAAAGTGGCTGAGAACTGGGAGCCACCAGTCCAGTCCTGTGGATGCTGCATCAGTGTGACCCAGGTGTGCACAGTCTGTTTTCACTTAAAGATGAGACAAAAATTCTACAGCATTTTCCTCAGCTACCTTACTATGAATTGAATTTAAATACAGCCTGGTTTCTCACAGAAATCATTATTTTCTCATAGCTTTAGCGGAGGAGCAGGATGAAAAGACTGCAGACCTTTTCGTAACACCTAATTTCTGGGTTAAAAAAGTCCAAACCTGAAGAAACCAGCAGGAAGACAGGGCCACAATCCCGTTTGGGGCTGGGCACACCTCTGTGCCAGGTGGTGGGACAGACCCTGGCACAGGCAGTGCTTCCTGACCCATGTTTTCCACCATGCCCATCCCTCACATTTACAGGGAGCTGCGCTGGTGGGAACAGCTGGCAAGTCCCAGTCACTCCCAGGATGTGTGGGCAGGAGGGTTGGGCAGTGCCGAGACAGAGGGGCTGGTGCAGTGCATGGTGGGGGCACCCCATGGGCCAGGGGCTCACCAAAGAGTGGGCATAGAGCAGTGGGCAGAGCTCTGGATGGTCAGCACTGGTTGGTGGTGCCTGGGACCAGCAGGACAGAGCTCCCTTAGGGCGGAAAGCAGCTCACAGAGGGCAGCCCCGAGGGTCCCCATCTGCTGGGGTCCCCACCCAGCACCCAGCAGTGCCCCACAGACCCCTCCACTGGCCAGGAGGGCTCCAGCTGAAGGGAGCTTCCCTGGGTCCACTCTGCAGCTCACACAAGTCATTGGTCCATGAGGAGCCGCCGTGGGATCACCTGGCTGTGAGTCGGATACCCACCACCTGCCACATCCCGCTGCGTGCCAGCCACGAGTGCCCCTCAGCGCCACCAAAATAAACACTGGACGTGGAAAATTTGGGAAATCTGTTCTCTTCAGCAAGGCACTTATCGCTCAGGAGTGAATTTCTTTGGCGCGTGCCAAGGAGGAAAGCCTCTTTCTATGTTGCTGGCAAAACTGTCAATCATCTTGATGAGCAGCAAATAAATGAATGCCCAATGATGGGATTCTATATTATCCTTAAAAAAGAAATCCATCAAATAAACATCAACAGGTAAATGTTTATACCCGACAGCCATCAATTTCAGCTATCCATGCAAAGAGACAGGTGAGCTGGACTGGTAAACCTCGAAATTAGAGAGGTATTAATCATCTGCTCCCAGCCAATATAAACAGATGTTATTTTTAAACAGGCAAAATCATCTCTTCCTCTGAAATTTATTTGCAACAGATAATGTTCTGTTACATTTTTAATCAAGCAGATGAAGTTACATTTAAATTGAAAATCTGCTGCACTCAACTAATCAGGCAAGTAAAATTCTGAGATGATTGAACGCCAGCACAGAGCACACCATTACAGCAGGTAAATTGTGAAATTTACCTGTCACACCACACAGTTCATTGTTCACCTACTGCGCCTGCAAGTGAGGAGCACAGAAATAAGACAAAAAAAGGAAAGGCATGTTCAACACATTCATAAATCCATCATATTTTAGGAACACACCATTAACAGTGACAGGGAAAATATGTAAGCTCCACCTCTTTCCTACAAAAAAGCCAATAAAGATTTACACAGGTTGCTCCTATCTGCTTTGTGCTCATCTGAGTCGCGTGTGCAGATACACTGAGATCAAGGCACAGCACAAAAAATCTCATA
This sequence comes from Poliocrania exsul, assembly GCA_035041345.1. Lineage (NCBI taxonomy): Eukaryota > Metazoa > Chordata > Aves > Passeriformes > Thamnophilidae > Poliocrania > Poliocrania exsul. The sequence goes on along the minus strand of JAWWLZ010000094.1, from coordinate 7,588,922 downwards.
TTTCTCCCATGATAAACTAATATGACTCTTCTGCCAGTCCTTTTCCCAGCTCTCCCAGACATGTCAGGCCCCACCACCCAACTCCTCTGCACCTCAGCTCACCACTGTTAGACACTGGTACTGATGTCTTGACTCAGGGTTTCACTTATATTACACTTTTTTGAGTAAACACTGTTGTAGTAAAAGCAGCATTGTCTAAATAGATGGAATATAGAGTTCAGCTCCTACCCTTGACAGGGACACCCTAAAATACTTGGTTACAAAAAAGTGCCAGAAATGAGAATCTTTCATCCTAATTTTAAAATGAGATCCATATAGTTTCGTGCATGGCATTGATAAATTATGCATATCTACTTTTTTTTTACATCAGGATGAACACAAACTGACAGCAGACATCTGGAAGACTGTCAATTATTAAAGCTTTAAGCTCCCACGCTTTTTTGCGCCCCTGTGTTGTCCTCTGTGCACTGCCTTAGCACCCAAACCCCATGTGCCACATATTAAGATTATTAAGACAATTAATTTCTCCTTTTTTTCCTGTAGGAATCCAATAAACTGCATTATTTTCATACGTTACTGTATTTGCTAAACAATTGTTCCTCCAAGAATAAGAAGTTTAACAGTTACTTTAGCATGGTGTATGTGGGCTTATAGTTTAGATTAGGAATGCAAATCCTGTTTTTTAAAAAATACATTCATTTTCAATTGGCATGTTTTAAACACTGCAATAATTTGGATGCTGCAGCAGCTTTTAACAGTCACAAACCCTGAGAGTCCTGTGGTTCACATCTGGTCCACTATGCCCTGGTGACACGTGGTGCCAGTGCTGCACTAACCTACACACCTACATGGAGCACACACTGCCATCGTTCACAGGGAAGAATTTCTTCCCAATATCCCACCTAACCCTGCCCTCCCTCAGTGGGAAGCCATTCCCCTTTATTCTGCCACTCCAGGCCCTTCTCCAGAGTCCTTCTCCAGCTCTCTTGGAGCCCTTTTAGGTACTAATACAGTCAAAGGAGCAGAGTATTTACATTTCTTTCAGCTGTTGCTGAAAAGCTGACAAAAATGATTTTTCTCAAGTGAAGAGTGCAGCTCTTCACTGACCAGGTGAGAGCTAAGGCAGTACACATTCACCTGATAGAGAAATGGTTTGGCAAAAAAGAGAAACATTAAAAAACAGGTCCTGGTTTCACTGGTATCACTCAGTTCTAAATATACCAAACAGCCAAAAGAAAACAAACATTATATGTAGGGGACTACATTCTGTGTTTTATTCATATGATTCAGCAAATGTGGAAAAGGAAGCATATTGCTTCAGATCACAGTTCTGCCTGGTGTGGAACAGCTTGTGAGAGCCAATGCCAGACAAACCCACAGTGTTTTCCTGTCACTGGGCGGGAAGGGTTGTTTGGGGTTGTTATAATATTTCACTAGACCCCTCCCACAAGGCTTTAAATGAACATTATGTTAGAACTTAAAACAGTACATCAAAAATGGTTACAGACTCACAGAGGGCAGGGTGAGATGGTATACCGGGAAGAATTCTTCCCTGGGAGGGTGGGCAGGCCCTGGCACAGGTGCCCAGAGAAGCTGTGGCTGCCCCAGCCCTGGGAGTGTCCAAGACCAGGCTGGATGGGGCTTGGACTACATTGTCTCTGGAAGGTGTCCCTGACCATGGCAGGGTGTAGAATCAGATGGTCTTTCAGGTCTCTTCTGATCCAAACCAGTCTGGGGTTCTGTAATTCCACGACAAATCAAGATCTCTCAATGCCTGTGCCTACCCATGTGGGCCAATGCACATCCTTGTGAGGAACACCTGGAGATGCCCTTTCCCACAGTGTGTCAGTATGAGGACACTCGTAGGGCCCCAGATGGTGAAATGCAGAGCAAATAGTGTAATTCTTACAAAGTGCCCCACGGCCGTGTGCTCATTCAGTCCTGCACTCTCCCTGAGAACCGGAGTGCTTCCTTCTGCAGTGCCAAGCATAGCTCAGGCCAGCACAGCTGAGCCACCCTGGCCAGGAATTCCCTCATCCAGAGGACACAGACCAGCATCTGAGGCCAAGCACGTGTCTGAGTGTTCTGCTGAACAAAAGTCTTCCTGTGTATTTCACTGCACACTGTTCAAATTACTAATTTAATGGCTGGGCAATTATAACACTGGTTTTGTTTTCCAAAGTATTTTTTCGTTTGGTCTTTTGATGTTTTTTGGTTTTGAGTTTTTTTCACCCCCACCAGCATTTATTTGGAACACATCAACCTGTACAACAACAACACAGGAAGATATATCGTGGAAGATACATCAATTTCCATTCTGCCCAGACAGCTTTTAGAACCAGATCCCCTAAAATATCTGAGTTTGAGACAATGTACACTGTGCAAAAAGTATAAATGTTAAGTATAACTTTTATAACTTTAAAGTTCTTCATGAGTAACTGGCGATAGGAAGCTATAGTGATACATTCTTTAAAACTAATGTAACATTATTATGAGTATGCAATGTTAAAATTGCTCTGCTTAACATACACATATTTGATCCTTCAATTTAAGGATTACTTTTGCATGTAATTTCTCTTTTAAAGGAAGCGAAGTTAGCCAGAATTATTGACAAAGCATTGAAATGCTATAAAGTTAAAAACTCAGATTACATAAGCCCATATATTCAAGAAAAATAAAAATTCCCTTAAAATGATAAGCCATTAATTTTCAATCTTTCAGACATATACAAATATTGAAATACTACATAAAATAAATTTTGCATGTACTCTTAATTTCTTTGGCATTTAATGTGTCTTAAAATTGGTTTCACCCCAAAACTAGTTTTGAAAATAACAGTACAGAGCTCGGTGTTTCATTAATGATGGAACAGAACATAACTCTGATTAACCTCAAAGTTAAATAGAAGCAATGGCTAGCAGAATTTCAGAGTCATTTATTTAAGAAGTGAGCTCTCTTTTTTCTTTTGTAATTTTTTTCTTTTTTCTTTTTTTTTAATTAAAGGAAAGCTGCCATCATGGAGACAGAAAATGGATCATAATTAAGACTTCTAGCTTCCAGGATCTCTGCTTAATTACCATCATACAGCAGAAAATTATTTTCTAATGTTTTGAAAGACATTTTTGTACCATGTGTGTCTGTCTATGCAGTTATGCAAAGAAAGAATGGCACTTCAGCGCTGCTATTTCTTTCTGTGAGAGCAGCACAGTACTTTTATCTCTCAAATCCGACAGTATTCACTGTGTTAAGGGAATCTCTGCAATATCGGGAGAAAAAGCAAGAACTTCATGCAATTCATTAATTTAATACTCTGAGCCATCATTAGACCCAGAAGCTGTTGCATTTTTTTAACTGTACACGTGTCACTTACTGGTACTGCCGCTCCACAAGCACAGCACCCAGGATTTCAGAGGTAACAGCAAAAATGAAAGAAGACAGACGCACACTAAAATGTCCCTTTTGCACTAGATTTTCCTCCTGCAGTATTAGCAGTGGCCAAGAGGAGGCTTCAGACCCACGGGACAATGAACACCTGAACCCGACTGCTCCTCAGGCGACCACCTTTGCCACCCCATGGGCACGCCTGCCCGACGGGATCGTGACAGCTCAGTGGCCACAGGGCAGGTGAGCACCAGGAGCACATTGTACATGGGGCTCTGACTGCACAGGCCTTGTCTGAACTCACTGCAAGAAAGAAAGGAAGCACCAGAAATAAGCTTTGGTCTTTGTGAGTTCTGCCACTAAAGTTAGTTTCTCACAGAGGACAAACTTGCTACTAAAAGCTTTTCAAAGTTTTAGTACTGTTTTTCTGATTAAAAGAATACAACCAGTATATTTAGCACTGTGTGTTATGGATCTTTGCTAGAATTGAGGAAGCCTTGATATTAAATAAGCAAATTCACTGGTTTAAGTTACAGACGAGCCCAGGCTGTGACGAGCGCCGGAGGAGGCAGCACGGCCGGGTGTGCTGCTGGCTCCGCTCCCCGGAGCTGGCCGGCACCTGGAATCCCTTCTCATGGCTGTCTGGCACCAGCTCCTGGTTGGAAAAGAGGTCTTCCCTCCTGGCTGAGCCAGGCAGCAGCTGCGGCTGCTGCAGGAACTCTGGGAGCCCCGTGTCCAGGCTGTGCCCGACCACCCTCCCGAGCGCCTCCCTCCATCCCTCCTTCCACAGACACACAGACAGCCGAATCCTCAGCACCCCCTCAGGCACTCAAAGTCCATCCAGTAAAAACACGTGAATAAAATAACACATTCCAACCATTTCCCTCAGAGTTTGCTCTAAAATTTGCCTTCTCACTTGTGCATGTCTGCTTTTCATCAGACTTAAATACCCCGCAGCTCCTGTGTGAGTCCCCATGGTGCTCTGGGGATGCTCTAAGCTGTGGGATGAGAATTCCTGAGGTAATGCCATCCTCCAGGTTACCTGCATTGCAACCCTGGAGCCTTAACAAGCCACTGCAGGGATTCCCTTCACTGTGGGGTTACCTCTGTGAACAAGAGGTCCCAGACAAAGGCTCTGCCTTGGTAAGACCGATGAGGTTTTCTGCTTTCCCACATCTACATGAATGTGCAACACTGCACACATCCGAGGCCTCTTATGTTCAGACCTCGAGCCCAAGAACAGGACTGCTCGAGTTGCACTCCTCCCTTACTCGACTCAGAGATGGAACTGCTGTTGGCACCAAACACTCCAGTTAAGTTTTATAAAGGTGTGAAATTTAAACGTCTTTTTATTTACCCCACTTTTGTCCTCAAGCACGACACATTAGCAACCTGTACATGCAACAACGTGTCCTAAACATCATAAACCCCCAAATTTGCTGACAGCAAAGATCCTCAAGCAGCAAAATTCAGATTTCCTCAGCCACAGAAAACAACCCATACCTGCAAAAAGGCATTTAACAGCTGCTTTTCTTTCTTCTTTTTTTTTTTTTTTTCAGTTTTAGAACTAATGTACATTTGAAGGCCTCTACAGAGCTGGCTGCTTTTTAGCCCTCATCATAGTTTTCAAAAAATATGAATCCTTAAAAAATACAACATTGATAGTATTGAAGGTATATAAATTAAATAACCTCATTGTGTCTTTCAAACTATCATATGTCCCACCAAAAGCATGGCCTGTTCCCCATTATTTGAAATTATGTCAGGGGATTACTTTGGGGACAGGGCAAAGAGGCCAAGATTAACGTGAACTCTCAAAGGTGGAATTGTAGAGCTTTTGGCAAGGTGGGGAGATGACATTTACTGTACTTGGATGATATTGTAACTCATGGGTAAAACTTGGAAGAGGTGAATAAATTTTTAGTCAGAAAAAGAGCACACTAGAGAAACCACACAACATTTTCCCTCCTTCAGGATCAGAAATAAATATTGGGATGGGGCAACAAGACTGACCACACAGAGTCCCAAATCAGCTTTTATTACTCTTTACTTCCCCTGGATTGAGGACTTCAAGCCCAAGGACGAAGCACAGCACTATCAAAATGAAGAGAACAGTCACCCTGAGACCACACTCTAACAATAAAACCTAATTCCTAAGGCAAACCTTGTGACTGTTATAAAAAGACAGAAAAGTTTAATTTCTCCAACATAGAGCAGATATATATCAGCCATTTTTCAGCTTCTAAAATACCTTGTGCCAAAATCTATGTGAATGCCAAAATCTCATTATTACTTGTTGCCAAAACCCCCAAACAAACAGAAGTACAGTGAGAGTTTTCTGTTACAGGCAGAAGTCATCATTCCTGTCCTTTTTATAGCTTGTAGTCAAATCAGGATTTTTTCGTTTCTTTCTAACTTATGGTTTTTAAAATAACCATCATATATTTTAAGGAATCTCTTACCAAAAAAAAGGGGGTTGGGAGGGGCAGAGTTAAACAAAAGAAGAAAAAAAATGTTATTTTAATTCCTTAAAATGTGTGCAATTAGAGATACTATATACTTGTAAGACTAAGGATTTGCTGTAAACAAGCATACAGGGAGGAGTTTTGTTAGATAAAATTTGTGTGTGCAGACCTGAAAGGCACACAGGTAGCACAACTATTTCTGGAAAGATACAATGAAAGCTTATTTGGAACATATATGTTTATGCTACAAATTTTGTAAATATTAAAGAAGTCATTTTGTTAACTATGTGTTAACTGTTAACAATTGTTGTTAGTGAAAAATTAAAACTCGGAATTTTAAGTGTAGGGCCGAGTGAAAACAGCCTGTTACTGATTCCTTCACGTCATTCTAATTTTCTTCATTTTTGCTTTTTCTTTTCCTCAATGAGAATTGTTTGAACAGATTCTGATTTTTCATTTGTTCAGTACAGAATTATGTCCCATGTGGCATGTTTTATAGATAAACTTGGAAATTAAAATAACGAAGTTAAATTTTAGAAAACAAACTGAAAAGAATTTGCTGGCTGCCTAATTCCCCATTCAGGCTAGAAGAGCATTTTTTATGATTCTGTTTTGACCTTGAATGAGTTGATATTTAACAGTAGTTTCCATGTTTTCCTTGTGGATGGTAAGTATAACCTTAAAAAATAGAACACCCAGCCAGACATATTAAATCCCACCTGCCCATCCCACCTGCCCAGCACAATCCCAGAGGGAGATCAGGACCACTCAT
>JAWWLZ010000094.1:7545107-7557269 GCA_035041345.1 Poliocrania exsul | reverse complement strand
CCTCCCTGTGCCTCTTCCTCTGATTCTTGTCTGGGTTGGATGGAAAGGGCAGGATGGGACCCACTGAGGTGGCACAGAGCCATTGTGGCATCTGCACTGCTGCAGCACTGCCCATTGTCTTGTCCTCCCACGAAGGTACAGGAGGGGTCTGCATGACCTCACCACAGAAGCCTCCTCCATCCAATTCTCCCCTCTCCCCCTGCTACATACCCTCTGAATGGAGAGGGTCTAGGCTGTCAGCCCCAGGCTCACTCTAGCTGTGTCACAGATTTGTTTCTCACTTTCATGCAATTCAGCAAGTTCTCTCACTCCTCTCCACCAGGGATTCATGATTGTTCATGTCAGCAGAGGTTTTATACTGTTCTGTCACAAATCTGGGACAAATATCATCAGTCCACCTGCAGGAATGAATCCCCAGAGATCTTGCTCTGAGTAGGTGCACGTTTACTTTTTGTAGTACAGATGACTTTCCTTCCGTGCATGAGGATTTCCAGTTAAACCCAGCAAGTTTTCCAGTTTTCACCATTGTTGCTTCTTCAGCAAGGTGAACCCCTCTTCTGTTTCCTGAACCTGGCATCAGCCCCAGCCTTGGTGCTGGGCACTGGCCAAGCCAGGAGCAGCAGCTGTGAGAGGATAGACCCTGACCAGCCCTCCCACCCTCAGTGGGTGCTGCTGCCTCTTCAAAGGCTATTAGTAATCAGAGGAGTGGTGATGTAGGAACTGCAAGCTGGGGGTCCTCCAGAACATCCAGACCTCATCAGGCTCACCCAGGGAGGGAAACTCTCACTCAAGTCAGGGGTGTAAGCCACGTGCCTGATCTGTGCAACTCCAGAACCTGCTCCCAGCACCGTGTTTCTTCCTGATGCCCTTTGCGGTGCTTGTTCATGGGAAGATGATCCCACCAGAGAGATGCTCCTCTCTCTGCAAGGATGGTCAGCCCAGAAGGGCGATGCTGGGAGTTCATGATGGCAAAATGAGCTTTCAGATTCTCCTCGCTCCTGATGCCATATGTGTGGATGTTTAGGACTGACCACTCCCAGGTGCTGTGTGCTCTGCAGCCCCAGGTGTAACAACAGCTCAGGCTGGGACACCTGTGCAAACCTGCTGGACTCAGGTGTGGCACAGCCTGCAGCACATAACCCCCAGCACCTGCAGCACCCTGCAGAATTGGGCTATCATTCCCTTGAGCATTTGTGAAGCCATGGTTTATTTGAATGGCCTTTAGGCGCAGCTGGCTGGGGCCGGGGCCAGGTCCCAGGTGTCTTGCACAAGATTTGCAGTAAATAGGGGTAACACAAACAGTGCAATCAGTGCAGGGGCAAAACCACCCGAAGAAGCCCAAGCCACGCCACATAGGGGTCTGACAGCTGGTGCTCTGCCAGCATTGACATAGAGGAGCCTTCTGAGGCAGTGACACATCCATGTGAGAGCTGCTCTGTGTGGCATCCAGTTATAGTTGCCTTGGGGCATTTGGTCTCTGCTGTAAAGACTGGAGAGACACATCCCTGGGGACGCTGTGGGAGCAGAGCACCATGTCTCCTGTGAAGGGACACAGTAAGTCTAGGCAAAGCACGCAGCTGCTCAGGGCAGCATGTGGCTAGGGAGGCAAAGCTCTCTGCCCTTTGCCAGGGCAATGGGAAGTCAGACTGTGACTTATGCTGTGCTCGTGTATTGGGGCACAGGGCTGCCACCACTCCTGAGCTGATGTGATGCCACCACAAGAACGTCATGGTCATGATGATGTACATGGAGCTGTTTTTAAATACTGCATTTTTAGCTAATTGCATTGTAAATGTAAGTAGTAAATACCTAGCTCAACACCCTGTTGAGCATTCAGTTGAGCTGCTACTTATTTCAGCAATGGAATTAGCAAAAATTCCTGATCTTTTCAGGCTGAACAAACCTGTTCAGGTATTGCATGGCCATAGGAGCACGGTGGTTCAGAGGAGCACAGGGGGAAAGGGTTTCATATGGCAGTGCTAGAGCAAGGTGATGGTAGCAGTTGTCTCTACTGAGTGCCCTTTTCCAACCTAAATGATTCTATGAGTCCAGGAGCAGCTGGAGGAGGCAAATAGTGGGTCTGTTTAGTTGAATTCCCGACACTTAGTAGACAAAAAATGTCTCTGAAAACCTCTTAGGCCACTCCTGTGGTGGAAAGAGACAGACTGAGTGCTTGTCAGTGGGCAGACAGGCTTAACTGGGCATTCAAAACACAACAGACCCATGTTTAGGGACTGACACAAATTCTGGTGGGCTGCTAAATCTCCCTTTCTTCCCTAGAAGTCTAAAGCCAACACTAAAGGGCAAAACTTTCCCAGAATGTTTTGTTCAGAACAGGCTGAAACAGGCATCTCACTAACCTTGTGAAGCGAACACACAGCTGGGCCAAGGAGGAGACAAGAGGAACACTAAATGCTCCTCAGTGTAGGTGAGAATTTGGATGCTTGAGCAGGCAATTGCCTAATGTGGATCACATGGGAACCAGCAGTTTGCACTGTCCTCAAACATCCATGGCTTTCTGTGCAGAAAGGTAATTTGCCACCTGGAGGAGTCCCCTAGCCTGAAAAATATGAAGTTCCCATGGCAAAAGCGCTCAAAGTAGTGCTGTGAAGAAAAATAATTCTGAAAAAAAGTTGTGATGGGACTACAGCAACGATTGTCAGGAGCTGGACTTTGATGGTCCTTGTCGGTCCCTTCCAACTTAGGATATTCTATGATTCTGTGCTTGTTATATCCTTGAGAAACAATTACTTTTAATCAAAGCTTTTTCTGAAACAAACACGCAAGCAAACAGAAACCACGAAAGGCAAACCATAGTCTGAGTCGTATAGATGGTATGGAAAATTTTGACCCAAACTTTTACAAACTGGTGAAGGTGTCAGCAACTGAAGATCTTGTGGGAAGTGATGGCTGTATTTAGTTGGGCAGTGAACCTTGAATCACCTATAATTAGGTGAGGAAACCTGTGTACCGGAAACTATACAAACAAGCTATTAATAGTTGCTTCGTTTTCACTGCTCTCCAGCTGGCAGTTTGTGCTGGGCTGGTCTCAGAGCTGTGCTGGGGATGCTGTGCCAGTAGGGCTGGTCCTGCTTCATCAGACCTGCTCCAGGAAGGAAGGTATTGGGACCTTGCCTGGTAACTGGGAGTGTAATCTGTGCAGGAGGTTTACTGTGCCTCCTTACCCTTATCACAGCAGCCAGCGCTCCTCTTCTTTGGCTGTGAAAGGCAGTGGAGACCTGCAGCTCTTTCAGTGCCAGTGGGTACCCTCAGTGTTAGTCCATAAATGCTCAAGGAAAATGACTCATTCATGTATTGTGCAGAAACGTGTTAGTCATCTTGTTATTGCAGTGTCTGGGAGGTTTGGGCTTAAGTGGTAGTCCTGAAAAAAGGCCTGTTAGGGTAAATCCTGGAGGTTTAGGTTCAGACAGTCACTGCAGAATGTTGGAGTACTGACTCTTCTATGAATATCAGTTTCTAGAAAAAATAGAAATCACTCTAATCTTTGTCCTGCTTAGTTAGAATTCACTGACTTCTGCTACTACTTCAATATTTCACTGAAAAGAAAGCATATTTCCCAGTCTAATGGACAAAAACAAGCTTGTTTGATAGATGTGTGTTATATGGACAGATCTTTTAAAATAAAACATTTAAGAATTAGCTTGAAATCACACCGTGCCTGATGTCAGCTTTCTCTGTGTGGGGAGTTCAAGCAGTGCAGTGTCGTATTTAGCATACTGTGTCTGTTGAAGCACCCTATAGTTTCCTGGATGTTTTCTGAGGTATTTAGATTTATTTCAATGTTTACAATGTATTTGTTGTTCATTAAACATATTTACCCAGGCTAACCCAACATGAAAGAAATTATCTTGTTTACAGTGGAACTTTGACAAAAATACATGTAGGAAAGATAAACACACATAAACCTGGACTGCTGAGTGGAACATCGATTTGCTGCCACTTCCAATTTTTCTCATTAGAACTTATTTTATTTGAACATAACTCTGTACCCCATGTAAATGTGAAGTTGTTAATCTTATTACTATACAGAAAACAAATTAGTTATTATGCATGATATTGGAAATGGATTGTTAGGTTGGCATTGGGAAAATTAGAAAAATACACTCATTACTTCAAATTATATCTGATATACATGTACAACTCTGTCTTTAAAATAATTTGCAACATTCAGGTAGCAAACACAGCAAGTAGGAAAGCCCTTCTTTTTATTTCTTTGTGGTTTTAAAATTTCAGGCCTGCATTCTGAAGGTTGGATTGAAGACCACAGTACAGAGTTAGACTTTTATATTTTAAACCAGCAGTATTAAACTGGAGTAAGTGAAGTTGTTAGATTGAATTTCATCCAGCTGCAAGGCAGAAATCACAATGTGGATATAATTAATTTCTATGAGATCTGGATGGCTTACCTATAAAAGACAAGGGTCTGCATTTCAGGTCTGCTGTCTCACCATGACTGCTTCTTAAGAATACGTGGATATGTGAAAGAAGCCCACTACTGGTATTCTTTTGAAAAAAACCCAACCAAACAAACAACCCAAAATCCCCAAACCCCAGACCCCCGCAACACAGTATCAGGAGCAAGAGAAAGAGTGTGTCTGTAAGGTGTCTTCAGTGGAGAAGCTCTTGAGGCTGCTGGAATGCTGGGGAGCAAAGTTGTGGTGAAATTCCTGTGGTTCTGATCAGCTTTGCTCATCAGTGAGTGTGAGTTTGAGGAGAGTTGGGAGGGAAGGGGGGCCAAGCCGTCCCACTCCTATTCTGTAATATTCTGTAATGTCCTTGATGGTGAGGCAATGAGAGTGGTTGATGTGTTCACTCTCCTAATAATGGTGTGGGCAGTGCCAGCCTAGGGGCTGATGGGTGCAAGGGACAGGCACTGGCAAGCTGGGCTTGCTCTTTTGAAGATGCCTGCACTCATTCCTGAAGTCCTGGCAGTCACTGAAATTCCTGCAGTGCCTAGGTGCCCCTTCTGTGGATAAGGCAGTAGCCCCAGCCCATAGCAGCCAGAGCTGCTGCCACAGGATTACAATGTAGTTAGCAAAAAGGTCAGTTTTTCCTTTTGACATGGAGTCCCCTTTCTGACTGTGAGCTTTGCAGAGCCAGCAGCTGCCTGTTGCAGCTTCTCCTCTGCAGTCCCGCAGACATGAAATGTGTTGCTCTCTCCATGGAGAGCTGACAGCCCAAGAAGCCTCACAGGAACCCAAGTGGTAGAGCTTTTAGCAAAAAGAGTGTAAAATTTTGACATAGAAGGGTAAAGTAACAGCAGTGGAGAGTTTCTGCAGATCATCACCCAAGTTGCAGTGGGGTCTTTGTGCCTTGATCACATAGACTTGGCAGATCTTTGTGCATGTCAAGCCCTGCCCTCCGCCCCAAAAGCCCACCAAGGCCCTCTTCCATTAGCCAGAAACTATTTTCTAGAGCTAATCCTTTTTTCTCCCTGTAATTGCCTTCACTGCTGATCTAGTACAACCATACTTTCCCTTCTCAGGCTTGGACAGAACTTCCTGTGAAGCACACCACTGTTGTAGCATGGCTGCTGGGCCAGACAGTGAAACAGAGAGATGGGGGAAGTGCCCACAGGACATCCATGCCAAGCTGCTCAGCACAGACCCAGCTGGGCTCACAGCCCTCCTGACCAGACCAGTACACCTTCCTGCACCACAGTGACAAGCTCCATCTGTCCAGTGCTGTGGGTGAGATTGGACTGTGGTTTCTTTGGTTGGCTTCTTTGGAGATTCCTAAAGACATGGAGAGGAGGAAAGAAAGGCAACCCTGTCAGACAGCAAAATCTTTGTCACACCTCGAGTTTCCAGAGGGGTCTCCCAGTTGGGCAACTGTCATTGTCCCTCAGGAAACAAGGGTTTAATGATGTCCCATGTGCTTTGCTGCAAAATTTCTCAAAAACTCCCCCCAAATTAGTCACAATACTCAAAATAATGCATATCCTACAGGGCAAGAAATAGAGACAAAACTGAAATAGCAGCACTAATGAGTGAAGTAAATATCAGAGCTGAGCTGTAAAAGCAGTGAGGAAATTCCCCTAAAGAATGTTTTGTTCCGCTTTAGTGATGGCAAATACAAGAGTTTGTCTTCACAGTCTGTCATGTTGGAGGCTGCTATAAGCCACAGGAACAAGAGCACATCCCCTACAAGAAGAGGTTTATCCCCTTGATGCCCTAGAACTTCATGTATTTGTATATATATGTATATATTGTTATATTTGTAAATTTTTATGTAGCTGTATAGCTTCTCATGTTTGATGTAGCAACTATCAGTTTCCACTTTTGTGCCATATTCCTGAATCTCTGTGTTAAGGGTAACAGAGCAACTAGAACACCATGCCTGGGACAATGTACCAGGACTAGAGTAGCAGCATATATTACACACAAAATAAGATACTATCTTAGTAAAAGCAATAGAAGGCCCAGAGACCTTGGAGAAGCTCCGAGGAAGGGAACATGATGTGAAGATGATGATTGTGAAGAAGTAAGGAGTCTTGAGACCTCCGACTCAGTTCCAAGGGAGGTGTGCCAAGGGTGGATCTAGGGGACGTTCTGGGGGTGGTTGATTCTTGGATTGGATGTAACCTTTAGTTGTAGTAATTAAGTGTTGTTATAAAATTAGTAAGCAGCCCTATGCAGTGCACACGTCTAAAACTTTGTGAACTTGAAAAGCTTTTCAGTAAAGAGCTTGGCCCGGACCTCTACCTCACCCGGATAACATTATCTCAAAAAGATTTTTTTCTCGAATTTCAGGCAACACCCTGAGCCCACACACCTGGGCACTCTTTGGACACTGTTTCATCTCTGGAGCCACAACTTAAACAAATTTCTGAGGCTGAGAAAGAGAGGGAGTGGCACACGGTGGAAATTGAGTCTTTTCTTCCTCTTTGAGCTGCTAAGTGGGCAATGATGCAACACTCCCCAGGGAGCATCATGGAATCATAAAGCAATGTGGATTGGGAGGGACCTTCTAAACCATCTAGTTCCACCACCTGCCTTGGGCAGGGACACCTTCCACTATCCCAAGTTACTCCAAGCCCCGTCCAGCCTGGCCTTTAACACTTCCAGGGATGGGGCAGCCACAACTTCTCTAGGCAACTTGTGCCAGGCCCTCACTGCCCTCACAGGGAAGAATTCCTTACCGAAATCAAATCTACCCTTGCTGTCTCTCAGTGTGATGCCATTTCCCTTTGTCCTGTTGTACTGGGCCCTTATCCAAAGTGCCTCTCCAGCTCAGTTTGGTTTTCCTTCCTGCAGAACATAGCATGAGGGAAATGGCTTTTCATGATGGTTGTAGCTATATATTGAGCAAACAGGGTAAGCATTATCAAACTGCTTTTTTTTTAATTGTCTTCTTATTGATTTCAAAATTTACCTAAAAAAAGGTTTCAATTACAAGACAAGCTTTTTATATTTCACACTTGGTAATTTTCATAGAGCTGTATAATTGGAGGTAAGGAGAATCTGGAGTTAATGAAATAGATTTCTGCATTGTTCTTAAGGTTCCCAGCTAACAACCATTTGAGGTGTGATGGAAAAGATCAGAGCTTTTTGTCAGCTGCTCCAAACACTGCCCCTGCAGAATCAGAGTGAATGCAAATAAAAAGGAGAAATTAGACCAAAAATACTGAAGGAGAGGAGAAAAACAATCTTGTGCAGTAATTATTCTCAAAGGAACTCAAGGACTAAAAACACCCTGACCAGTTGCTGTAGGTAGCAGGACCAATAAGACTGACAGTGACTCACACACTGTACACCCTGCACAGGCATCCTCTTGTAGCTCCTCTGTAGGATGGATTCCATGGAGGAATTCCATTCACGTGTCATTCCTATATTTGTGTGTGTGGCATGGGGAAGCAGCCACGTTTCACGCCACGGGAGGGATGAAGCACACAGCTTTGCAAATAGCAGAGGTGAAGGGATGAGCAATTCCAGGGCTGTGCAGGATTTGGTCCCTCTGGAAGCTGATACTGTTGCTTTGGGTATTCATTAAAGCCCGGTGGATTGAAACAGCACACAGGGGCATTTCCAGGGGAAAAAAGGGATTTGTTTTATTGCATGACAGTGTGTGAGAGGCTAATGGCTTAGGGGCAGATGAGGGAAATGCTGCAGAAGCAAAAAGAGTGAGTTAATTCCAGTCATGAAAAGGCAAGAGACCTTCCTGACCTTTCTAAGTTAAATCACTGTCAAAGTTTAGCTAGTAAATGTGGTGAGACTTTCCATTTTTGTTTTAGGGGTTTTTTTCCTCATTGGGCAACAGACTTTTTTTTCAGCTTGATGTTAGGAAGAACATTGTCCTGTGGTGCAGTGCTGTTCAGCAGAACCTCCCAGAGGGAGAGCTTTGGCTGTTGACAGCAGTGGGAGAGCAGAGACAGGGAGGAGGAGAGGTCTGACTCAGTCTGTGAGAATCCTGGCAGAAGACAAAACAGGAAAAATGGTCCCCAGAAACGTCCTGCTGCTGAGCAGAGATGGTGTTGCAGTGGAAAAGATTGGCAGGCTGTCACTGTTCGACCATTGTGGAGTCACCTCAAGAACGGTGCAATTCGCAAGGCCTGCCCTGGCTATCATGGTTTGGGCATTTCAAGTTTGTAAGAGATGCAGCTGGGTTCGAGAATGATGTGGTGGTTAAAACCCTAAGCATCACAACCAGAACATGCAACTTCTGTGCCCACCCAGCCAACATCATTTGCTCATTCCTGGCATGTGAGAGAGCCTGGCTGCAGGTGCTGTGGGGGAAAGCCCTTGTCTGCCCTTGTGAGCTGCTCTGCCACAGGCCTGCGTAACATATTGCTGATAACAGATATCCCTTCCCAGACACCTCTGCACCTGGTCCCACTCCCCATCCATGTGCTCTCATACGGTCCCTTCCAGCTGCATGCCTATTCCAGCAGTGTCTGTGCTCATGGGCTAGTTCAGGGGAGGTGCATATTTAGCCTCCTGTATAAAGAACATCTGACTGTCCACAGTAGCAAAATGAACCTCCTGGTTTATGGTGCTGATCTACACTATGAAAATCTGGCAAATTGCTGATGCTAAGTCCTTTCCTGCCCCAGCAGCTGATCATAATGCCCATTGAAGAGTCGAGTTCAGCACCCCAGGGTGTGCATCCCGACTTGCTGTGCCCAAACCCTACCCAGACCAGGCAACTAATGTGGGCTCTACCCAACGCTGCTGTGAATGAGAGGCTTCCTGAGTGGCCTGGGCCTTGAAAATGTACAGAAATTTCCATCCCCTTTTAATGTGCTTCTTCTTTCAACATCTGCTGTGGATATCTAGCCCTTGCTGCACAAAGGCCCTGGTGATTACCATGATAAAATGCATATTTAATACTTATTCTTACATCTACTGGAATAGTTCCTAAAACCCTGAAATGGAACCTTTCTCCAAGACAGTGTGAGACAATGGTTAAAACCCTTACCTGAAGCACTTGCTATGAGGTGTCTCGTAAATAGTCCAGGGGAAATTTGAAACCTCTTTGGAAGCAAAATACATTAGGATGAAAAATAATTTGGCAGCTGGGATTTACAGCAGCATCTATTTGTGTATGTGGCAGCATCTCAACAAAGAGATGTGCTGACTTATCAGCCATTGGTTAGCTGGGGAGGATCAGGAGAATTTTGTACCTGTTCCTTTGGGTATTAAACACCTGAGCTGTAGAGATTCTGGACCTTACTGGACTCTGATGCTACACAGTTTCTGATTGTTCCCATTTATTTGATTAGAATTAATTACGTGTTCAGAGGCTGTGACACACCATTCCCTTTCATGATCAGTGGAGGACTATTGGCTTAATAACAGGAAACCTAATCTAGGAAAGGTAACAGCTAATACCCTGGGTATGTCTGCTTTTGAGCCACGAGAAAGCCTTAAATTCTTTAACATCCTGTCTTCTGCTTACATTTTCTGGACACTTCTATGTTCAGCAACGGTTTCAGTTAATGCACTGTATTTTCCTCTTGCTGGTAATTTTTGGAAGCAGACTAGTGATTTAACTTCCCATCTTTCAATCTACCTCTTCTCCCAGCAATTCTTAAAGCAAAGGAGTCAACTGGACCTTTTTCAGCATTTTAATAGCAGCAAACACAAAAGTTACATCACCGGATGAACTTCGGCCAAAATTTTTGTTCTTGGCTTTCTCAAGAGAGACTGGAAAAGAAAGCATTGTGTAGTGGAGTCAATTGATTTCCAGTAGAGCCCACATAAAAAAAACCCCAAACCCAGCTGAATCTTGGTTTGTTTACTTTGCAGCGTAGCCAAAATAGGCCCCTCCTCTCAAAACGTCCACGAGAGGATGCATTCAGACTGCAAGAAGTGGGGCTTACAACTAAGTAAGCTGTTCCTCTGAGCACAGCGGCATTCCCACGGCTAGATTCTCTGTTATGCTTGACGCAGAAGTGAGTGCCAACCTGCCGGTCCTGGCGTCTCAGTTGCCAGACATCTGGGGCCACTGTTGAACTCTGAGCGCAACGAAAAATCAAGGGTGCTATTTCAAGAGGTCCTTGACCTGCGGCTGCCAAGATCCAATTCCTGCTCTGTGCTCTGCCCAGACCTCTGTGGTCCCCAGGCACTCCACGACACCTTCCGTCTGGGAAAGGGATCAGCAAACTGTTCCTTTCCCCCCCTTGCCCTGGTCCGGCTGCTCCGCATCCCCAGACACCCCATACAGCCTCGGGGCATCACTTTCCTCCACTGTGCACTCTGGTCACAAAAGCAGCGGTCATCCCGCCGCTATCACTGAATCCGAAAAAACACTTTTCCTCCCCGAGGAGCTGCTGAGATGCCCCACGGGTCGTAGGGCTACAGCTCTGCTGCGGATGGTGCCTCGCATCACGCTTCTCGTATGTTTTAACGAGGAACCGTCGCGAGGGGCCAGGGAAGCCGAAACTCCGCCGTCCAGCCGTGCTGCCCTCGCTCTATCACGTCATTGTAGCAATCTTAGAGAGTACGGTGGGGTGTCTCACAGAGCTCTCTGGAAAAAGTAGAAGCCAGCATCTGGTGTGGCTTGACTTTCCTCGGATCGTAGCTCATTTTCAGCTGTGGATATAAACATGTCACCAGCCAGAAAGTTCTGCAAAGTTGACTTTTTAAACCGTGTCTTTTTAACTATCAAAATACCTCACTCGAGATCAGTGAAAGTGACTGAGAGAGGGGACTGAAGCATTCACTGCGGCCCTGAGCTCTTCCACACCAGGCTGACAAAACAGTTTTGAAATATTTAGTGCTGTGATAACCAGGTTAGAATGCTTCAACAGAGGTTTATATCCCAAACTAGGCAGGCCCTTGTCAGAGTTGTTGTCCACTGGAGAAAAAAGGTCCTGGGAGCGAGTACGAAGAACAGCCCTCACGGTGCCCGACAGAGAACTCCGGGCAGGTCTTTCAGGAAAACATTTCACCCGGGCGTGGGGCTGGCAGTGACTCTTGTCTGTGGAATACACTCAAAAAGGACCACTAGGAATACACTGACAAGGACTCACGACAACTGGCAGCAAGTCTGAGACAGCAGTTAGGGCTAGGTGAGGGGAGAGAAAAGTAATGAATATTGGTTGAAAAAGAGAAGTCTCAGCATTTCCTGCCCCCTTTTCACGATCTCAAGAATAAAACCCTCTACTTTTGTTAGCTGCGCCACCTTGGTTCTGACTCCTCGTCGTACTGACCAGGCAGGGACGGGACGGATTGCTGACAGGACGGTCATCATCTTCCCTCGTTCATCTGCAGTTGCGAAATCGTTGTCTGGGGGGACAGCTCACATCCTCCGTGTGGACCAGCGCTGAGGGGATGCCTGCGCTCCATGCTCTCCTGTTTCAAGCCTGTTTTCTTGACGGCTTCTTATTCACATCTCTGTACAGATCATTGAGGATATTAGATTATGCTGCCTGAGTGCTCTCAACTTTACAGGGCTGACCACCAAACACCTTTTAAATTACTCTAGTTCAATTAGCATCCACATCTCAGAGTTGACTTTTATCTGCGGGAACACAGTGGGCCAGGATCTTTGCTAAATCTCTTCTGCTTTGAATTTAAAATGACGGACAGCGAAGGAAAAGGTGACACTGGTGCTGCAGAGGAGCACCGGCCATAACCAAAACCGTAACACCCCCCCCCCCCCCCCCAACCTTTAATGCTGCCCAGACTGAGATTTGTA
>JAWWLZ010000094.1:7522367-7534209 GCA_035041345.1 Poliocrania exsul | reverse complement strand
GAAGAGGTGGCAAAACTTTCTGAAACTTTTAATTCAGCTGCAGAGCAGTGGTGCTGTGCCTTTGAGGCAGGTGATGCTGGTGCATGTAGACCTGCAGGCTGGTGAGGCACCCTTAGCCTTTCACTGGGCTGGTGGTGTCTTTCTGTAGGTGATGGATACTGCTCTGCTGTGATGGAGGGGCTCAGTCGGGGCTCAGGGCTGCTCTCTTTTTGTCTTTGTCCCATGAACCCTACTCGGGCACAGACGAGCCTCTGCAGGAGGTGGGATGGGGATCCTGAAGCTCCTCTCTGCTTTTGTGCTTTCTCCTGTAATATAGTGAAGTGCTTGGTACTCTATGCTTGGCAAGGGTATGCTGGCATCATGAGACTGGGTGTGAAGGTGCAGAGCTGCCTGCACTCTTTGGGCTTGTCACAGAAGTCACGTTGCAGACCCTGTGTCCTCAGCCTTTCTCTCCAGGAAATGCCAAAATAATCTCATGGGAGGAAAAGCATGCCTTATCTTGCTGTGGTGGCTTAAGAGCTGTCTCTCCTTGAGAAAAACAAGAGCAGAGCAGAGAAGAAATATCTTGTTTTTCAGGGCTTGGAATTAATAAAGGCAGCACTGGAGTGCGCTGTGTGAGTTGTGTATAGGGTTCTTTGCTGTGGTCCTCCAGTGTATTTCCCCACCCCATCCTTGTGATCTGCACAGTGACTTTTAGGGTGCAGGGATGTGGCAGGGCAGCCTCAGCCTGTGAGCTGACGGAGATAATGATGGTGTTCCCTTATCTGCCTGCTTCCTTGCAACCTTGGACTCCCACAGCATCATGTAGACAGTGGTTGCAGAGTGGTCCAGCACTTCCAGACTGATGTCCACTATGATGAGTGACCCCCTTGCTGGACACAACCAGTAGCCTTTCCTGAGGGTTATGCCAAAGTAAAGTAGATTAAATTAGTGTTTTCAGTAAACTCAGAGCCATTCAACTGTCTATCTGTGGGCAACTCCAGCTGTACAGGGTCTCCAAGGGCCAGAAGCTGCTATTATGGTCCAGCAGGATGCAGGCAGCACACCTAGCAC
Organism: Poliocrania exsul; assembly: GCA_035041345.1. Taxonomy (NCBI): domain Eukaryota; kingdom Metazoa; phylum Chordata; class Aves; order Passeriformes; family Thamnophilidae; genus Poliocrania; species Poliocrania exsul. The sequence continues at coordinate 7,533,156 of JAWWLZ010000094.1, read as the reverse complement.
AGCAAGTGCAGGTTGGTCTGCTCCCAGCAGGTTCCTGTCCCCAGACCCTTTCTGTGGCAGCTGCTGTCTCTGCATGCCTGTGTTCCCAGAAACCTCTGCTCACCTTGCTGGTGACACGTGCTGCTGTGTTACTGGGTGGCCTCTGCTGCCCCAAACAGTAAGTGTTCTCACCAAGCTTGGAGAGGGATGGGATATCTCACTGCTAAAAGAAAAGCATCTCCCATCCCACAGTGCATGCCCAGCTCCTTCTGACAGGGGTGAGGGCTGACTGTGCCTTTGCTCCCAGCCCTGCACCAGGCTGTTGTGGCGTGCTGCTGGGTTGGACTGGGTGTGGCTGGGCTTTGTGAGGGTTCTCCTGAGCTGGAGGGGCCTTGGTGGCTGGCAGAGCACCAGTCCACCTTTATCATGCCATGCGGGCCAGTGGCTTTTGGGGAGCCTGATGCCTGTGCTGTCCTGTGACTGACTGCCCATCTTTGCCTTGCAGCCTCCACGGGATCTGTCACCCAGGTGTCCTCTGTCACCACTGACTCCGCTGGCTCATCCTACTCCATCAGTGGGATCCTGGGAATTGCCTCCCCCGGCACCGAGAACAACAAGCGCAAGCGGGATGAAGGTAGCAGGAGCAGTTTTTTGGGGGTGTGTGCACCAATGCGTGGTCAGAGGCTTGGACTGGGCTGGAGTGGATGCTCTGGGTGTGTGATGTGATGGAACTGTGGACATCCCCTGCTGCTGTTGGCTGCAGTGCGATTTCGTTTTGTTTCAGAAGGACTTTGCTAAGGTCACAGCCAAGTCAGGGACCTTTAGAGTGACCCAATGGCCAGAAGCAGGACCTCTTTGAGGAGCAGGGACTTGTCTGGGTGTGTTGCAAAGCTCTTTGAGTTTTGAACCAGACTCTCATCCCAGCTGTGGAACATTTCGCTCCTGCCAATCAACAGGGAAAGAGTCACTATTGCATTGACTCTGTGGCCATCTGAAACAGGAAATATCCACAAAGAGACAGAAAATTAACTGAGTGCCATCTGCCATACTGCTGCTCTCAGGCTGTTCTGCACCAGGGGCTTTTACCAGTCTTGGAGGGTGGAAGTGAGTACAGAGTCTGGTTGGGGTTGGATATGACCGGTACTCCTCAGATCCACCACAGTGTTTATGGTGGTGTTTTGTTCTGCATCTTACTGAAACAATGCTTTGGAGAGAAGGGTATCAGAGGTAGACTAGAGGGGACATTCCTTTTGTAAGGACTTGCACAGAGGAGCCCAGACCATGGCTGCAGATACTTTTGTGCAGTGGAGGGAACATCAGAGATAAATGGGAGTACTGCAGCTGAGGACACAGAGGGCATCTGCAGGAGGGGTGCCTTCCTGCTGGGTCAGACTTCTGCCTCTTGTTGGGGAGCACTCATGCTCCTCAGCTCCTGCTGGTGTGGGTCCAGCACTGCCCTGCAGCCAGTGTGGATCTGCATCCCTACTCTGCCCCCACTGTTCCCCACTGCTGAACTCCTCCAGAACAGAGGGGGTGGTGGGTGGGTGTGCTAAAGCTGTAGTGGCATTATAGCCCCCCACCCGGGAGGAAACCTAGCTAAAATCATGCCAGCAGCCTGGTGCCTGAACTGCAAAAACAGTCATGTGCCTGTGAGTAGAGTCAGATTTACTGAAACTGGGGGAAAAACTATGAGAGGTTGATGAGGTCAATTTCACTCATGTGAGAACTAGTCCGATGGTGGGAGTATAAATCTTCCTGTGCTCAGGTACTTCCTGAATGTGCTGTTGTTACTTAAGTTGGCAATTGTACACTTGATACTTTTTCCAAATCCAGGCCACAAGAGCATAGTTAAATATATGTGTTAAAGCAGGTAGGGTGAAAGTTTTGTATTTTATCAGCCAGGTCAGGAGAGAGGCTGTCTGTGTTGAGACCACATGGCTCCTATGTCACAGCATGCTCCTGAGGCATCCGTTCTTGGGTGCCTGTGAGAAGACTCTGTTTTGACAGCAGAGAAAAGAATTAAGTGCTCCCTCGAAAAGGAAAAGTGGTTCCCAGAAGCAGGGCTGAGAACCTCCCCAGCTTTTTTGCCAGCTCACATCTGGAAGTTAGCTTGTGACATATAAGCAACCCCCATCAGTCTGGCAGAATGAGTCATGTTTTTTGAGCTCCTAAGCTGGACAGTAATACCATCCTCAGCAGGCTGTTTAAACTGCTTTTATAATAGTCTCAGAGCTGTTTGAAGAGGCATAGTCAGGTACTCCAACATTGTGTTGTGAGGATCCTCGGGAGCACCCATAAACTCTTCCCATCCTGCTCAGCACAAGGTCCCTTCAGATGGGCAAGGGTGGGTGTGAGGTGCCTCTGATATGAAGAGGAGAAGTGTGTCACCTAATTATGGCCTGTATCATGATGTAGATGTACAAGGGGGCAGAGCTAACTTTACCATTTGTTGCATTTGGAGAGGCTTCCTGTGCAGCAAGCCCCTTGTGTTGTGTCCTTTGCTGTGACGGTGCCGTTTCTCAGTAGCTGTTGTAAGGTGTGTGCCTGCTGCTCTGCCTCTCTGTGCACATCTCCTGAAGCCACCAGCTGTGCAATGCTCACCTGGCTGTTTGGCTGCCCTCAGCCTGGGAGTGAGGCGAGGTGGACTTGCCCCTCCAGCTTCCAGCTGCATTGAGCAATCAGTGTGATTCATTACCCAATTTTGTTCTTTTCACTCATGATATTTTTTTAGCAGATGTCACCAGTCTTTAACCCAGTGGGGAGCTTGCTGGGTAGCAACAGGGGCAAACCAAATCAGACAGTCTTTATTGGTTTCTATAGCTGAAGGTGTCATTTTTTTCCTTGTTGTAATACGGACTTGGAGCAGATGTGCCTTCATGGGGGATCGGTTGCTTTCACTTGTGGTTAAAGGACATGCTACTGGAGACTGACACAGAGAGCAGGCTGTGCCATAACAAGGCAGAGAGATATAGGCGGCTGCTGTAGCCTCCAGCAGTGGAGGATGCTGGGCAGCAGCCTCGCTGTTCTGCCTGTAGATTGCCTTCTCGAGTGCTGTGGCTGCACGTTCGCCTGGCCCCGTGGCTCAGGGAAGGGCTGCAGGGGTGCTGGTGGGCAATAGGGATGTGTAGAGTGATTGTGCTTGGGTGCCACCCCTGAATGGGATGTGTTTTAGGGCAGCAAGACCCCGAGTCAGAGCAAACTGAATGCCCACATCCAGTGGACATGCAGGGACTGGTTACACTGCACTGCCCCACAGCCAGTTGGGTAGGCAGTGGTGGTTTTATAATGGACACCTAACAGGGTATATATTTTGGGTATAGCTGAGCATCCCATCTGGAAGGCTAAGCTTTCTGAAGTGGGGTCAAATCAACCTTGTGAAGCACTGAGAAGAGGGCAAAAGAGAGCTTCATCCCTGGGTGGGCGCACAGGAGACCAGAGCTGGTGATGGTGTGCAGGGCATGTTTTGAGGATGAGGGAGTTTGCTGAGTGCTGAGTGCTCTGGGGAATGCTCAGAGGGTAATGGGGGAAGAAGGGTAGGTGCACAGGCAGGTAAAGCCCACGCCTCCTTCTCCCTTTTCTCTTTGCTAGCCCTGGTTTCCATCCTGTGGAGTGGTGTGCAGGTGTCAGAAGGGCTTAGGTGCAAGCATGATATGCCTGCTGAGTTTGTGTAACCCCAGCTGAGAGAGACCGTGGAGCAAGCACGTGTACCTGAGACATGGGACATGTCTCTCACCTGGGATGTCCTTGTGAGCTGAGGCTGTCTCTGTGAGACATTGGCAGCCCTCCACCAAGGGGACTCTTGCTTTCCCAAGAGACCAACCGTGTACTCTGTGAGAGACACACTGTGCCTGCTGGTCCTTTCCAAGAGTGTTTACCTCTCTGGAGTGAAGGCAGTGTGTGGGGGTAATGCTGGCTGCCCTAGGGACATGCTGAGTGAAGGAATTCTGCTACACCTCATGTAGAGCCCTCTGCTTGCTGTTCTGTGAAGGGCCTGAGCTGCTCAGTCTGAGCACATCTGTACATGAGTCCTGCCTTTGATGCAGGCAGCTGCCGCTTGTGCTCTGTTTCAGTTGTGGTTGCCTGGGGCTGGGGGAAGAGGTTCGTTCCTGTACTGTCACAGAGAGATGAGGCTGGTTTCCAATGGGTTTATGAACGGGATTTGAAAGAATCATGAGAATCTCCATTCTCATGCCCTCCTTGCTTTATGCAAAACACAGAGCATTCCCCACATGAGAATGACACCCCTTGGAGCAAATGCTGCATGTTATGTTGGGATGTGTATGGCTGTGAGTCTTCTACCAGTCCTCTGATTCTGCAACCCTAGATATTTGCATGCTTTAGCAGCTTAGCCCACTCCAAGAACACAGAAGTATGCTCATACCCTCATTGCTGACACAGATATGTGCAGAAATCTCTGATACTGCCAGCTAATAAGGGCAATGGGTGAACATGCGCAGCAGTCAAGCCAGCCTGAAATCTGTTTGCATACAGTAGTTGCTTTGTAAGTCCAAGATGCATGCCCTATCACTAACTAACACTACGTCTATGCTGCTAAAATAGAGGCCATCAGTGCATAGGCACAAATGTCATCTGGCCCATCCTGCTATGGTTAGAATCATAGAATACGCTGAGTTGGAAGGGGCTTACAAGGATCATCAAAGTCCAGCCTCTGGAAAAAAAGACCTCCAAACCCCACTATAGGGTTGTCACTGCTCTGGCCTCATTTGAAAGTGTGCAGACTGACATCCTCTCAGCTGGTGTCTGCTAATGCAGGGGTTGGCATGGAGGGATGTCACATTACTTCCCAGCTCAGCTGCAGCCATAGTGGCACAGAGGAAGTGCTGGAGTTTACTTTAATGTTGTCTAGTCCCACTTCAGCAGCACTTACTCACTGGAGTGGTTTTTACTCCAGGGGATAAGTCCAGTGACAATATGACTATAATGAGATGAATATTTTGAAGGGAATGAGGTTTTGCAGGGTCAGCAAGTACTGATCTGAATTTCTCCTGCTGGTGCAGACTGTCTGTTGCATTCAGGGGTGACAGTGCAGAATAGGCTATTTGTCACACCAGTTCTCTGACTCCTCGAAAGAGATTTTTTACCCTGACCACGCGGACACGGACATTGTCTTTTTAAAAGAAGTTTGATGTAGACTTTGCTATTACATTGCAGTGATGGCTTCATTTGTGCTATATCCAAAGCCATCTATGGCTTGGTGGAGGATTTTTTTCTTTTACATTTCATTAGGAGCTCTTCTTTTAGTCCTTGGATATAATTTGCAAGAACACAGGGGAAGTTTGACATGAGCCATGATGAGATCACCTATGGATGATGTTATATGTAGACGGTACTGGTTTGACACCAGCAGTGAGGGTATCACCCATGGATGGTGTCGGAAGTCTGGAAGAGGAGTTTGACCACCCCAAGGCATAAGACTGAAACCTTTCGGTCTTCCAAGAACCACCCTCCATCTGTGGGCTTACTGGTGCTGATTCAGCCATCCTAGACATAAACAAGGGGAGCTCAGCAGGCACAGGATTTCTCTTTGAGAGAAAAAGAGAGTATTTGTCATTCCTCATGAAATTCTAGGGAAAAAGAATAAATATGGGCCAGCTCAAATCTCTGCTACAGTAGCATTAAAATGATGTAGTCTTGGCTTCTGAGGAAGTTCTGAATGTCTAAATTTGTGAAAATGAAGCAAAAAGCCATTTCAGCGTCCAAACTGAGCTGAAGGACAATGTGTTCACCTGAGTGCTGCTTACGCGGGACAGTGTTCTGGGTTGGGAAGGACCAGGCTCTGTCTGGCTGGGTCATGGAGTCTGTGGGCTGAAGTCCTCATGGGACAAACCCATTCAGTTCTGTTGGACAGTGGAGCATTCCATGCTCTTAGCTGTCACTGCGCATCCCAGCTTCTCTGTGGTGCCCTGAGCTGCAAACATGCTGGACACCTGGAACTGGCTGCATCCCTGGCTCTGGGCTGCTGCCACCCAGTGACTTCTGTGAGGTCCCTGTGCACGTGGGCGTGGCAGCGTGCACAGCAGTGGCTGGCAGGCAGCTGTCCCCAGAGAGGGGTGTCCCCATGCCCTTCTGTCTGAGGAGTTTAGAGGGGTGGGCTGGTTTTGCCCTGCCTGTTGGTGATGCTAACCTGTTCACTGCTCAGTGCAGCGAAACTCCGCCACAGAGCAGCTGCCATTTCTGAGAGAGAGGTTTACTAGCTGTCTTGTGTACACGTCAGCCGTGTTTGTCACGTTTCTCCTAATGCAGTCCCCAAGGCTCCTGTTATCTAGAGAGCTGTCCTCTGGCTCTGGGGTGAAGCCTTCTTGGTTTGCCACTGGCTGCAGCAGAGCGGGGATTTTCCCAGAGCTATGTTAATGAAAAGCCCAGACTTCCACATGTCCTTACAGCCCTGCTGTTCTCACCAGGAGCTGTTGAGTGCTAGATGCTTTTCAAGGAACAACCTTTTCATACAGGTTTAGATAAAATTCAGTTTAGGGGTAAGTGACTTGACAGGCCATCCTGACAGTGCCAGTACCAGGGCTGACCAGGATTCTTCTATGGCAACGCATTTTCAAAAGAAGGAGCAGTTTTGTGGAAAAGCAGGACCTGTCAATTTTGATGAATATTTGTTATAAATGCTAATTTAAAATAAGGTACAAAAGTAATGAGCAAGATCATTCTGATTTATTGAGACATTGGTAGAATCCAGAGAGAAGGAAATGCTTAGATGCAGTCACTGTGCATGCATATACCTATGTACCTGTACAGAGTATTTATCTATGTGCCTCTAAGGCATCTGTCACCTATGAGTATATGCAGAGAGAGGTGATAAAAGTTTTGGTTTAGAATGGATAAATTGTGTTACAGACTTTCACAATTAGTTCTCCACCTCTTAAATGATAATAGAGATCTTTGAGAGGACTGAAGAACAAAATGAAGAAAGGATTGTTTGGCTTTTTGGTGGTCTGCCTGGTTAGTTGTGTGACTTTCTTTCACACAATGCTTTTGGGTGAAGTGTTTCTGTGAGAGAAGGGTCACACGCTTCGCATCATGATGTGCAATGCTGGATTTTTCCCTTCCTCCCCCGTTTGTACCTCAGCATTGCTTTTGTCTGTGAGCATACATCTATGCTGTTAAAACAAATGCTTGTACTTCAAATGTGTTTGGAGAACTTAGGGGAGCTACAGTGGCTCAACCTTGTTTATCTTGGAAGAGAGAGATTTGGCCAGTTGCACGTGGTGCTTGGACAGATGCAGAGGCTATTCCCACATCGAAGGTCCAATGCCAAGGCATTAAGCAAATGATTTGGCAACTTTGTGGTTATCAGGAGCTCTGCAAGTGTAATGTAGTTCTGTGTCAATCTTCTCCCATGCCCCCATGGGAGGTAATGGCTTTCCCACCACCTTGTCTCATGCTCGCTCTGCCTGCTGGGGTGACCATCAGGGTGAGGGGGAGGGATGTGAGTTGGCCAGGGTCTCCGTCCTCCTTCCAAGTCTGCTCCTGCCCCTGGGGGAGAAATAAAAAGTTCTTAAAGTAATGGCAGGTCATCAGCCTTCTCAATGGCTGCACAAAATGCAGCCCTAGTATCAGGATCATCATGTAGAAACTGAAATCTGCTGCTGTCACAGTTGGTGCAAGATTTGATTCGGGGTTATTGGGATTTTGAAGTCAGAATTATTTCCTTGGCTGAAATGACAGCCTCTTGAAATCCTGAATCATAGTGGAAAACCACTTTTTTCTGTTGGTGCTTTGGGAACCTCTGGACTTAATATTTTAAGCTGTAATTGCTGTTGTTGCCGATCAGGAAGTTCTTCATGAGCAGACAGTGCAAAATCGGTGAGACATGGAAAATGCAGGTGTCCTGAGACTAGAGGCTTTCTTCCGTTCAGTTTTTGTCTGCTGTGGTCTTTATGTGTGCTCTTTGCACCAAGGATTGTTCAGTGCTAGAGGAGGTTGTGCAATATTGATTGAATCCTACTCATTTTGTCATTCCTGGTATTTGCAGAATAGTCCCATTTGGGTTTAATTACACCAGACATGGTGACTGCATATTGTACTTTGTGTGGCTTTTAGCTAATTACATGAATAGCTGGTCATACTGAGTTTTCAGGAGCATTGGACTCATACCTGCAAGCTGTCTGTAGTTCCTGGATGTGCCAGAAGTCGAGGAGAGCCCCTTTGCATATTTGTAGTGACATAGTGACAAGAATACAACAGAGCTTGGAGAGAGCTGTAGTGCTTACAAAGGACAGCACTCATGAGTGCTGTGCTGGAGCACAAATCCCAGGGCTGGTCTTGCTCTGCCATGGGACTGTAGATGGACAAAGGGTAAGATACATTTTCCAGTGTATGTGCACTGGCTCAAGTGTAGCCAGTGTGCGCGGGACATGGCAATGTGCCATCTGGGTAGTCTGTCTCAGCTGGTCTGAGCAGTGTTTCTCTGTACTCCCACTCTCCTGTTACGACAGGAGCAAGCACAGCACTTGTGCTGATGCAGTCCACCAATAATGCTTCAGGTTGGAGTCAGTTTCAGTGCCATGGCCTTTGCCATCTTTGTTTTCTTCATGACCCTCAGCTGTGGAGGCTTGAGTATATGAAGGTGGTTCCACAACTCCTCCCTTGTTCTTGTGAGTTCTTGCTTCTGAGCCAGGGACTGTCCCCATGTGGCAGTGCCCATGACTTCAGAGATGGGAAGATCTCTTGGTCTCCTGAAAGCAATCAGTGTTTTTTTTCTTCTGCAGATGACTGTCAGATAGGAGTTTGGAGTTCCCAAAGTTTTATCTCATCTGAGACTCTGCAAAGAGATATTTGTAGGCAACATATACCTGTGGTAATTCCTATAAGGTTATGGCTTTAGCAGTGGACTGGTTTTCCTTTGCTGCTGCAGATCCACATTACAGGTGGACATGAGAAATCAAGGATCCTCAGTTGAGGTGCCTTTGTGCTGAAAGGAAATACAGTTGAAATCTCCTATCAGCTGGGCACATATCTGGCTAATTTGAGCATCAGGGACTGATTGGAAATCAGGGACTAACATTAGTGAAATGAGATGGCTATGTGAGGACGTAGACGCTCCATAAAACTACTTCCCTGTAGCTCTGTAGTGGGGTGCTGCCACAACAAAATGACCAGAGGCTGCATCCACTGCTTTCTAAATTTCTTTGGTTATGGGTTGGGTAGGCATGTGTGGCTGTCACCAGAGCTTTTTTTGTTCAGTCTTCCTGCAGCCCTGTCATTGTGGTACTCCAACATCTTGCAAACAAACACAGAGTGAGGGAAAAGATGTCTCTCACAGGACATAGAATCATAGAATGGTTTGGGTTGGAATGCACCTTTAAGGGCCATTATTCTGTCCCCCCTGTAATGGACAGGGACCCTTTCTAGTAGACCAGGACTTCAGAGGTGCTGATGAGCAGAGCAAGCCAAGACTTACAGATGCTGCTCCTGTGGTAACAACATCATCACACGGGAAGCTTCTTCTCACATCAACTTAAAATAAAAAAAAAAAAAAGAAGAAAGCAAATTTTCAGTAAGAATAAAACTGCAAGAACACCTTTAGTTGAGTGGTGGTCATCTCACACAGCAGATCCTCATTTATCCTCATTGCAAATGGTGGGGATCTGGGTTTTGCCTGGTGGGCTGTCACATAGCTCTCCGTGAGAGGGCAGTGGCTTTGCCCCCACACCACCACATCTAATGGCCATGGTATATCTCTTCTTCTCACATCATGAGAGACAGAAGGCACAACCCTAAGAGAGAAGTTGTAAGCAGCTGGTGCACAACTATGCACATCAAAGGCTTTGTGGTGGCCAAGTATTTCAAGTGAAGACACTGGAGTGTCTTATATTGGCTAAAGATGCTTCAGTCTCTGCCCTTATAATTTTGAGCAATTACTTGAGGACTTTGTTGTCAAGGTATTCCTTCTGGTTTCACTTTCCTTGCAGTACAGTTTTCTGTAGCTGCTGTGTCTGGGACATTTATGTGTCAGACCAGTCTTTGGAAGGTCTCACAATGAAGAGTTTTTTCAGGGCATGTTGGACTGCAGCTGCCAGGCTACCCTGAATATGGTTCCTTTGAGTTAGACAGATTTGGTGGTGGAGGCTTTTACAAAACTCAGATCCTTTAGAAATGGTACTAGTTTCTCAGCAGTCTGATATCAGGGCTCAGAGTGCCTGAAGACAGGCAGCTGATGTCATATCTTGCATGTTGACTGAAAACCTTTCAGCAATACCTTCTGGTTTAGGGTCAGAATCCACAGTGTGGGGATGAGTGTGTTTCTGCTCTTGTTACTTCTGGTCTGGAAGCTCCCAAACCCACTGGCAAGTCGTCTGTCTGGCTCAGAGATCATGTTTGCTATCTTCTGTGGGTGGAGAGAGCTTGGGACTCTCCTTCTGTGTCAACTGGACTCCTCTGCATTTTGTTCCATGCAACTGTAATGAATTTTACACCTGACTGATTAGTTTTGGTGGTACAATTCCTACCTGTCCCAAATGGGACATTTTGTCTCTTGTTACAATTCACAGAGCTAGAAGGGGCTGCTGGTTTCATGCTGTGCAGCATCGACATATGATGCCTTTGTAAACATTGCTGTCAGCAGTGGCAATTCCATCTCTATTGTCCCAATAATATTTCATGCTTGACAGTGCCTGACTTTTTTTGTCTGTAAGTTGACTAATAAGAAATAGTCATGTAGTGGGCTTTTTCTTCTCTGATTCCTTAGGTTTCCAGTTGCTTCCCATTCTTGTCTGGGATTTCCACAAGGCAGAAGGACACAGGAAGTGGCATTTCTGGAATAGCAAGGTTCTGTGGCATA
>JAWWLZ010000094.1:7478549-7490770 GCA_035041345.1 Poliocrania exsul | reverse complement strand
TCATCTTTTTCATTCCAGCTGTTAGGGTATGTCTTATGGAAACCTTGATATGATTATAATGGAAAGTATGAAAAGTGTGCTTGGGATGGATGAGCATCACCTGTTCACCCAGTGTGCGGCATGAGGTGGAGAGTTGGTTGGTATGCTGTGTCCAGGAGCCCAAAAAAACTTGTGCAGTGCAGATCCTGGGTTTTCAGAAGAATGCCACAGTTTTGGGTAGCCATTTTTTTAGGAGGAGGTTGAATGAAACAACATACAATAGCGTCTGAATGACAAAAAACATTTGTGGAGCTAAGCTGCTTCAGGACAAGAGGGATAACTTCAAAATTCCTCTCTGCTTGTATGAAGAGTGGTTACTTAAAAATCTAGTGACAGCAGCATTTCTCAAAATAAAAATAAAAAAAAATCTGAAAGGAGGGACTCCTGTGTTAAGAGAGTAGATTAACATGTAGGGATATGGTTTCAGCTCTGATGCTCTCACCTTGAAAATGTAATGGAATAAGGGCAACTTAGGAGAGGCTGAGGTTTCCTCTGTAATACTCCCTCCAGGCTCAAGGTTGACCTCAGTTCCACGTCAGTCCAGACAAGTCATGTACAGAGACATACCCAGAGGCCTTGGGTAGAAGGAGGTGCTGGAGGTGATGTGTGCCTCCCTGGAAGGAGAGCTGTGGAATGAAGCCAGGCAGAAGAACTGCACTTGTTCAGATGCCATGGTAGACTTAGGGTGTTTCACTGGTTTTTGGGACCTCTCTAAATAATTGCGACACAGGATTAAGTAGCAACATAAATTATGGTACTCAAAAAATTGTCATCCGACTACATGGCTGATGAATGGTTTTCAGGCATTAGTAAACTGTGAGGCTCTGTACCAGTGGTCATATTTTTGAGGGCAGAGACTCCATGTCTGTTTTTGTTCAATTGGCTCCTCTCTAGTTCTTGTGACTGAGGAGGAAATTTTGAAAATACAGCCCCAAATACCTTTCTAACATAAGAACCAGAGTTGCTATTGGGGTGAGAGAGCTGCTCAGGTCATACTGGTGGTGGGTTCCTTTCTGTTTGCCTGATGCTGTTTGCTTCCGTTGATGTTCCACTGCGTGTGTGGTGCTCAGACTTCTTCTGATGTTTTAGAGGCAAAATGGTGATTATTCCAACAACAGTGTGTGTGGCTGAATGTGTCTTTCCAGAGACTGTTTTGATAAAAACTTAAATGTTTCACCAAAACCTGTCATGTGTGATGACTTTTCTGTGTAGAAGGTCACTTGCAGGAGCCCATCCAACAGCAGGGAGGTGCAGGGTGTCCAGCAGCAGCAGGCTATGTGTATCTGCAGGCAGAGCTTCTTTCCCTGGGGCCAGCACCCTGTAGGCACCCCACTCCTTGGTCAGTCTGTGTATCTGTTTTGCTTCCTTTTTAATCCCCGTGTGCAGACAATTTCTGGTATTTCTAGGTGTTTCTCTGAAGGCAAGGAGCCCATTTCCCTGCCCCACAGGCAGGCAGGTGGCACAGGCTGTTTTTTCCTGAGGTGAAGGATCTTGCCATGCCCCAGCCTCCAGTTCCTTGTCCTGAGGCCTTCACATTCTGGACCTGTTGCTGGTCAGATTTGGATGTCAGTGGGCTTGAACTAATTACCAAAGGGGAAAACCAGCTTGAGATTTAACCTACAAGATGAGTGGGGTTCTGTGCCTGTTCTTCTTTGGTGAGTGTCACATCAAAGCAAGCATCACATCACTCCCCTGATGTTCCTCTTCACAGAACCTCCATTTGCATGAGGTGAAGGAGCATCTCCTCTGCTCCAGATCCCCAGCACCCTGCCTAGCACTTCTTGTTTTCTCTACAGAACAGTCTGGTTAAGATGTCCAGATCTGTTGCTTGCCCTCTGCCAGTGCACAGAATTTGGTTCCTGCTGCCTTTCTAATAGCATGCCCACAAGGGCTTGTAATCAGAAAGTGCTGCAGAAATCTGAAAATAACATTGGTACCTACTGAATCAGAGAAACGTTAAAGTTGCAAAAGACCTTTAGGATCATGTCCAGTTGTCAGCCCAGCACCACCATCATGTTCTCCATGAAACCATGTCCTCAAACCTGTTATATGAACACTTCAAGAGGTGGTGACTCCCATCACTTCCCTGAGCAGCCTGTTTGAGTGCTTTACAACCCTTTCCATAAAATTTTTTTTCCTAATATCTAATGTAAAATTCTCCTGGCATAGAACCATAGAATCACCAAGGCTGGAAAAGACCTTTAAGATTTCTGTCTTTTCCATAACAATAGTACAGTGAAAACTGGCTTACAATATTGTGGCCCTTACTATTCTAGTTTGAGTGCAGGGGAAGAAATGAGAGAAAACCTGGAAAATTATGAGGGTTTTGTTCCATGTTGTTTTTTTTTAATTTCTTGGAGTTTTGTTTGTTTGTTTGTTCATGTGGAGGGTCTTGGGGCATTTTTTTAAATGAGATCAGTTCTGTAATAGGAAGTTTCCACTTCTAAAATGGAAGACAGAAGGCTCCTGACCCCTGTAGAGTGACCAGGCTCCCAGGGGCACCAACAGGAAACCCAGAACTCTTTTGGAAAATGAAGAATGTATTATTTTCCAACTTTGAAATTCAGGCGGTCATGGGTTGACATGGATTTGTTCAGCTTGGACTTTGCAGCATGCCACAAACCAAAAAACTCCTTGTCATTCTCTGTTGGCTTCTCCCTGGCACTCCTGTAGCAGATGCAGTGGCTTGGACTATCCCTGAGGCTTGGACCCCAGTATTCTACCATGGGCTTCCACTTTGCAACCAGTTTATTGTACATAATGCATAATATTATACAAAAAGTGATATGAAAGGATTCTTGGGTGGCATTTGTGAAATTCCTTTGGGTAGTTCATCTGAAAACATTACAGAAAAACAAACTATTTTTGCAAATTTGCACAAGACTTTTCAGGTGTCAGGACTGTCAGTGGGATGGATTGAAGATGTGACAATATTGATGCCAACTTCATGTACATTCTCAGTGTGCCATCGTATTTCTTCTTCGTATTTCTTGATAAGGAAATCCTTGACTATGCTGAGTGTTGTATTTTCTTCTCTGCACACCCATGTCAGGTGCTTCACTGGAGGAAGTGGAGCCACAGTGATGGAGGATCATACCTTTTCCCTCTTTCTCTGGATCAAATTGTTATTGCTAAGGGTGAAAGTACCTACTTTCTCTCCTCAGAAACAGTGCATTTTAACAGCATCTTGTAGCAGTGAGAGACATAAAGGCATAAATTATGTGCTGGGTTTACATAAAGCTAACTGCTTTTTTACCAGGGCAGGTTGTGTTACACTTGGTTTCATTTGGGTGTCTCATGCTTTATTTTGATCAGTTGCCCCTTTTCAGCATTGCACATAGGATGGTGGAGGCTGTTGAGAGACACCATTTGTTGCTGGAGTGAGAGGACCCACAGAGGGAGAGGGCAGGAAGGAGGAAGAGAAGAGAAATACACATTTGAGTCTGTGGGCAAAGCCAGAGAGAAGTTACCGAGGACTGCTCTGGGAGGAGGATGAGAAGGGCTGGAGAGGTTAGAGGTGGCTTAGGGAGATGCTCTTTGGGAAGGAGATGCCTGTGCAGGCAGCAGTGTTGCAACGCTGGCACTGGGAATAGGGTCCTACAAAATCTTCTGTGGAGTTTCTGCATTTCTCAATAAACTGAACTGTGTGGTTCTGTCATGGAGACAGCAGGGAAGAGCCTGAGCAGGGTTGATCAGCGCTTATGAGGGTAGGTGTGTGCTGGGGTGAGTCATTTTTCCTTTCATGTCCTGAAAGACATAGAGAACTGTCTGTCTGAGAGAGGACAGAGCTGTTGAGGACAGCTGTGATGATGAAACTGGCAAACCCTGGCAGACAGAGGTCAGCTGTTGCCACTGTGGTGCTGTCTCTATTCACCCAGGCACTTGTTAGTGGCCAGGTGAGGCTGAAATCTGGAAAGCCACCTCAGTCCTTTGTGCACATTTACCTCCCTTGGGCTGGTCTTACCTTACTTGATTTTCTATAGAGGCTCCTGTTTGAAAACCAGAGTAAGTTTTTGGCCCTTGAGGACATGGTTTAGTGATGGCCTTGGCAGGACTGAGTTAACTGTTGGATTCAATAACTTTAGAGGGCTTTTCCATCCTCAATGATTGTATGATTCTAAGAGAGTCCACTGGCTGCCTCTGCCCCAGCTAGGTGTTGGGAACTGCAATAGCCATGGAGGGCTTACTTGAGATACACACACAAGCATCCACAGGTCTCTGCTCTCTTCCCACCAGACTGTCCCAGAGAGGTCCAAGGACAGCAGGCATGAGCAATGGCCCAGCAGAGATTTGGCAGACCAACAGATCCATTACTCACATGCCCAGGCACCGCACACATTACTCAGACCTTGCTTTTGTTCAGCCTCCTACCTCTGACTAAGAAACAATAATCAAAAGCATTCCAGCACCCAGTTCCAGTGGCCAGTTTTCTGTGCTGCTGCTCTGTAGAGTTTTGCTGCTCACCACAGGCAGCCTCACTGGCACATGGGTGTGCACAACTGTGCATGATTTACTGGTCCATGCAATGCCACATGTCTTTAAAATTAGAGTGCCCCTTTCCTGCTGAAATAATTTCTACATAGAGAGGCTCCTATTACAGCAATAGGAGTGTGGACATCATGATTTATTATTATTTATGGTTCCAGGGCCTTGTTTATGCACGATGGGTTAGGTGCTCAGGATAGAAATGCCATTATGCAAATGACATTGAATGTCCTTACTGAGCCTAAATAATTTTTGTGTTGGACGATTAAACCTCATCTGTTATTGATATGGGCTGCAGTCGGGCTATTAAAGAGTCCCAACAGTACTTACTCCCAGTAATGGGAAAATTGAGAGGAAGAGGCTAAACAATTGCCTCAAGTGTGCTGTGATTGTCTGGTAGAAGTGGTACATAACGAACCCCCTGAATGGAAATCGTGTTTACTACTTAGGGATAAATAAAAAGGGAGAACACACAATAAATTGTGCTTTGTGATGTGAATTGGCGCACCAGAGAATTTGAGTATGTTCAATTTATTTATTTATTTGAATTTTTGGGTAGGGGGAGGGTGGAGGGGGTGGTGTGATTGGGATGTAGATACTGTGAGCAGTTGAGAAGGATTCCTGCCGTGCATAGCCCTGCCCGGGTGGCTGAGGAGAGCCGTCCTCCGCAGGACCTGCGCCCATGCTGCGCTGTCCGCTCTGACACAGCTGTGCGGTCACATTTTGATCAGTGTTGATAGCTTATGAATTCCAAAATTGACAAAATTTACAGAAAAATGAGGATAATCCATCTTCCTTAGCAGCCTGTCAGGAGCTGGCTATACTTCATAATCTTCAATTACAGATGCTATTTTCAGACATTTACATGCAGATATTAGAACAAAATGAAAATGAGAAACAAAGAGCGAATGGAAATGCAGCTATTTATATGTATAAAAGAAAAACAACAGGTAAATTCTAGGCATTTAGATTGGATTTGGGGGTCTCTTTGGAAAATCTGAAAAGGGCTGTGCCTACTTATGAATTGCACCATGGAAATGTAAAATGTAGCATGTTATTTCCCACATGCAGATAATGTGAAGACTGGGTCAAAAATAGGTCAGTTGTTTTGAAGTATGAGGGTAAATGTGTTCATGGCAGGGTGCATGAGCTAATTCCCACAGCCTTTAGATGGATCTCTGGGGATGTGCTCAATCCTGATTGGATTTGGACTAAAATGGACCACAGCTGCTAATTGTTTATAAACGTACATGTTGTGTGAAAAGGGGGATTCAGAAATACTCAGTTTTAATCAAGGGAAATAAGTTGTACCACTGAAACCAAACTTCCATGTTCTGTGAGACAGCAAAGAGCCCAACGTGGCTTAAATCAAAAAACCTCTGAGGTTGGGCCCAAATTAGCTGTGTAAATAGCATTTACTCCAAAGCAGGATTGGTTTTAGTGGCAGCATTGGACAGTGCAAGGAATGCCATGTATATTATGAAATGGAGGGGTGGCTGGCAGGTGGCAGTGGTGAGACTTTGGTATATAGATTTTTGGAAGACTTTCCTGAGTCCTGGGCAGCTGAGGAGGAAGGCATTAGGATGGATTTTCTATTTCCCTTGAAACTCCAGGCAGAGCAGCAGCAGTAGTGTCTCTGCAACTGCAAGTGGCGCTGGGCTTCTGAAAGCCTGGGGAGATTAATTAGAGCTTCTTTGGATTAAACTCTCCGAGCCATATCTAATGTTACAAATTTCTTCCCTTTGTCAGGCTGAGATGGGGGTTTCTTTGACCAGCCTGCCTGGCTGTGCCACTTTTGCCTCTATTTATTAATTAATTTTAAAGTACTAAGATGCAATGACTTGGAGATATTTGGTGTGGTGTCTGGCTTGCTGCTGCTGTAAGGGGTGAATGGGGGATGTGGTGAATGTCACCTGTGCCTTTCAGGAGCCTTAAGGCTTTTTTTTTTTTTTGGTAGTGAAGGTTATCTGTGCACCATCTCTGTCAGCAGGGAAGGTAGTTCACATGGTTTGTAAGGAGGCAGACCAAGGCCAGAGTCTCTGACAGTCTGAGACTGTGTTGTACTGCTGCTGCTGTGTCCTGACCAGTGTCATTGGTCTGGGGGCAGCTGTGCCAGTGGCAGGAGGATACAGGAGGTGTTGCTTTGTGCCTGCCCGGTCTTTTGATTAGGAAAACTGAGCAGGTGCAAAAAGCAACATGTGCAAGTTCCAGTGGACCCCAGCTGGCTCATTTCAGTGGCCACTCGTACTGCGCAGCAGACAGCTCTTGTCGGTCTTTGCTTGGTGCAATCTTTCCAAGAGGGGTGTCGGGTCTGTGCCCTGCAAAAGGGACAAGTCATAAGGTGGATGCATTTGTCTCACACCACCTGGGTCACAACCCTGCTGCAGGGCTCATTCCAACCTGTGGGAACTTCCTGATTTTCCCATGTTGGCATGCCAGAACCAGGCTCTTTCAGAGAGTGATCTTGTTCCCTGCTGTTTGTCCATCCTTGCCTAACACTTTAGGATAAATTTACAGGTAAATCTCAAAGAGAAAATTTCTGTACATGTTGACTCTTCAGTGGGTTATGCTTTGGCATCTCCACGAGGAAAAGTGAAGGGTAAAGTTGGTGATGGTCTGTCTCTCTACTTCACTGTAGTACAGCAGGTTTGAAAATGGTCCTGAAACCCTCCTGCACCCCTTTTCTCTCCTTCTGCCCATCACCTTCCCCACTCCAGGGAGGTTAATATTTAGAAATAAAGCTTTTGTAGTAGTTGTGGATGTGAAACCTTACCTAGAGCAGAAATCTTCCTGTTTGCACTTTTCAGAGAGGTCTAGTGGAGAGGGACTGTGCAGACCCCACCACTGAGGAACTGCTGCCCATAGGCCTGCAGAGACCACCCCTCTCCTCCCCACCTCAGCCAATCCCCTGCCATACCCCAGCTCCCATCTGCCAGAGCTGAGTGGGATGGGGCAGGGGAGACACATGAGATCTGGTCTTGCCCCTCCTTTCAGTTTGAGCTTCTCATTCTCTCCTATATATATATTCCTCGTTTCACATGTCTGTGTTTTCTCTCCTCCATGCTATGGCAGTGGTGCTCCATGCTGATGAGACAGTGCGTGGTACAACCGCAGGCAGTCATTTTTCAGGTAATTTCTGGGGTACTGAACACCCATCTCTTGTTTTCTCACCTACCAAGCAGAAGGTCAGGCTTCCTGCTGAGTGAGAAGAGACCCCTGACCATGAGTGGTCATTCTGGGCTGCTCCTCACCAACAGCAGTGCCAACTCGCTGGTGCAGGAGCTAAGTCTGAGACTCCTGCTGCCCCTCCCTGACCAGCTGGAGAAGCTCCTGGGAAGGGTCAGCAGGATGGTATCAATGGAGCCATGGGGTGAGGGGCTGCTCCATGAGCACTGCCTCCCCTCTGGGGTTTCTTCTCTTCTCCAGATAGCATGTCTGAAAGGAAGAGCTCTGCCTGGGGGAGCAGGAAGAGGAGTTACTGGTGTACCCCTCGTGAGTGAGTCAACACCCAGCATTGTAAAGCCAGAGTGACAGCAAGGCCTGTGCTTTTTTATGAGCTGCTGGAGTCCCCTCACCCCTCCACGGGAGTAAGAAGGGCTGCAGACAGCACCCACTGGCTGGTTTTAGGGTGAAGGCTCCTCTGCTCTGCAACCCTGGCTCTCCACACCAGAAGATGCCTCTGCTGCCTGTTGCTTCTCCATTGTGTCTTGCCATTGGCAGTGATGTGTTTCCCTCTCTACCCACAGCCAAGTGTTGGTCATTGACACTGCACTAGCCCAGTGCTGACTATGTCCCCTCTCCTTTGTGATGGGAACTGTGACTGCAGAGGTGGATGTGATGTTAATGGTCAGTCCTCCACTGGGACTGCAAAAGCAAGAAGGGAGTTAGCAGCCACAAGGGCTGGCCCCTCAGCCTGGACTCACTGAGTCTGAGTGCTGGAAGCAGCGGTTGGTGCCTGGTCCATGTGGCTGCTGGTGTTAGTTACTAGTGGCTTCAAGGAGGGATCCGGGCACAGGAAAGCATCTGGAAAATCCTTGAAAATCTTGCTATTCTTACTTGTAGGAAAATGTTCCTGGGCCATTGCAAAAAAGGTGTGGCTCCTGTCTGCAGCAAGCTGTTTGGACTAAAAGCGGGGAGGGACTCCAAATCTCCATTTTGCACACCTTACACTTTCTCATTCCTACCACAGTGCTTCCCAGCTGTGTTCTGTGCCTCCACACTGTGCTGATCAACCATAATGCTTTCAGTCCCTTCAGTCCACAGATACAGTTCTGTAGTTTGAAATTGTGCAGCTGCACATTGCTCCAACTTGCTGTGGTGCACTGACATGGAAGAGCCAGGGGTACCATTACCCTGACCTCTGGCAGGGTGTGCTACATCCTTATCACTGCTTGCTTCTGACACTGGAACTCATCAGTCTCTCTGAGCTCAAAGGTCCAGCTCATGGCTCACTGGCATGGTGCTTCCAGGTCATTACAGTTAAAATTTTTAACTCTGGTCCTGCTTCCCCTGGGTCACTTCCTTGGCCCTCTAAAGGGAAGCAAGCTGAGGAGTTGTCTGAGGTTTGCAGGCAGGGGCGCAGGCTGTTTCGAGCTGGATTTGTGCAAGGATCAGCAGTTCCGGAAGCTGCTTTTGATGGTGGGGTGTAAGTGCACTCCTTACCCCAGTCCCCTTCTGTAACCCAGCCTGTGGCAGGGGTCCTTTCCCAGCTGGATGCTTCCTCCCAAAATATGAATGTGCAGCTCCCACTTCTTAAGTGGGAAGCTGCATTCACTCCCTGCCCATTGAGGTCAGTGGATCAGTGCCCCATGGGAGAGTACAAAGAGATTTTCCAGCCTGAATATAGTGTGGTTGTGGGTTTCATAAAGCAGCACAGTGAAATCAGGCATCCTTCTCCAAGAATTGGTGTGTGCTCTTCTGCAGATATCAGAAATACCAAACAGCAGCACACAAGGACAGGTGTTTCCTCTGCTGTGCTGCTGGTCCATCCATGCTCATGCATCAATGATTGCCTGGAATGCCTCTGCAGGGCTGTTGTTTGCCTGGTATCTTGTCAGATCAGGGAACAGAAAAGACCGAGCAATGTCATGACAGGTTCATGTACCCTGCATAAGGCAAAGATGGGATTGAAGATGTTAGGAAAGTGTGGAGTGGTGTGAGAAGACTGAGAAATTCACCTTGGTGTGATGTGAAGTGATAAGGAGCTTTGGTTGCTTTTGGAATGCTAGGACCATAATTGACACCCTCATCTGAGGAGGGATGCTCCTAGACTTGTCCTTCCCAATGGACAGAACTGGGGGATGAGGCAGAGGTGTGGGTGTCTTTGAGGCAGTGGTGGTATATGAAAGGGGCTGGGCGCATGAAGGCAAGGCAAACATGAGGATGTGGAGGGTGTTGGAGAAGGAACGAGCTCAAAAGGCTGAGAAACAGGAAAACTTTAATGCAAAGGTTAGGGAGGAGCCTATGAGATGATTCAGAAGACACTGATTCATGATGTGGGTGCAGGACAAGGGTGGCCAGGAGCTGGCCCCTGGCAAAATGTATTTGGCACACACATCTGCAAATGATTTATATGGGGGATCCTTCAAGGTGACAGGCTGTACTGCAGAAGATACATGCTTATTACACAGGCCTGCTAATACAGGATTATTCAGGTATATTAACTTCTATTTGCGTGAGAGTTCAGCAACAGAAACACCACCAGGTGTATTTGACCCAAAGTGCTGAGTTAGTGGCAAGCACCAAATTGTGTATTGGGTTCTTGGGCAAACTTGCAAGGGGGAGAAATTTTTTTCCTTGGGAAAAAAAGTTAACTTTTTTGGCTAGATGTCCCATTCTTGAAAGTGTTCTAGGCCAAGTTGGATGGGACTTTGAACAATCTGGTGTAATGGAAGGTGTCCCTGCCCATGGCAGGGGATGGAATAAGATTGTCTTTGAGGTCCCTTCCAACACAAACCAGACTGGGATTCTGTGATTCTCTGATTTTTGTTTGATCACTCAACTATCCCCCCTGCCCTTCACATTATCCTAGGTTCCCTAGCATTTCTTCAGCTCTGCAGAGCTTCTGCATTGATTTAATCTTCAGGAATTCAGCAGAGATTGGTCTCACAGCGGTTGCTCTTTAGTTTATCTGTTCCTATTGCCATTCTTAACTTGAAGTCGTCATCCTCCAGTTGTGGGCATGATTGCCATCTCATGAATATGGGATTAAAACTTCCAGGGCAAATAGCAGTGGAGAAGGGATAACTTTGAAAGGAAACTTCTCAGTATTGTGGGAATGATCCTGACTATAAGAAATCATGGAAAAAAGGCAAATGGAGATAAGCTTTGTGCCATATACATGTACATGCTCTATACTGGCCTCATTGGTTGTAGATTGCTATAGCTACAGGGACTTAAACAGGTTATAGGACACAAACACTCTGATTTCTCAGGATGTGTGCTCATTTACTATAGCTTTGCCTACTGAGATTAAGAAATTCCCTTTGAAATAAGACAGTGTCCTTACTACAGTCAGGTGATTTATTTTTAAATAATTTGGATTTTGAAACAGTTGGCTACAAATGCATCCATTAAGCAAACATTTATATATATATGCACTTTCTTTCTTGTGAGATAATGAAGAAATGTGACATTCTCAAGAAAAGGGGGACAAATGGGACACCCCATTCCTGCCTTCTTGTTAGTGCATATCCCCTCAAGTGCCACCACTGAAATATGGAGAGTTCAGGTTAACAGGCAAGAACATTTTTCTTTAACAAGCAAGTAACTTGCACTTGGCAGTTACTGTACAAAATTTCCACTTTCAAGAAAGCCTTGCTACATATTGATGAGTTTTGCTTTTGTTTTATACAGAAAGCCCATTTTGATGTTCTCTGAGAACACTGGTGTTAAGCATAGACCCACTTATTGAGCAGTCTGAATGCTGAAAAGCGCTGTGTAACTGGGCATTGCCTTAAAAGCTGGCAGAACAAAGGATTTTTGAGTTCTATATTACATCTGCTTTCTGTTGCACAGGTAAAAGCTCTTGAATAGTAAATTTATTGTCACTAAAATATCTTTTGTTTCTTTTTCCAGGCAACTGAATACTCAACCATGGCCTCGCTAGCTAGTGGATTGGATGACATGAAGGCCAATATAACCAGCCCTTCTTCTGCAGATTTGGGAGCGAGTGTTCCCGGGCCTCAATCCTATCCTATTGTCACAGGTAAGCAATTTTCAAGGACTGAAAAGTGACGTGCCTGCACACATTGCAAGGTGAGGCCCTTTATGGAAGAATTGTGTCAGATGTGGAATCATTTGCTCAGAAGTCTCTTTGTAAATGTGGTTTCAGAGCAGCTGTGTTGAAAGTCAGTTGAAAGTCTTGTGTAACACGTTTGTGTTTGATTGTAGCCAACAAATGAAGTATCCACCCCTCTTGTTAAGGAAAGGCTGTGCCCGCCCCTCTACTTTAAACCTGCATCCTGAGAAGCACTGTGCCACTGAAAAGCAGAATGTTTGCCTCTGCCTTTGGGCTTGAGTTGTCATTTTTCATAAATATGCCTGGTGTGTTTGACTGACAAGGTTTTTATGACACTTCAAACTAAATACTTTGATTCCTACAAATGCTCATGTTTTGTACCATTTCTGGAATTGTAACTGTGCACTAGGGCTGAGCATTTAAATGAAAAGCAAAGGCTGTGCATTTAAGGAATGCC
>JAWWLZ010000094.1:7467558-7478539 GCA_035041345.1 Poliocrania exsul | reverse complement strand
ATGATCTGCATTTATTCAGCAGACACAGGGCAAGAGTTAAGGAACTGATAAAGTTTAGTAAATGCTTTCGTTACCTAGTTATTTGGGACTAAGCACATTGGAATGAGATTGGCCAAGTGGTAAGAAAATTACTGAATTGTGCCTCAAATGAATTGTATAAATCAGAAAAAATGAAGGACTTTAAAATGTAAGTCTCTGTGTTTCCTGTAAATGTTACCTCTGTGTGTTACTGCTATGTCTAGCCTGTGCAAATTTTACTTATTTTTTTCTGCTTTGCCAAAGATTGGGCACAATTCTTTATTTTGTTGCTACAAAGGAAGATGATACTGTTTTTCATGTAGTATTTCTGTATCTTTAAAGCCCTAAAATCTCATCTAGCAGAGGAGCAGTTTTGAAAACAGACGTTGTGAGAAAATTTTTTTAACACAATGCAACATCAGTTTTTGGCTTTTCTCAAGTTTAGAAGGATTCAAAAGAAATTAGAGAGTTAGAAGAAGCATAAAGAAATTAATGTGTATCTTGAAGTGGGAGGGGAGAGACTTACTTGTCTGGTACTGGCTGTGTGGTTTCAGTAGTGGACTCAGATAAGAAAGGTGTCTAGGGATCTTTCGGTTGTCGGGGTGACCTAGGGATGGATGGACAGAAAGAGGGACTTCGGAACATGCGTCGCTTATAAGAGATAAGGAGATAGAGCATTGATGTAGATATATCTGTGTCTCTCAGAGACCTGTATTGGGATCAGTTTTATTTAATACCTTCATTATCAATCACTATCGATATCAGTGTCATTTAATGATCTTTATTAATGATACAGATGAAGGGTTTGAGGGCACTTTAACTGGATGACACCAAGCTGAGTGGTGCAGGTGACACATATGAAGGACAGGGCCATCCAGAGGCATCTGGACAAGCTCAAGAAGTGGTCCATGTGAACCTCATGCAGTTTAACAAGGCCAAGTGCTGGTGCTGCACCTGGGTTGAGGCAACCCTTGGGATCAGTCAAGGCTGGGTGATGAGCACACTGAAAACAGCCCTGGGAAGAAGGACTTGGGGATGCTGCTGGGTGAGAGGCTGAACATGTTCCAGACATGTGCACTGGCAGCACAGAAACCCACTGTGTTCTGGGTTCATCCTGCAGCATGGGCAGCAGGCAAGGGTTAGATTCTGCACCTCAGCCCCAGTCAGGGAAGACCCCACTTGCAGTGCTGCCTCCATCTCTGGAGTCCCCAGCACATGAAGGACATAGACCTGGTGGAGTGAGTCCAGAGCGGGCCACAAAGTCAATTAAAGGGATGGAGTAACTCTGCTATGAGGAAAGGCTGAGAGAA
Source organism: Poliocrania exsul (assembly GCA_035041345.1). Lineage (NCBI taxonomy): Eukaryota > Metazoa > Chordata > Aves > Passeriformes > Thamnophilidae > Poliocrania > Poliocrania exsul. The sequence goes on along the minus strand of JAWWLZ010000094.1, from coordinate 7,477,211 downwards.
CTGGGATTGTTCAGCCTAGAGAGGAAAAGCTTCAGTGTGATTTAATTGCAGTCCTCCAGTAACTACAGGGAGCCTACAAGACAGATAGAGAGAGACTATTTGCAAGGGCCTGGAGTGATAGAACAAAGGAGAATGGACTTAAACTGAAAGAGAGTAGGTTTAGATTAGATATTAGGAAAAAGTTCCTTACTGTGAGGGTGGTCAGACACTGGCACAAGTTGCCCAGAGAAGTTGTAGATGCCCCACCCCTGGAAGTGTTCAAGGCCAGATTAGACAGGGCTTGGAGCAACCTGGTCTGGTGGAAGATGTCCCTGCCCATGCCAGGGGGTTAGAACTAAAGGACCTTAAGGTCCCTTTCAATGGAAATCACTGTTTGATTCTATGGTTCTATGATACCAATACAATCATAGACTAGAAGGAAACTGAAAGGAGTATAATAGAAGAAACATGAAATCATCATGCTGGTGGTCATAGGTCACTACACAGTCTATGAAAGTTAAAAAGGGATCTCTCCTAAGGCATTCTATTCTGCACTTGTTTGCTGCAGAACCCCAGCTTAAATGACTTTACTATTTTCTGCATTTTTCTTTGAAGCCTGAGGTGATGCTCAGGGCAGAAGACCCTGGCTATCTCAGTTCATTGCAGATGTTCTTCTGCTTTTAGTTCATATCCTGAGTGTTTGTCGAGTCTGTGTCCCATGACAAACCTTGTACTCTGTCAGAGGTATTTGTGCAGCTTAGCAGCACTTCTAATTGCATGAGCAGCTGCTGTGGGAATCTCCTGCCTGCAACCATCCATGGTGCATGGTAGGAGTTGATGGGAGCTGTGTCCTGGGCAGGAGGAAAGGTGGCAGGAGGAAAGGTAGCAGGAGATTACAATCTGCATTACCATGGGCCAAAGTTAGGAAGGCAAGATGATGACAGAGAAGCTGAATACTCCCTCACTTCTCTTTTCTTCTAAGGAACTGCCCATCCGCATCTGCACCTGGCCAAAATGAGGTTCAGTCAAGAGCTTTTGTTTTGGCTGATACATCAGCAACAGTCTTCTTTTACTCTCTTTTAAGCACTTCTTACGTGCCTCACATTGCTGCTTCTTTAAAGTGTGGTGAGACTACTGATCACATTTATTAGAGCAAAACTAGTACAGAGGTGACACTACAGAGTTCAATATGGATTTTACACAGGTTCTCCCTGTCATATTTAGCTAAATTTGAGCAAAAGTTCCAAATGTTAAATTTGATAGTTCTCCTCAGAAACTTTATAAGCAGCATCTGTAGAAAAAAGCTGCCATCAGTATCAAATACGACAGAGAAGGAGCTAGACAGAACATGTTTTTCAAGACCATGGGTATTTATATCTTTAATTTGATAGTGTTGTAGAGTCTTCTATCACCTGCATTTGTAAAACTTAGATTTACACAAGCATACCAAAACTCCTTTAAAACCTATGTCTTTTGATAAATTTTTGGAGAAGGTTGTCTAATTGCTATCCTCCCTCTTCCTCTTTAAACAGCCATAGGAATTGTTTTGTTCTGGATATGCTCTGGAATTGGCCAGAAGACCCCATGACCACCTAGACCCTGTAGTGCTGGGCATGCACCATATGCCTGAGCCATACTCCCTGCCTCGAGGCTTTCATGAGGAGCTGAGGGGATGTGCAGACTATCAGGAGCAGGAAGGTTTCACCAGGAAGCCATGCTTTGTAATGTGCAAGGCATGTCCATTACAGCATGCTTGATGATGCATTTCTCACTGTAGCTCTGGACAGACTTCTCTGTTTTCTTCCCCAAATTAACTCATTTCTTCAGTCACAGCTAGCTCTTTTCCTGGCCTCTCTACTGAGTGGGACAGGGGATTCAGAAAAGGAGATACTTTTATTTACCCTATTTCCCTTGTAACCAAAAGCTGTGTATTGCTTCTGTGTATTGTGACTTTTAACTCTGGAATGTATCTCTGAAGATCAGGAGCTAGGAAATGGTGCTCAACAGTGGTTATGAGCGCGAGGTCCAACAAATGTCTGCAAACACACCATGTACTCTGTCTTAGAGCTTTCTTGTTGTCTGTGGTCTACCCCAAGCTGTGGTAAAATTCAGTAGTGATTTAGTGTTCTAGGGTTGGGCTGGGTTGGTAGGAGTAGGCAATTGATAAGGCAGCAACCCCTGGAGGAAGGTCAGCTTTGTATTGTGCCCTTACAGTTGGTAAGTATATCGATTTTAATGCGGCTTCAGTAATTTTAGAATGAGCTTTTAATTAAATACTTTTGTACCAAATTCCAAATAGTTTTTTATGTTTCTTGTGAAGGATTTCAGTAGACAGAGATTTTTTAGCAAGCTAAGGTACATGTAGTCTGAAAAGAATGTACAAGAACAAGATACATTCAGTACATTCCTTGTTATAACTTTAGTCAAAGCAATTTGAGAGGCCCAGAATCCTTGAATTTGTTCCAAGCAGGACAAAAGACCTGAGGAAGATGAAGAATGGGAGGAAAGAGTGCTCGTGGGAGATCACCCACCCAATCTGGGGAGTCAGGCCTAAGGACAGCCCTGAGGGATGTCCTGGGGATGGACAATTTTCAGGATGGGTATATACCATTAGATATCATAATTATCTAGTATTATAAAATTGTAAAAGCTATCCTATGTGCTTGTGCTAATGTATTTTATGCTCCTTAAAGGACTTTAATTAAAGACCTGCTCTCTTCCTTACTATAGTAAATTTGTCCAGAGAATTTTTTTCATTTCTAGGCAACAGTATCAGCCCCACTTTAGTGGTCAGGCCCTGAGACATGCCAGAAATCTTGCCAGTGCCAGCTTCTGCTTCTTGGTCATCTTCAGTTTGGCCATCAAGGGTCCAAGCCTCACAGATCTGTGATGGCATTTCCCTTGTGAACTGCTTGTCATTGGCAGAGGAATGGCCAGTCTGACCTCTGGTCTTCTCTTGAGATTCAGGAAGTTGCACTGCTTTTAGTTTCTTCACTCTTTCATTAGTGTTTCCAGTCTTTCTTGTTCCAGACAGGCTGTCTGTGACGTATCTGAGCAAACTAGGAGAATAAGACTGAAAGTGTTGGGAGATGTGTTTTAGTCATGCTGGGTAGTGTGTTTTCAGCTGTAAAAGTGAGGGTTAGTTGGATAAAAGTTCACTAAATTACAGAAGACCATGTCTGGTGGTGCTAATGCCTTGAGGCTGAACTCACTTCTCGATTGACATTCCGGATTATAAACACTTTTATAAAGGCTTCACTGTCATAAGACCAAAAGCTGTTTAAAACACTGGAAAATGAGTTATATCCGGAGCAGCTACGTCACTTGTACCAGGAACTCTTCTGGTGTGTGTGAAGCAGAGCTGTGAACACATGCTTGAATGATGCTTCAACAAAGAATGGGGCTACTGGTAAGGCTGAAAAGTGGGTAAGTAACTTGAAATATGAAAAATGGGAGTTTGAGGCAAGAATACTTTTGTCCTTTCCATAGCTATATCTGATGTTCAAGCTTAATCAGTTTTTATGAGAAAGTCTCAAGCAGTCTGAGCTGCCATATGCAAAGAGAACTAAGTCTACTTCATCTTGACAGTCTTAAATCTGTAAGACAGACTGTAAAAAAATGTAATGCAGGTAAGTCTGAGGACAGAGGTCTTGAGTGAACTATGAATAGAGTTTTTCATTGTTCTCGTTTTCAGTCAGTGGTGTGGGCAGCAAAGGTTTGAGATGGCAAAGATGCTCTGTGGATTTGTTGATAGAAAATGTAAAATTTATCTCTCCTAACCAGGTGGCATATCCAAATATTTTGGATAGTTCTTGAAAACCAAAGTATTGCTGAAACATTGGCATTCATTCTAGTACTTGCTGCTAAGGAAAAATTTAGTGACAGGTCTCCATATTGTTTTAGGCTCCAACTCCATTGTGTTAGGTAACACCAGCCAAATATTTGATTAGAGAACCACTCATTTTCTCTGCATCAATTTTATGTCATATTAAATATTAAGTTTAAAAAAACTTCTTCCGTCACTGTGTGCTGCCACAGTCCCTAAGTGCTCTCGCCATTTACAAGCCAATGATGTGTGCCCAGCTCATTACTGCTGTTGTCAGCAGTTTCCAAGCAGCCTGTGATTGTTACTAATTACCTGCAGATGCATTTTCCCTGCACTGACTTGCTGATTTCAGCATAGTTGGTATCACTTTGAGAGGACAAAGCTATGTTAAGCTGACATGTTCATGTGACTCTCCAACATGGTGCCGCGGTAGATTGATGAACTCACAGCAACACTGGCTGCATGCAGCAATGGAGTTGGTTTGCACTGGCAGAGCCAGGAGTGGCTGCCAGCTAGCTTCACCCAGAGGCAGAGAAGCATGATTTACTGGAGTGGGGTCTGATGTGAATTCTACATCACTCCACTAAAAGAGGCAGCACAGAGCAAAGTGTTGTCAGTGGGCTTTGGTTTGGTTCCTCTGGCAGATGTTGGAGTAGAGGAGGCTGGTCTTCTTCCATGATGGGACATCTCCATCAGCCTTTGTTCATCTGGTCTTCCTCACAGCTTGCAGGAGGATTAAGGATTAACCTGTTATTCCTTATTGCCTGTACTCAAACTTGTGGCCACAGCTTGGAAAGAGTGTTAGATTCCATGCTTCTGTGTGAGGTCAGCCTTGGAGACAATGCTCCAACAGAGTCAAAGCCATGGGATTTTCTACCCATTTTGTATCCATAACAAAGAGGTGAGAAGAAACAGAACAGAAATAGAAGCAGAGTCAGTTTGTCTTCTGGAGGTGTGGGAAAGGAAAGACATTTTCGATGTCTGTCAATTTAGTTACTTGCTGTGCCTTGCATGCCTAGAGTTGGCCACCAGACACAGGTGATCCCAGATGTCAGGCTGAACTGAACAGAGAGCAAGAGGCTGAGCAGACTCCTTCACCTCTGGAAAGATCAGCCTGATCTTTTCCTTACTGTCAATGAATCCAACACCTTAGATGTAGTACATTATGTGAGGTAGTTATTCATAGGTGGCACAGATCTGTGGCTAATGCAAGTAACAGGGATATGTTTAACAATGTGTATTCCTGAGAATTACATTCAATTTTTGCAGTTAGGGAACAAAGATGCTGAAATGGAATAAATACAAGTCAGAAGATGAGATGTTTCTTACTGCTGTTCTGCTGTGACATAGACTGCTCAGCTGGCCTCTCAGCAGGTTTTTCTTTAGGAGTGGTCAGTCTCATCTTCTTCCTGACTCTTTGTTCCACTTTGTTCATCCCAGTGTTCTGTGACTGCAATTTATAAGCTGGTGTTTTCCCAGGTTTTGTTGGATGGCAGATATTATTGGTCACTTCTGAAGCTAGGCACAAGATGGTGATACTGCAGTTAGTGTGGTTAACCATGCCAAAATTGGATTGTCTCTGAGGACTTTAGTGTTTGCAACCACTATGGATTCTGATAACTTCAATAGGAGGAAAGGAATTGCTCCTGTAAAATCCCAGTCTGATCTCTTGCTGGATTTAAACCCTAATAAATTTCAGCCTTTAGCTCAATGCAATCCAAAAGCATTTCTTGGGGTTTTTTTTGTAACAAGAATTAAGTGGCAGCAGGATGCAGACCACTTCCAGAAAAATGGTAGCAGGATTCATCTGAGCAACTGTAGAAAATAACTTTTGGGTGGAGGAGTTTGGGGAAGCTTTCCTCTCTCCACAGGTTAGAGATTAGGTATTGAATTAGGAATAGACATCTACTTTCTTGCATAACCCAAATTAGCTGGACTAGCTGAACTCCAAAGTTGTTTTCTAACCTCAGCTGCCCTGTGTTTCTGTAGTTGGCACTGTTCTTCCATACTGCTAGGCAGGAGCTTCATTTCATTGGGTTTTTTGGTGGATAATGCCCACAGTGGCTCTAGAATGGCCTGCAGCCCTTGTTACTGAGCCCACTGGTGCCTTTTGAATATCTGTCTGCATTGCGCTGTGCCTGAAAATGGTGTAGGTGGGTGAGAAAGCTTTCTCATCCATTTATTTTGTTCTCTTCATACATGAGGTAAAGGAACATTATTTAGATACCACAATACATAGAAGGAAAGCTCGATATTTTGTTTTCCCTTGTTTCATTTTTTTTTTAATCTTTTCCTTTTTCAGTCTTCTAAAATCATTGAGGTTGAGAAAGATCTAAGATCTAAGATCAAATCCAACCATTAATGCAGCTCTATGAAGTCTGTGATTGACCATGTCTCCAAATGCTTATATGTCAGTTAAATCCCTCCATGGACAGAGACGTTACTCGTGCCTGGGATTCTTGACCTGACTGAACCTCTCTGATAAAGGACTGTGTTCCTCTGGGAATGGCTGGAAGAGTATGAGTAGCAGAGTGGGCATCAGGGTTATGTAGACACCTTGGAATCTGGACTATTTCATTTTATACCTTGAAAATTAGATATCTTAAGGGTATGCAAGAAAAATTAAGAATTTAATCTAATGGTATGTGGCAATGTGTGTATATCCAAGTAGAATTTTTAACCAGTGTGGATAGTTGAGGTGGGAAGTGGTCACAGGCTGAACCCTTTTATGATAGTCTGGGTGGTCCCTGAAGGAAAGGCTGCCCTTTTGCCCTGTATATTGGCCAGAATCTGAGTGTTTATCCCACATGAGAATAAACTCAGAACTTCTTTCCAAGTTTCACCTTCTCTCTTAATTTTTGATTTTCTCATGCTGAAGACTGAAGTTTAACTGATGAACAGTGCTCCTCTTTCTCCAGTACTGCTTTGCTGTCTGGAACTGGTGCTGGAAGGAGCTAAGGAAGGGGTTCGTTTCCTCTAGCCTAAGCCTTATTTGGTCTGCCTTTTATAGGCCATTTTTGATGATCATCTAAAACAGCTAAGTATTTTTTTGTGTCCAGTTATTTTTTTGCGTGCATTATTCAGAGGCCAAAAAAAGGCTCCCAATACATGCCCTTGAGGAATTTGTAGAGAAATAGAACTCTTCTCTCCTTCATGCACACCTGATGTTTGCAGTGAAAGCAACTATTATTTTAGAGTTGAAAAAGGTGGTACAAGGTTAGTATTTCATTAATGAGAAGAAAAAAGTGCCTTAATAAGGCTGGGAAAAGCATTGTGAAATCTGCTGGTGGTGGTTCCGGGGGGAAAAAAAAGTATGTCGATTTTATTTTGTATATTGCTGTAGTCAAAAAGAATCAAGCCCAGAGCCTCTGATATAGTTAATTTAGCAGTTGTAGTTGGTTTCTTGTCATGAATTCAGGTCTAAATTCAGTCTTGCTGAGCACAATGGGAAACCTGGTTTCATTAGGAAATACTGTTTGTCTCTTAAATGCCACATGCTACTTTGTGTTTTAAGAGTGACACAGCAGTGAACTTTCTTCACTGATGTCTTGCCATTTGGGAGGTCAGTGAGGTATCACCTCTGTAGCAAGATCTCCAGATGAAAAAGCAAAACACCTGCAGAAGATGACTTGTCTCATGAATTTCTGGATATAAAGTTAAGAATCCGTATCAGTGGGTGGCTGTTTCTTTCCAATGGCTATTGAGGGAATGAGGAGTGGCTAGTTCCACCCGTGTGAGTGAAATGGACCTGACTTGCAGAGAGAAAGAAAAGTTACATGAAGGTCCTGAAGGGAATTGTTACCCAGCTAAAGGTCAACAACAGTTTTACAGCAGCGCTTTTACCAGCTGAATGAAAGGATTTCAATTATTTTGATTGCAAAATAAAAATATTTGCAATTTTTAAAATAAGAAGTAGTTTCAATTTATACCTCCTGTTGCAACTCTTTGAAATAAGACTTATGTAACTTTTTCACAATTCGTTCTTCCATTTTTTTGTCCCCTCCCACCCCTATGCCCACATCAACATGATTTCGAAGAAAGTAAAGAAAAAGGTTGATTTTATTGAAATTAATTTTTCTTCTGGAAAAGTACTTTGGTGTTTGTTTTGTTTTATTTGTTTGTTTGTATTGGTTTTGTCTCCTCATAATAACAACACTAAAAAATCTTCTTCTGAGACCACTATATTTGGGTCATATAATCTGTCCCTACATGGAAATGTTGATCTGTCTTTAAACATTATCACCAAATTATGCTTTAATTTCTGTGGGACTGTTTTGAAGTTCAGGTCAGTGTTGCTTGATGACTGATTTTCAGTGAAGCATCCTGCTAAGATTTACAGCGTAGTTTCTACATTTAAAAGATAAAAGTCCAGATGCATTTTCCAATAATCTGTTCGTCACTCCCAATAGGGCCTGTCACATTAAAGACTTGAAAAAAGGCCATATAAACTTCTGTAGAAAGGCAGCCAATTTGAAAAACAAAAGTGCCAGTTTTAATGACGGTACAGTCTAACTGCAACACTGTTGAGTTTTTCCATTTTTATGAATTCTTATCTTGCCATTAAAAAAAGCAAGCACATTTGAGAAAGCAAACGAGGGTACTTGTACCCCACTAAGACCCAGGCTATTAACTCCCTCCTTTGATGATGTACAGCCTGACTCTATTGGGAGTTTGGCTGTGGATTTAAATGTTGAATTTAACTGTGGTAAACATGTTTTGGTGCAAAGTGTGTATAATAACAATTTGCATTTACATAGCATCTTTTACTTAAGGATTTTGCAATTTCTAATTAATTAAATCTGTTTCCCCCTGCCCCGATACCACTGTGGTATGGGTAATAAACACAATTTTAAATCAAGCAGTGATGGCATGAGGATTAAGACAAGAGGGTTCTGGTGTTCCTGTGCTGTCCTGATTGTGGCAGGATTGGGGCTTGTTCTACAAGGTGCTGAACAGCCTCATCTTGTGCTCACCCTGGTCTGAAATGCTCTAAAAAAAGGAAAGAGCATCAAACCAACTCTGCACTGGTGGGTGGAAAATGTCCTGCTGGCTACAGGGACAGTCTTATGCTGGTGTTTGGTTCCTGGAGACTCTCATATAGCTATGCCACCCACCATAGGTGTGCAGTGTTGTCTGGCAGCTCTAGGGCATCCAAGGCCAGTTCAGCCCACAGGCAGCATTTCTCACTGCCATAGAAATGCTGTAAATACACTGAAGATCTCCAAGTTGCAAATAATACAAGAAAAAAAAATACTCCAGTATAAATGCTTCCTAAATAGCTCTTTTTTTTTTTTTTGTCCCAAAACAATACCAAAACATCTGACAGTGTAATTGTTTTGATGACAGTGGTGAAGACACTTCCTTCAGATATTGAGGTGCTGGAGTCTGTCCAACGACAAGCAATGGAGCTGGGGAAAGGTCCAGAGAACAAGTCTGATGAGGAGTAGCTAAGCAAGCTCAAGGGGCTCAGCCTGGAGAAGAGGAGGCTCAGAAGGGACCTTGTAATTGTCTATAACATCCTGACAGGATGGTGCAGCCAGATGGGGGTTGGGCTGTGCTCCCAGGGAACAAATGACAGGATGAGAGGAAACAGCTTTAGGTTATTCCAGGGGAAGTTTAGGTTGGATATTGGGAAAGAATCTTCGCCAAAAGGGTTGTCCATCTGTCTTGGGTTGAGCTGGCAAAACACCAACTACCCAAGTACAGAGTTAGCCCCGGCTGAGAAAAGAGAGAAAGGGAAAAAAAAACCTTCTAAAACCAGGTTTAGACTGAAACTAACTACATGTATTTATACAGAAAGGAGAAAATTAAAACTACAATATAACACACACTTACACAAGTTATGTAT
>JAWWLZ010000094.1:7441766-7452281 GCA_035041345.1 Poliocrania exsul | reverse complement strand
GTTTAAAAAAATGGTTTTGGCTTTTGGGAAAACATTCAATTTCAACCTCTCCAAGCTCTACAGACCTGAAAAAAGTTTGATGTCATAAAAACAAATGCCTACAGAAAACAAAATGAAAACCAGAATCTGTGCATTTCTTCCAGTCAATGGTGGCAAAATCAAGAAAGCCACATTACTTTTGTTGCTGATCCAACATTCTACATTTTGATGAAGGAACCTGTACTCACTGTGAGTTTTTCCCAGCTAATAAGCTGTTTTGGGCCAACAGGATCTTGGAACCTGCTAGAGCAAGAATGGTCCCTGCCCTTCGGAGGCTGGAAGACCAGAGGCTCATCCTTTGGCCTGCACCCAGGGTCTCTTCCTCTTACCTGAGGTGCACACTCAGCTTTTCAGAGCTCAGCAATGCAGTGTCTCTGCCCATGAGCTGTAGTTTGGCTGTGAGGGTGTCCTCCTTCCCTTCAGCCTTGGAGCCATGTGACAGCTTCTGGGACCCCTGGCAGTGCCAGGGTAATGGATCGATGGGGCAGGTCCCTGTACCAGAGTGTGATACTCACACTGGGAGGGGATTGCAGGGCATCTGAGTGTGTCTTGAAAGCCACTTATTCCTGGATGAATGATCTGCCCAAGGATGCTGTGAGAGTCCAGATGCCTATGAGTGGGTCCCGGGATTCCCCCTCAGATGAGGGATGGATCCTCCCTGGTGAAGTCACAGGAGCATCCATTTCTTCTGGAGCATCACTTATGACCACAGTCAAGAGCAGTTTCCCCAAAATCCCTGTGGCAGCCTGAAGGGATAGTAAGTATCCTGGGACTGCTGTATGGGACCAGAGTACAGGCTGGATTGAGGTGTCACTTCTAAAGCACTGTGCCAGTCACACTGTCTGACCTCCTGTCTTTGCTCTGCCAGCAGTGACATGTCCTTGTGAGGTGCTGGGAGCTGTTCTTGGGAGGGGGTGAAGGAAGACAGGGAACCCCAGATCCCTGATCTAGGAGCAGAGGGAGATGCAGGATGTCCCAGAGCCTGTGTTTGTGATGTTATTTCTCTGGAAGACCTATGGGTACTTGATTAAAAAAAGCTCCATGTTGCTGTGGCTTAAGGAAAGAGCATTACATCAGGCTATGTTTGTGAATCTGACCCTTCTTCTGGCACCACAGCAAGCTTTATTTTAAACCAACCTTCCTGTTTTAATGTCTTGTGTTTGGTTTGTTTCTGTTTTGTTTTGTTTGGTTGTTTTGTTGTTTTTTTTTTAGCTGCTTTAATAAGAGGTCCTCCATTGTATTTAGATGGTAAACAGCCTCAGCCTGTGCACTGTAATTTTCTAGAGAGTTTTCTGGGAAAGCGTCATTAGAGGTCAGTGTTATTTCCCATTTCACTGTTTCTGAATTTACAAATCTAAGCTTTGGAGGAATTTGGGAATCGGGGCAAGCAGCTGCAGTTCAGTTGAGTGTGTTAGTCTCCCTACAGAGTTCTACTTTTCCCCTTCCCCTCTCTCACTTTGTTGAAGCTTTTTGGCAGCTTATAGAGAAAGCAGAACTGTGCCTGCCCTCCCTGCCGGGCTGGAAATCCCATGCTGGTCCTCACAGAGTAGTGATGACAAATGCATGGCTGTGTTCGGGGTGCTTGGGGAGTGTAAACCCATGTCCTCTCGCTGCAATGCTCACATGGTGATTTGTTGGTTTGATTCCTCAGGTCGTGAGCTGGCAAGCACAACCCTCCCAGGATACCCTCCGCATGTCCCTCCTGCTGGACAGGGCAGCTACTCCACTCCAGCGCTGACAGGAATGGTGCCTGGTGAGTCTTCAGAACAGGGAGGGGAAGAAAAAATACAAGGAATGAAAATAGCATTTCAGGAGGGAGACATGCCTCTCTGTAGACGTTCTGTGCTGAGGCGAGCATGAAACCGAAGCCACAGTGCTGAAGGGGAAGGGGAGGTGTGGAGTGTTTCTGAGTGAAGTAGGATCAGGCTCCCCAGCACAGGAAGTCACGCAGTCTGCAGAGTGCCAAAGCAAAGCGTTGGCACTGGGATGATAAAGCAGCTTCCTGTCTCCCTTCTGTGGACACTGAAGATTGCGCATGTTGGACCATGCCGGTCTCTCCCATCTGACTCCAGGCTTTGCTCTAACTGGCCTGTTTTCTCCCAACACACTGTGTCCCTCTGTGCTGCCCCAGAAGTGAGGCCACTGGCCCTAAGGACTGAGTGTGTCCTGATCTCAACGTTCCTGTGGGAAAACCTGAGTCCTGGGGACACAGAGTTGTGCCCCGGACACTGAATTTCTGTAATTTCCTTCCCCTTTTTGGAACCTTGCAGTGAGAAATGCCAGGTGGCCTGAGCTGGCTGGTGGCCACTGCTTGCCTGTGTGGCATCAGGAGCTGAGGTTGTGCAGGTACCTGGGGTGGGCAGAGCAGGGTCTGCAGGTTTGTCACATTGTTGGTGTCACCCTCTGGCATGGTTGGCTACAGGTCTGTGCGCAATCGAGTGTAGGATGATGACATCTGGGGCTAGCAGCAAGCAATGGTTTGGGCACAGCAATGGAAGTACTTGCTCTTTATCTTTTCTGGGTAGTTATCAGCTGTTTGGGAGCAGCTGCCAGGGTGGGATGGCAAAGCTGCAGGACATGGAGCTTGGTGGTGCTCAGCCAGAGGAGTGTGGTTCAGTGATGTAGAGTCGTCTAAGCTGATTTTCGCAGGTAATAGATTTTATTTTTAACTACATATAGGCTTCTGTGACCCATTATATTGAATAACTGCACTGTTCCTCTCACTGGTTTCTTTAATAACAACCTTCTGCTCCAGCTAGTGTGAAGGTCAGCTGCAATTCCTGTAGGTTCTCCGTCTCATTTAAGTGAGAATTTGCTAACTAGCCTTCAAAATGCCTTCTCAATTCTTCTTTGACTCCTGTCCTTTGCAGGACCAGTCTCAGAGCCTTCCTAGAGAAAGCACTGCAGTCCCTGAGGGGCTGACAGTGAGGCAAGTGGCAGACCCTGTCTGGTGCCACTGGCAAATCTCCACTTGTTCCAAAATGGCCAAATTACCATGCTCATTCATAGGCACATGTTTGTTGTACTAGCTCTCAGGGATTAATCTCATGACTTGCCTCTGCCTTGTTCTTGTTTTGGGAGGCTTTGCTAGAAATGTCCTTCCTTGATAAGATTTTTCATCATTAGCCATGAATTTGTGCTCAAAATTAAGGAATTGTGTGAGTTAACTGTTTAGAGACATAAGAGAAGTGTATACGTGATGAGACATAGGTATTTTTTTGTTGCATGCTTATTGCTGGTGCCATTGCTTCTGCTGATGTGAGTAAATCTGGCCCTCACCACGCTGCAGGTGTTTATCCCACATCTAGTGGTGTCTCCAGCTGACTGTGGGGCAGGGCAGACCCTCCTGCTCCCTTGCATTTGCAAGCTGTGTGGATTCAGCTTCATGGTCTGTGTTTATCTCTTCTCCAGTCCTCACAGTGCTCATCCCAACAGAAGCGGTTCAGTCCTGTGCCAGTCCCAGGTCTTTCCCTGGCTCACACACAGGAAAGGATGCACACAGAAGCCTGTCTCTGCTGTATCTCCATGCCTTGTTCAAACATGTGCCCTGTGATTTCACATCTCCTTCCTGCCTTTCCTGCAAACCCAGGGGACTTGAATATCAGCAGAGAATTTTGATTTTTATGTGGCTTGTGAATGTCTGGCATGGCAGAGAACAAACTATTCAAATACTTTTCTCTAAAGGAATCAAACAAGAAAACACATGGCTTTGACTTCAGTCCAGAGCTTTATGAACTGAGAGCTCAAGCATTGCTCAAGGCTTCCAGGAATGTATTCTCTCTGCAGGTCACTGGTCCTGCTTTCTTCTTCTGCCTTTTGGTGGCTGTCATCTGGTGGAGGTGACTGGAGGGGAGCTCTCCCAGTACTGCACAGCACTCTGATGTCACAAGGCACAAGTGAAATGCCATGATGAGGACAGATGGGCAGATAAGTGGTTAAACAACTGGCTGGGTGGTGTTGGAGATGTTGGCTGATGTCACACTCCAGCTGGGTGCTGGTACCAGGCATGGAACTGCCTGGCCAGGGATCTGGGTGGGTTAGCACCTTCATCCAAATCCAGGAAAGTGCACCATTTTTGAGGTGTTTAGATGATGTCAAATGGTGTGGTGCCACCAGTAGGCTCCAGAGCATGGTGCCAGCATGGAAGCACTAAGGCAGACTGTGGAGGAGTGTGAAACCTAAGCAAGGACAAACAAAAAATCCTGCACCGAGGAAAGCAGCACTTTGTAATAAAAAGGACTGAGGATTGTTTGGCTTCTGGAGGGACTCCAGGGATGTGACAAACTGAGAGCTGAACATCAGTTTGCTGTGTGCACTGAGGGTGCACACAACCAGCAGCATTCTAGGCAGGAGCTGGAGGCAAGAAATTATTCCCTTCACTTGGAACTTGTGGACTCACAATGGGAATAGTGCTGTTTTGGGCTGCCCAGCACTAAGAGCCAATGGGCCCATGACAAAACAAACAAAAGGCAAACTGAGTATGAGAAAAATCTCCAAAGTTTTCCCTCAAGTAGTGACTCAGAGGGGCTGTGCAGTCTCTATTCTTGAGAGTTTTCAAGGCAAGCCTGGAAGAAGCCCTAACCATTCTGGCCTGGTCTTATTGCTGATCTTGATGTGAGAAGGGTCTTGAGACACTTGAAGACCCTTCCATCCTGAAATGCTCTGTCATTCTATGACTCAAAGTTTCAAGACTCTACTGGAAATGTACTGCAGAAATTTGTATGGTTCTGCCTGATGATGTGATCAGAGTTGGAGTCAATAAGCTGTTAAGAGGGAGAGAATAGGTCCCTCTCTTGAAAAGGAGTGATGCCAACAGCCCATGTGGATGAGACAGGTCTGCTCTAGACCCCAGTTGCCATTAAATGACAGAACCATGAATCCCTCTTTGAGGGTGAAGGGATCCCTATGGACAGCTTCCCTGCCACAGAGAAGGTCCTAATTTTGACACATTGCTCCAGGAGAAATCACAATCCACATTCCTCCCCCAACCTGTGACCATGGTCTCACCCTGCAGCAGCCCCAGTGTAACCTGCTTCCAGCCCCTGGCTTGGCATCCAATCTGCCTTGTATGGCATGTGTTATGGGAAGCCACAGGGTCCCAGGAACAGCCACTGGCCTTGCCTGGGACAGAGAATGCTGCAGCTTGCACAGAATGAACACTTCTTTTTAACCCTCATTGTCTGGTGGCAGATGCCTTGAAACATGAGAGTTAATATAAACTTGTAAATGTTCATTTTATCTAGTGCAGCTCTCTGTATATTCTCATTATCTGTTTAGAGCTTTAATCCACTGTTGATTCCTGCTAGATTCGTGGCCACCTTAGGACACAGGATCCCACAGGTTAATGAGATGCTCTATGCAGAAATTATCCCCAATAATTTGGTACTGTTTTTACTATTTGTTCACATCATTACTCTGACCCTAATGTGCTGTCACTTTGGAAATAGGGAGCAGTGTTTTCTCTGCAGCCTTTCCATTGTCTCTGGGAAAGAGCAGGCAGGAGCAAAGTGCATCTTCTCCGCCTGGTCCTGTACTTGCAGCCTGGAGCCTGGTGCCACCCAGCTGTACTTAGTCTGTTCCAAAGAGGTAGTCTTGGAACTGTTTACCTCTTCAGAGGGAGATGGTGCTGTCTTCTGCTTGCGGCTGCTGCTCCCTCTGTTCCTTTTACTGCCTCACATTTGGCTTTGGGAGCACAGCAGCAGCTGGCTGGGAGTGCACCTGGGAAATGCAATATTGGCTGGGATTTTACTGTCTGGCCTGTGTGAATGACCCAGAGCACTTTCCTGAGGTGAAATGGTTGAAAATGGCAGCTGCTGGACAGGCCACTGGCTGGTCACATAGAGCAAAGCTTTAGCATATTTCCCTCACCTCTGGGAGGCTGGACATTCCCTCCAGCTCTACTCCTCCTCCCGGGCTCTGGGGCTGGCATGGTGACAGATACCAGTGCTGCCTGCCTGTGGTTTTTTCTTGGTGCTCTGTTGTTTCACACACAGCCAGCCTGTTTCCAGCACTGGGTCAGGTCTGCCTTCACAGATCACTACTTGTGTCTACGGGTCTGCTTCCAAGAGGTATCTGAAGATCTGTGTCCTTCCCATGTGTGGGGCAGATGGTGGCCATCAGCATGGGGCCAGATGGGAAGACAGGAGGAATGGTGCTGAAACTCCAGCATGCGTGACTGCTCCAAGGACACTATCCCAGGACCTGTGTCCCTTTTTAGTACTGGTGGGGCTGGGGAAGAGTGGCTTTCGTCAGTTTCATTGAGACAGGGCTTGGACAAACTATGCCTCTGTCCAGTTTCAGCATGTGTGTGCCCTTGCCATCATGCTCATGATGCTGTAGCTGAGGTGGACAAAGGTCATATGCAAGTAGCCATAATAATCCATTGAAATACTTATTCCAGTTCTTATGTTAGAAGTTCTGGGACAGCAGACCCTGCTGCCCCTCTGTTTCTGTTCTATTTTTCCCTCATCCTTTCTCCAGGGATGGAACCCCCATTCTGCTGCTGCTTCTCCCGTACCTGGGGCTGCCGTTCACCCCATCCCCTCCTCTCCTGGTGTGCCCTGCATGGCTGGTGACAGGAAAGGGTAGACTGTCCGGAATAGTGATGCTGAAAATATAGTCATTAATGGGACTCTCGAAACCCAGATGTCCTTTCTGAGCACCGGTAATTTGTTTTTAATGAAAAACCATGCAGTGACCCCGAACAAATGAATTTCCTTTATAAGACATCTACGTGCAATTACCCGACTAAAGGGACCTGAAAACAGTGACATTCAAAACCTGACTTCAAAGAAAAGGCATAAAAACTAGCAATGCTGTCATTGGTAATCTTTTATTTAGGACAAGATGCTCATTCTAATGTGCGAAGGGGAAGGAGACGATGTTGTGAAACAAAACACATGGTTTTCAAACATGTTTTTTGATTGTGGCTGGCAGGTATTGATATGGATGAACAATGAGGTTGTGTGACCTCTTCTTGTTGGGGTTGTTTCTTACACCTGAGCCTGCAAGGGATAGCACCCTCTCTCAGCCCACAGGCACCCAGTCTGGAGCAAGGGACACAGAGGGCCAGAATACAGCCTTGTGTTGTGGAGTGGTCAGGAGGCAGCTGTTTGGACGTGGGACTACCTGGATCTTGTCTGTAGATATTGGTGGGATTTGGTCCCCCTGACATGCTCAAGACTTTATTTATAGTTATTTTCATGTGTTTGCATTTTTTTGTTCTGGCTCTGCCTTTTCCAAAGTTTTGTGATAGTGTGTCGTAATCTTCTGATGTATGGCAGTAAATATTTAGGACGTAACAGACAGGTAGTTGAGAGATAAAATGCCTGAAGCCAGGGGCAGAAAAAGCAAATTGCAGTATGTGAGATGTCAGAAGGCACTGTTGAACCAGGTCCTCCTCTTATATACAGCATAATGCTGGAACTGCTTGTTATTTGGCAATCACACTGTTGTAGTCAGTCAGTGTGAAAGGAGACTCAGGCTCTTTAAGCTAGAAGGACCTGAAGTAAATGAGGAATAAACCTTAAAAATTCTTTGGTGCAGCAGAAAGTTTGCAAGTTACTTCCTCAGAGCTCGGAGGTTACTCCTGAATCTGTTTGCCATCTGCTCCATCTGCTTCATGCTGCTGTTGTGCTGGGGATGGGTATCTCTGATTGGGTTATAGGTACATGTGTTGGTACTGCCACTTTTGGCAGCTCAAGTAGATCAAACCCAAACATTCTTCACTGCACCCCAAAACCACCTTCACCCTCTGCAGATATACAGATAAGCACCCAAAGAGTCACCACCACT
Organism: Poliocrania exsul; assembly: GCA_035041345.1. Classification (NCBI taxonomy): domain Eukaryota; kingdom Metazoa; phylum Chordata; class Aves; order Passeriformes; family Thamnophilidae; genus Poliocrania; species Poliocrania exsul. The sequence goes on along the minus strand of JAWWLZ010000094.1, from coordinate 7,444,448 downwards.
GCCATTAGTGCTGCTACTGTAGGACGGAAGTGCTGACACGTGGCCTGCTCTGGTTAAGCAAATTTTCTGTGTGTTTCCCTGAGTCTGAGGCTACTCCACCCTTCAGTAATCTTGCAAGACAAATCCCGGAGAAGGTTCATTACATATGATGGAGCATGTGATGTGCCATCACAAATTTCTTGGGGCAATTCCAGACTACAAATCAGCTGACAAATTATTCCCTTAATTAATAACAAAGCAGTTAAGTAAATGGCATGCATTTATCCCTGCTTGTGTACATTTTGAATGAGGGTTCGCCAGCATCTTGGAAGCCTGGAGAAATGTTTTGGTTTTCGTCTCTTAGGAATGTAGTTACTGTGCTTGCACAGAATATAGATAAAATTTATATTGTTTTCAATATGAAGTTATCAGATATTATTTCACTGAATTGCTTTAGAAATTATGCTGGACAGGGCAAGAAAGGGAAATGCTGGAAAGCCAATAGCCTTTGGATCTGCTGGCCCATCTTTCCCTTGCAGAGCTGATCATCACCTGGGATCAGTTAAGCTCTCCACTGTTCACCCCAGCTGATGATGTGGTTCCCAGTATCCCATGTATGGCAAATCCAGACTGCTCTGCCAGCTCCCTCTGTTCTGTCCGTAATTTCTGCCTCCTGTCGAGGTAAGACACTCTGCATATCTAAACATAAGCAAGCAAGGCATAGTGTGTATAAACAAAGGGGTCTGTATTTAGGAATGAGGAGGAGGAGGAGAGAAAACATATTGTATTGCTCCACTCTTTGGAAATTTCTATGCATTTGTAATAACAAAATTACCATAATTTGCTCGTTAACGCAGCTAGATCAGTCAAGCATTGTTCCAAACATGCAGAGGCTGCCTCTCGCTCTAGGTCTGCCAGTGAGTTAAGCACGGTGGAAATTAGCATGCAAATAGCTCTAATTCGGCCGAGCTGTCAGATCCGCATTCAGCCGCTTGTTCCCTTTGAAATCCCTGACAGAAGCGGCTCAGGCAAGTCCACCCTCCAGTAGATCCAGCCAGAAGAGGTATCGAGGGGGCACCTCCTGAGTGACAGTTTGGCTACCTTCAGTCAAATCCATCCGTCGCGTCAGCGGCAGCGGCGGCAACGGGGGCTGTAGGGTGGGGGGTGGCTGCCAGCCAGACCTCCGTGCTGACACTGTCCCGTCCCCGCTCCTGAACGCTGCCAGGCTTTGGGGCTCCAGCAGCTGAATGATGCTGCCCTTGAAACAGAGGAGTGCTCTGTTAGGATACCAATGTGGAAGTTACGCTGCTGCTTGGGTGGTAATGTTGGAGATACAACCATGGCAAGCCAGGAGTGATGGTTATGAAGCTTGTGGAGCATCACTGCAGAGGATTATGCTCTGAGCAGAGGTGGGATGCTGCTGGGCACCGTGGCTGCCCATGGCCTGTGCGGACGGGAGGACAGGGAGGGTGACACCAAACTGATAGCACAGGGCTCTGTACTGCATCCCCAGAAGGGAACCATGGGACCATACCAGCTTCGAGGTACCCACAGGGATATCCTGGTGGCAGCTGAGAACAGAGGCTATTCCCTGTTAATGATCCTTCAGTGTTATGGATCTGATTGGCTGCCCACCTTTAAGCAATACTTGTCATTATAAAAGCAACAGTGACAATTTAAAAAGACTTTTCTTACTTGGGGCTACTTTTTGTTCTGTTTTGTTTTGTTTGGGTTTTTTTTTGGTGTGGTTTTTTTCTGTGTTTTTTTTTTCTTTTTGTTTATTTGGTTCGTTGCTTGGCTGTTTTTTGCTTTTTGTGTTATTCTGGTTTGGGTTTTTTTTTAATTATTTTTTAAATTTTTTAAAATTTTTTTATTTGGGGTGATGTAGAGTTATGTTACTAAACATTTTTCTGCCCTCTGCAAGACAGTGGTTTTGAGACTTGTCCTGCTGGAGCTACAAAAAGTGCTCCAAAATACCCAGAGCCAAAAATTTAAAGATGAGGTGCTTGTAGATGACATGTTAAAATCTCACTGCTTGCATTTGCTGTGTAGGACTTGACATATGGGTCTGATTAGCAGAGTTTGCTCTACACAGGGCCAGTTTACACCTACCCAGGCAGCTTCCAGGGTCTCCTCTGGGCACTGAGGACACTCCTCCTGTATGCAGGAGGTGCAGGGGCACTGTCATCCTCCTCTGTAGGAGCAGTTTTACAGAGGATTTCCTAACACATCAATGTTCTGCCAGCTCTCAAAGTCAGCAGTGACAGCAGCTGCCTGGGGGATACAACCCCAATGTAGGAGCTTGGTATCCAGCCAGGATGTGGCATGTGAGGGGTGAGGCACATTGCTGTGTCCTCTGACCTCCCCAGGTCCATTCCTTTTTGCTAAGTAGGTGTCATTATGGACAGCTGTCATTTGACAGAAGCACAATAAGGGAAAGCAGGAAAAACTAACTGTAATTAGAAAGCCAGGAGATCTAAATCAGTTCTGATTTTGGAAAGTTGTGGGTTGGGTCTGATGTCTTAAAAGTCTGTAAAAAAGACTTCAAGCCAAATTTTTAGTAGGAGATAAGATAAAGGGTAGTTACTTTAATGAGCACCTAGGAATACATCAACACGCGAGTGGACAAGCTTTAATTTCCATAGCTTTTATAATATGATCCATCCAATCATCACTTTACACATTTCCAGTTCCACCTCTGTC
>JAWWLZ010000094.1:7410851-7429816 GCA_035041345.1 Poliocrania exsul | reverse complement strand
GATATGCAGAGTATGTTAAGAAGCCAGCAATACTGTCACTGAGCTGATGGTGCTCAGTGACTCCTCGATCTCCTGGCTGGTCTGTACTGCAGGAGCTTGACACCCTGACCACTGAGGCATAAAAAACAGAGAATTGGAAGCCTCAGTCTGACAGGCACTGGAGCATCCCCCAGAGAGGGTCCACGATGTGTGTCTGTGCACGAGTGTGAAGAGGTGGGCAGTAGGGAGGGTGGGGGAGGAGAGGAAGGCAGGAGAGGATGAAACAATGAAATGTCAGCCCAATCCCACCCGCAGCCCTGCTGCAGCACTGATGAACGTTTGGAAAGTGCTGCTTCCCGCCCTGTGGCATGCACAGCATCAGCGTGGAACAGACTGGGTCTGTGTAGCCTCGGGAGAACAGGAGAGGGGAGAGTCGGGTGTGAAGGCAAGGAAGAGAGGGAGAGAGGATGGGAGGGAGGGAAAATGGGAGTGAGGGAGAGAGGGAGAGAAAGATGGCAGAGGGACAACTAAAAATAAGGAGTTGTCCAATGGGAGCATGCCCTCCCTTGGGACACAGCTCTTGCAGGTATGTGACAGCTCAGTGTGAGCATCATTTGAAGCCTGGGGTGCTCCTGATGCACAAAGGACAGGACAGACTCCTCTGTGCACTCTGTGCAAATAGGCTGCATCAGGAATTGAGGTCTGTCCTGCTGTCCTGTCTGCCCTGTCCCTCTGTCCATGAACTCTGCAGCTCCAGGGGAGGACATGACAGCAAGACTCTCTCCCACTGGTTTTTGCATGTCACATTGGGCAGGCAGCACAATAGTTTTAAGCAAGTAAGAAGGGCTAAATCTTTGATATTCTCACTTCCCTGTGGAGAGGAAGAAATAAAACTCCTGTGGAAGGTAATGTGTGATCCCCTCCCTGTAGAGGAGGCACCCACAGCATGAAGGAATTTCTGTGCTCCACACACTGGCAGGACGATCTGGCAGTGAGCCTTCAAGGACTGGAAAACATCATGACGCTCACAAGTGAAGTTCCCAGACCAGTTGGTGCCCATGCACTTTTCAGACTTGGATAAATGCCAGAAAGACAAAACCGGGCCAGAGACCTGCTGGAAGCCAAGAGGCTTTGGGAGCAGGGGGCAAGCAGGTAGGGCTCTGGGTGAGGCAACAGCCTCAGCTGTGGTGGTGCAGAGGCAGAAAGGACAAGAGAGAAGCAGGAGAAAATTGTATTCCTAGCTTGTGTCCTGCAGGAGAGAATTGTATTCCTAGCTTGTAGAAGTCAATGAGGACGCTTTTGTCAGTGGCCTCAGCACATTAGGTGGCTCCTGACATCTCTTCTGGCATTGCCAACTTTCCTGTGCCTTAGACTGAGCACTGTAATGGAGGTAACATTCAGATGCTGAAATCATCTGTCATCCACAGGGTTGAGAGCAGAGAGGAGTTGTAGGTATGATGCCCTTCACTGTGAGAGAGGTTTGGAAACAGTTCCATTTTTCTTGGTTCATGGGGAATTAATGCCATTTCTTAGGGCCACTTAGGAAAATCTTTTCTAATCTTGTGAAGAGATGTGGTTGGCACAGCAAGGTGTGCTGAGTGTAGAAGCACTTGCTGATGATGACTTTGGATCTCCTCTCTTTGGATGCTGTGTCAGGGGAAGAGAGCAGGCTGAGGCTGGTAGGTGAAACCTTTAGGGTCTGAAGGGCAGTGAGACACAAGGAAGAGATGTTAACGTAGACCTCCTGGAGCAGACCAGTGATGGGCAGGTCCTGCTATCAGCACACTCAGTGTTCGTCTTGTGGTACAGATGGAAAGGTAAATCATTTTCCCTGAAGCAACATCATGTGGACACCAAGCTAACCTAGACCCAATCGTATAATTTGGTGACCAGAGCATCATGCCCTCTGCCCCGGAGCCAGCGGGCCAGCAACTTGCCCAAACTGTGTTCTGAGGGAGAAGGCCACTCGCTGACCTGGAGGTCCAGATGTGGTCTCCAGGGTGGTTCTATGGGTTGTACTGGGCAGGGATGCTGAGCCTGGGGTGCTCAGGACATGGCATCAGGGGTCTACTGCCCAGCTGGGGTGAAGGCAGCTCCTGAGTATGGTGTTGGAGCTACACCAGCACTAAGGACCAGAGCAGGCAAAGGTCATGGTGAGCATCTTCTGCTGCAGCCTGGCAGCCCTCTCCTTTTGCCTTGGGAAACCTACCCTTTCTCCTGCCATGCTGTGCAGTGCTGGTATTTATTTATGTATGGGAGGAGAACAAGGAAAGGAAGAAGATACAGGAAAGCAGAAATCTGTCATTTGAGGAACATTTCCTAGTAAAGCAGCAGCAGTGTTGGTACTTGCATGGTGGTGGGCCTGGGTCAGAGCCCCATGGTGCAAGACTCTGTACTGAATAACTTGCAGCTGAAGTATGAAGCAGGAGGTGACATGTGATGAGAACAAACAGATTGGGAGAGTGGGAGCTGGCAAGGAGATAAACAGCAATAGCTCTTCAAGCATTTTTTGTGCCTTTGTCTGGAAGGTTCAAGACCACCTGAAAGTGATGCAAACATCCCTTGCCTTGGCTTTGTTGGACAAATATTTGGGATTGTGACCATGTTATCCTGGAAGGGTCCCCACTATCTAGAAGACTGGTTGGTTCACCTTGTCTTACAGCAGAGACCTTATCTGAGCAACCCTATCCTTGTATTGCGTTTCTGACCCTGAAAGCTGTAGGGCTGTAGAGGCAAGGACCAGCCACATCAGTGTGTCCCAGAGGCCTCTCTATCCCTCCCTGTTGCCTTGCTCCTGCAGTATGGGCTGCCTGAAATAAACATGCTATCTCAGCAGGCCTGAGCTACGCCACAAAAAGGATGTGTAAAGATGGCTGATTTACTTAATAATACTCATTTACTTAATAATTTGCCCACCCATATTGCCCTTCCTCAAGGCAGGTGTCCAGCAGTTCTTTTACTGTGAACATCACTGGAGCACAGTGCACACTGAAGAAGTCCTTTCTCCCAGAATGGTAACTGTCATCTCAAATCATATGACCTTTTATTCTGTTTCTTTAACTTAGGGAGTGAGTTTTCTGGGAGCCCATACAGCCACCCACAGTATTCAACATACAACGACTCATGGAGGTTTCCTAACCCTGGACTCCTGGGTAAGTGGCCAACTTTGCCTCAAACGCTCAGAGCGATGTGTGTTTTTCCAACCCTGGGGTGGGCAGAATATGTGTTCTGGCCTGGTCCTCAGTCCTCATGCTCAGTCCATGCATGGAAGTGCAGGTCTTCTTTGAGGTGCACAATTATTCTTAGTTCACTTTGCTAACAAGAAGCCTAGACCCAAACCTCTTATTATCCTGATTCTGCCCGATAAAATCCTTTCAGAGATGTGGGGTTTGCCAGAAAACAAGATCCCCATTTTTTTGAGGGTAAGGGATCCTGTTCAGACAAAACTTGGGGTGCCAGGTTGCTTACGGCCAAATGTGATCCCCATCAGTCCCCATGCCACTTCTGCTTGCTCATTCAAGTGCTTTGCATTTCTCCCACGTGTTGTGTTTGCACCCCAGTTACATGTTTGCCTACTCCATCCCTCCTCAGCAAGGGACTACCATGCCTGTGCAGACTTGCTGATGCTGGCACAGTCCCTGTGAGCAGTGGGAGACAGAAGCCCTATAGCTCATGAAGGATCATGGCCCTCATGTGAAGGATAAACATAATCCATTTTACACCACTGTCAAAAGCTGACCCACTTTGACCTTATATACATGTAGCATGCAGTAATTAGAATTTTTTCCAGCATAATTTGCATGGATGAGGTAAGTAAAATACCAATTAATTGTCGTCTCTGAATACAGGAGTAGCATGCCTTAGAGATTTCCAGATTTATGGATGACAGGGCTGTTATATGTGACCTCCAGCAGCGAAATAATTTTAAATTTTTGTCATACTTTTTTCATCCAGTTTCTTTGTTTTAAGTAATTGAGTCCCCATGTAATTGAACCACCCAGGCTGTATTCATCATGGTTCTTGTCCTTAAACAAATCCTCAGGGAGCCATAGACAGCCTCTGCCTCTCATGCCATGGTGCTGGTATAATGCTGCTATTTGCCGTGGCACATTTAAGGGTTTGTTAGTGCTTCCATCATAAATCAGCAGACAGATCTCCAGATAATATGGATGGGCATAGCTGCACAAAGCCAGGGGAGTCCTCCTGCTCAAACTCACAGTTTCCATGGCCACAGCTGGTAGGTCTGGTAGGATTTTGGCTGGGCTGCATGGGGGAGATGCTTTTGCCAGTGGAAAGAGCACACACCATGCTTTCTTCATATCTCTTTTTGCAACTGATTTGGAAGGAGGAGGGCTGCTTCAGCAATGCTTTGCATCATGGTTGGGCCTAGGAAGCCAGGTTGTAGATGGCTTTCTAAATTTGCATGCAAATTGGCCAAGAAACTGGCATGATACTAAAAATAAATGACAACCCAGCCCCAACCCTACCCTTCTTCATGAAGACAGGGCTTTTGGAGAGGCACCTGGGCTGAGCCCTCCTGGAGACATTCCTGAGCTCTGTGCAGCCCCACAGGGGTGGGCAGTGGCCTTTTGACTCCAGCAGCAGCAGCTTGTGCCCATGACCTACTCAGCTTTTCATTTGAGTTGATAGGCTTGTATCGGCTCCGACTGTGCTGTCCAGGGTACCAGGCAGGGTAGTTCTCCACAATGCCCTGAAGATGCTGGAGATGCATAGGTCTGAATCAGGAGTATACTTTAAAAGAGAAGCTGGTCAGGAGACAACTACTTGCTGCCAGGACACCTCTTACTTGTGCCATTCCCTTTCTTCTCCATTGATCTTTTTCTCATTTCCTTTTTGCACTTTGGGGGCAAATTTTGTCTCAGCCATACGAGCCCAGTAGCACAGTTATGTGGATGGCATGCTCCTTGCAGCAAGGCTTGTGTCTCAGGCTGGAGAGGGTTTCTTCAACCGTATTTACTCAGCAGCATGCTGTGAATCTGTGTTTAAATGAGACAGGGCAAAAAATTTAGATGCTACCATTTTCCTTCAGAAACCACAACTTCATTGAAATTGAAATGTTTTGTGCTATAATGTCAATACTGGCCTTTAAAAAAAACAACATATTTTTTGCTGTTGGGAACTGTTAAAGTACGTAATCTTGGCTTCCTTTTTTTCATCCTCTTCAATATACTTTGTTATGGCATTTTCAAAATGTTTTATTTCAGTAAACACAGGTTCAGTCATTGCACAGATAAGGTTATATTGCTTTGAGTGTTCAAAGACACAGTGATTTGGAGTTATGAGACTGTAAGTCTTGATGCATCAAAAATAAAAAGAAATTGGGAATTTTTGTTCTGTAGAAGGTCCTGAAAATTAATTTACCATTTCAGTTCAGCCTGGTCACAAAACGGGGGAACTGGAGTTTCCTGGAGGAGGAATCCCCTTGTCTGACCACTGGTAGATCCAAGTACAGTGATATGATCTGAGCAATGTATCTGCAATCAGCCACAGGCTATGGATCAGACATCTCTTGTGCCTTGCAAAAATCCCTCCTAACCACAACTCTACCTTTGTCACTGGAAGCCTGATCCTGCACTCCCTTCTCTCAGTGCCTGCTCATCCTGCTGATAATTCAGGGCAGATAGGAGTCTGTGGCAGAGGCTTAAAAACCTGCCCCAAGTCTCCCTGCACACCCAGAAGGTGCTGTTTGATGAGCCTGAGCACCTGCAGTGGAGTGGAAGTTAATTTGAACTATATCCAGGATGCTTCCACTCCTCTCAGGAGTATACGTGAGAGCATTTAATAATTCTCTCCTGAGAGCAAGCTCTGGCAGTATCAGCCTCAGAACAGAAACCCTGACAAAATTAATCAGGACTGGTGCATTGCCTGACACAGTTTGTTTTACAAAGTCCTGTTCCTTTCACTGAGATGAAAGTGTAATACTGTAAGCACTTAACAGTGCCTGTGTTCAATTAATTCCCTGTGCTGGAAAGGAAGAATTGCACAGCAGCAATCACACCAGGCTGAGACCTGTGAAAGAGGAGCTAAAAGGCAAGATGCTGTGATTTGCAAGTGGCAGGAAAAAAGGATATTTGGGTTGAAAAAATATATTTTAGTGGGAGTAAAAAGAATAGGAACTGAAAGGGATAAGAATGGTGGGAAAGCTTTGTTTGTTAGTCTCCAGTCTTCCTCCTGTGCATGTGGAGCAGGAGTGAGGGGTGTGGGGTGGTGTCTTCATGGGAAAGCAGAACCAGGCTTGAGGAATGCAGGCAGTGGGAAGAGGCTGTCTGGCCCCAGAAGAGTAACAGCTGCTCAACATTCACCTCAGTGCCTGCTCTGCCCTTGTTTGGTGCTGCACTCTCCTCTGCACCAAGTAGCCAAGGCATGTCTGCCCCAGATGTTATGGGAAATAATGCAGATGAGGGACTGAGCAATCCCATATGCTGTGTCCCACTGTTCTGGAGGGCAGACAACCAAGCCACAGTCCTCCAGAACAGTCAAGAGAAGCAGAGGCAGAAGAAGTTAGTTTCCTGCCACAGTTCTGAAGTATCTTCTAGCTCTTGCATCCTGCCATCAGCCCTAGTGGCAGCCATATCCTTCTTGTGTGGCAGCGACATGACAGCCTCTTCTGTGAGGGTTGGCTCAGTCATGGCCTGACCACAGCACAAGTGAGGATAGACCTTGAGTTCCCAGGGGGATGTGCTGTGAAGAGGCACAAGTCCTAGCCACTCATGTGGCACCTGGCTTGGTGGCTGTACCAGGTGTCCCCATCTAAAAGCCAGACAAGGAGGTGAGGGAAGGGCCTATTTTCCTCTCTCTTTTTTCCACTCTGTGCAGTGAATGACCTGCAAGAAGTACAATGCAGGGATGTACCTAGAAGCACATGCATGAGCCCTGGGGTTCAGGCAGTCCTTGTGAGCACATGCTGGTGCTTGCCAGCATAGGGTCACCTCAATGTGTGTATGCTAAGAACAGCTAACAGCAACACTGTCTAATGAAGAAAAATGATTCAATTTCATGCTGGCTTGTAGTACTTGGCTCAATGCTTCTCGTTGAGGGCTCCATTTGATGTGGTGTCCCCTCTCCAACACAGATGTCTGTGCACTGGGCAGGTTTGGCTGTACTATTGCTGTGTTGTGGCTCCAGTGGTGGCATGGTGTCATGCAAGGAGAGGGCTTGGAGCTGGTCAGTTAGGATTAGATTCAATTCCTCTGTGGTTTCTGCAGAAAGATTAGAGAACAAGTAGGCACTAGAAATGACTGTGTCAAAAAATAAATTGATGATAGTATGAATTAGAAAGGAAAAACGACAGAAGGATGGACAAGTGTGTTCTGGATGGGGGCATGGTGACAGGAAGACTGAATACTTTCACTTTTCACTTTAAATACAAGCTTTTTTGATTGCATTTGCTGAAAGGCAAACCAGAAACATCTAACTCAAGAGATGTGTTGTAAGGCCTTTGGAAAGCATGAGAGAAATACTGGGCTTTGGTAGCTGCACAGAGTCAGAACAACAATGAAGGAAGAAGCAGTGGGAAAACAAAGGCCTTGACCCCCAAAAGACCCCATTTACCCCATAACCTCATAAAGTGCTGCATCCAGCTCTGGTGGGACCCAGACACTGCTGCATGAGTCAGGGTGAAATTGGTTGGTGCCACTGGATCCCTCCATTGGATTTTTCACCTCTTTGCCAGAGCTGAGCTGCTATGGCCAGTGCTGGTGCCAGTGTCAGTGGGAACTGGGATCTCTGCTGGGATCACCACTGACTGCTCCACATTGACCTCATGGTGCTGTGATGGATGAGGACAGCAGTTCCACCCAACTCTTCATCACACTCTGAGTTGTTTCACCTCAAGATAATTGCCTACCTTGCAGTGCAAGGTAATGCCCAAGCACTCCCAGGCAGCAGGAGTGGCCAGCTGGGGACATGGGCCAACAAACTGGGCACCCCCAATAGCGCAGCTTCCAGTTCAATTGCTACAGAGAACATTCCTAAAATCCCAGCTAGATAGGACATACACATTTTAAAGGCTGGTGAACTGTTATATTTGCCTTTGCTCATTCTAAACCAGGCAATTTGACCAGGGAAGGCTTCCATGTTTTCAATGGCTTGATTTTGTCTGAGATATTCAGTATACAGCATTTAATTTTAGGCCACCAATAAGAACAGTATTCACTGCCTTTCTGAAGCGTTCAAGTATTATCTGCAGAAAATACCATTCCTGAGGCAGGGGCTTGTTAACCTGATGTCAGTTACCTGGAAGAGGACTGTCTGTCCAGTCCAGGATAGCAGTTGTGGTGCTCTCAGCAGGTAAGGTGTCAGCTCTACACTTGTGCAAGCATAAATGGGGTGATGACCCTCTGAATGGATCTGCTTTTCCACCATTGGCTATGGTTTCAGATTTTCACCTTTTAGTAAATAAACCTACATGGGATGGGTTCCTGCCTAGGAGTTTGTATACAGACAACTTTACAAATGCTTGTCCTGGTCAGTGATTTCATGGACTCTCTTGAGTTATTCTTGGGTACGGTAAAAGTACCTTTCCAGTCAGGTGGGACCACACTCCTGAAGACTTGTTTATCTTTTTTAAGCCTAGGCCTTTGTAGTGGGTTTTTCTGATTTTTAAGTGTCAACGTGTGGGCCACTAAAGATGATACTGAGGACAACACAGATGACCTCCCTGTATACAAGCCCCTATTCTGCCGCAGCACTGACTGGTGCAGAAGCCACATTCCAGTAGCTGAACCCCTTTGTTTCTGACCCCTTGAGGTTGCAGCAGCAGAGTACCACATGCTGTGGTAGGACACTGATCATGGAAAAGAAGTTTCCTTCACTGTGACTGTGCTGAGGAGCGCAATGCTCACAGTGTGCAATAGCAGATGCTGGTAGAGCTCTGATTTTTGATGTGTCAGTTGTGCTCTTGAAAATGCGAAGCAGGAAGTTGGTGATGAAGGCTGAGCTGATTTCCTGATGTGGCCTTTTGGACAAAAGCAGCCTAGAAAGAACAGATGGCTTGTCTGTCAGATGGATCCTGGTAGACCCACAAAAGTGAGATAGCCCTGCATGTTGACAATGGTTAATGGTGACTCTGTGTGAGCTTTCTCTTAGAGGCTGATTGTGCAACTCCCACTCTTGTGCTTGGCCTTTTGAATCAGGAGCCCTTGAGTAATCACTCAGGTCATTTTGAGCTGAACAGCAAAGCCTTCATCTGGAAGCTGTGCAACAAGAGGAGAGTCCAGAGGGTTCTCTAGCCTCCTAGAGGTGAAGGCACTTGACTTAGCAGAGAGCAGGTGAACAGCAGCACCGGGCATACCAGCTGGGTTTGTCCTTTCTGCTCCAGAGGGTGTTGCAGGATCGTGAAGGTGGAACAGCTGGGGCACTGCTACACTCACCCTACACCCAGGGACTGGGCAATCATTGGACCTGCTGGAGCAGGTTTTGCTAGATTCTGGGATGGAAAGTGAACAGCCAAAAATGGATCTTTGGCTTCACTGCCACTGATGTCTTCCTGAGGGATCCACAGGCCCCATTGAGCTCTGGTGGCACCACTTTCTATCAGGGCCAGCTCCTCTACCTCACTGAAGCAGCAGAAGTTTCTCCCTCTGCATTAAGTCACATCTAGGGCTTTGAAGACTGTTGACCATGTCTGTTGGGCTGCTGTCCCAGGTGCGCTGAAGGCAAGGAGCTCAGGATGGATGCCAGCTCGCAGATGGGGTCACTCATGAAAACAGACCTTACAGCCCTGACTGCTCCTGAGCTGTTCCTTGTGTTGGCTCTTTGTTGCCTGCCCAAACCTATGTGATGGTCTCAGATGCACATGCCCAAATACAAGTAATTTCAAGGGCCTTTTTTTTCTGCACTGCCTTCCATTTTACACATGTGAGACTGGTGCCTTGCAGACCAAACTGGTAGTACCTTGAAAATTTATTTTTACTGACTCTCTTCTTAGGTTGGAACAGAGTTGATTTCACTGCTAGTGTGCTTGGAAAATTTTTTAACAACTGCTGCTGTCTGGCTGTCTGGACAGATTGGTATCTCTCCAGGTACAAGTCAAAAACTGTTTCTCATTCAAGCAAACAGTCCAGGTTCCTGGTGATCCTTGAGCGGTCACCTTATCTCCCAGTGCTCACCCCTGCAGGACAGGAAATCATTACCAACATTTTTCAAAGTGTTTTCAGTGAAATATGTTGAATGCCTTCTCCACCTCTTTCTCCTCCTTCCAAAAGAAGTGGGTAGAATCAGAGATGTCAGAGTGTGTTAGTGAGTTGGGGCTGTAATATTTTGACCTTTCAGTCTGAAAATTAGTTACCTGTTTAGGTGAAGTAAATGAAACTGATATTTTGAGTGAAGGAAGAGAAGTTATTGAACAGCCAGCAGCAATGCAAAACAATAATGCCCCCTCCTGTTATGGGTTTAGCTAGCCCTGAATTTAGGCTTTGATTTATAGAGCAGGCCTCAGAGTATCAACTGACTGGAGTTGGGTTAAACCAGCTGACAACTGACTTCTACTGGCCAAGGTATTCCATACCATATTCTGATGCCATCTCAAGTATAAAAGTGGGTGTAGGAGGTGCCTGGGCAGTTCCCTCATGGCTGTGGTCCTGGTAGGACACACTGTACCATCGTGGGAGGGACGGGAGGACTAGGCCCAGCGCCAGCTTACCACCATGTTATCTTAGGGAAGTAAAATGTTTATTCTTAGTTTTCTCTCTGCTTGGGTTTGTTTCTGGGGATGTTGAGCTCTTTTGGGAGGTGCCTTTTTGGGGTGCTTTATGGATCCGGAGCGATGGGATCTGTTTTCTGTGTGAGGTAGAGGATTGTTGTTATATCTAACAACATTGTTGTGTATGTGTGTGTTATACTGTAGTTTCCTTTTAATTTTCTCTTTTCTATATAAATATATAAACCTGTTTTAAGTTTTCCATTTTTTTTTCCCTTTTCCCGGTGGGGCGAGGGGAACTCTTACTCTGTGTTTGGGTAGTTGGCATTTTGCCAGCTCAACCGAATGCACCTCCTTATTCAGAATTACATGAATGTGATTTTTATTCTAATTACCCAGCCTTTATTGAAGCTCTAGCTGGAGAGCTCTCTGCCACCGTGTCGGAATGCTGCAAGCTGGCATCTTTCCACCTTTGTCTTCCTCACGGTGGTCTCATCTCTCATAGGCTCCCCCTACTACTACAGCGCCACAGCCCGTGGGACAGCCCCACCCGCCTCTGCCACTGCCTATGATCGCCACTGACACCGGAGCACACACCACCTGGGGTAACCACAGCGAGTCACCTTGCTGCAGCCACGCCAGCTACACCGCAAGGGAAGCAGAAAGTACTTACTAGGAATGTGATAATTGAAATTTTGCTCTTTAAACTTGATGAACTGATTATTGTGTTCTTAAATGTGGTTGAGTCTCAAATCAAACAGAGAAACAGGAGGAAGGGTTTCTCCTGAAGTAGTCAAAAGTGCGCGGTAGCTTCATGTTCTTTGCAGCCAGCTGGCTTCTGCTTTAATTGCCTGCAGGTGCCATGGCTGTATCTGGGGATAAGGAAGAGGTGTGAGCAGCTCCCCTTGGGGCAGCTCCCTCTTGCTGCACACTGAAACAGGCTGTGAGACTTAAGGCAATTTTCTTCTTCCTTTTTGCTTTTTTTTCCCTTTCTTCTGTTTGTTTTTTTTTTTTTTTGGATTTAATGTGGCAAGGGAAGAAAAACAGTTTGCTCAGTTTTAGACAAGCATCACTGTAAATACTTGCTACTTGCTTGTTTGTATTACTAGGAGAGTGGCTTAAGCATAAGCAGCAACATTGTAAAAATACAAACTCAAAATGCATCTGAAAGTGTGTTTTGAAACTGGTGCACTGATTCAAAGAACTCAGTAAGCTTTAAGCAACTTTGAACCACATTAACACTCATTGTGGCTGTATTTTTGGCTGATGTTATTTCTGTATAGAGTATCCTATCTAACAGTCATGTGAGATCATGCTATATGCTGGTATCAAACACGTGGGCTACTGAAAGACATGGGCAATTTTGTGGTATTTTACTGCCTAATGTTCATTTATGTTCATTTGTCATCATATTAAGCACTGAAACAAATTTTCTGGCTTCAAGTTAAGCAGCATCCAGGAAGGAATTCCTAGATAACAGTCAACACCTTATGTATGTCTCAATAGATTGTGTGCTAAAACCCAGTCATGAAAACCGTGAGAGGAAGGGAAAGAAGTACCATGATAATAATTTGTTAAGTGGCTGTACTGAACAGGGTGTACTGGACATGAGGCAACTGCACTTGCTTTCCAAGGCAAACTGGAGGGGAAGGTGCTCGTTTGGAGGGAGTCTGTATGTTTCTGTGAAGGCATTGCAGATTCCAGCCACTGTAGTCCAGACATGCCTGGGGGGAATTTTGCCCTGGTAATTCCACATTTCTTCCCTCCCACTCAGAGAGAAAGCATCAATAGTCACATGTCCTTCAATGTGCAGCTTGTGGGGGGTTAATTTAAGAGAGCAGAGTGGCTACAAATGACCCACTAAGAAGCTACACCAATCACTGTGGCTCCATGGAGCCAGGAGAACTGCTGATCTCTCTCAGAAGCCCTCCCCTGCCTCAGGCCATAAGGGTGATGGGCATGACGCCATCCCTTTCCTCCTCAAGGCAGTGGAGAAGCTCCCTGGTCCTCATGAGATAAACATCTGACCCATAGCCTCCTTACTCCTGACCCAACCATCCTCATTCACCCAGAGCCATGCAGGGTGTGCTGAGGAGTCCTGTTGCCACTTGCCCATGAATGCTCCAAGGCAGAAGAAGGGTTGTTGGTGTCAAACCTGAGATTCATTCCTCTGGATAAATATTCAAGCAGGTATTTATCTGCTTCCACCTGTACAAGCATTTCTCTGAAATGGCAGCTCCTGAGTTAACACTCTTCTCTCTTCTGTCTCCCACCTCACCACCTGTACTGCATGTCTGTTGTCCATAGTGACCACTGATGTGCTGAGAAGTTTCCTCTCCAACTCCAGTGAAATCTTCTCATGCTATGGAAATGCAGCCATCACTTACAAGTTTCCAAGGTAGATGTGTTCTGATCCTTGAAAGCTATGGAGGCACCCAGGTCCCACTGGCTCAATGATTTTTCAGTGGGATGTTACAGAGCCAATCAGGGATCCTGCCAAAGTCTTTCAAATTTATGCCCCTAATCCAGAAGTAAGTTTTGTGATAAACTTATAAATGAGGTAAGTCCCATTTTTCATCTGTCAGCTGATACCCATTTTTAACTAAAGACAAATAACAGCAGAGACAATTTATATAGGGAACCTTCTGAAGCATTACTTTGGGTTCTTAGCTTTCTGAGCACCCCACGATAGCTTGGACAAAGCTGCAAAGGGCATTTCTGTCGCTGGGACCACATGCAAGTCCTTGGCTGAAGGTCTCTGCATGCACCTTCTCTGTGAGCTCAGGAAGGGATGTGGCCATCCAGTTCCTTCGCTGAAATGATGAGAAACAAGGCTTTGACCAGAGGCGCTAGTGTTGGCTCTGGAACAGAGGTGTTCTGTGACACCAGTTATGGAGGCACCATCTGCTTAGTGACTAGACTGGGCTAAAACAAGTCTATTTGTGTGACCAATGAGGGTACAGCAGCTCTTGTCATTGGTGCGTGGGTATTTCACTTACTCTGCCTATTGTGCTGCAACCATGTTTCTTTTATTTATTTCCTCAGCTGCATGGATTGTGTGATGTATGTTAATTTTGATAACATTGAGAAGACCAAACATGAGATTTTGGTAGATGTTTGCGTGCTCAGGCCAGCAGCTATTGCACTTGGTCTGGGGATGTAGGAAAGGCATGTCAGGTCTGGCTGGCCTCAAGGCTTTCACCAGGACTCCTCAAGGCCAGACCTTGGCCAGAGTTGCCCTGCCAAGCATGGTGGTGGGCTCCATCCCAGGGGCTTGCAGAGATGTATGAGCAGCATACAGGTCCTAGTCAGAGCTGCTGAGGGGAACCTCAAAGCTCCTATTCTTGCACATGCTAGGCCTTGCTGGGCCTACCTCCCAAAATACATCAGACATGGCATGCTCACATCTGCTGGGACAAGTTCCTAGCAAGAATGGCCAGTAAGAGTTAAACCATGGAGTATTCATGCCATTCTGCTGGAAAAGCCACTTCTTGACAGTACGTTCTGGTTTTGAAAATGTTTCACTTGGGATTTACAAACTTTTTTCCTCAGAACCGGACTTTCTGTCCATGCCTTCTTTGGGGGAATCCTCCTCCTCCTCTGGAAATGTCTTTGAAAGGTGCTGTTGGTAGAAGGTGGTTCTTTGGGGACAATGGAACATTGCCTGCATCCATCTGTGGCCCCTCCATTTCATGGGGAAGAAGTCACTGGGTGAGCTGGAGAAGCAAATGACCCCTTGGGACTGCAAGATGGGGAGAAAATAAGACAAGTGCAGGGGTTTTAGTTGCCCTGTCAACCCTTTACTCAGGTGGGATGCCCTGTAGATCAGTGTATCATCACTAAACCCCTGTGGAAATCAGCCCCACAAAGTGCCTTCAGGCAGTTTCAGCACTAAACTCAGTAATACACTCAGCAAGATGGAGGATTTTTCAGTACTGTGCACTCCAGCAATAAATTTATCAAATATATTGCTGACACAGACTAAGAAATTAAATTTGAAAGGTGGAGAAGGAAAATGCTGCTGTAAGACTAAATCAAAGGAAGCCATGAGACAGGATTGCATGAACTGACTTTTGAGGA
The DNA here is from genome assembly GCA_035041345.1 of Poliocrania exsul. Lineage (NCBI taxonomy): Eukaryota > Metazoa > Chordata > Aves > Passeriformes > Thamnophilidae > Poliocrania > Poliocrania exsul. The sequence goes on along the minus strand of JAWWLZ010000094.1, from coordinate 7,415,097 downwards.
AAACCTCAGTCAAATGCTGTGATACTGTGACTGCAAAGAACATGTAAAACATTGTGGATGTTTAGTTTGCTTAGCATCTGTGTCCAAAGGCTCCATTATGGAAGCATTATTGTTAGGCAGCTCTACTTCCTGCAGAGCTCTGGATGTCTCAGGACTGGATTCACAGACCAAAATATTTGTTTTCTCACTGTCAAATCAGAAAAGCACTGGGGCCAGTGTGTGTATTCATTGTCTAAGCAGTGATCTGATTGACCCTGGGACTTTGGGTGTTGGGGAAAGCATTGGTGCTTGAGGCACTTGGGAAGGAGATGGTGAGGAAAGAGGCAGCATCAGAGGAAGAAAAATGGAAAAGGGGGGGAAAGGATGAGAGGCATCTTTTGGAAGAAAACCTTTCTAACTGGTCCATGTAGCTCACAACACTGAAGTGCTTAGAACCCATTACCCGTCCTTGGATCCCTGTAGCTGAGTCCTCTTGGTGCTGTGATGTGAGGGCAGTGCAGTGGGAGAGGATGGAGCAGGATGTGAGGGTGGTGTGGTGGGCTCACTGTGCCAAGTCTTAGAGGCTGATGACTTTCAATAAATGCTCTGCCATGCTTGTCTTAGCTGATGGAGTTGTATGTCTATTCTTATTTTTCTTTCATTTACCTATTTTACACATCCTTCAGCATGGAGGATAGAGGAGACCATTTCCAGCCACAGGTACACAAAAATTCAAGAGCATAGTCAATTTGTGTAGCTGTTACTGGCTCCAACATGGCTATGACTGAGGGTGCTCCTTGGGTCTGTGCTCTTTCCTGTGTGTGCCACTGGGAAACATGAGTCCACAGCCACAATAGGTAGCACAGCACTAAGCTGACCCACCCGAGGACTGTCCCAGTAAACTCTGGAAAAACTTCCTTTTTCTTTTGGATTCATTGAGGAAATATTAGAGCACCAGCAGCTCTTGGCTGACATGTCCTGAAGTGTGTCACTGAGCACACAAGTGATGGTCCTGCACAGGCATTGTCAGGCAGAGAGATGGCTTGCACTGACACAGGGACTGGGCACACTACTTGAGCTCTGGCTAGAGCTGCTTTGTGCTGGAGGCAGAGCATTCAGTGGTGATACGAGACTGGGCACAACCAGCCAGAGAGCCCTGTGGTCCCTCAGACCTGCTCCTGTCACAGGTACACATTACTGCAGTGTGAGAAACAGAAAAAACTAAAAGGATCAAAACCAGTGACCTTTTTCTGGTTGCACTAATGAGACTTGATGTAAAAATGTTGAATGAAAAGCCTATCAATGCGGTGCCAGGATTGCTTGCCTCGGCGTCATGGCTGGCGTAAGTGGCAGCTCTAGCAGTAGTCTTGCTTGCCAGTGCTGTGAAAATGCTCATGGAGAGCAGGAGCTCTGGGGCAGGAGTCAGACTGAGGGGACTGAGCTGATGCGGCTGCAGCATTGTGGGGCAGGTGCACATTTAGGAATTGCTATCCACACGTGTGTATGGCACATTTGAGTCTCTCAGACTCTGGTGGGGGTTGTGGAGAGGTGGACCCTAGTCCTGCATTAGCCGAAGACACCATCCAGACAGACCTCTGTGTCCAGGGTCTCTGGCTCTTCACTGTCAAAAGTAAATGGGAAAAGTGGCCAGTGGGCATTTAGACCTGCCTTTCCCTTTGCTGAGCCTCATGTGGGAAGAAACCTTGTTCTGGTTTTTCACTTTGTAGTGGCCTTTGTACATGCTGAAATTACAGAAACACAATTCATTGCAAATGGAATTCCTTTCCAAGAAAAAAAAAGAACAGGCTTTTTTTCCTTACAAACTGCTTTTGTATTAGGAACTTCTAGCATCAAAGAAATACATGTCTACTATATCCACCAAAGTCTGCAATGCCTGCATTGAACTTTACTTGTTTAAAAGAGAGGAGAAAGAAAAGAGAGGGAGAAAAAAGCCTCCTTCCCTTGAAAAATACATTACAAACAAACAAACAAAAAACACATAAAAAAACCCAACACAAACTCATAAAAATAACTGTTGAATTGCCTTTGAAAGTAGGGGATAACATCTGTTGCAAAACAGATGAAAAAATGCTTCTTACAATGTGTATGTTTTGTATTCTTTTTTTCTAGTAGGAAAAGAACAGACTTGAAATCTTGGTGTTTTTTCCTTAGTGCTGTGTGGTGCTTTTGTGTGTTATGATATTTGAATGTAATTACAGCAGTGCCAATTTGCCAAAGATGTCAAACATTATTTTGGGGATTTTGTTTTGGGTTTTGTTTTGGGGGCCGAAATGGGAGGTTGGCTGGGGAGTGGGAGTGCTAAGGCATGGATTAAAAAGGAGGGGACGTTTGAAGGGCGGGTTTTTTCATTTATTTGGTTTTGTTTCAATTCTTTTTCTTGTCAATACTGAAATTTGTGATTTTATTCTAAGTTAAATGGTTGACTGCAACACTTTTTATTTTTAGATTAGTTGAAGATACATGCAATAAGATTGGCGTAGTTCAATATCTGTGTGTCTTTTCATGAGAGTGACTGTTACTTGTGGACATTTGGTTTAATGTAACCTTTATGTGAGATAATTATTTGTAAATATTTACCATAATTTTATTGGTTCTTAAAATAAAAGTAATTTTTTAAGTTCAAAAAACATTCTTTAGCTCTTGTCCTCAGCTTGTGTCCTGCCTTCCTTGGGGAAAAAATTACCAGGTGGTTGCCTTTGAGGTGGGATATTGGGGGCTGTCTTGAAAAGGCATCCATTGGACATGGCCAGGCATTGCAGAGGTGGGTCACTGAACACCCTCCCCAGCTGGCACCGTATCAGGCCCAGCAGTTGCTCCATGCTCAGGTGCAGCCTGACTCACCATGCAATGGTAAGATCTGTGTTGGTGAGGAGTGTCATGTCCTCAAGTGTTCTTGGACCTCTGGGCAGACTGTTCTCCTCCAAACCAACCACAGGTGCAAGCTGGAACAGTTTCCTGGGGATTGGAGTCAGGAGCTGTTCAGAAGCACCTGAAGAGAATCTCTTGGTCCCTGAAGACCACCATGGTGGACATCTTCCACTACACAAGGTTGCTCGAAGCCCCAGCGAACCTTTTTAATTTGCAATAAAGGAATATCAGTGAATGTGCCCATCAATTCTGCCCTCGCACTTTCGGATTTCCTAGTATTTTACTGATGCTGTTTGTAGCAGGTCTGGCTGGGATGGAGGTAATTATCCATTATTAACAGCATGGTGCTGTGCTCTGGATTTGTGGTTGAAACTGTTGGTAACATGCCAATATTTGGCTCTCATTGAGCAAGCTTGCACAACATCAAGGCATTCTCTGTTTCTCCCTCAGAGAGGACCCTGGGGGTAGGCAGAAGGAGTATCTGTACCATAGAGTGCCATGCTTAGAGCAGAAATGGGGGAGGGAGTTTTTCCAAAGCAGATGTTCCTCAGAGACTGGCTGGGCACCACCTGTCTGTTTGTGGGAAGTGGTGTGAAGATGCCCTTGTGTCACTTTTGTTTTCCTTCATCTTTCACTTAACCTGTTTTTATCCCAACCTTTGTGTTTTCTCACTTTTGTTCTTCCTACGCTTTCCCCCATCCTGTTGTGGAAAGAGTAAACAAAATGAATGCTGAGCTACTAGCCATTTTAAACCTTCCACAGCAATGTATTACTTATAATAAAATTAACATTGATTTTAAGAGATAAAGTTCTCCAGGGAGCTGAGAAGAATGGATCTGTGTCCCAGTACCATATATTTTAGTCTTAAACCTCAGAAGCAGAACTCATAATTTTCCACAGTTCAGCAAATAATTGTAGATAAATAAAATCACAGTCAATGGGCACATAGACAATGGGCAGGGAGAAGAAAAATTAACCAGGAGCATACATGCAGATTTACTCAATGACCAACAGGCTCCACTTTGGGGAGAAGCCTGCAGTCTGCACCAGCAGCATAAAGCAGGGATGCTTCCACGCAGTCGTATTTCAGGGTGGAGTGGGTATACACATACTTGACCCTGCAGTGTCATGGACTGCACTGAAGAACTAGTGCTCTGTCTTGGTTTGAGCTGGCAAACTGCCAACCCTCCAAGACAGAGAGTCAGAGCCTCCCTCTCAACACCAAGGAAAGGGAGGAAAAGAAAGGGGAAGGAAAAAACCCTTAAGGCCATGTCTGTGCTAAAACTACATATATTTTACAGACAGAAAGAGACAACTAGAAGAAAGTACAAATACACACTCACACAAGTTAAAAGCAACAAGGAACAATTCCTTACTT
>JAWWLZ010000094.1:7386119-7402935 GCA_035041345.1 Poliocrania exsul | reverse complement strand
GAATACCTCAGGACGTAGGTTTGGTTAGAGTACCCTTCTCTTAGATGGATGGCCTTACAGGGCTAAGCGAGCTCCATTTGCCCAGGTTTGAGGTTAGAGTTGTCCTTCTCCTAGGATGGTTGCCAGGGGGCTGGCAAGCCCATCCTGCCCGTGGACACACTTTGTCTGACGCTTCAGCTGAGACCTGTCTGGCATGGGAGAACCTACAGGAGGCACAAACCACTGCCAGCATAACTCTCAACCTCATGAGGGCACACAGGCTTCTCCTCCTCGACAAGGGGGTGTCCCTGGAGAAGTACCTGTTGTACAGAAATGTACAATTACAATATTAAACCTATACAATTGTTTTGACTGTAACTTATTAACTAAGTTACATTAATTATTGAGTTCAAGCAACAAATGCTGTGCATGACTGTAGATAGACAGAGGTAGTGGTGGCCAAGCCAATTTTCTGGCCTGCCTAGTCTGTCCAGAAAAGTTGGAGTAATTGTCTGTATTTGAAAAACTTGCAGTGCTTCAATGAATTTTATTGTCTTGGGCATGAATGTCTTGTAGAAGAAAGGGGGCTGGGGCAGAAAAAACATCTGGCACATTCAAAACCACACTTCTCAAAGGGCTGGGAAAGTGTCATCAAATCACCCAGTTAATCTTAGTCTAATCAGAGAGACCAGATGTCCTACTAGACAGTAGCTGCTCACAGAAACCTCTCCCAGTGCCTAACATAAATGGCTTATTTTCAGATCTTGAAATCCATTTAACAGGGAGGTGAAATATGCAATTAGTATCATAGAAACGAAATTCAGTTCATGATACATCTTAATTAGCTATGTAATTTTATTTATGTTCCATTTGTAAAGTACAGTCTTGTAATTACTACTTGAATGTTGTGTGAAGTTGGTTTGGTTTCTTTTTAGCCTTGAAGCATAAAGGAGAGAGAAATGTTTGGCAAACGGAGAGTGAAGTTTTCTGAGGTTAAATGAGGTTTAAGCAAATACACATTCTGCCATTTCTCGAAGGGATGTGAACTATGTGTTGGCTTTTGGACTCAAATCTAACAAATAGAAAACCACAAATAGTTCAAACAGCTGTCCTGGTGAGATCTGTTCACATTTTATAATTTCTGGTGTGAGCTACTCACATTTCATCTCAGGTAAAAGTGAGGCAACAGATAACAGGTTTTATGCACCAGTCCTTCTTACGGGGGATCAGAATCATTGTTTGCAGAAAAATCTGTTTCCTGATGGGAAATCATACTTGTTTATCCACAATCTTTTGGGAAGCAGAATGCTTGAAACACTGTTGTTTGGTAAGGAAAATCTCTTTTCCAGATGCACCTATGTCTCTAACATTTTCCTTCATATTCAGAATAATTATCCATTGCTAGTAAATGAACCACTTTTGCTGATGTGCCCCCAGATGTGATCATGGTGGTTTTGGATTGGATTTGACAGCAGCAACATGCTAGCCTCAGCAAGCCTCAGACAACCTTAAAATAAGATTCCCTCATTTTCACAGGAGGTTCTTATGGACTTACTTGACCACATAGGATGATATAGAGTGTGTTTTGTAAAGGGTGAGCAGAGGCAAATCCTGGAGAAAAGATTGTATTTCACAGAAGATGAGAGTCATACCTCTAGGGGAGGTGGGTGCCAGTACCACAGCAGATGATGCAAAATCGGTGTTTGGTAAGTCCCTAAGAGCAGGGTTCAGGTCACTTCTTCCAATCATGCTGCACACTAACTTGGAAAGAAGTGACGGATCATGGAATCATCAATTCATTTAGGTTGGAAAAGCCCTTTAGCTTCATCAAGTCCAGCAGTTAATTCAACACTGCCAAGACCACCACTAAACCACGTCCCTGAAGGCCACATATATTAAATCCCTCCTAGGATAGTGACTCTAGCACTGCCGTGTGAAGCCTGTGCCAGCTGGGGAAGGAGGTGAAGGAAGCAGCTCTTTAGATGAAGGGTCAAGCAGGTTGGAGGACCTTAAACTAACATACTTTCTCCTGTCCTGAGGGCAGCCTGGGGCTGACCAGTCCTGACAGAGCAGGAGCCTACAGATGCCTGGGAACTCTGAGCTTCAGCTCAGATGGGAAGCCCAGGGTTATCCCTTCTTTTGCAGAACTGTGATTTTCCAAGCTCAGACAGGGAGAGGAGCCAGATGGAGAGGAGCACCCATTCATTACACACTCCAATTGCTACTTGCCCTCCATTTCTCTCCTTCTGGCTTTTCCCCTTGGAATAATTCACCATCTCACTGACCCTGGACCTCCTGCACTATCCCCTGCATTACAGGAAAATCTGGTCTCCTGCTCCATTCTCAGAGTGCTACAGGGGTGGAATAGGACAGAGAATAATCCTGAAAGGGGTTTTGCAGAGTAAACCCAGGAGTAGAAGACTGAGATTTGTCCCGTAGTCAAGACAGCGCCTTCTTCTTTGTCCTGGCCATGCTGGTAGGGGAACAGGACAGTGGCTGGTTACTATGCTCCTGCTTGCTGGTGACTCAAGAAAATCAGCTGCCTTTGATCCAATCTGCCACTGAGCTTGACATGGACCTGTGAGCAGTTTTCATTAAGAGAAGACACCAGCTGCTGAAGCCCTCAGGAGAGTCCCAGAGCTGCAGAGGAGAAAGGGATAAATGAATTGTGTCACTTTGCAGTGACTTGGAAAGGGATAACAGCATATCACAAGCAGCACCTTGGATATCTTACTGTGCATATAGGGAAAGAGCTGGGAGATGAATAGAGTGAGCAGTGGTGTTGCCAGTGATCCCATTCAAAACCAGAGCTGCCAGCAAATTTCTTGCAAGAGGGACATCACTCTAATTGCAATTCCAGCCACAAACAGCACATGCATCTCTCACTCCAGGGAATTTAGGCAACTTCCATTTAGGGAGGTTTGACTATTTTCTCATTACAGATATCAGTGTCTTCAACTGGATTCAAACATGGAAAATAATCTAAAGAACTTCTTGGTTTTTAATGCTTCACCCTGCTACAGTGCAGACAGGAATGCTGAATAAGAATTCCCTCAGACCAGAATTTCTGAATTCCACTTTGCTGTATCAGCAGGCAGGAATAAAATCCCAAGGTCATAATGGTAATGTCTGCAAATACCATAGGTACAAGTGGAGTGTCTGGTTTGGTAGATCACTCAAATCTGCAAAGTGTGCTGGTTTTACTTGAATAAGGCATCTTTCACACAAGACTTAGAGGAAGGAGGGAAGCTGTTGAGTCACCATCCCTGCAGGCACTTAAAAGTCACATAAATGTGGTGCTTAGTGGGATGGTTAGTGGTGGCATTGGCAGTGCTGGGGAAACGGGTCGGACTACATGATCTTAAAGATCTTTTCCAACCTAAACAGTTCTGTGCTTCTATGTTTGAGTTGGATTGACAATCGGAAGGATGTGATGAAGGCTGAAGTACAAAACCAAGCAAGAGCTCCCAGTGCCCAGCTGTAGTTGACAGATCAGGAAAGGACCAGGGAGCAGAGATGGCAAGATAGAGAGGAATTCTGTTCCTGAGTACAGTACCAGTGCTACCAAAGCAAAAAAAAATATCTTTGAATCAGAAAATACATAGGGAAACTGGACATGGCTTTAAAGAAGTCTCCTAGAAAAACTTGCTGCCTGGAAACTTTACTTGCATTGAGAAACTGAAGAAGGAGCAGCCCCTTTGGTTGGTCCAAGAGTCAGTTTAAGAACAACTTGACCTACTGGTCTACATGCAGAAGCTTTGAGCACAACAAGGCTGCAATGTGAGGAAAATGCCTCTGCTGAGCAGAGAGAACAGGAGTCAAGAACTGGGTCAAGCAAACACAGATTATGTCACACATATTTAACTTGGGAGATAACTGAACACTGGACCCTTTGCAACAAAATGAGCTTGTCACTGTTGACTCCTCTAGATGTAGTTTCAAAAGATAAGCTCATTGTTAGGCTTGGACTCAATAGGAAAGGCTGATAGTATCAAGTTATCTCATTCTGAGAGCCAGGATGCATGAGGTTGTGTTACTTTCTGGCCTCCCCACATTTGGTGCTGTGTTGACCTTCAGTATGAGTGCAATAGAATCTGTGAAGATTTTTGAGTGGAGGGCCTGCAGCATCATCTTTACTCCTGGATCAGAAGTGGCAGAACACACTTTCCTCTAAACAATGGAGACATTTATCTGCTTTGACTTCTACAGTGCAAAACCAACATGCTGATCAGAAGACTTGGAAATGGAGGCTGAAGGGCCAAATAAATGTGCCATGCTGCCCTACTGCAACACCTTCAATGACTTCCACCATGGGGTACAGACCTGTGATGAGAAAGTCCAGATTTGGAGCCCATAGGTGTATCTGGCTGGAAGAGAGTGACCACCAGCAGTTCCTAGGGAGGAGGCTGTGTATTCAGAGCCCTTGGCCCTGGACACATGTATAATTGCTTTAAACCTTTTTTTTTTTTGGTCAATAAATCTTTATCAACTATTTTCTAAAAGGGGAGTACACAGGTGACAAACTGCTTACAGTAGAAATAATGTGAATATTAAGGTAATCACAGTACTCACACTGGAAGGGATTAAAAGAAGGGAGGGGGAAAAACCCAGCTTGTAACAAGCAATCCATGTCACTTTTTTCCCCTCCTGTGTACTCTTGCTCTGTCCCATTTGTCTAGCAGTAATCTACATTTCAAATTATTACATGGGAAGCTGAAGTGGTAGTGACAGGGATAAACGAAGCTTGTTAAACTAATAGCTGCACTAATGCCCAAATATGTGAACTTCCAGAGTCAGGCAGCATCCAAGGCTGCTGGAGCTGTCAGCCCCACTCCCCCTGGGCTCGTCCGCCAGCCGCTGCCACATGATGAATGGCCCTGTCGAGTAAATTCATCCGGGGCCCAATTAAATAGGCAGAAATGAACTAGAGCCGTCAACCAGGGAGAGAGAGAGAGGGAGAGGGAGGGAGAGAGAGAAAGAAAGAGAGAAGATTTAAAAAAAACAAGGTGTGGGAGGAGGGGAGAAATATTCTTCAGAAAGTCAAGGAAGCTCTGGCACAGTGAAGTCATTCTGTCAGAAAATGGCCATTTAATGCTTTGCCGAGCCCACGACAGATAAGTCATCTGAGAAAGCTTTAGTAGAGTCCCAGGGCATTTCATTTATTAATTATCAGCTTCGAGTGGGGATTGCAGCCGCCTCTGCCTCTTCCCCATCCCTTTTCTCCACTGAGCACTGTCAGCACCTCGCCTCTTCCCTGTCAGGCAGGGGGTGGCCGCATGGCTGTGGACAACGTGGGTACACAGATGGTGGGAGAAGGCACTGCGAGCTCTTCATGCATCCTCCTGCTTCAGCTTCATCAAAAAATCCTAGCCATGGCTCTTCACCCCAGTCCCCATTTCCCTCCTGGCCCCAAAGCCCCCCCATCATCCAGGGAAGGACTACTCAGACTCCAAACAATGGTTGAACTGGCCCCATCCTGTCCCCTCTCAAACCCTGTTCCCTCCACTGTAGGCTGGCCTTGAGGAGGTCTCTTCCCAGCTCCATGCAGATAGCAAGTGGCCCCAGGGATAAAGCAGCCCTTGGAGGCCATGTTTTCCCTCAGGAAACCAGAGAAGTGTTGGGTGGCTTTGGATGAGCATTTCACCTGCTGCATGAAGGACTCTGTCCCACATGTCCTTGGTTAATCCCACCCACATCTGCCAGCTCAGTGTGTTCCCTGCCCCATGCAGTGCCTGCCAATCACCAGAAGAAGCTGGTAGCAATGTAGAAGGTGAAGGAGCAGGCAGAGCTGCTCACCTGGGTGAGCCATCAACTGACTTTCCTTGGTGGGTTCTGGCACAGTGTGTGACAGCCAGCACATATAGAAACATGGTCTTTCCACAGCCTTCTCAACAGCCATGGCTCCTCTCCTGCCCTCCACACAGACATTGACAGGAAAATCTCAAGGAAAACTTGGCCTTGCTTTTGGTGAAGTAGCACCTTCCTCCAGATGCAGTCCCTACCAAGATACAAATTCTTGTTAAAGCACCAGGCTGGTGAAACTCAAAGGCTATTATTCAGCAGTGCTGCTTCACATCACAGAGCACTCACCCCCATCTCTCCTTTGGCCACACATGTGTATAATAATTTCTAAAATAGATTATTTACAGTGGACAAGACATGGTGTTTGGCTAAAGCACCTGAATTACTATAGGAGCACTCTCCTGACCCAGCCCAGTTACAGACAAGTAACATGTAAGCTTCTTCCAAAGTAGAGGGTAAATCACTGGTAAATTACGAGTGGCTCCAGTGCTTACAGTACTCATTTATTTGGCTGTTCTTGGAGCCTCACAGACACCTTCAGACACTTTCAGAGCTGTGTCTGAAATATATAATGCCAGTTGCCTATTTTACTGCCTGCCATGATGCTGCTGTACATGCTAGGGGGCCTCATGGAACAAACAACCTGTTCTGACAGCTTATTCATGCTTCTGGCTTCCACTAAATTGCAGTGGCACATCTTTGAACATCATGGGCAGTTCTGTGAACATTTTGTGAGAGATGTTGCCAAATACCTCTTGAAACCTTACAGACACAGTATTCTTTCCACCATCATTTCTCTGTACTTCAGGAGTTCTACACTGAAAATTCTCTGTTCTTCCTCATCCTGTTTCCTACAGTCTACATATTTGGCTTTTCCCTGTAGAGTCACAGAATCAATTCGGTTGCAAAAGCGCCCTGACATCATCAAGTCCAACCAATCCCCTGGCACTGCTAAGGCCAGTACTAGCCCATATCCCCAAGTACCACAGCCACATGGCTTTTAAATCCCTCCAGGGATGAGGACTCACCACTCTCCTGAACGGCCTGTGCCAAGCCTTGACAACCCTTTTGATGCAGAAATTTTCCCTAATACCCAGCCTAAACCTTCCCTGGCACCATTTGATGCCATTTCGTATTGTCCTGTCATTTGTTCCCTGGGAGCAGAGCCTGGCTCCACCCTCCTGTCAGGGTGTTCTAGAGACCAAGAAGGTCCCCCTGCAAGCCTCCTTTTCTCCAGGCTGAGCCCCTACAAACCCCTCAGCTGCTCCTTGTGCTCCAGACCCTTCTTCAACTCCATTGCCTTCTCTGGACACCCTCCAGCCCCTTAATGTTTTTACTGCTCTCAGGGAAACTGGGACACTCATCTTCACCTTCTCAGGGCTCTGTGTGTCCCAGACCTGCCCCATCCTAACTGGTTCACTTTCCAGATTTCCTTCCCAAGTGATTTCAAGTTATTTGTGTCAGCATGTCTCCAGTTGGTTTTCTCCCACTTCTGTCAAACCCTGGCCTTCCAGTCAGCCTCCTCCTGTGGGATATGTTTCCCAGCCCCAGTGCCTTCTTTTCCCCAGGCTGAGCCCTCCCAGCTCCCTCAGCCTTGTCTCAGTATGACGCACTCCAGGCCCTTCCTCATTTCTATTCCTGTCTTTGGATGAGTGCCAACATCTCAATGTCTTTCTTGTTGTGAGGAATCCTAAACTGATCTCAGGATTCAACTTGTGGCCTCACCAGTGGCTAGCACAGGGAGGCAGTTACTCCTCTGGTCCATCATTATTGATGATACAGGCCAGGATGCCACTGGCCTTCTTTCCCACCTGGGTTCATTTTCAGCCAATGTTGACCAACACCCCAATGTCCTTTTCCAGTTTTCCAGCCACTCTTCCATGATCCTGGTGTTGTTTTGACCCAAGGGCAGAACACAGAACTTCTTGTTGAATCTCACATTTGGCCTCAGCCCGTTGATCCAACCTGTCCAGATCTCTCTGCAGAGGCTCCTGTTCTTCAGCCTGAAACAGTAAAGCTTTCTGTGCAGACGTTGCCCTGGAGTGTGCCTTCCAGTACTGTTCCAAATTAGGGGACCCATCTGCTTTGCTCTAGTCTAACAACACAGTAGCATGCATTACAGTCAGCCAAGAAACAGCATTGGCATGGCTTAGCTACTGTGAGATCTACTGGAAATGCTGGTGTGCCATCCACACTGGGAACCCACCCTATGGCACACCTCTGCACATGGCAAAAGACATATTACAAGGTGTAATAATACATAAATGACAATGTAAATCTTTGGCATAGTGTTAGCATTTGTTTCCAGAGCACTATATCCCTTGGTGGAGCAGAACAGGATCACTAGCTGCAGCACCCAGTGCCTGCAGGATAGCTAGAAGAATAATTAAAAGGGAAGCTCTGTTTGCACTAAAGATGTCAGGTTCTTTTTTTTTTTTTTCCACAGGTAAAAGATTTTTCTTATCAAAAATCTATTCACTAAAATGCTAATGATAGTCAGTGATTAGAAACTGCTGCTCAAGTTTTGAAAGTTCCCAGCGGGTTTCACAGACACGGCATGTAGCTTGTCAGTTCAGAAAATGCTTTCAACAAATCAAATTTCAGGGTATGCACTTTTTTTTTTTTAATATTTCATTTCCTTAATGCTTCACTGTGCTAAAGCCAACAGGGGCTTTTAAGTTAAGTGACGAAGACCACATTAATAGTTGCAAAGTCAGTTCTGATAGAAGTCTCTCATGGCAAGATGTTCTCAGATAGGTATAGGAGAACCACTAGCAAATGCTTATCTTAATTAAAAAGGATAATTGTTTTATTAAAATGAATCATGAACTTTTTATTTATTAGTATGGGAGAAGTTTGCCAGCCGGATGAAGATGTCCCAACAAGAACTGTAGACCTTTGAAAAACACAGGGCTCAGTTTCCTTCCATTCCAGTAGGAGCTGAGAAACAAACTTCATTGCAAGGCAACACCATATTGATTCTTATTAATGTCAGCACTGTTATTCAAGACAGAAGTGTTCAGGTGTGTCTGTGGAGCTCTTGCAGGTTTACAAAGTATTGCCACTGCTTCTGCTGCAGGGTTAGAAGAGAATATCTGACATGGCCAGTAAGCCTACAGCTAGGATCCTGGACAGCACACATGCTCTTGTAGGGTCCCTGATACCTCAAGACTAGCACTGTCTCCAGCCTGACACAAGTGCTGAGTAGTTTACAGTCCATCTCCTGCAAAAAGGGGGGGAGGAAAAGAAAGCCTAGTTTAAGCTTTTATTCAAATTTTCATAGAAAAATTTTGTTTAGGTGAGATGATTCCTGTGTACCTTGGACTTTGAAGCCCTGAGTTACTGCTTTCTAATGAAGAAATGCCACCTGACAGCTTCTGTCAAGGAAGATATGTGAAAAGTGGATGAACATATTTGTGTCCTATGGCAGGACCACATGGCAACCCATTGAATGAAGTCTGTTGAGCAATGTCAACAGCTACAGAACTGTGCCAAGGGCTGTTGCCCAAGCTAGCTACTCTGTCTCTATAAATCCTGTCTTCATGAGAAAAAATAAGTATGATCAAGATGGTCTCTTTCACTGCTTGCCAAAAAAACAAGCTGGAACCACCATGCATACATTTGCATACAAAACAAGTGCTGTGAGAGGTGAGTGGTGGTCAACGATGAAGGGCAGGAGAACACCTCCTGGATGCTCCATGGGTTCCCCTTTCTGCACAGGTCTTGCACATTTGGAGATACTGTCCAGCACTTAACAGAGCTCAAAGTACAGAAATGAAGTAGTTGAATTGTTTTGATGACTTTTAAGTTTTTCAAGTGTGCTCAAGCTCCTTTGCTGTGTGAAGTAAGAGGGAGGCTTTAAAACCACAGGGAAAAATAAACCAGCAAATTGTTACCCTGCTGATTGAGGAGGAACAAATCCAACATATTTTGAAGAAATTAGTTATATATATTTTGCTCATTATTGCCTGTTAAAGGTCTCAGATTTGTATGGGCTATTGTAGAAATAAGACAGTAGAGACAGAAGGAGGCATGAATAAAGGGGTTTTACCATTCTAAAGTAGTAATGTGGAGCAGCAGAGGAGTTAGGTGATAAGATAGTGTGTCTGGATGTATATGTATACAGGTGTAGTACATATACACTTCCACAAGTGAACCCACCTCATGGGCTGCAGAGGTCCAGTGCTCTCTAGGATTGCCCCAGAAGTCATGTCCTCACACCACAGTCCCAACCTCCACTCTCCTGGTACCCTCAGGATGGACAACAACAACACCCTGTTGCAGTTCCCATCCCCCTACATGCTCCTACAATGTCCATGCTTCACCAGCGTCGACAAGTGTTCCCCCAGTGTGAAGCTTTATACCACACTGTGAACAGCTGGTCTGATATCTGAGTGGGTTCATTTTTAGTGTCGTGCCTGACTTTGGGGGCAGGGGAGGAGACCCTTCCCATACAACCATTCAAGTGAATGGTTGACAGTGCTTAAAGAAAAGGAAAATTAATACCTTTCCCTGTTGCCTTTACCCTGAGTGTTGTTATGAGGAGCCTTCTGAAATTCCTAATCATCAAGATCAAAATCAAAAGAAATGTTTGAAACCCCAAGGAAGGAGTGGTGTGTGACCACAGGTGAGCATGAAGGGGAACATTCCTACAGAGCTGGAAGCTGGGTCACAATTTACATCTCCCCCTATCATACTGCAGCAGCACCATCCTACTGACTTCACTGGAGTCTTTGTCACCACCCTTGGAGAAACAGGGCAAAAATGTAGGGTAGCAATGCTTGGAGCAAAATCAAAGTAAGAAGAGAGGGACAGACTGGTTACAGTCACTAATATCCTCCAATATCATCTGGTAATGGTCAGCAAAGGTGCTTTCCAATACTGGAACACATTGTCTGTGTTAATCAAAAACTTTAGCTGTAAAACTGACTAGCTTTAGGCCAAACAAATTAGAGATGTATCATTACAGATCGAGTAAAAAATTAAAACGAATTTTTTAAAAAAAATTATGAAAATTTAATGAAAAAAATTGTTTGCTTTTGCATAAAAACTTTAGAATACTTCATCAATAAGGATTAAATGAATCTATTGCCTTTTTGAAGTAACTTTCTTTTTTATTATTTGATATAAAACCAATAAGTCTTCAAACTTTTTTAACAGAAACTAAACCAGAAAGGCTAAAACCAAGCAGATGTTCTTTCTCTTTTTCTTAGTTTCTGGTAGACACAGGAGTCCATTTTGCAGGTCATCCCCTAGCTTCTGGCCAATCCACTTTAAAATAAAGCCGAAGCCTGAAATTTCGTAAGGATTTGATGTATAGAGTTTTCCTGCTTTGCTGGGGTAGCCAATCCATTAAAATGCTGAAACAAGGAATGAAACAGCTGTGCGTGCACCTCACCTGGGCTGAATTTGAACATAGCACCTGCTTACTGTGCATTTACTTTTCAGCAGAAGTAACAGAGAATACCCACCCCATGCAGTAGAAGCATTAGAGCATCCTCCCTGACCTGAGGAAGGAGAGTGAAAATTTAGAACAACAGATAGAATGATATCTTGTGTCAGGCAAGGGATAAAATGCCTCAGTGGCATTATATTGGTCTCACTGCAGGTTTGCTGACAAGGAGGGACTTGGATGCCCTCAGACACACTGGGTTTGAGACATATTAGGGGGTGGCTACTCCTTTCTGTGCACATGAACTAGAGGATGGACAGAGGCTTCACCCCTGATCAGGAGACACCCAAGACTGGATGAGATCTGCACAGCCAATGCAGGCAGAGGATCAATGCCTGTCATTTCAGCATTTGCCAGCCCAACACCATGTGCATCCCCTGAACTGTATTTCCTTTTGCAAGCCCCTTGGCACAGATCTTTTTCGTGTGCTGTCAAAACTGGCAAATTTAAGCAAATGCCAATAATTCCATTTCACCCCTAAATTTCTTCTGTCATCATCATTGAACTTGGCGTAATAATGATTTCTTAGAATTTAAAGTTGAATGGGCATCCATAGATTATCCTTCTTTTCAGGTTAAACATGGAGTTATCATTGAGTGTGTTTTTGTCAGCTCTTAACCGTTACATTTGCTTGGCTACAGCCAAGACACTACATAAATCTGAGGATGCAGAAGGGATTCAATGGGGAAGGAAAAGGGCTTTATATTAAGGCCACATTGTTTCATGCATTATGTTGTGACACTACAGCACATCATTAGGTTCTAATTACCACTAGTTGACAAATTCGTAGCCCTTTCAACTAGAGATGGAGTGTCTTTGACTGAGTCCATTAGGGCTCGTAATTTTTGACAGTTGACTTTGCCAGTTGTCTGCTTATACTGATTTTTTTTCCCCTGCTAAAACCAACTTTTATATAACAGTAAGTCTGGGTTCATTTGCTTTATGTACAGGTTCCCTAAGAGGCAGGGAAGTGAATTATATTCTCCCTCTTGATCTCATGCAGTTACTAAATTACATTTTTAGCACCTGAAATTAACAGCTAACTGGAGGCAGGCTAGGGAGAGAGTAAAGTTAATGAATGTGATAGCAGAGAGAAGCAAAGAGCTATGTTTCTTCTATTTTTTTCTCCAAATTTTACTGAGGCAGGAAACCAGCAATTCCATGTCAGTCCTGGGATACCCATGAACTAAATAAGCCAAACTGTTTGCCATGGATGTCAGTGCTCCCCTCACCAGACAGGTGGCACCACTTTGGGAAGCAAGAACCCTGGCACTGGCCAGCCTTGGGACTGATGATTGTCCAACTGGGAAGTTACTTCTCTGCCCAGTGGGGATGGGGCAACTGGGCAGCAGGTGGACTTCCAGACTGACAGTAGTTTTTTCATCCCTGTGCCTTCACCATCACTGATTGGAACCAGGAAAACAGTCTTGGAATGGGGAGAAGGAAGGTCACGCAGCACGAACACAGATCTGCAGGTTGAGTTTGGGCTGATTTTGCTTTTTAACTCTATTTGTTTCTCAGCAGATAGGAGTTGCTGGAGACACTCTCTTGGGCTTCAAGTGGAAGGCACAAGACAGTTGTACTGACACGTTTCATTTCAGCTTCCTAGAGGAGTGCACAGCAGTTAGTTCAGCTGATTGAAAGCCATTTCTTTTTATTTTCCCCTCTCTTTCTGTTTTTCTCAGTTGTGCACAAGTCTCTGCCACATCCAGCCCTGTGCTGCTGGTAGCCCTGTGTCCTGCTGAGGCTTGGCTCTCTCCATATCAAAGTATCCCTGCCCCTGGGGCAGTGTGCATTTCAAATCCAGGCATTGGTTCGGGAGTGAGATGTCCACTAGAGTGGCAGCATTTCTTCAGGGACAGGCAGATTTGCAGGTCCTTGCCTGCAGCCCATCTCAGGAACACTGAGCTGAGCTTTGGTTGTGCGTATCACCACCCTGGTGCATCTCACCATTAACCTGGCTGGAAGCACAACACACTGCAGTCAGATTGTAAGCTGTTGGGTTTGTACCTGTGAATGGCTCAAATTCCTTTCTTGTTGTCCTCATCACTGGTGTTTCAATGACAGTGCTTCACTTAATTTGGGGATGGGGTTGCAGCAAGGACTGGGAATCAGCTTGGTATATTGAATTGGGGTTCACAGCAGCAGCAAGCTGCTGCAGGAGGCCAGTTCTTTAAAAGAGGAAATCTTGAGAGAAACAAGAAAACATGGAAACTTCAATGGTAAAGTGACAGACTTCTTTGAACTGGAAGAAATGTTTACTAAAGTAGCCTCTTGCCAACTTCTCTCTGGCCTGAACAGCATTGTTGATGGAAACAGGCTTCCGAGCTGATGGAATGTAGAAAGCTGCCGGCTGGGCAAACCCTGCAACGTCAGGAGTTTCAAACTTGTTATCATCCTGACTAGAGTGAAATCAAATCTTTCTAGAGTTACCATTCAGAGTGATTAGATCCAGAAAGTTGTCATTCCACAACCCTAGCATTTCATGGTGGAACTGAAGCACTTTCAACTATTATTTTGTATTTCTTGGTATCACTTCAAAAAACTTCATGGTAAGCATGAAAATAATGAAAATAATGGAAATAGGCAGAGCCCTCTCCCCCCCCAAAACAAACAAACAAACAAACAAACAAACAAACAAACAACAACCCCAAACCCAAAAAAACCCAAAACACCAACCAACCAACCAACCAACTGAACTACTGCTCTGGATTGTTTTAGAATAAAAATTCCAAAATTAAAAATATCATTTGGAAGTTTCTCTGGCAGAAATTTCTGAATCTCTCAAAATGAATACATATGCTAAGACCTACCTATTTAGGTGAAATTGATGTTTTCCAGCAAAATATGCCAAAAAGTTCATGACCCATGTCAGCTGGCTAACAACCAGAGCAAGCAAACAAAATCATGGCATAGTGACAGGTTCTCACTAAAGCTAAGAGTTAATCAAGGTCTGTGGTCCTGGATGGAAACCCATCAATTAGTAGCACTGAGAACAGAATCACAGAATAATAGAATCATTTAGGTTGCAAAAGGCCTCTAAAATATTTTGAATCCAACTGTTACCTGAGCACTGCCAAGGACCAGTAACCCATGTCCCCACGTGCACTAGGGACCATAAATAAAGAGGGACTCTAAAAAGTAAAATAAACTTAAAGCAGGTGTGGGGTGTGCCTGTGACCACACATTCCCAAGAAGGCTATGGACAATAGATTTTATTTAAAATTTTACCTGGGCAAACCTGTGAAACTTCTGTGGTGGGAGACATCACAAGTCACAAGAGCCATGCAGGCAGAGCCTCAAGCATTGTCCTTGGACCCTGGACAGTCTTTTCCAAGGTAGATGTCTGAAGAAGTAAAAAGATTGTTCCCGTGTTCTCCCAGTCTCTGTCTGGAAACACATGTACCACATTTCTTTGGGGATTTGGTGTTGTGTGTGTATGCACACGTGTGTGTGTACTTTCCCCTGCATGAATAGCTGTGCTGTGATGTAGCCCAGGCCCGTGTCAAGGCCCATGGTTCTGACCACGGGGAGCTGTCCAGTTCTGCTACATCAGACAGCTTCCCTCCGCAGAGCTCATCCCTATCCTGTGAGGAGACATGGTTCCATCACTCAGGGCAGATCATGCCACACTTGCAGGACCACCCACAGCTACTCTGACCATGGTGTGTCCACTCTAGTCTCTCACATGGGGGATTAGCTTGCCTGAGGTACACTTTGGCCTCAATTTCCGTTCATTCTCCTCATGTTGTTAAAAAAAAAGTTTCTAGCAGACACTTGTTCCAGTCTTCAAAACGGTTTTGGCCAAGCACCTTCTTGTCCCCTTATGTGTGCCGGGCACTTTTGACACACATTTTTGAAAAATGGAAACTGACAGTGTCGAGGCACTGAAAGTGCTTGGCGACAAAAGACTCATGCAATTATCTTTTGTCACAATTCATCTTGTCACCCCTGCATAGTGCTAATGCCTTTAGAAATTGTGAAGATGAAAAACTGAGGGGGAAAAAAATGTGCTACTTAGAGCAGACTCTGGTCACAACAGCATTTTTGGAGGTAGGAAAAATTGCAGCCACGAAAACTGGAGATTCCAAGAACAAGCAAAGGACTGGGAACATGATTTGGTGGTAACATGCTGGTCCTGGGTTACTGTTTGGACTCAATGACCTTAGAGCTCTTGTCAAACTTCAAAAATTTTATTATTCCATAATTCTATGTATTTGGCCACTCAAGTCATGACATATGGGTACAGCTGTGGCTCTCTAGGAGTTACCATTTGTCAGCTGACAACAATTTCCAAGATTTCAGTGGGTGAAACCTCCCCTGGCTCAGGCACGGTGTTACCAAAAATAGTTCACCCTTCACTAACCACAAGACTGAAAAAGATAAACTTGGTCAATTACATGCTTCCTCATTTGATGTCTACCCCTGAGAGGGACTTGTTGCCTCCACAACACATGCCACCTCTAGGGATGTTGCTCCAAAATGACTGCAGGACCAAACTCCATGAAAATCTCCTGAAACTTCTTGATGAGTGGATTCCTTTAAAAACTGCTGCTCCAGATGTGCAGAGGTATTGTCACAGATGTGTCCTGTAATTCTGGAGGGAAATGTGTCTTCATAGCTTTTCTAGATTAAAGTTTCACAGACAGTTTTATTCAGTATTTCTTATAAGAAGTAATACCTCTGGAAAAAAAAATATTTTTCCTGTCCATCTACTTTTAGTAGATTTATTCCAAGTTTCATGCACTTTTTCTTTCAAGAGTTCAAAACTATTTATTTCAACAGGTTTCTCTTTTTTTTTTTTTATTCTATCTCCGAAAAGACCATTTAGCTGATCCAATCAAAGAAAAAGTATTATTTTTCATTTTGACAATAAAACTTTCACTATTTGAAGAAGCATCATTCCCTATTTCAACATTCCTTTGTTACTTCTGTCCCAGGAATACTCTTCTGTGGCTCAGGAAAAGGCAAAGGCAGTGTCATGTCATTGGGTTAGCACCATCTCTGGGGCAGAAACCCACATGCTCAGATCAGGTCCCCAGTGGTCAGCCAGGCTCGGATGCAGCACTGGGCTCCATAGGAAGGAACACGCTGACATCTGTTGACTGGACACAGTCTTTCTATCGCACTAATTGAACTGAAGTGATTAAGGAGTGGGAATTGAAACAAGAATTGCAGTTTTTCTTTGTCACCAGGAAGGGCTTTATTAGGGAACACATGTATCTTCCTGATGCTCACATTGGGCTGACAAAGCCTATTAAAAGGACATTAATAAGCTACTTGTTCAAAAGATCTCTTGCTTTTGAATATTCAGGGTTACATTTTACTGGTAACAGAATTTATATCAGAATTACTAAATTAGATTAAAGTCTTACTGTGCAAGTCTCTCAAAAACATTTTAAAACACCTTCTATTTCAAAACATTTGCAGAATCTGAGTTTTTTGACTTTCCCAACCCTCAGACAATCCCACAGTCCATGACAGAAGATAACATATTTACCTTCTGTGAAGGCAGAGGCAATTTCCAAAAGCAAGAGCTGTAAATTGTCTCATAATTCTGCTTTATTCAGAAGAAAGGAAGCT
>JAWWLZ010000094.1:7306736-7317001 GCA_035041345.1 Poliocrania exsul | reverse complement strand
TAGAACTAACCTTGAACCTCAAAAGGAACTGCTAAATTACTTGGACAACAGTGTCATCTGCACTTAGTAAAAAAAGATTAGCAGGAAGATGTGAACTGAGCTTTAAGAATTACTTGAATAAATGTCATGGTAATACTAAAACTCAGCTGCATTAGTAAGGAAAATGCCATGTTTGAATCACCAGCTGCAGTTTTCACCCACTCTGCTTGTTTGAAACTTCCATCTCTGCCCACTTTTGCAGCTAACCTGCTCCTTTATCCATTGCATTGGTTCATTGTATCAAGCCAATACTGAAGTTCTAGAAGTGCAAACACTCTGGAGTGGGAATGACTGATAAAAGAACTTTGCAAGATTAACTGAAATCACTACGTTACACACACTAAAAGTACACCACCCTCACTATTAAGATATTCTTTTTTGAATAGGTTACATGTAATGCTAAACTTTTGATCTCATACTACGGAGAGGAGAAAGGCTACAGATCTAAAAGGTGAGTTTTTTTCAAATGATTTCCTGTTGGTTTTCTTTAATTCTCAATTAGAAGACAATAGGAAACAGCTCTCAGAGTGAGGTACTACAGTGGCTAAAAACCAAACCAAATTCACCATCAAGGATCATTTAATTCTCAATGAAAATTTAGGAAAAAAAAAATCCGTAAACAGCCATTGTCAAATAATGTACTGACCATTTTGTCATGGCATTTTTCTTTCTACAGACAAATGCCTCAATAACAAAACGGTATTATATGCAGCCTACATTTCTAAGCAAAGTATGTATTGCTTTGACACTACAGGTTAAAGAATTTAAATTACATCTTTAGAAACACTACAAATATGTTACTTGTGAATAGTTTGTTGGCTGTTTTGCAATGGAGCCTTACTCTGAAACTAAGTAATGCATGTAATCTATAGAACATGATGTAACAAACAATAATTCTCATCTACTGGACTGAGGAGAATGCTGGACAGGTTGTGGTATCTATCAGGTGGATAAGATCATGTCAAATATAGGGGTTTTTTTACAGAAGTTACACCACAGTGTGATTTTTCATTCAAAATACATTTATTCAAGTATTCCTAAATACAAAGATATGGAACATTCCAAGGCAAGAAACATGTAAGTCATATGATTCTAATTAGATTCAAACAGCATATTTGTCTTGGAGCAACAGGTCCAATTTGAGATTACAATAAATTTCAGAATTTGTAATGTGTGAAATTAAATTCCAGAACAGTGGGTAAGTGTTCTCATTTCAGGCAATTTTCAGTTCACAGCCACATAAAATTAAAACAAATTTGGAGTGGAAATAGAAATCCTGCATCTAAACACGTGTGACACAATTGGATTTTGACTGCTCCTGAACTAAGTTTTAAAACCTCGTCAGTTGTCTCAGTTAACTTCACCATGTTCCACTAGCGAGCATTTCATCAGTCCAAAAAACTCAGATCCTAGTTCCTGTTCATGTTGCACAGCGATAACTATACAAAATCATCTTTGATGTTCCTAAGGTCTCCATTCCCCATCTGAGCTCTCTGCTCAATGAATGCCTTAGGCACTCAGGTCATTTACCAGGTTCTGCGTCTTGGCACATGAGCAGCACGAAGGGCTTTTGTGTCATGCTACAAGAGTGTGCTTATAAGTGAACACATTCTCAGTTCTGGGTAGCCAACACAGTTCACACCTCAAGCAAAGAGGGAAAGGCAACTGAAGTCTATTGCCAACCTGTTTCCAGTTTTCAATGGCACCTCATCTAAATATCAGCACCTTTACAACATAACCTCTTTGTATCAGATAGCCTTTGCTTTCTTCTTTTTCCACTCTTTTCTTATTTTTTAAAGTTCTCTCCAACAACTCAAACTAAGCTTCCTAGAGATCTTCTATTAAGGTAGTCAAGTTCACTCCAATTCTATAATAAAAAGCCACACTGTTTAAAGAAACTAATCCAGTGCTTTATGGAGTGCAGGTTGTTACGCACTCTGAAAACACTCCCTGTGCAGACCAGTGTCAGCTGCCTTCTGTCAAAGTGACCCTTGAACACTTTCAAGGAGTTTTTCGGAGGGTTTTTTTAAACATATTAGACTCTGGGTGAGAGAAGTAGAATGAGACAGACAAACCCAAATCCCTTACTCAATACTGCTGTTCCTCATCCCACTCACTTGGTGTAAGGTTTATCAACACAGGTTTTATGGCTGCTCAGAAGTAGCTGGCAGAGCTGCATGTGTGATGACAACATCTGTTTAGCTGCATCAAGAGTAGGTTACAGGGACACAGAACAAATGACTTAATTGTATAATTTACTATGTATTTAACTCATTTTGGAGGAGGAAAGTATAAGACTAGTTGCACAATCCTGCTTTTCCGAGATATGAGAAGAGTAAGAACAGTTTAAGAACAGTATTTTTGGTAAATATGGGGAGAAGACCGATAAAACCTCAGATACAAAAATCTGTCCACTAGCAAAAAAATGCTTCTCGTGAAGCTCAGTTTCCTACTATATCATAGGACCAACCTAGAGTTCTGGAAAGGATGATGGAAGACAGAAACAAATCCACAAAATAATGATCAGAAGAACAGCAAAGCATAACAAAATTCAGCAAATAAACCTTTTTGCCCAAGGCACAGCTCAACAGGTTCTATCATCAGAAAACAAAAGCATTTTATAATGCTTAGAGATGCCTGTTCCTTATGTATTTTAGCACCATAAATACCTACCATGATCTTCCTGTAGACAGCCATGACATTGTCATCGTCAAAGGGGAGAAAACCACACAGCAGAGCATAGAGCAGTACTCCCATACTCCAAATATCTGCCTAAAAAATAAAAGTGAGTGAGAGTTCACAAACCTGATCTGTCTAAAATGGCTTGAAGACAGGTAACACCGTCTCTCTTTGGCAAAGCCCACATGCAACTCATGAAAAGTCACCAGATATCTGCTTTACCTTCAACATACAAGAATTTCACAAGCAAAAATGAAATAAAACTCATCAGAAGAGATTTTGTACTGAAATGTATTACTGATTACAACATCTGTCAGCACAGTTACCATCAGCTTGAAAGCCCCACTATTCTCTGTATAGGCATGACAAGGTCCATGTGCCTCATATTGTAATTCACACTTCAACCATAATGCAAAAGGAGCTTTGAAAAGCACCAACTTCATGGAAAACAAAACAAAAAGAGAAAGCAAGAGTTAGAGCAAAGGGACAGTGGTGTAAAAGGCAGTAAAGGAAAAAAGACTGACTCCACCCAACAGCAGAGCCAGTTAAGAGGTTTGAGTGAATTGCAACTGCAGCATTTTGGATGGATTGACAAAGTAGAAGGTCCTAATGTTCCAGACATGGAATTAAAGCTTCATCAATGCCACAGTTTTAATTCTAATTTTACTACACTGCACAGTACAAAGAGCAAGTTTTCATGCACAAATTTAAAGTACACAAGATGCTGAGACTGCTTAAAAATTCACAAGTGTTGAATAATTAACAAATCAATGCTTGAAATACCATGCTAGAACGGAGTTTAAATTTACTTTTGTAGAACACTAAAACACAGAGTAACACCCATAGACAGCAAAGGATTAGTGAGAGATGAACCAGCCAGGTGCAGAATCTGTGGCTAAAAGCACAATATGCTATTCCAGGTTGTAACTCTTGTGAGTCAGATAAGAGCCACCAAGGCGACTTTATCCAGTGGCATTGAAGAGACATAGCAAAGGAGTGCATCTCAACTTCACCACCTTTAAATACAAAGGAGGCAAGAAAAAAACCACCCTGATCCACAGCTGTGCCACATACCTCTGAGCCAATGTATGTTTTGCCCTGAATCAGCTCTGGTGCTGCATAAGCTGGGCTTCCACAGCATGTGCTCAGATGGTAATCAAGGCCACCCTAGAACGAGACAGAAAAACAATGACACAGAACCTTTGGCTCCAACACAGACAGTGTCTTTAGGAACAACATATTAGAGCCCTCAGAGGCTTCATTTTCATCTGGCTTCACTAGGTGAAAACTCTCCAAGACCATAAGTGTCCTGTAAACATTCAGATCCAAGCTGCTTATTCACCTGTTATCCCAGCAGCCTTTTCTGAAGCTCCTCCTCTGACAGTATTTCCCCTCATGACCACAAAGAGAAGACATGGAAGTTGGGAAGCAGTGATCCAAGAGCTACTGGGCACGAGGTGGGTTAGATATTTATAACAATATTTAATGCAATAACTTCACAAAGAACCTCTAAAAATGCTTGCTTATTAAAACCATGTAGTTCTAAGTGGATCAGAGTAAGATGACATTGCACCAGCAAGACAGTGGTTGCGACGTGCTCTAACTCGAGTCAGATAAAACAATCTGAGAACTTTGGGTCAATAGGACCTTCTTCCCACTAAATTGTTTCTCATGAGCATCCACCTTGTAGGTGAAGCTGAAAAACAGATCAGCAGTGCAGAAACCAACTTTAAACTTGGAAAACAACTCTGTACAAGCATATGGATCCAGAGGCTTTGTAAACAAAATGGAATCTATTCGATTTGATCCACAATACCTATACATAGACAAATCTTATGAAAAAAGACACATGCCATTGAAATTTATTTGGGGAAAAAGAACACCAACATAACTCTTACAGTACAAGCAGGTACTCTACACACAAGGTGATCTCTGCCTCTGATTGGGATGAACAATGAAGTATAAGAGGAGAAAGCAACCTGAAATTCTGCTCAGAACATGCAGGCAACTGCTTTCTCACATTATTAAGGCCCTACCAAGAAATAAGCAATGGGATAACAACTACACATAGAGCTTGAATTCAGGGTGAGGCTCTGCACTGCACCTTGAAGTCATGGCTGCAGTTTTCATGTGTGCACTTTACTTGATTTAGCTCTGCTCTGTGACTCTTACCTTTGGCTTTGCACAAAGTCCAAAGTCTATCAGCTTCAGATTATGTTCCTCATCAATCAGCAAGTTTTCCTAGTAAAAGAAAAAGTGGTAATGAGTTCTTTTGTAACTGTAGTCATTTCAGAAATGACATTTTGTTTCACATTATTTCTTCTTGCCATTAGCAGCTAGAATTTACCTAAAGCTCTCCTCTGGAGATTTTGACTGGTTACTGATGAATATATCCTATATTCCAGATGGGGAATACGAGCTGAGATAATACCTGCTGAGAAGGGCCTGGGAGCTTGCTAGACAGAAAGTTGAGTGTAAGGCAGCAGCCTGTCCTTGCAGAAAAGGTGGCCAGCGATATCCTGGGTGGTGTGAAAAGGAGCAGAGCTGGCAGAGTAGGGGAACTGACTCATCCTTTGTTCAGCACAGGAAGAACAGGACATAGGAGTTCTGCCCACCCTCCAGCACAGGAAAGACACTAAACTGAGGCAAGCTCCATGGCTGGGCACAAGCCTGTCCAGGATGCTGGAGTGCTTTTTCAGTGAGGAGAGGCTGAGGGAGAGACATTTGTTCAGCCTGTGAGTGAGAAAGCTTCAGTAGAGACCTCATGGCCTCATGACCTCTTTTAATTCCTACAAGAGGTGCATGAAGAGTCAGCCCCTCAACAGCAGCACATGGTAGGATGATGACAGACAAGAGGCATCAGACTAGAGCTAAGGAAAAGCCTTTCTCCTCATAAGGAAGGAAAAGCTGAATAAGTTGCCCAGATACACTGTGCCTCATCCTTGGGAGAATTCCAAGATGGGACTGCATAAAGCCCCAAGAAGCTGAGTCTGACACTGTTTGGAGCAACAGATTCAAGAAGAAGCCATTAGAAGACACTTCCCACCCAAGTTATGACATGATTCTACAAATATGTTAGCTCTCCAGCTACGAGCTGAGTCCTTCAAAGAGGTGCGCTTGAAGGTTTTGTTTGGAGTGGAGTTCTTTGGAGACAGTATTTTCATGAGCTGCCTAGTAAAATGCTTCTACACTAAGAATTTGCTTTTCTCAGTTGTCAGCATCTCTAAATGGGTAAACTTCTAACCCCTTCGAAGAGAAATGGTCTCAAGGCTTCCATTCCCTAAAACCATGCTTAACCCCTGAAGTGACAGAAAAGCCCTAGGCGCCATGGCACGTCCCTCCCATTGTGCCCTGCCAAGTCTCCACTTTTTTAAACTGTGGGGGTCACCTTTTTGATTTGGGCTTAACAACAGACCAGTTTACACAACAGAGAGGAAGCATAACGACTACTCTGAGTACAAACTGAAATAAAGGATATAGCAAGAATGCCTAAGCACCAAAGTCAGATCTATGTCTGCTGCATGCTCAGTTGGAGTGCACTGTTCTGCTTCTTTCAGAGGAAGCTCATTCCTCAGATACAGACATATCCAGCTCAGCTGAGATACAAAGCAGCAAGTAGAAATAATGCTCTTTAGCAAACATTAGAAAAAGAGCTCTAAGCATAGGCGAACAGACAAAGCATAACTCACACACCAGCTCCACATAGAAAAATAAAACTAGGTCTTCATTATTATTTGTGCAAATCTGACTACTGTTCAGACTTACTGGTTTGAGATCCCTGTGGGCATATCCTCGACTGTGCACATAAGCAATTGCTGAAACAATCTGCCGAAAAAACACACGAGCTTCCTCCTCAGAAAGGCGGTCCTTCGAAATGATGTAATCAAACAGCTCTCCTCCAGGACAGTACTACATGAAGGTAAGAAAAAGAAAACATTTGGAATATAGTCATGAAATCTAAACACAAATAAAGGCACTCTTCCCTTAGCTCCGCTTTATCCCAGCAGCACCCAAGCATGTCCCAGCCCAGCCTGCAACAGGCCCAACATGCCCAGGAGTCCAACTGTTGCCTGATGTGTTGCAACAGCCATGTCACTCTAACATCAGAGGCAAAAGAAACTGCCCGGGAGTGACAATTCTGCGGGAGTTCTGAGATCCTGTGTATCCCACTGGTGCTATTTTTTGGATCACATGGTGGGAATTAAAGTGAGTTTGCTAATTGCAAACAATGAAAAGTGGCTTTTACAATCAGATAGAATACACTGCCAGCTTCATTTATGACCTTCGACACAGTTGCCATTGACATGACCTTCTAAGAATTGTTTCATTTGGACTCTGTTAACCATCTACTGGTACAGCTAAACCCAGGGACCTTCGCCATGGCAGAAACATGGTTTCTTACCTCTAAAACCATGAATATTTTCTTGGGTGTCTCAATTACGTGATACAACTGGCAAATATGCTGGTGACTCAAGTCCTTCATGGCATCAATTTCTAATTTAACACGAGGCAAGTCATCCTAAGAGAACACAACAGCAAACTGTGAAATTGCCAATTCGTTTGACAGCCTGTACACCAAAGCAGACTATTGCCACAACACTGAATGTCACAGCACACAGTCCAACTGCTCAAACTCCAGCTGCCCAGCTCCAGCACTGTCACTGCTCACATGCCCTCCTCACACTGGTCAGCAAAACCCAGAGGGGCAGGTGTGTAATTGGTACTGTTCTCATCAGCACTCTGTTTGAATTACTGTAATTCATTTAGTCATTCATTATTTAAAGCTGTAACTCCCTCAGTTTTACCGCTCAAGAATGTTGCTCTCTTCCCATGAAGGAAGGAACACAGGATTTGTGCTGCTCTGTAAACATTCTTTCAAGCCTAGAACATCCATCACCAGCCTACAGCAACAGGTTGCAACCATATTCCTGAGAATTGTACAGGAACAGCTGTTACCAACTTAGAAGTATCTTTTGACTTACCTGTAAAGCAAGTTTGTCCATGATTTTTATTGCAACTTTTTCACCAGTGAGACGATGCCGCGCAAGTTTTACCTTTGAAAACCCACCTAGAATTTGAAACAGAAATGTGTAAAGCTCTGCATGGTGACATATGATCTCACAGTCGCCCTGAAGCATGTATCATATGCACAGTGTGCAGCATCTTTGTTAGAGGAAAAACTGATCACGCCACCACATTCCAGTTACATTTCAAGAATTCTGCCCCTCAAAATACACTCTAGAAAACGACTCACAGACTCCTCAGAAACAGTTAATCTCTGCTCAGTAAACATACAGGCGGACACATCACACACACCTGTTTGCATTCACAGACTAAGCCCACCTGTGCCGACTGTTCCGTGTAATTCATAGTACTTGAGAACTTCCTCATAGTCACCTCCGGCCATTCTGACACCCGCAAGGCCCAAGCAGCTCTTCTCGGCTCCTGCGCGGAAAGACGGCAGTCGTGCTCACGCTCTCGGGCACCGGGAGCGGCTCGGCTGCAGCCCCGGGGAGGACGGCTGCCCTCACGGGCAAGTTCGGAGCGAAGTCCGACAGGGCTGTCGGACGACAGGCGCGAGCGAATCCCTCTCCGGAACGGTGCCACCAGGAGACTCCCGAGACCAACCCCGATCGGAGCAGCGACCCCGCAGCGCGGCCGCCTCGGGAGCCCGTTACCGTTCAAATCTCCCGCTTGATGCCGCCGGGCTCCAGCAGCCAATCACGGCACGATGCCGGACCGGAGAGGGTGGGGACTGGTGGGGCATGCCGGGAGGGAGGGCGAGAGCGGGCTTGTGTCGCTATGGGGGGAGGGTCTCAACTCCTAGCTCGCAGCTAACGGGACGGCCTCTGCGGCGAACAGTCCCTGAAACAGCGCCCGTGCCTCTCGGACAGCGCCTGCCCGCCTGTGGCCGCCGGACACCGGAGTGCGACCCGCCGGGCCTGGCGCCACTCACGGGATGGCGGCCGAGGCTGCCCGCCCTCGGGGTGCCGCACCTCCCAGCGGCTCCGCGGCCCCTCCTGCCCCGCCCCCGCCTCCCCGCAGTACCGCCTCCGGCACGGCCGGAACTGCCCTGGATGGGGTGGTGCGCGGCCCCGGGCCCGGAGCAGCACAGGGCGGGTGGGGGCGTGATTGTCCCCTGCTCTGTTTAGATGGCCAATAAGACAACAGATTAATTAGCGCAGGATTGCGGCTTTGCTCTGTACAAACAAAAAGCGCAGGCCAATCTTAAACCTCATCTGTCAGTTTATGTAAAATGCAGGAAATGTGAGGGGGGGGAAAGGGCAGGAGATGAGAGAAAAAAATGTGAGAAAGATGAGGGGAGAAAAAGGCCAGGAAATGTGTTGAGGAAAGGGTGGGAAACATGAGGGGCAAAGCATGAGAAACGTGAGTGGAGAACTGTGGAAAACTGGAAGAGGAAAAATGCTCTTGTTGTATTCTTCCCCTTCGGACAGCTCTTAGTCTCTCTGGCATTCGCACTGGGACATGTCTTTGTCCGTTGTCTTCCCTGTGGGAGAGTTCTTTGTCATCTTCCCACTGGGACATACCTTTGTCATAGTTGTCTTCCTTTTGGGGCATGTCTTTGTCATGCTGTGTGGGCCCCTCCTGCCCCAGCCACCCCATGATACCATCCCCAGCACCGCCCCTGGCCCACCCAGGCACACCCTTGCCACTGTGATGCATGACTGGCCTGCAGCAGCACAGGCCAGATGGAGATATTGTCACTCCCATGCTTGGGTGGGCATTAACAGTCAACAGACCTACCAATGCAGAATTACATCTGTGCTCTTTACACACAAATAACACAAGCCAGGCTGTAAAAATGTCCCTCAGTTTGTTTAAAAACACAGGAAATGTGCAGGGAGAAAAGGGCAGGAAACATAAGCAAAAAGTGTTGGAAACAAGAGGGGAGAAAAAGGCCAGGAAATGTGAAGGGGAAAACCCAAGAAATTTAAGGGGATAGTGAGGGTTGTAGTTAGGATTAAGGTTTAGGGTTAGGATTAGGGGTTAGGGTTAGGGTTCAGGTTAGTGTTAGGGTAGGGTTAGAGTTAGGGCTATAAAGTAAGCAATCTTCTGCAGAGAGAAAGGACTTGACTTGACAAGCCTATAAAGTTTACAGTCAAGACCTTTTATTACATTCAGCACATGGTTTATATAAGGTTAAAGCCACATTGTAGTGGCTAAATTGAGTCTCACAGCATCAGGCCTCAACCTTTAATTGGACAAAATCCATATTTCACTAGTCCTATGTTTATATGAAGTCATCCTCAATGTTTTCAGGTGCACCTTCAGAGTCTTGTGTGAGAGTCGACATGTTCTCATGATGCCGTGAGAGAACCCAAAAACAGGACTCCAAGCCAAGTTAACGTGGGATAAGATAAAAAGGTAGATTCTTTAATGTCCAGGTTTAGGGCTTTTAGGAATACATGATGACATCTTCGTGCACATACCAACAGTGATTTCCATGGCTTTTATAATATTGCCCACCCAATCATTACACATTTCTCAGTCCAGCCCCAGTCCCACCCCTGTGCCATCCCCCAGGA
>JAWWLZ010000094.1:7270461-7282923 GCA_035041345.1 Poliocrania exsul | reverse complement strand
CATGTGTGGAATACTTTGTAGTGTCCACTTCCTGGATACCCTGGTTACTAAGGAAGCCATGGCTAAACCCATGACAACACCCCAGTAATAAATGGCTATGGAATGGTAGACTTGGTTTATTGGCAGGATTTAACTGCAAACAGATGAAGGAGCAGCCCCATCACCTGCACCCTAAAAAGCTGCTGAGAGCACAATTATTACCTCCAGTAGAACTAATGCTGCAGCAGCACAGTTCAAACCAGGATATCACCTGCCAGTCTGGTATTAGCAAGTGTACAAAGTGTGTAAGGAGCAACAGAGCTGAAGCTGATTCCAGCTGGTGCTGTCCTCGGTGCTCACCTTTCCTTGTATTTGCAAGTGCAAACGCTGATATTCAAATCAAAGCAATGATTAGTGACACCTTCCCTTACTGCTACTTCCTTTCAATCCTAGTTTGTTGCAACAGCCTCGGGGAAAAAACTTTGCAATGAAGTTCCCCTTAATAAGTGTGTCACTCCTTTGTAGATGTTCTAAACTTTCCCCTTTGTTTTGAAATAGCTCGAATCTGTTTTTCTGGAAGTAGTTTTCCATTTCTGTAAAAATGATCAGAATTTTGTTTGGCACGCTGATGGGACGAAACCTGTTCCCTGGCTTGCTGTACAGGCAGAGTTAGAGGATTCTGTTCAACTTAGTCTGCGTGGATATGGACTATGGGGATTTTGTAGCAGTGACTCCACAGAGCTGCTGAGTTCAATAATGTTAGGAATTATCCCAGCCTGGAGCTTGATTCAAGTTCTGAGTGCAGAAATTGAGGTGAGGAGCAGCTCAGTTATTTGATTGTATTGCAAACTCATCCTTCATTTTTTAAAAGTAGTTCAGTTTCTAGACAAAACAAAATCCTTTTCAGAGTAGCAGAAATTAAGATTATTTAGTCTGTGAGGCTGTTTCTAAAACATGTCTGATTTCATTTGAAGTTCTAGCAGTTAAAACCACAACAAAATAGAACTTCTACCCCCGTGTATCATTTCCGCAAATTCACTTTACTGTTTCCATCATTGCCATCAAGCTGGGAAAGAGAAGAGATTGGTGGAATGTACTTTTTAGGGAAAGATTTCCTGTGGGGAAATGGCTCTGATTTTAGGGTTCCACAGAAGACCATGCTCACAGTGATTTTGGAGCCAACACACGTTACCAGGTGGTGAGCAGAGACTGTGTCTGAGGTTGGGTGAGCAGTTCCAGTGACATGTGCGAAGGTATCAGACTTTGATAACCTGTTCTGATGCAGTCTCCATTCCCCTGCTGAGCTCTCTACTGCTAGACCTAGAAAAAGTATCTCTTGCTGCCTTACTAACTGAAGCACTGGGGTTTTTAGCATGTGGCAGATGCACTGCAGCAGAAATTGAGGGATATGGAGGCAAAACTTCACGTCTTGAGTGACATGCTGAGTGATGAGCCCATGGAGCCTGAATCCAGAGCTGAGCGAGAGCATCAGCTCGTGAGAGAGCTTCAAGTAAGGCCTTGTGACCATTGCTGGCAATCTCAGCAAGTACTGACACCCTGACCAGTTTCATTTCTTGAGGGATGAAATCTCCTAGCCAGGCTTGGAATGCCACGTGCCTGATTAACAAAATATCCAACATCTCTTTCACATCAAAGGGGTTTTCACGTGGATGCTGCTTATCCTGTAAGTTTGAGCGAGACTGGGCTTTGAACAGCAGCTGGTAAAAGGTTTCTGTAATGTGAAAATACTATTGGCAGTGTGGAAGCATGGGGGGAGTATTCACACAGGATTTTTGAGAGGTTTAGAAGAGGTGGGTTTTCTATATCCACTTGTATTATTCTGAAACCCTTGTTTTCCACTTCAGTGAGCTAGACGAATCTCTATGGCTCCTGTCAGGAACTTGTCAATCATTTATAGTGGATAATCTTTGTTTTTGCCTTTTCAATAATAAAGATATATTTAATTGGTAAAAAAAAATCAGCAAAAGGGGTCCAGTGTGAGAGAGCAGATGAAATGACTTGGGATACCTTTCCTGCCCAGCCCAATCTGCTGTGCCTGTGACAACAGGAGTTTTGGTACTTGGGTGGGTGTAGGATGCAGAGCACTGAGTCTTCTTCCTTGGCTGAATCAACTGTATATTGGGGTGAGAAAAAGTCACAAAGGAGAATGGTGTTGGAAGACAGAAAAGTGAGGAATAGGTGAAATGAAGGATAGTCGCTGGGGAAATTTGGGGGAAGAGAAGGTTTAAGAATATAAAAAGTGGAGGAAGAGAAGGTTTAAGAATATAAACAGTGGATGGTGCACAGTGTGGGTAAGGGAGGAGACTCAAGGTAGTAGAACAGGTTAGAAAATACAGACTTGGCCACTCTTTCAGTCTAGGATTATACGGGTCTGTATTTAGAGGTATTTATGTTGAGTTATGCACACAAGGAGTAGTGGAGAACCAAAGATCTGGTTTTCCTCCAAGGAAGGAAGTTTGTGGCCTTCGAGAGTCATTCCAGATTCATGATTATGGAGGAAAGAATTTCTGTAATAAAAAGTGGTGAAAATGTTTGAAATCCATTGTGGCAGTGATCTAAGGTGATGCTTCAGGAAGAATTTGGTCTTGCCAGCTGGGAAACTTAATTAGTGTATTTCAAGATTCTCTATGGCAATCAAATAACATCAGTTAGTTGAACTGTGATCTCCTCGGACTGTCTGGTGATTTTGACTTTGAACGTGAGTTCCATAGCAGCAACACAGGCAACACTGAATTAATACCAAGTTATTTGATTTTCCTTGAAGTGGAGAAGGCCATTGATTTGACATTTTATCAGGTTTTTGTTGTTTTGTTTTAAGAAAGCTGCTTTGTGTTCTAAACTTTGTTTGGAACAACGATTGTTGGATCCAGAGTTTTCTGTAACAACCTACTCTGCACCATGTGAGCTTTTTTTGTGTGTGTATATTTTTTCCCCCTCTTTCTGGCAGTTTCCATATTTGTTTTTCCCAGAAAATATGGGAAAATTCCTATTACAATTAGGCTCTTTCTCTTCCTTTCATTCTTAGAAGCTTTCTTGGACTAATGTTCTTCTAGTGTTTGTTCCTGCATTGTTTTTTTCCCTTCTTCCAAGGTTTAATATTCCAAGGTTCATCTTTCAGGTTGGACCAGCCAAATTCAGCATCCTCAAGTTCTATGTCTTCTTGACTACTGTTTGTTAAGCTGGAGGAGTTTTCAGTCAAGACAAATTTCTTCTCTCTTGTCAATGTGGCTGCCACAGGATGGCTTTCTGTAATGAGTCAGGATAACTGTCAGTGTAACTGTGTTCTGAGAGACAAGGGACAATAGGAGGGATAAAAGGATTAGCAGCATTTTTAATAGTAGCTAAAACATCTATTTAGGAATTTTCAAGGCCATTAGAACCTTACAAGTTTTAGCAGAAGATCATTTTAATTTTTAGAACAGTACTGTTAGTTAAAACTTGTGAAAACCCACAAGAAGGAATCTTCCAGCTCAGTCTCTGAGAGACTATATTTGGATAAGAAAAGAATTTATACCTACTTCTGTCCGTCTGTTCTGTCTGGTAATTGGATCTGAGAGTAACTTTTGTCTCACATACAAACACTGCTTTTCACTTCTTGCAATCAACGTTTGTGTTCGAGTGCCTTGAAGGAAGCACCGCACATTAAACACCGTCTCTTTCACAGCGTGCAACACGGAGACAGCAACTGCTCCATCTGCTGGGACACTTGGAAGGACTTGGCTTCTACTCTGCCCTGTCAGAATCCGACTTTGCTGGGGCCTTGAATGACCTGCCAAAATTCGTACCAACACAGACAACTGCATGGTCCAGCATGGGCAGCAGCTTGACCAGAGTGATCAGTGACATCCTGCTGCTGAATTGAAAGTGACCGTGTAATTAATTTTTTTGTTGCGGTTCAAGAATAAACAGTTCTTGGAGAAAATTTCCAAACAAAAGACCAATGAGAGAGAGAAGATAATTCTAACCCCATTTTCCTGAGCAGAGGTTTATGTGTTTGTATCTTTCTCAGAGCTAAAATAAAATAAGAGAGGAGGGGAAGGAAATAAATAGGTGAAAAGCAGTCGAACATGGTATCAGCCACTTGGTATTTTTCTGCGAAACTCTGTAGGATTCTCAGTGCTGCTGCTTTAGCAGGGTAGAAATGGTCTGTGCTGCAATTCTGTAGTTTTGCTGGCATCCTGTCACCCAGCTCCCCTTTTGGATATTGAGGCAGTTGTGTGTCTGCTCCTCGGTCTGTGCAGTTCTTCTCCCTTCCCCTCCTCTCACTTCCCTCTCCTCCCCACTAGGAAACCTGAACATTGTTTTCAGTCTGTGCAGGAGGGCAGGTCTTTCCTGCTACACAAGACCTGCTGCCTCTCCTGCCGTGGTTGCTCATCCCACCAAATGACCTCTGCTTGTCTATTGGTGTTCCAGCTCTCACCCCAAGTCCTACTTTGTGCTGCAGGCCACCTCACTGGCCACTACCAGACTGCCCTGTCCCCCATCATCGCTCATGGTAGACCTGTGACATCTCTTGTGCCCAACCCCGAGTGCTTTCCTCTCACGACTGGTTTCTGGCAAGGGAGTACTCACTGGCAGCTTGAGGGCTCCTGCTGGAGTCCTTTGGCCTAAGCCAGTCCTCAGGGACCTGATTCACTGCTGGAGCCAGGATTTTGGAGCACCGAGGTGCTGCTGGAGCCTGGCTGGATGTGCTCGGTAGGGGCTGTACAGACAGTGCCCCAGTGTCTGCTGTCCTGCAGAGGTGCCAGACCAGGTAGTGTTTTGGGAAGCAAAGTGCACTCTCTGACCCCTCAGAGCTGCTCAGAGCATAACTACAAAACTAAGGAAAGGGCTAAAAATACCCCTGGTGAAACCCAAAATAAAATCAGCTGGCTGAGACACTGGAGAAAGAAGGGGAAAAAAGTAAAAGACAGGGTATAAGAGATACTTATGTCTCTCACAGATGTCCTTTCATCCTACATGAGATACATATCCTGAGACTGGGAGACCTGAAATATTTTCTAAGAAAAGAATTAACACTATGTGCTTACACCCAAAAAATTGCTCCTTGAGTGGTCAGTGATGTTTAACCTGCCTTTTGCAGCTGAAAATGTGACTGCTGAGGTTCAAACCAAATGGCATCTTTCCCCTCCTGTACTGGCCCCTGTGGCAGCAAGGACAGCAGGCTGGCAGGCAAGGCATGTTTTAGCAAGGCAAAGAGCAACTTTCCCCACATGCACCAGGGACATTGAAGTCAGGGTTAAATGCCCCTAAGACTCGTGGCTGCAACTGAAGTTTAATGCCCACAACAAGCAAGCCTGTTAACTAGCAGTGGCAGGACAGAATAAGGGAGCTTCCCCATCCTAGACACGCGTGTCCACTTTGTACCTTGGGCTGGACTAAGCAGGTCCCTCTGTGAGCTAAATTCACCTGCAAAATGGCAATATTTGGAAATTTCTGCCACCTCCATGAGGTGAGACCCCCCTCCAAAGGACCAATCTGTGCCCCACGCTGTGGGTCTGGGCAGCAGCTCACTGAGCTCATCTTTGTCCCATCCCACTCACCACCTGCAACAGGATCAGTCTGTGCATGGGAGCTGGGGCTGGAGCAGCACTTCCCATCCCGAACTTTTGCTTAAGTGATGTTAAATACATGGTGGAGGCAGCAGCAGTTCCTGGCATTGGGCACAAATATGGAGCAGGAAGTTTTCAGCTCCTCGGGTGGGGGGAGGGTATTTGCTTATTGCTTTGAGTTAACTTGTGGTTTGTGAAGAGGATTCATGCTCTGTTCTGGGACCCTCCCAGTGCCAAGTCCCAGAGTTGCTGGCCAACTAGACCAGAATTAAGTGGGTGCTTTTGCTCCCAGCAGCAGAACTTGAGGCTAAACTCTCTTCAGCATTTTCTGCTTGGTATAAGGACCCTGAGATGTCTGACCTCTCTGTCCCAGTTCTCCTCTCATCTCTTACTTTATGCTGTGCTTTTTTGCCTCAGGAGCTGATGGATGGAGTGTAAACTGCTGAACACTTCAACATGCAACTTCCTAGGATCAGCCTTAATTTGTCTAATTTAAAACTTCCTTGTTTTCATGAGGATTTCTTTTCCTACCAGCCAACTGCCTCTGAACTAAAGAAATCATTGTTGTACCTGCAGAATTAAGAGTAGCCTCTGGAAGAAGATGTAATTTGCTGGCATGTTTTCTTCTTCAAGGACATACTCAGTGTGATAGTCAGGGCACATGATTGCTGAGCTCCAGAGTAAAGGTGAGCTGCCACACAGAGAACTCCTGACTTTCAAATTCTCAGTAACTGGGCCTTGCTATGGAACCCAAATCTCACATCATTTGAACACAACGAGTGGTTGTTCCTTTGCTCTTTGTTTTGTTCCTCCTTGTTTGTACTTGTGCTTAATGGCAGAATATTTTACCTCCCTCCATGTACAGAAAACTTCCACAAACTTCTAATTCTTCTGACTTATAAACCACTTTTTGATACACAAAGATGAAATTTTGAGGAGATAATCTAATAGTGGTTGAAGATGTAAGCTGTTAAGGGAGAGCAGGTTACAGAGCAGAGAAAAAAAAGTCATTAGTGCTGTCTTCATACCTGCCATATTAGTCAGTAAAACAGAAGTTTTAATCCAAAGAAATAGGTTAACACAAGAAGGGGTGTAATTTTGGCACTTCTAAAACCCTGCTCAGAGGATGAGGACACTTTATATGTAAAAGATACAGACAGAATTTCCTTCACATCCCATTAGCCAAGCAAAGTGTCATGAAAATGTCATGAAAATGCCTCTGTCATGAAAATGGGATTTCATTTAATGATTATTGAAAGCCTTTGAAAGTTTGGCCCCAACAACCAAGAAGTTGCAAATACCTATGGGCCTTGTGTATTGACTCATATGTAATTCCCTTTCACACACTCTTACACAGCAAGGTTAAAAAAAGAAGAAAACAAAACCTGCAAGAATTATGTCTGTGTTACTGCTGTATGGAGGGAGTTTGCCTGGGAATGGGACAACAGAGCCCATGGAAAAGGGAAAAAGTTTTCAGCTGGTGGGAGACTTGTTGCCATAGAGAAATATGGAAGGATGGAATAAATCAGGGCATTGATGGACCTAAGGAAGTCAGGAGGAATTCTTCGTACAGCTAAGGACGAGGTGGCAGCCATCCTCATTGCAAAGTCATGCTTTAATCAGAAACGAAACATATGATCTCGATGAGCTGAAGGAAAAGGTGCAGTGCTGGAGCAGTGCTTTCCAAGGGTCTCAAAGTGATATGAAAATTAAAAACAGCTTTTCTGTGTTTTACAGGAATATAATTTTTTCCTCTGTTTAACTGATGGCAATGTTGAGACTACGCTTGAACTTGTGCACTGTAATTGTTACACCAACAGATAAGATGATTTGGTAAATAGAACAAGAGATTTTCATGCTGGTAATACCTTGCCATTGACTATTTGAAGCTTTTATCAAGTAGTGCTAATCAACCTTTATTTGCTTGATAAGTTCTTACCCCAAAGTGTTGATTTTATCAAAATTGCCTCCACAGTAAAGGGTGTAATTTTCTGCTGGTAAAATGAAGGATGTTCTCAATAGTGGTAATTGTCCAATTATTTGGGCACAATGTTTGTGTTTTAACAAGCTCAGTGAGTTGCAAGGCAGCCTGAGTGCCCTGCATGGTGTGTCAGCATGTTAAGTAGGAAGACACCTGTCAGTGTTTTAATTAAACACGGTCTTCTTGCTAACAAGGAAAATAAGACCTGAGCATGTTTTTTCTTGCTGACTGTGAAAAACATATCACATTTTCTCACACCAGAACACAAAACAAACATTATTCAATTCCCTTTCCACTTCAAACCCCTTGTTATTTACTATTTATTTGTGCCTACCAGAGCACAAAGTGATGCCAGGTTAAAGGAGCTCTGTGTCGTTCAGTGGGAACAGCTATCACCAAAAACATGGTGAGTCTGGGTGCAATGTTAAATCTGGTACCACTGATACAGATGTCTATCCACAAATACAGACTCTGCTGGTGGAGGCACCAACCCTTGGAAAGGCTGGGACTTCCCCAGTGCAGGAGGAAGACCTTGCTGACAGTGTGGCCACTCACATTGGATGAGGTGATGGCGGATTCAGCAGCAGGAGGATGAGGAACAGTCTGGCTACATCCAGCTGCAATGCACAAGGCAACACTTCACATCAGTAACACTGGCAAAGTCTTCACCACATCTGAGCTGTGAGCACTGATTCCACTTGCACACACAAAACATTCCTGCATTTACCTGCTCATTCACAGACACTTTCCAGCCTGCCTTTCTCCATGTTCCCACAGGCCTTTTTTTTTTTTTTTTGCATTGTTACATGCAAAAGCAAGGAATCAGTCTAAGTATTTTCAGCTAAACTAGATGCAAAATGAACTGTCGTCCAAAATCCATACTGTGATTTGCTCCCATTATTCTGTGAAAATGTTACACCTGCAGTAGTTTATGCTTAAGAAACAATACCCTGCACCTGATAATTGTACCAGATGAGCTTTGTCGCTGGAAAGACTGGCTGAGTCCTAGCACGGAAGTGAAGCACAGATAACAAGCTGAGTTTTGTACCACCAGGAATTCAGATGGCCAAAACCCTCTGAGCAGAGAGCAACAAGTGTTACCTGGCAGCATTAGACTTCTTATTTTCAGAGAATCCAAACCGAAGAACCACTAGAGGGCATGGTTGCAAGAGAGCAAAACCAACCAGCTTTGGACTGCAGTGAAACAGTTGGTACACTATGAAATTTCTCTGTGATAAATTAATGTAAATCAGGCTTGGAAGGAACACTCTCATCTCAAAGTTGGATGAAGCACCAGAACAAAATGATAGGTGACAACATAGCAAACTGGGGAGTATTTGTGTGATACGATGGCACAGGGAGAGGCATCAGGAGTTATTCTGTTTAACATTCTCATTAATGATTCAGAAGAATAAACTAGCTGAGTGTAATGAGATTTGGTACTTGGGAAGATAGTTAGCACTGGTGAGAGCTGCAATTTAATGCAAAGCAACAGACACCAGAATCAGAGAACAACAAAAAAACCAGAGAACAACAAAAGGCTCAAAGCACAGAGGTGGAAAACAAAATTTAATAAAAAGAAACCCGAGGAAATTGCAGGCAGAGGAAACATAGATTCAGCAAGAGGTGACCTAGGAAGCAGTAACACAGAAAGAAATTTCAGCTTCAGGAGAGCAGATGAGTTGTCATGTGCCAAGCTGCGCTGAGAAGGTGTTTCAGCCCAAGCAGGGCACCCCGTCACCTCTGGGTCTTGGCACCACACTAGAGAGCATCACTGTGCTCAGCTGCTCTGCCCTGCAGATCTGTGCTGCTGCCAGAATTCAGAAAAGAGCAGTAAAAATGGTGGGAAGGACCTGGGTGACTTGATCTCCAGGAAAAACCTGGTAGTGCTGCAGTAGCACAGCTTGGCAAAGACACAGCTTGGAAGAGGTTGCAGGGAGGCACATCCATCACCTGCATTGGAGGGGGTATAGGAAAGCAGAAGGCAGCTGAGAGCAGTGGAACCAAAGCTTTGCCTGCCAAACAAGGAAGGTAGGACCCATTCCAAAGTGTTTGGGCCATAATGTATATGGAAATTCCCACATTTCAGAATATGAGAGAAATCTGAGTAAATCCTAATGAAAAAGAAAACTTCCAAAATCTCGTATGGGTAGCCAGAGATAAATCCCTGCTTGAAAATAAATCACCTTTACATGAATAAGGAAGGCTTCTGAAATCTCTGAGCTTAGAAAGACAGAGCAATAGCATGAAAAAATATTTCTAAGAAGTTGAAGGTGGGTACAGGCTCTTACAATGTAGCTCAAGTAAAACAAGAGGCATAGCAAATACCTTCAGAAGTCTTGGAGGCATATTGTAGCTCCCCACCACATCAGATGAGCATCTTTCCTTTAGCCAGCACATGCTGAATCCCAAAACCTACAAGGGAAGCAGTATTGTGACACCAATGCTGTCCTTCAGCTTTCTTGATACCTCCTCTTGCAGGGTCAGACCATACCTGTTGCAGATGATGGCATTCCTCTCATCCATGTTGTTACAGCCACATGGCTAGCACAGCAGCAGGACTCTAACCAGTAGTAAAAAGAGGGAGATCTAAAACCTTATGGGCACTTTGCTGACTCATGATCTGAGCTGCAGTAGGAACTGAGTATTCTTTTCCCATCTTATTAGCACTACTCCATTGTTAAAAACTTTAAAAAAAATTCCTTGAAAAATGCAAGAACTTCTTCCTGATAACACTGTCATATAATTCAGATTGTATCACAAATTTATTTCCAGCACACTCTCCTGTGCTTACCTTGCCTTGTATTTCAGCAGGGCCTTTGCAATACAGCAGCATGAAGGGAGTGTCTCTTTAGGCACCTTGTGTGTCCACACAGCTTCAATGAGACATTTAAAATTTTTAAAAAGTCAGAAAAGATAACAGAAAGATCACCAGGTGCTTTTTCCTGTTTGTTTGTTTGTTTGGTTTTTATCTCAATGGGCACACAGAGAATAGAAACTGAAAACCATGAGGAGTCATCCGTTCAAGCTCACAGAAAAAATTAGGCAGTAAAAAGCACATAATATGGTTACAGATGAGGCTTCTGGTGCTATTGGTTATTTATAACATTAGAAATACATCCTGACAGTCAGCTGTCCTGAGGCTCAGCTTCCACCAGGACCAGCTGGGAAGCTCTTCAGTGACACTGGAGTGGAGCCTGACCCTCCCCTGGGCTGGGCTGGGCTGAGCAGGCAGAAGCCCAGATAGCTCAGGTGAGCTGTTGCCTGTCTAGCAAGTCACAGGGAGACTCCCAGGTCTTCTCCAGCTTTGCCATGGGGTCTAGGACTCTGTGTAAACCAGGTCCTCATGGTTACCCAGCTATGGGCACAACCACTGCTCTGGTCAGCTCTGGGGAAGTGAACAACATGCTTCCATCTTCTGTTTCACCAGTTTGTTCTCTTGGCTGGACGCCCTGGAATCTCTTTCACCACATTAGATGCTGCACATATTGGCCAGAAAATCATGACAAGACTGTATCTCTTCCCACATGTCCTTTTTTCAGACAGTCTCTGGATGGAAAAAAGGGACTAGGGCAGACCTACCAGCAGAGGGACCTATTTGCCCAAAATTGCAAACCCTGTCCTTGCAAAGGATCAGCAAAGGCAGTGAGAATTATTCTGTGTCTGGACAGCAGTGGCATGTGGGTTTCTCTGCCTGTCCCGTGCAGAAGGCAGAGCTGTGTGGAGGAAGTTGCTGAGAAGCATCCAGGGAGCAGGAGCTCTGGAAGCTGGCAGCTCCAAGCAAGGTTTGTAGCCTTTCTGTTCACAGCAGAAGAAAGCAAGTCATTCACAGAAACACAGAATCACATGATGTGTTGGGTTGGACAGGACCACAGTGGGTCATCTTGTCCAACATGCCTGCTCCAGTAGGGTCATCCCAGAGCACATTTCACAGAATTGTACCAGCTGGTTCTTGATTATCTCTAGTGAGGGAGACTCCACATCTTTTCTGGGCAACCTGTTCTGTGCTCCTTCAGCCTCATACTAAAGAAGCTCTTCCTCTTGTTCAGGTGGAACTTCCTGGGTATCAGTTTCTGCCCATTGCCCCTTGTCCTGTTGCTGGGCACCCCTGCCTGGAGCTCCTCTGACCCCTCCCTTTAGGTACTTTTGTACATTGATGAGGCCCTCTCTCAGTCATCTTTTCTTGAGGCTGAACAGTCCCAGCTCCCTCAGCCTTTACTCATAAGAGAAGTGCTCCAGTCCATTAATTATCTTCATTGCCCTTTTCTGTGTCTGCTGCAGAAGCTTTGTGTCCAGATGTGCCTCACCAGGGCTGAGCAAAGGGGCAGGATCACCTCCCTGACCTTCTGGCAATTCTCTTCTTCATTCACCCTAGGATACCACTGGCCTTCTTGGCCCCCAGGGCACACTGCTGTTTCAGGGACAGCTTATTGTCCCCTAGGACATCCAGGTCCTTTTCCAGAGAGCTGCTTTCCAGCAGGTCAATCCCCAGCCTGTACTGGTGCACAGGATGTTCCTCCCCATGTACAGGACCCTGCCTTCGCCCTTGTTGAATTTCAGAAAGTTCCCCATATCCTTGGCCAGATTTAATTCTATATGTGCCTTGGCCTTCCTCATCTCATTTCTACTTACTCTGACAACCTCTTTATATTCATTCCAA
Source organism: Poliocrania exsul (assembly GCA_035041345.1). Lineage (NCBI taxonomy): Eukaryota > Metazoa > Chordata > Aves > Passeriformes > Thamnophilidae > Poliocrania > Poliocrania exsul. Next base: position 7,270,730 of record JAWWLZ010000094.1, on the reverse strand, counting down.
GTGGCCTGACCATGTTTCCATCCTCTATTTCCTGCTTATGCTTGAGTAATGGCAGGAGATCCTTGTTCATCCTTGTTCCTTGCACCCTTTGCAATTGCACCCCTGCGTGCTTTCATGGGCACTCTAGCTGGGTTGCCACATCCTTTCTGGTGTGTGCAAAGGGAACAACTTTTGTCTGAGTGAACACCACACCTGATCTCTCTCAGTGAGGGCCATGACCACCAGCTAAGCTCAGTGCCGGAGCTGCAGCACCTCAACACCCTTCTGGC
>JAWWLZ010000094.1:7247736-7262436 GCA_035041345.1 Poliocrania exsul | reverse complement strand
CACGTATTTCAGCTGCTTCTGCCTTCATGCAAGAAGTCAAGATCTGTGTATTTAATTTGACTCCCCTGAGTCATTCTGCTGTGTTATTTCATTATAGTGCTTCTGACACACATCTGTATGTGAAATGAGCAGAATTTGGTAATTTGGAGCCACAGAGTCTGAATTTCAGACTGTGCTGGTGTCACTGATGTCCACAGCCAATCTGACTTGGCTGCAGGTGTGTGAGTGTTCCCAGTGAAGAAAGTCTTAATTTTCTACACATGACTCATTTTTTTCCACCCAACCTCTGGTTATTTCCTCAAGCCATTATCCTTCATTCTAAACTCTACTTCCCAGGGCAATAGCTTGACTTCATCTCACTGTTTTCTTTACAAATGTTAAGACCACACACTGAGCTCTGCTAACACACTGTATTATGTTACTAGTAGACAAATTTTAACATCACATCACATACATGTTGCAGTTGCTGTTGTAACATGCCTTTAAAAAATACCTTTATTGGATGAAATTGTCTCTTTCCCAAGAAAAATTCTGATTCTTCAATATAATTTATTATGCCTTTTAAAATTCTGTCTGTTCAATAAAATCTTTGCTATATTATAAATACCTGTAACGAAAATATAATTTAAAATTCTGAGAGAAAACTTTTTTTTAAGCTTTTACATTTTTCACAAAACCCACACAGGCACCAAGGAATGACTAACAATAAAAATAGTTTACTCCTGTACAAGCTAATCTTGGTTGGAAACATTCAAGAGAGGTTTTAAATTTGTCCCCTGGTGAAACTTTGGCTACAGCATAGGAACTGATCTTAAAACAAAGGAGAATCTTTTGTTTCCCACCCTTTTAACCTGAAAATTTCTTTCAAGGCCTGATGCAGCATTGCTAGTACTTTCCTCACTGTAACATATCTGAATGAGGACTGGCTAAATTAGTTGTTATCTGAGGCAACCAGCCTCTGATTTCCATTGCACAGAACTTAAAGTGGTCCTTACCTCACCAGATGGGTATATTTTGAAAATTAAACATTAGTGAAAATAAGTGCTCTCCTTCTGTAATAGCAGCAATTAGAAATTTTCATGTTTTGCTTGTTCATTAGTTCTGCATCGCCAGAAAGCTTTTGCATGGAAAGGACAGCAAAAGGAATCTTTCTGATTTGGACCACTTGCAGGGATTTGTCTTTAAATTACAGAATTTATTCTGAAGTTTGAAAAATCTCTATCTGAACTGAATTATGAGCAAATTGTTAAATTCCTGTCTTGGAGACACTTGCATCATTTTAAGGAACAAACAGTGAAGAAGAATCAAATCATTACAGAGAGTCTGTAAAACACATTTCAACATTAGATGAGAGACGAAGAAAAGTAAAAAGCAGTCAGCACTTTTTTAGATTTTCTTTAGCACTGGAATGAGATAACTATCCCCTGGGAACCTTCATTTCTTGTTCTAGATCCCCTAGAATTTCCGAACATCCAACATGCCTTTTTTTTAATCAGTTGTGAAAACAAAAATAATACATCAATCTTGACTCTGTCTTTAAAGAGGTACGTGTGGAAAACTTGTGTCCAGTATACTGCTAAGTTAGGGAGTCACTCATGGTAGTTGCTTTCTGACAGCCACCTGTCTCATCCTCTTCCAGTTTATCCTTCCTCCTGCTCCTCTCTCTCCTACTCCATATTCCTTGCACACCCTACCTACAGGAGACTCTGTCCTCACTAACTACACACAGTCTATAAATTCTAGGCTCATAATTCAGGCACTTCACTTAGGTTGGGTGGAAAGAATGCCATCCCATGGCCTGGGATGTCTGGTTTGGGGCTCTTTTGTATTAGTGTATGTCTGTCTGTAGTCTAAATTGGGAGTAACTTCATCAGTGTTCACTGATGCTCCAGTCCAGCTCCAGCCTCCCAGATGTTCCTTGACTGGAGAACAGAAGGGCAAGGGAGCACTGTTATTTGGAGGAGGAACAAAACACCTATGATGGTAGCAGTACTGGCTGCAAATATTGAATTAGAATAAATGACAAATATAACAAAGACTGCAATATTCACAACAAATCCATGGATGAGAATATATCCCCATAGCTTTGGCAGTTTGGTTCAAAACTGCTTGTTAATTCATGTTTTGAATCCTACTGCATGCTTAAGTGAAGAGGGTGGAAGATAAGTAATATGAAAATTTAAAATAGAGCATTAGGGTTTTCAGGGGATTACTATTGCGTTTCATGCCTGAGGGGGCAATTCTACTGTGATGGTAATGAAGAAAGGCTTTGAAAAAATATATTACTAAAAAGATTACTAAAAAGTGTCAGTTTCCTGCCTTATCCCCTCACACCCATTTTTATCCTTCCTTGATATTTGTAATAAATATGAAGCAATCAAAGCAGCAATCACACAACTAGAGCATACACAGACTTTGGGAAAAAACCCTACAGGTGGGGAGAATGAATATTTCCAACTCAGTGCCATACCCTACAGTCTAGTTTCCTTCATTTATAATATCAACCAACGCTTGCAGCAGTCTATCATCTCTATGCTTGTAAGGTTTGGCATTGTAAAAAAGATCAATGTAGTCACTGTACAGACTTTCCTCTGAGCCTCTCAACTGGGAGGGCTTGTTCAATTTTTTGAGGGCTTGATAGAAGTGTTCATATGGAATATTTAACTTCTCACTTGCAGTCTTCTTTGGCAGTTGCTTCTGATCCATCTGTCTGCTAAAAGCACTCTGCAGTAAATGTAGCATGGCCTCTGATGGGACTTTATCTTCTGCTTTGTCAGTGCTACTACTGGTGTCTTCTGTGACTTTGGGTTTTTCACTCAGGTTCTCCAGTGTGGTATGGTCCTAGAACACAGATTTGCATAAAAAAAGGGGTAGGTGTCAATGAAGAACTGACCAGATTAAGGTTTGCTCTGCTTAGTGATCTCCATGTGTGTGTGGGCAGATGTTATTTTTGTATTTTCATTTTCATTTGGCATCTAGAAAACAACTACACCATTATTGACCAAAACAGACTACCAAAAGGACTATCTTTCATAGAATATCAAGTCTCCCCCCAACAAAGGTAGTTACAAATTCAGATTTCTCACTGACAACATGGCATTTTTATATCAAAATTTGTCCCAATCTTAAAGTGATAGATCTAGTTGTACCACAGAACACAGTTTCTCAGCAGTTTAAATAAAGAAAATACATATGCAGTGCTGATGGCAGCTCTGATGTGCCACATAACCCTCATGAAAAGGAGCGAACCAGTGTTTCCATACAACCTTCACTGTACATGGTTTCACTAGATAAAAAGACAATGAAGTACAGCTAATGGGTGGCCAAGACACCTTGGAAACCTTGGAAGACAAATCCCAACTAGAAATGCACAGAGCACTTGGTGAGGGGCATGATCTTTGTCAACAGGAGTACATGGCTGAACAGCTTCCTCATTTACCCTAAGATTGTCTTTCTAACTCAACAGTCATTTTATCTTAATTTGTTTTCTACCATGGCCACCCATCTCGTACAGTCCTCAATCCACTTTTACTTTCGTCCAGTTTATTTTCTTGCCCATGAGTGCCAGACCTGCTGACACTTACGAGATGCATTTAAAGAACATAATCATGTCTCCCTCAATCTTCTCTTTCATAACCTGTCTGAGGAAGGTTAAATTCTCTGTACTTTATGGATATCCTAATTACTTAATGGGGAGTCAATTTGATGTGATGTGACTAGTGAAGTATTCTGAAGCTAATGAACAAATCAAGTACTGTGAAAATGTACAATACTGCCATCCTATGCATCCTGAGACCCACTGTCACTCTGACTGTGTGTTTACAGCACTCTGTCTGAAGGGTAAAGAGGGGATTATACAGAAGCCAAACCACCTGAATCAGTGAGTGTCTGACTTTTGACAAGCCTTTTGCTACACACTTCCAACTCCCTGCAAACAGGCAAGGCTCTTTCTCAATGCAACATTTGTTCTCAGTAGAATTACATAAATTCAGTGTGTCTGTCAAAGGTGTCTTCCTCCTTGCTCCCTTCTCGAACCACTGAACTGCACTAGCTAGAGATTTTCCTGCTTTAGCAGCAATATCCTGTTACCATCTCAATCTCCTTACATTTTAATATATGAAAACAGAGACTAATAAAAATATCAGATGTTGACACAAACAAAATTATGATACACAACTCAAGAATGGTCTTGGGTTAGATGAAATGAATACAGAATGAATATGTGTCTTCTCAGTAGGGAAAAAGTACCATTTTCTTATAAATTGAAAAACACAAAAGAAAACAATAAATGTCACACTACCTCTACAAAGTCTGTCATCTTCTCCACTCCTCTTCTGTCATTTTGCACAGCATTGTAGGATGTATATACACGTGGCTGCTTCATGTGTTCAGGCTGGGTAGCAGTGCCATGCAAAATCAATTTCCAATTTACAATCCTTCCTTCATTTTGTATTCGTCTGGACTGAAAAACAATCATGACATCAGAATAGGTTCTCAGGACAGAAGAAGATGAAACAAGGCACTTGATTGTAAAGCAGACAGAAGCAACTAAACCACATCATAAGTCTTTCAATATCTAAATTTAGACAATGATTCATAAGCACCAAAACCAGGATATATTAAAGACATATCAGAAATCGGGATTTAATACAATGGCTTAACCACATTTACATCACATTTTGACATAATTATTCATTAATCATGTAAGCATCAATGAAATTCTGACATAACACAGAATGCTAAAAATACTGAAGTAGTATTTAGCATTATTAGAATTTGCTCACTAAGCCATTCCTTGGCAATTTCGCAATTAAAGATACCACTGGAAATGATGATGTGGAATAACATTGTGTAGCGGTGTGCAACAGCAATCTGAAACACAGTGTATGGAAGTGAGCAACAAATGCTTATTCAAACATTCTGGCAGCAGTATTTCAACAGCAGAAAGTAGAAGGGACACTGAAACTTTATTTGATTAAAGCTTCTTTCAGAATTTTTGCTCATTCCTTTAGTTACTGAAGATGGCTGCTGGAGCTCTTATTTTCTAACAGAAGTCTAGACGAATGTTTACATACACAACTTACATGACAGCTAAAGCTACTCATAACTACAACAAATAAGTAACTCTGCATGGGAATCTGTGATGCCAGTTAAGGGCCATTAATATGAAAGCTTATTTCAGGAATCAGAAAAAACTACAAACTGAGCTAAGAGTGTACTCTGCCTAGAGGACAAAAATCTTGGTTTATTTTGAGTTTCAGGAAGCTCTCACATGAAAATGGAAAACAAGAGATGCTCTTCTTAACTTTTTTTTTCAAAAAATGCATTCAAATAGCTTAATATATGTAACCAGGAGGTTATCTATAACCCTGCAGCATTAACACTACACTGTTGATAATAATATTTACTTCTACTGCCTTGTCCATCTGCACAGCACTTGGCAATATCCTCCTATTTACAACTAGAGGCCAATAGGGGCTGCAGGCTCAGTGTCTAACGGGAAGCATTCAGTTCCTGCTAAGATCCAACCCCTAATGACAAGCTTATTAACAGACAACTTCCATGAGATGAGTGTGCTTGATCACTCCCTCTTTGAAGGAAATGAGTTTTCAGTTGCCTGCCAAGCAGCTTTATTCTGGTATCTCGCTGTTGTAATCCATATCCCCAGGTGGTTTTAGTAAACGGATTTATTTTGTATCTGTAGACGTCTTGACTTTAACCCTTAAACATTGTTCAGCAGTAGTTACTCTCAGAAAAAAGTCAGGGAAAGGTGTACATCAGAATAGCTCACTGAGACCACCAGAAACTGATTAATTCAAAAGGTTTTGAATTAATGAAAACTGGGCTCGTGGACCAAGAGCAGACTAGATCCATGATGTCCTCTTTTCTGCAGGAAAAAAATCTGCAGTTAACCATACATTAATTTGATTGCATATTTCACCCCATGAATCACAGAAAATTGTATTAAGTGAGTTCCAGTGACGTCTGTCCTAAAAAAACAGGCATGAAATTCTTTTTACAGGTAGATGTCAATGAAATGAGAAGGGTGCACGGTATTTGAGTAAAGGACAAGAAAATCTCACCCTATTTTTTAAACTTTAATTCAGGTGAGTATTTAAAACAAACTCTCATTATGCTCTATTAATGAGAAGGCTCACAATTCAACATGCTGTGTAGTGATCAGCAATGATTTTATTTGTGTTATCTTCCAAACACAGTTGATCAACATACAGACATACTTACCATGTCAGTAATTCTTAAAATCCAGGTGCCTTGGGGATTTTCTCCCCATGTGTGAACCGACATGAAGTCCCAGTTCTTAAAGCCATTGGGGGATTTGTCTCTCTCTCTCTCAGCCAGTAAGACAGTGCTGGTCCCTGTGTTAGTGCAAGATCAACAGCAGGATTGTTTATATGTGCCTGCCTTTACGTTTCACACTGCTCAGCCTACACGCTACCTAGTGCATAGGTGTGCTGGAAAATACACTGTTTAACAGTGATTCCTTTAACAGTGGTTCCTTTAATTATTTTCACACGAGCTTTTAAGAGCACACAAACTATTAAGTCACACAAAAAAGGCACATCTTGATAAGTGTTCTATCTCTTAACACAAAAAGACAGTGAATGCACATGAAGGAGCCTGAGAAGCAGAGGTCAGACACAACCAGTCAAACAGTTCAAGAAACTTTTGAAATGGAAGTTTTGAAGGTAAATCAGCTTGTGCAGTATTGTGAAACCTCAGCCTTATCCTGATTTCCTCACTATTTTTACTTTGGTTGGTTTTTGGTGTTTTTTGTTTGTTTGTTTTTGTTTTGCTTTGCTTTGTTTTTTGGTTTGGTTTGGTTTGGTTTGGTGAGTGGATGTAAATTTTTAGAGTCTGGTCCTCCAAAAAGGTGCAAAGTGCTTGTATTGTTATTATTACAAAAATGCTGCAGTTCACAAAGTATTTCTGCAGCAAGAGATTCTACTGAATGGTGGGAAATTTGTTGGGCTTGTTTGCATCTAAGGAGAAAAGAGGGAGCTCTATTTCCATAATAAGAAGCAGGAGTCTTGTCACAATTTTTGAGTGTATTTAAACGTAACACCATAAATACAGAAAATGAATGACATACATTTGCTGGTAGTGTTTTGCAGGTAAGTGGAAAAACAGCAAGAAACAAGGGAAAAACAGTTTAGCCATGAAAGCAAAATGATGCTAAAGTGGAGGCAGCAGTGCTTGATATTGCTACCTAGAAATAGAAAAATTAGATCAGCCTGATGTTTAAATTCTTATCTGGAAGCTTCCCTTTTTCCCCTTAATAATACCACTTGATCTAACAGACCTTACTCTCTATGAAGTTGTTTATACTAATTTTTTTTTTTTTGTCTCTTTATGATGTTATTTCAGAACTTTGTCAAGGCAGCTTGCCATGGTCTAGCTCATTTAGCATATTTGTACTAAGTTGCCTAACAGAGACATTGTGTTTTTAAATACACAAATGGGGAGATGCAGTTCCATGAAACCTAAGGAGTCGTATTTCCTCAGTTTTCCATTAGTCTGTTAAGTCACAGGAAGTCTGATAAGCATTATTGAACTATAATTTGTTGTCTGCCAGGAGCCCTCAGTTTTCACAGGTCCTGTTGCCAGGATGAACGTACTGTCCCTTCATTTTCTGAAGTATGATTTTCAAACCTCTTCTCACAAAACTGAAAAGGGGTTTCTGTAGTTCCCAGGACGCTTCATCCTCACACCCTCTTCACTGGATTTATCCAGTGACACCTTTAGCTCTTTTTAAGCCACTGTAAAACACAGAGGTGGTTTTTAACAAAATAGTTTTACACACTGGAGCAACACCAACAAGGTGTGTCTTTGCCTCCTGTACCTGATGGAGATACCAGAGTGACATGAAGATCACCTCTCCGGGAATACTCAATCGTTGCCTCAAGCTGCACATGCTCCAGAGATATAATGGAGTTTTCTTGACCCTCGCAGGCTTTTGTGGGAATTTCAATGATGACTTCTTCATTTGCTCTTAATAATCTGGCAAAAATTACAGCAGTTCTTTGATTACCCACAGGAAACTTTGATTCTGGATCATGATGTGAAGTGTAAATGATACATTTAACACCCATTTCAGAATGATGAGAAGGGAAGAAGTAAAGATAAATTCTGCATTTGGTATTCTTTTGAATGCTACAGTGAAAAACACGGAAAGTTCTGGAAGCACACTACTGAAGTGGACCAGGTGACTCCAAAAGAACCAGTTTGCAGGAAGCCACATCACACAACTATATCAGACTTAGACTTTGTTGCATTATTCAAATATCCAGAAAAGCATTTGTCATGAAGCAAAAATATCACAGCAGAAACCTGTCCTGGCCCTTTGTAGTCAATACCACCCCAATGGGAAGAAAAGCTAACATCTTCTGTTGTGCAAGGAGAGCTTCTGTGCATGGCTTTATATGCACAATTCCCACTACTTCCAAAGAGAATGGGTATCTCAATCTCCACGTAAATAATTCTAAACTCTGAATCATGGGATTTGGTTTTTATAATGCAACATACAGAACTGCAATAAAAATACATAAGCAGAAAGTATCACACACATCAGTACTGTGTCAACATCCTGTGGAAAGGAGAGAGCTTGTAAAAGCAAATTGGTAGTAAAATAGCACAAATAATAAGGCTACCAAGCAGTGACTCTCCAAAACACTGCAATACACTTTGGCAGACAGACTTTAGTGCATTCACACAGTATAATTTCAGCCTTTGAAATAAGTAATTTTTTCTAGAAAACAAATACATAAGTGAACAAGAGGAGACAAAAGTCTAAATATCCTTATTGATTTACCAACTCAGTGACTAATTACAATTTATGTGTATGTTCAGCTCAGTTTAGGTTCATTTTGCTGTAAGCATGTGTGAACGTGGCTGGTAAGACTTTTCAATGAGACTTTGAGATACTTGTTTTTCGTAAGAGAAATGCTACAGAAGTGAGTAAAACTCAATAATCACCTTGATTTCAACCTATACCTGTCACAGGAGAAGAATTGCTAAGACCCATTAGAGATTCTTTTTTTTTTTAATCCTTGTGAAACTTCACTATCTTTTCATCTACCTTCTGATATTGGTCTCAACATTCACACCTTAGCTGATTGAGTTCTGCCTCACAGAATGCTCCATCCATATGCTGTCTGCACAAGCAGACGTAACAGTCTCTGTTAAGGCTTCATTCCAGTAATTTCCATCAGTCTTACACTAAAAAAACCCCAAGAAGCAAATGCTGCTTGCCTGCCCCTGAGGAATATAGTAAGGCAATAATAAATGAATCAATAGGAATCTGATTCAGGGCAATCTGTGAAGAATATGATGCTTCAGGCTTTACTAAGGCAGACATAATCTTGGTAACTGCTAATGCAAATTCTTACCTTGGTTCAAAGCTTTGGTCTTTGACAATACACTCTCTCTTTTCTGGTACACCTTTCCATCTTTTGGGATCCGCTAAATCTACCAAGGCATTGGCATTGAGTAGTCCAAATCCAAATCGACTGTTGACCATCAGTCCTGCTCCATTCTTTTTCCACCCTGGGTTTCCAGACAGTGGATCATATTCTGAGGTCCACACTACCAGGTGCTGCATATCCCTCCATGTTAGGTCTGGGCTGTTGAGAAAGTGTTCCTGGTTAGTTGTTTAAGGGATTCCTATAATTTTTCTCTCAATTACTAGTCTGCAATAGATCATCATGCTTTGAAGGCATATGATATCCCATTGCTTTAAAAGACACAGCATGTCACACACTTCTCCTCACAATATTTCTCCAGGTAGACAAGAGTTCTGTGTCAAGGAAAAACGGGTATCTATCAAGATTAGAGTCAAGTCCTTCAAAATCATTCAGGAATTTAAAGTTAGCTAATAATAGTTTCCACCAGTGTTTGTAGAACCTGGTCTTTGAAATTTCACTGGGTATTTGATTCTATCTGTGATTAACTCTGCCCTTTAATATATCTATGTGTTTTGGCTTATGTCATCAAAGGGGTATGCAATAGCAAATGGAGCTGAATCTGCACCATCCAAGCATAAGCCTATGCACTACTGCCTGAAGTGTTTTCTGTGAAAAAGACATTGTCCTGTCCTTTCCAGCTCTCCCCACATCCTACACCCTGCCTGCCCTACAAGATCCAAACCTGGATGCTCCCTGCCTGCTCTGACAGATGAGCTTGGGCACCTCCCTTTTGATGTCTCATCACTGGCAGAAAATCTTCCAATTGACTGAAGACTTAAACCCTTGCAACCTGTTGTCTTCTAATTATGCTCTCCTGATCCATGTGCAACCTCACTTTTCACTGCATTTGACCCCAAATCAGTAAACGCTGTTGCCAACACAGAAAATGAACTACCATTAGGATTTACTTATATTGGTTCTGCTTTTCTAGGAAGGTGTTGAGGCAAGCAGCTGCTTATTTTTCTCATAAGCCTGTCTGACTGACAAAAAAGTGGAGCTGCAGCATGGTGTGGTGCCACTTCAAAAAGACAACATTCAGGGGAAAATGGTGGGGTGGCTGAGAGAGAGGAGTTTGAAAAGGTAATGGTGTGACATCTTACTTTGCTTCCAGCGCAAGAGCAAAAATCCCTGCGGCCAGAGGTGCAGATGCAGAGGTCCCAGTGTGAGTTTCTGTACATTCATTGTGAAGATCCACACTTGTCTGACAGAAAAACACAACAAAATAAAAAACAACTCCAGATTGTATGAATAAACAGTTACAAATACAGTCATATCCACACTCAAAAACATAATTATGTCTCCTTTACTTGGTGTGTATTAATACACACCTCAACAGCAGAAAAAGTGATGGATGTTTAAATCTGTTCATATTTCAATCCACTCCTTTTACTTCAACTATAATTTTTGTATCAAAATGCTTTGTGTTGGAACAAAATACTCCCACACTGAATATCTTATTTTATTCTAAGATTTCACAATAAGTGTTTCAGGCTTACTGGTGAATCATAAAAACAGATCATTGTGTTGGGCCTAGAACATTTAAAATTACTGCTTGCTAGAAAATTACTCATAGGTTTAGTATTGGTGTTCTGCTCTCTCTTCAGCAGAAGAACTATAATTTGCAATGAAATATGTGCTTTATTTGAAAATTAAATATCAAACTCAATGTCCTATGTATCTACATCTTAACTATAAAGAGAAGCCACTTAGGAAAGACTTATCTCCTGACTAACTTAGAATGACATGAGTTTAATCCCCATCAATGCAATGTATTGCAAAATTAGCATCCACCAGGGCTGAACAGAAATTACAGATATTTCAACATTATTTTATCACAGCAATTTTGCTTAGCACAAGGAAGGCACACAGACTGGTATGTCTGCTTGCCGAGTACCTTTTATAGGTTTGGAAGCAACTACTGTTGCTGTCTCTGTCTTACAAAAGGTAATGGAAAGGTTTATCAGTGACCTTACATCACAGGTTCTTTTTCCTTTTACTCTAAATCTCTCTTCATTTGCCCTTTCTGAAAATGGGACCATATCAAACCATGCAGAGACCATGCTCTTTCATACACAAACAGCATTCACAAACAGCAGACAAATTCAGCATGTTGACTTAACTGCATTGACACAATAATTTTCTCTAACTGCTTTACAGTAGAAGATATTCCAGGAATACAAATACCTCAAATTTTCAAGGCAAAAACACTAAACACGTAACACATAACATAAAGCAGGTACTTGAAACCAAGCATTTAAGAGGTTTCATTTGTTACTTGCATATACAATACATTTCTATTTATTCTGAAACTGGTAAAAACAACCTACAATTCTCTGGTCAGTATAATCCCCACTGCTGTATGCTGTGGCCAGAGTTGAAGAGCACTTCTCTGCATACCAGGGAGAAAGCCCTTGCTGAGAAGCACTGCTAATGGAGATTGTGTAGATACTATCAGTGTAACCATCACAGTCACAGTTGTCACCCTGACGACCTCCATTCCCTGAAGCCCATACGAAAATGGAGCCTTTCCCATTTCGACCCTAGGGAAAACAGAAATGAGGGGTTATCAAAGGTATTTCAGACCCTGAGCAATTATCAAAGAGATTTCAGACCCCTAATGTATCCTTAAGAACTCCTTCCTCCCAAGAAACCTAATATATCAAACATTCTCAGTCAAAAAGGACAGATTTGGTAAGAACTGCAGAAGACAGAAAGGGAAGAAACCAGCTGTCTGACATGCCCTACTTATCACCCTGTAGAACATCTCTTAGTTTGACTGGCCTACGTTTAGTGTTCCAGGTACAGCAACTTTCCTCAGAAGACGTTTTTTAGTTTACAAGAGTCTGTGTTCAACAGGTGAATTTTCCCACATGCCGATGTTTTGATCTCAACCATTTCTAGGAAAAATGCCCATTTACTTTCAAGAAATGGGAAGTTTATGAGGGGTTATTTCTTTTGCCTTTCCTGTAATCACAGAGTTATGAGTTAGCAGTATGAAGGATGTATGTCCTGGAAACCCTCCCTTCTCTCACAGATCGATGATTCAGCATCACCAGTCTCCAGATACAAACAAATTCCTTCCCTGCTCTGGTGTCCAGTGTGCAGTAAAGGAGCAGCAGCCAGCACCTGATGCCAGCAGCTGACATCACGTAAAGCATCACAGCTATCACAGAGGGAGCACGTACCACCCTATCCAGTCTTAAGCTGTGGAAGTCCTTCAGGAGAAAACAATCTGTTTCATGTGATGAGCAAAAGTTCATATATTGTTCATTATTAATCTATGTACACTCACTAGAGCCAACAGTTGAAACATAGATTTTATCAACCCACTCGGGTGAGATTTGAACTTGTTTATGGAAATGCTATGACATTTGCAGCACTTAAAACATTAAAAATAAAGATAATTTAAAAGATACTGTGATATAACTGTTATCTTGGGAAGGACAAGCCATGTCAACTACAGAATATTATATAGTATCTTTGAGAATAAAGGCTGCAGGTCAGAAAAGCACTGGTGTATCTGAACACCTGCTCCGATTTCACTTAACCCCTGTTCAGTGCTTAAGGCTATGTCTGTGCTCAGGTGCTTTACCAGAGCAGCAGTGAAGGATTCAGGGATTAAAATTGTTGCCAATCCCAACTCTGACTGACTTTAAGCAGAAGGAAGACAAGCCAGAGCTTTGCAAGAGGAAGCCTGACAAACAAATAATATTTTCCCCCATGAGAAATAAAACAAAACATAAAAAAGGTACATTGTTCACCAAAGAACCTGCTTTTCCAGAGTAAGACCACTGAACATTTGTTACCTAATCTCCCTCTTCTCTTGGTGCCTAACTATGGGCTGAGATCTCTCTTTGTTACCAGCCCACTCTTCTTGGTCTCCATTCTTCCCTCAGGGTTATCTCTGTCAGCTGTCAGACTCTGCATTCTTCTCTCCTTCTCCCCTTCTGGCTACTATTGCTAGCCCTCCTTTATCCAAAATTATTTCTCTTTGCTTCTGTCCTTTAAGCTTTCCTCCATTTCTCTCTTCTCCCACCTCTGATTCAGTCTTCCTCTCTATATTAGTACCTTTATTATCTTTATATATCTTTTCACCTCACTGGCAAGAGAAAGAGTAGTTTATTAATAAATACCTGGCAGCTCTTAGTTTGCACTCTACTTACCATTTAAAGGGTGTAACATCAAAAGAAAAACTGTAAAAACATTCCTTCCAGTACTCTTCATCAGACATTTTTACTACATTCATTTTAATTGGATCATGATACACACAAATTTATAAATTAATGCAATTAACACAATACAAGCTTGTCCACAGGGTGCTAAAATGCATCACTATTTCACACAGCAAAATATTCATGAAGCAGAAATTTTGTATTAAATTCTATAGGCTTTCAGTGCAGAAATCCAATTACTGTTCAGTGCAAAAGAAGCAGCAGAGAAGGATGGGGGTAGGGCAAGACAAAGGCAGCAAAAGTAAGGATGGAAAATAAAGCTTATCTGTGGAGATTAGCAACTTAAAACCATCTTGGAAAGCCCTAATAGTCGTGTTCTGGCTGGAAATTTCTCTGACCTCTACTATTAAAATGTATCTTGTCCATTTCAAATATGTTTGAGCAAAGACAGCACAAACCATTTTCATTTCTTCCTTGCTATCAACCATTTTAAAATTCTGTACTCTGCCTCATTATGCTCTAACATTCCCTTAAGTATCATACCTGGTTTATCCCATACTCAAAAGCCTTCTGTGCCAGTCTCCCAGGCCCCTCCACAGTTTTACCATCATCATTGGGGCCCCAGCTTGCACTGTAAATATCCACATGTTCTGGATTGAAACCAATGGAACTGGCTTCAATTGCATCGGTGACTATTCCATCCAGCATTCGTATACCTTAACAGAAAAAGAAAAAAAAATAAAAAAGAAGCAGACTGGATTTACTGTTTGTTCCCTTCTCCTTGTCTTTATTAACTGTTTTTACAGTTTTCAGCAAAATTAATCCATAACTATTGCAACCACAGACTACTGCTGTTCATGTAAGTAATACTGAGGACAGTCCCTGTCAGTGTGAAACAGTACATTTAACCTTTATTTTCAGAGCTCAGTATTCTCCACAAACATTAAACCTTAACATCATTTCCTCCTCCCTTTCTTCCTTCCTTCCTTCCTTCCTTCCTTCCTTCCTTCCTTCCTTCCTTCCTTCCTTCCTTCCTTCCTTCCTTC
>JAWWLZ010000094.1:7233541-7244198 GCA_035041345.1 Poliocrania exsul | reverse complement strand
TTCCAAAATTTCCAGGAAAGACCAATCATTCACATTTCAGATTAATGGTATCTGAAAACACTCAGGATCTGTCTTGTTTCCATTCATATCAGACACCTAATTATTTCCATTTCCTTACCTCCAACTCTGGAGTTGTAGGCAACTCCAACTCCACATTTTCTGTTGTTGGCTTGCATGGCAATTTCTCCTGCACACCGTGTCCCATGCCTGAATAAATACAGCAAGAATAAACAACATAACATCTTTGGTGTAATGTACAAAACCACTCATCAATGACTGTAATTTGGTGGAAGTCCTGCTTTAAATTAATGCAATGCAGCTGGTCAATAAATTTATAGAGTTTTATCTACATGATATAAAAATCTTTGTTTCCCTTAAGCTTCAGGAACTATAATTTTACCTACTTAATGATCAAAAGAACATTGTGATGAGATGATAAATACTTTATGTAAGTCACACTGAAGTCTGTAGACAGGTTAATATTTAGCAGAGTGCAAAAGCAGTGTAAAGTTATGGGGCTAAGACACTGTCTGCAGAAAGAAATAAGATACAAGTATTTTTTAATCACACATGTAAATATCCTGTTTTTAATGGCTACATATATTTTAGATTTCAGAAAATGAGCCTTTAAAGTATCCCTATTGATAATTTTTCCTTTCAACCAACCGTTTTCTATGCAGTTCTTTTTTGCCATAGGTGACTGATTCCACAATACAAAAAACCTTCATATAAGGGTAACTGTAAGACAATTGTATTATGTAATACTACAAATGGTTATTCAATGACCTGACTGAATGCTACTAGGATGAATTCTGTTTAGTTATTAATAACTATTAGAGGCAATACAGGTAGATTTAAGAGATAGTGTCATAACAAGAGGATAATGGCTTCTTGCTCTTAAATGATGCTATAACGAAGCAGAAATGCCATTTTTCAAATGTCTTGTTCATGGGACATTTATCCTTTGACTGATCCATTTTTTCCCCTGTACACTGATTTATGTAGTACTGCCTGATAGACAACAGGGAACCAGTGCATCAGTTCCTTACCACCTGTATTGAGTAGTGGCATCCTAATTTGTCTAAGAAATTGGCTCCTTTTGTGTGCCAGCTTATAAAGAAATCTGTTCTCTTTCTTACAGGTAAAATCCATTCCTGAACAATGTATATGCCTTGTGTGACAGACCCACCAAGAGGCTTCACCCAGTATCCAAGAGGTGGCTTCAGAGAGGGCACCAGAGAAAATTTCTCTCTCCGAGACAGACAAGTCCACTACATGAACTGGCTGGTTGTCTTGTGATCAAGCTTTTTGAAACTTCTTATGTCATTACCTTCAGGGCATTTAGGCCAAACCTGGCCTAAGTAAAGCCTCTATATGCCTCAGAAGAGACAGAAAGACTGTCACAGGAGTGAATGTAAACTCCTCCAGTATCTTCCCATGTGTCATACCCATACCAGGTCACCTGGGATTGCACACACTGAAATGGAAGTGCAATGTTCCAGCTCAGCTCAGGTGGCCCAAAAGAACTACTGCCAGAACTGGAAAAGTACATCCTTAACTGCAAAAGCTGACCTGAAGGGATGGGTTTATTGGCAGGTTCCTCTAAGACACAGTCTCTTCTAGGGGCTTTCATGGGAGATATTTTTGTTTGTAAATTCCCAGTGCGAAGTAGAGAACTGAAGTAAAAATCTGCTTAGGGAGGTAACATTCCAGGAACACATGGCTCCATGAACAGATTGTTCCCTTCATCTTACAGAAACACATCAGTACCTTACACATATGAAGATACAAAGAAATCCAAGACATTATAGGGAGATCACAATTATGAAGCTCTCCATTTTGGAACTTCATTCCAGTATTTCTGTCAATGTTACATGAGAATGTTTTTGCAAACTGCTGGAACACAGAAGGTTCTTTCTGAACATGCAAGAACATTTCTTTACGGTGAGGGCAGCCAAGCACTGGCACAGGTTGTCCAGGGAGGTTGTGGAGTCTCCCTCCTTGGAAATATTCAAAAGCCATCTGGATGTGGTCCTGGGCAACTGGGTCTGTATCTCCCTACTTAAGCAGGGTTAGGACCAGATGACCTTCAGAGGTCCCTTCCATGCTCAAAAATCCTGTGATTCTCTTATATAAATTATTCCTTTTATTACACAATTGTCACAGGAGAGATACAGAGATATTTCTGCATTTGTATCTTCGAACACAAAAATTAATATCATACTATTTTGTTCTCTTCACAAAACTGGGAAGCTACTCACTTGTTTTCATTTGTTGGGTCATATCTAGGAAAGGGATCATGATCATTGTCGTTGAAATCATAACTTGCATTTGGGTCCTACATGTAAAAAAAGAAAAAAAAGAATTCAGACAACTACAAAAGCGCATTTTTAGAATGTGTAACAAAGTGGGTTCTAGGGTCTGTATTTATTTTCTTGGTTTGCCTCACACTGGCAGCAATCAAGTGGGTAGAATTTGATGGGCATTAACAATTCCACAGTTTTTTCATGGACCTTTAATAATTCAGCATTCACTGTATACAAACATGCCTGCAAACTAAATCCACTGAAGGAAAAGCAAAACAACAAAATACCCACCCCATTACCACTGTGGAGTAACATTCAGCTTCCTGTGACAGATCAGGTGCCAAATCATGCCTAAGGCAAATATTTCAGTCTCTGCACTGACTTACAGAACAGACAGTGAGATGGAGAAGACTGTCTGTATATCAAGTTTACAACTGGTTAATTTATTCCATAGCATTCTAGAGTTCAAACTTACATAGTTAGCATAGATGTCTGTGTGATTCCACTCCAAGCCATCATCTAGTACAGTGATGACAACTCCCTTGCCTGTAATCCCTTTTTGCCACACAGGAATGACATGAAGATCCAGTTTGGGCAGGGATGGAGTTATTCTTGTATCTTGCTGAGGGACAGAAAGCATTAAAATATGTCAACATTTTATGCATTTTTAATAAATAGTCAAATTTTAAAGACACTGTAAACTACCTCATCCTGAACTTACACATTTGGCTCAAATTTTTCAAAGCTAAAGTAAAAATATCTTTCATCAAATACTTGTAGCACTGAAAGAGTTACATCACTACTTGGAGATCCCTGAAGGTCACCTCTGAGCAAAGAGCATCTTTTATTTATTGGAGGTAGGCAGTGGAAAGGTGGGAATGGTAGGGATGTACCGATGGACCTTGGAACGCTGAGTTAATAATCAGACCTGCTAATGTTTGTTCTTCCCATTTGATGAGAAGCCAAGACAGCACCCCACAGTACAGTGAGCTGGATTCCCTCCAAATATGTTTTCTCCTTTGACATTAAAGTTAGCCAGAGCAAAATAATTAATGGATAAAACAATTAAGGTAGTCGTTTGGTTGGGAGCAACTGTGTTGAATCACAACTTTCTGTTTACTACCCTATTCCTGTTCCTGTGGTAAATCAACTGGAAGTATGAATCATATATAGCCTTCTCTTCCACAGCAAGTTTTTTTTTGAAGAGTAGCTCCTAAATGGGTCATTTCTCCTCTCTAACACTAAATGTGCAGCACATATATGTAGTTTAGAAAGCTTCCTTACAACCCTCGTAAAAGCACAGTTGCAAAAAGAAGAATTTTCTTTCTGTTTCTCTGTGCGTAATTAAGTTAGTTGATCTCAGGGGTTTTTATGTATTTGTTTACAAAGAAATGCTGAATGAAATATGAGGCTTAGAAAAAGAAATTTATTATGGTAATTACAGTTCTTTCATTTAATGCTATCTTTTCTGATTGCTGCCGTTCAGGAAAATATTTGAGGTTCCATCTTTTGTTTTCTTGAATCCACCAAGTAATATTTTCTTCTGGAGATGTGTAAAGGTACACTGAACAGAGCTAAAATTGTTGCCATCGAATCATAAAAATAAGGTAGTACTAAGATATTCACTACAAGGCAAGAAACATATTTTGGAAGAAAATATTTAACACATTTATGCATTTAATCAGAAGAATTCAATGGGCTCTGCAAACAAGGGTAAGCAGCATGTTTCTGTTTCTCATGTGGGAAAACTAGAGGAAAAAGAAGTGAAAACCATAAAAAAGATTGAAAAAGGTACTCTGTCTCCTGGAAAACAGTATATTGGTTTTGGGTTTTTTTCCTCAAGACTGCTTTTATGAACTCTCTGTATGTTCATGGATTTGTCTAATACAGACATCTCAGAAATGTCCTCCTTTTTTTGGATACAAGCAAGGAAGTAAACAGATATTCAGCTTCAAAGAAAACCTGAATTCTTACAGACATTTTTTTTTTCTGTTGAAGTCTGCAAGAATCTTAATGGAAATATTTTATGCTGTATGGTTTATAGTTTACCGTTTCTAGTTTAAATGAAGGGAAGGGAAGACAAAGCATTATACAAGCAGCCTAGAGTATGGTCTGTTTCCTCTAAGCAGAACTGAAAAAGAGCAAAGTATTTCCAGCCACTGTGGCCACATTTATGCTTGACCTTTCTTCTTGATTTGTTATATCCACATATAATCCCATTCCTAGTCCGAGTGAAAGCAATGAAGCCTCGACTGAAGGTACAGCTAAAAGCACAATGGAAACACAGGCTCTTGAAAAAAACCATATAAAACATAAAAGATCAACTGTGTTTCTGAGTTGTCACATGCAGACAGAAACTACAGAGCTTGGCAAATTTATTTTGAACATGTGAGCTGTGGAGACCCTGTTACATATAAATTCTAGTCCAAGAGGCTGAAGGTGCTTGTCACATGCATGAATATGATTTTGTTTTCATCTGGACTATGGATTCTGCACTACCAATTCTAATGAAGGAATACAGGGGCAGCTTCAGACATGATAATGGGCTTCTTAAACACCAACAGCAAATATTTTTAAATTAACCTAAACATAACTTTTAACTGTTAAAATTTCTTGTATTAACCCCCATCCTAAACAGCAGCCTGCATTGTCTTTTAGAATCTTTGTACAAACACCACTTTGAAGAAAACAGAAGGATGCCTGAAATTATTATGCACAGAGATCTCTCATTTTAGTACCATATGCTAATGAAAGGGACCCTTCTTTCACTCCCTTCAGTGCAATCTCTCTATTACCAGTAAAATAATGCAGCACAAACAAAATCCACCATCCCCAGTTCCACAAATGCAACAATTTCTTACCAGATACCACTGCTGATTCCACATAGGATCATTGAAAAGACTTTCTGCTGAGTCTCTCACGGTGGCACGTTTAGTTCGCTTCTTTTCATATTGCTGCTCTGCCCATGACACCTACAACCATTTGTATAAATATGACAAGTGAACCTCTTTAGTTTAGGACTTTATTAACCTAAAACATAAGTGTTTCCTTCACACAGAGAAATTTTGATGCCTAAAGCAAAATGAACAATGCTTGATACAGAGAGAAGGATTATTTAAACTGTAGCACAGCATGATTTGGGGAAGAGAGCTTACTGAAATCATAATACTGCAGAATCAATTCACAGAAAATCATGAAGTACAAGTTAACAGTAGAACTCCTGTGAGTGACACAATGCAGGCTTTTGTGTCAGATAAAACCATGTGGTACAACTAGAAGGTCATCTAAGCAGTGGTGGTTACCAAAACAAGGAAAACCACAGCCTGCTTCTTTCCACTACTTACCTTTTGTTCACACCATTTCTATTGGGAGTTAAAAGAAGAAAGATTATCTCTGGCTTTAATGTAGCAATCATAATGATGCTGTTACTCATAGAGCAGCTGGACCTTCAAGTCTCCTTCCACGTAGTGTTTCGAAGGGTGATCAATTAGGAACACATGAATATTGGACTAACTTCATCACTGGCATAATTCCACTTAAGGCAAACGAAAGCCAAAATGCTTCATCATGTTTTGCTAAAGCAGCCATTCAATGAGTTGCACAGCATTTGTGAACAGATACAGCAACCTCTAAGCCACTTGGTTGTATTTCAAATGTGTATCCCACTTAACTCCCTTCAATGTAGTACTGAACCTCGTTAAAATCAAATCCTGACTGTGATACCTCTCTCTGTGCTGTGTGCTCCTTTTGGAAATGCAAATAAAATGTTACTCATAGTTGGTACTTGTATGGTGTCTCTGACACAAATAAGGTTGGTACTTTTCATCCCAATTTTCAAACGAGCAAGGCAAACTCAGGCTCAGTAGACTGCCAGAACCCTGTGACAAGCCTCACATGGATGGTACTTTGGATCTAACATTGTGCTTTCAACCTCTGAATAGATTTCATTACTTTTATCTACTGTGATTGAACAGCTTTATGATCTTTACATCTATCACCATACATGAAAAAATAATGACTCAGAAATTATAATGACAAAAAAAGTACTGATTAAAATACAAGTAAAGTACTGGTTAAAATACAATTTTCTAGTGAAAGCCTAATGAAAATTCACTATGAGAACATAAATCCTTTGAAATGGTGGCTACACTAGGCATGTTTACTATTGTCTTTGCTATATATTTAGTCCTAAAACCCCTACAAACCTAAGTTAGTCATAGTAGAAGAATTACACGCATGCAACTGCCCTATTGATATCTAGGGCTATACATATTTGTGCACGTTAGAGAAATTACTTTTATCTCCCTTCCCTGCCCACAGCAAAGCCTGACCTCTTCATCACCCAACAGTAATTAACAATTGACAACTTCCATGCTTGTTATTTTTTTCCACTGCGGACAAGTGCAGTGAGGAAATGAGCTGAAACTCCCAAGCACATGTGTCAGAGAAACAAGCCAAATGTTTGTCACTCAGCAGCTGGGTGAGGTTCCAACCATCCATCTATGGCAAAAGCTGAACGCCCTGTGCCCAATCTCTGGTCGCTCATACATAAAGTAGTAAAAACAATCTTGATTCAAGTCTACTTGCAAGAAAGTAGATTTGGAAACTAGTGCAAATACTAGAAGAACTTAAGGAACCAGATAATTATATCCCTTCAGTGTATTCACAGCCTTTATCTGTTTTACAACAAACACTATAGGAAGCAGATAAATAATCAGATTAGAGCCAAGTTTTATCACAGCTTTCACACTTAACATACCGTAAAATTCATGGAGGCGTTATACAAACAAAAAACAGGATTCCTCTTTCTTTCCCTTTTTAAAGGCTGAATTTAAATCTTTTTAAATAGACTGTTGTTGAACAAGAGCTCTTTAGAGCAAAGGTCTGTGTGTAACTACACAGCATTACATGATTGCTTTGTGTTTATACACTTATATAATGCATAATTACATCTCATTCATTCACAGAGATAATTTGCATACTAGATGGTAAATGAAAGGGAAATTGGAGTAAATTTAGCAAATCACCTGCAGCTCTTTGAAGCTCTGTTTCTGGATCTACTTATGCAAGTCTGCAATAATGTCAGGCAGCAATGTGAACAATACAATTGCTTCTAATCTGCTACAATTTTAGAATTTGATGCACTGAACACTGTCATTCTTCCCTCTGTAAGAGATGCACTTGATGTATTAAGTCCAAAAAAGAGAGTAACTGCAACCAAAACCCTCTTCCTGAACACTGGACTATGATGACAATGGACACCTGATCCTATGTATGGGAATAAATTAGAAGAGTAATTTACACTGAAGCTGCGGGTTTGAACATCTCTAAGTTAGAATTATTTGAAGTTTAACTGTTAAACCAATGATTAAGAGATAGATGGGATGGAATGGGTTTGAATCACAACAGGCAAAACAAACACCCTATCTCACCACACATAGAATATTTCCTCCTAGTTGACATTTGAATCTAAAACCTCCAGACAGAAAATTACTCATTCTCAAATGACTTGTCCTTATATTTGCTGGCTTTCACAATGAGGTTACTTCATGCTTGGGACTGCTCATACTGCCACAAGGATTGCTGCAATAATGCTGATCAGTAAATCAATTTTTGTTGTTCTGAAATTTGCTATAAAATAGTTTTCAAGAGAGGCTGACAGCATCCCCCCTTGAGTTTGTCATGAATTCCAGCATGTTAACAAAGAGAAATGGTTCTCTTCTAAATAAAGTCAGATTAATGGGGAGTGTTCTTTACCAGTGGATCATAACCAAGATTCCCAGCATCCAGTGGGCCAGTTCTCTGGTTGCAGTGGGATCCAGTGTAACAATAGACTGCAAGTCTGGAACATGTGATGAGTTCTCTGAGAAGGAGGCTTAGCTTGCCATAGAAGCCAATCCAGCAAAACCTCAGTCCTTTTTTCCTTACTTTGTTTTTCACTTAATATTCAGCCACTTTAAATCAAACCTAATTGACATGGTAATTGAGCAGACGTGGCCTAATTAAACTTAGTGCATCTATAGGTTTCTACTTTGCATCCAGCCCTGTAGTTCGCCATTAACATTTTCATCTGTGACACATCAACATCTGAAATTACAGTGCTGCACATCTTAAATATTAATTTAGAAAGCTCTTGTAAAATATATGGTAAGGGAGAGTCAGAATCTGCCTGTTAATGACAGAATAGTTAAGTATTATTCAGTATGACCACAGTTGGCTGAATATATTAGACTTGTAAAATGAGGAAAGCCTGCCTGTTACCTCATTATGAAACCAGCAGTAAGATGACAGAAGAGAGAGACACAAAAGCAAAAAAAAAGAAAAAAAAAGAAAAAAGAAGAAAAAAAAAGAAGAAAAAAAGAGAAAAATATGTAACACTCACCCGCTCATCATCAGAAAGTCTCTTAGTGATATGAATGGCACTTCTTCGGGACCTTCTGGGATGGCTTTTATGTCTGAATAGGTAGTGGTTTTTGAGTGATCCAATCTGTAAGACACAAGCATACTTTAACTATCCTCACCACACCGAGGAACGACATTTAGAACCTGAATTCATTTGGCTCAAAAGACAGAAGAGCAAGAAACTCACCTTTACATATTTTAATATGAACTAGAAAACATGGTTCAAGTAACAAGTGCTTATCACAGTGAGGACGAAACTAGCAGAGCATTTTCATTTAGGCTTATCAAGTGCAGTCATGCCTAGTACAGTACTCGCCATCACCTCTAGTAGTGCCCACTGCACTCATGGACACACCTCGACGTGGCCACACTTGAAAGCGCCTGTTGTACCTATGGTCACATCCCGGTTTTATCTGCTCTTCCTGGGGTTCAGCAGGACAGGTGCAAAAAGCTCTGCGAGGCTTCAGGTACCTCACCGTGGAGCTGGTTAGTGCGGGCACCCACCTTAAAGGCATTTTCACTTGCACACTATCCGGTCACCGGGAGCCCTGGGGAGCACTCCCGTTGGCTTTAAACGCCTCCTTCCCTACGGACAGGCTGTTTGAAACGGATGGTGGCAAAGACACCGACCATAAAGGCAGAACGGAGGTGGGGTCACACCGACAGGTTTCAGAGTCCGGAGAACACGACCGTGCCCGGCCGCGGGGCTGGGCAGGCGGCGGGAGGGGGCTGCCCATGCACAGTGCTCGGATGGGAGCAGACCCTCACCCCGGGCACCCTCCCCGGCCACGGCAGCTCCCGGCGGGCGGACGGGCGCGGGCGGAGCGGGATCCCGGCGTTGGCGGCCGCGGTGCCTGGCGCCGGACTCTCGTCGGGAGATGAGACAAGGCTGTTCCCTCACGGCGGTTACTCATCCCTGACAGCGCTGACGTCACGGCATCCCAAAAAAGCGCCCGAGGGCTGGCTGGAGAGAAGCTCCGCGATGCCTATGGAACCGCCGGGGCGGAGGCGGAGCGGGGCCGGAGCCGGGACTGTCCGTGCCCTTCTCCTGCCCGGACTGCTGGGGGACAGCCGGGGAGCCCTGTGACCCTCTGGGACAGCGGGGTGCCTGGCTGGCCTCCTCAAGAAGAGCGGGGTGCTCTGCCTGACTCTGTCCGGTCTCCTCAGGCAGAGCCAGGTGCCCTGCCCTTCAGGGAAAGCTGGACCGAGAGACAGCCCGAGCCTGCCCCGTCCTTTCAAGGAGCGCGGGAGGTCCCTGCCTGGCCTCTGCTTGGTTCCCTGAGGAAGAGCCGAATTGCCCTGCCCCGAATCCCTTCTGGAAACGCCGTCCCCGCCCAGGCGCCAGGTGCGGACCCAGACCCAGACCCGGGCCGGGGGTGCTGCGCTGGGGGAGAGGGCGCTGCAAACTCCCCGGAGCCCCGCGGGCGGCAGCCGGGCACAAGTTTGAGGGAGGGGGAAGGGAAGGAGCCCAGCGGTATGGGAAGAAGCCCCGCCGCGGAGCTGCCCCCCGCCCGGCCGTACCTGCCCCACGAGGTCGTAGTCCAGCTCCTCCGCGATGGCTCTGGCAGCGTCGGGGCCGGCCGGGATCTCCGCCGCCCACTCGTTGAGGAAGAGCCTCTCGGCGCTACCTCCTCGGGGCAGGCTCCAGGCTGCCAAAAGCACCGCCAGGGCCGCGCACTGGCCGGCCCAGCACCGCCCGGCCATGGCCGCGGGGCGCGGGAGTGATGCGGGCGGGCGGGATGCGGGCGGGATGCGGCGCAGCGTTGCTACGCGATAGCGGGGAGCCGATCCCTGCCTGCCTGCCTGCCTGCCTGCCGGGGCGGCTGCCCGAGGCTCACAGACCCTCCAGAGCCGGAATGGAAATGAGTGTTTACACGTCAAAACGACGACAGCCATCCTGACGTCAAGTGTACCTGGCCCCCGACGCGGGGGGGGGGGGCATTCCCGGC
>JAWWLZ010000094.1:7191384-7212790 GCA_035041345.1 Poliocrania exsul | reverse complement strand
CTTATTTATATGCATACACTCTGCCTAGGCTGTGTATCATGCTATTTCTATTTATTGAAGCTTGATTTTGGTGAGATTTGCCACCCTGCAGGGAAGCAAAGACTAAAGCTGAGATTATTAATCCTTAATACTAAGTAGATGCAGCTTGTTAGTTTGCATTTCACCATGTAATTATCACTGCCATGAAACATTTTCAGAAATGCTGGGCTGAAATTCTTCTGCACATTCAACCTGAAAAGTCTGCAGGAGAGGATGTCTAGAGGAGACAGAGGCCAATGATGTGATGCTGGAAGCGATGCTCCCTCATTTGTGGGGTGAAAGCTCAGCCACAGACATTTTCTTCAGAAGCCTTCTTCATGTCTGTATCAGTGTGAAAACACTGTCAGCAGGTCACAAATTAACTGCAGATTGTGGCAATTATTCTAATTTTAAATCTAATGTATTCAAGGGTTTCCTAAGCAATTAATGATCTTAAATCTAGTCTTCCCAAATGAAGTCCCAGTCAATTCCTCCAGGATCCCCAGCTATAACCTCCAGTTCCTGAGTCCATGACTGTAACACCCGGGTTTGATTCTGTTGATCTTCCTGTACAGACTCCTTTGCTCAAGGATTCATCACACCCACCCTGGGAACTCTCACGCTTCCATGAAGCATATGACAACATGATACACAAGCTACCCTTCCCCACCTTCATCTTCCTAATTGCTGTTTAAAGCAGTCATTCAGTTCAGAGGTAAAATGCTTTGTGCAGATTTTTATTAAAATCTGTGTCTTGAAAGGCAGTGACAGTTCCAGCCCGCAGGACGGATCCCCCACTGAACAGACACAACGCAGACAACTTGCACTGTCTGCTCCTGGAAGCGTGAAGACGGGTTCACACTTGCTGGGAAGTGACAGTCATTCACAGGGAGGGGGGACAGCTCCTGTGCCATCAACTGCTAACCAACCAAAATTGTCTTTAGCCACGAAGGTTTCGCTAAACTACCACAGGAGCTCTGCAGGAGATCAGTGAATATGTTTGGAAAAATAAGCCCCTGCTCCTTCCTGGCCAGTAATGATGAGGAGAACTCTGCTGGCACCGGTGGCCACAGCAGGGCTACAGGATGGATGTGGCAGCAGTCACTGGTGGGTGCAGGAGTGGCAAAGTGTCTGCGTGGAGTTTTGAGACGTGACAGGGGTGCAGACACGAATTCAAAGCCTGGCATGACCAGTCAGGTTGTGGATGACCGAGTCCCAGTGCTGGGGACTGTGGAGCTGCTGGCTTTGCTCCTCTCAGTCCCCTGCAGCACACAGATCATCACCAAACACAGATACTCCGTGCATTACCTTGCCTTGTCCAGGCAGAGTGTTAACAGAGCAAATCCAGAGGAGTTTCTGTTCCTCATATCCTTGAGAAGTCAGCATTCAAGCACTGATATATCTCACTTAGCCCGTTCTTAATTTTGCCACTTGGAGCAAGTAATCTTTGCCCTCCAAAGGAAGAAGAAGGTGGCTATTTACTGACAAACAACAATCACCATTGCTCAGTTTTAAAATCCCATGCTCTACAGTGCACTTTGCTGATGCCAAACAAAAGTGAACAGATGTCCACAAAACAGCAGCAACATATTCAGCTCTGGGAGACAAAAGAAAAAAAATAAAAAACCCTAAGCATTTGTAGCTACTGAAAGTGTTCAGAGATGATTTAATCTGCACAAGGCACACCATTTGTTATGATACACAGAAAGCTTTTCTATAACCTGAATGACAGGCAACATTTATGTGGGCAAGGAGATTTTGTAAGTTCCCACACACACTTTACTCAGGATAAGTGGTGGAAGGAGGGGGATGATACCTGTTGTACAGCTGCTCTCAGAGTTCACTGCTACAGCTCCTTGCCAAGGGACAGAAAGTCAGAGATCTGAGTCAGCCCAGGCCTGAGACGACCTCAGCCTCCCCAGCCACTCTCACACCCTCCTCCCTCTGCCATGGTGAGCAGAGGGACACAGGAACCCCAGACACAGCCTGGCTGGTGACATACATAGGGCAGGAATGTGGAGTTTGCTTTGCTGAACATAAATTCAGCTTGCATTATCATCTAGGTGCCTATGCATCCTAACTTCAAGGATTTCCTTCAAAATCTTCTCTAAGTTTTATTGAGGGTAGGAGGTAAAATAATGTAGATATGTCAAGTCCCACTTGTCTCTGTGGTCATGTGGACATAATTTGGAGTAAAATGTGACCCTAGCTTTGATTTGCCTCTCGAAAATCATAGAATCATAGAAGCATAGAGGCATAGAATCACAGGATGTTTTGCATTGGAAGGGATCTTTAAGATCGTCCAGTTCCACTCTGCTTGCCACTGGCAGGGACACCTTCCCCTAGAGCAGGTCAGTCAAAGCCCTGTTCAAGGTTTCCAGAGATGAGTTATCAACAGCTTCTCTGGACAACCTGTGCCAGTGCCTCACCACTCTCATTGTAAGGAACTTCTTCCTTATCTCCAATCTAAATCGACCCACTCTTGTTTTTTTTGAAAGGCTGGGTTAGCAGCACATTGTGGGACAGCACAGCACCCTGATGGCTTCAATGGACAGGCACCACTTTTTGCAAATCTCTTTATCATCATGATCATCATCATCATGATCATCATCATCATCTGCATCATCAACGTCACCATCATCAACGTCACCATCACATTCTGCTGCTAAAGAGGATGGACAAAGAGCTGCATTTGACTAATAGCAAATCTCTTTTTAAGAGATTCATCTGCTTGCCCTGCTTTGTGAAATGAAAATATCAGAGAAGGAAATCTGCAGCTGCATGACTCAGGGGCAATCTGTGAAGCTTGTATGTCCATCCCTGACAGCCCCTCTCACTCCAGCAACCAAAGGCTACCTGCTGCAGGCTGCTGGGTGGTGTTCTGGAGAGCCTGCATGTCACCATCGTGATATAATCTCCTTCTGCAGAAATTTAATTAGCACAGTGAAAGAGCTGACCTTTCTCAAGATTTTATTTTTCTCACTATGCTAAAAATATCCCAGTGAATATGTCAATAGTATCCTTGATGCACAAAGCACTTCAATGCCCTGTCGTAAGGGAGGAAGCATTTTAAAATTATGATTTTTATAGAGAATAAGAAGATTTAAAATACCCTTTAATATAGGCAGCATTATTTGAAATTGAAATTGTTGTGAATTTCCAAGGCAAAAGAAAGGACCATAGAGAACAGCACACCACATTTCTCATGGTGCATTTTATAGCAATACTAGTAATTGATATTTCTGGGCATTTTACAAAAGAAGTTTTATTTTTTAATCCACTATTGAAGAATAAAGAGGCAGAGAAAGTTAAACTGATTTGCCAAGACCCACTCCTCAGGCTGTCCATTTTGCAGATTCTGTCCACCAGGACACACCTAAAATTGCTTCTTTATCATTTATTAATATCAAAAAAAGCTTCTGATGATGCTATACAGCATGGCTGGGGTCTTTGCAAAGCAGCTACAACACACAGTGCTGCTATTTTTATATATATATATTTATATATATGTAAAACATATTGTTTTAGAGTGTGGGCTGCCTACATGCCATTTGCTGGTAATCACACTGCCTCATGACCAGAAATGATTTCTTGCTGGCAAACTCATTCTTCAAGGCTGCCAAGATACGTGAAATATTCTCTATTTCTACATACAGTAAAAAATTTCTGTCCTCTTCAGATGTCTCTTTCTGCTGTTTTCTTATTAAAGAAAGTAGCAACTGGGAGCTCCAGCTGGGACAGGACTGTCTTCTGCCCCCACAGCAGGTAGAGGGAAAGTCACTCTGAGCTCAGACAGCTCGAACCTTCCCCTCTTTAACACTAACCAAACACCTCCCATATAAAGTAAATACACATTTCAAAAGGAGGAAATGCTTTTCTTCCTTTTTTTTAAATTTATCTATAGAAATATTATTTATATATTAGACCATGCTAGTCTTGAGATACAACATTCTGCTCAGACAATTTGGGAAATGTTATGGGTGAACCATGCCCAGATTTTCTCCTCCACCCTGTTGCTGAGGTCCCTTAAATATCATGGGTTTTTCCAAGCAGCCTGGCTTGAAAAGGAAGTTGAGCTTCAGCATGGATTTGACCCTACAGCTGAAAAATAACATACAACTGCCTCAGTGCTGCTGGTTGTGCTGTATCAGTGTGGCTGTGACCTGGCGTGTTGGCTCCTTGTGTCTCTAATTGCCAAGGACAAGAGGAGATATGCATCCAACAGAAAATCTATAAACTGTGTGAGCACTCAGCCACATGATCAGTAGGGACCAGAAGAGTGCCCAGATGGACCATATGCATTGGTAAACCAACAAAATGCCAAAGGGACCAAATGGTAGGGAAGGAAAGGGGATCCACACTTCAGGTGGCAATTATGGTAAGTGAGAAAAAAAAAATACTGAATGTCAAAATTTGTGTCATGCCCACGTAGGTTATAGGAGAGAGTTACACCAGCTTCACCTTGGTATCATAAAAGTGGCATTCAGCATAACAGCCTTCTCATTCACCAGTAGCTAGTTATAATGCCTTTGGTGTTGCTCAGGGAATAAAACAGCAGTATCTTGACTTTATATCTTCCTTTCTTGCTCCAGATCTTGCAGAGGTTTGGAAACCTGAATGACTGTGAGATGGAAAAACATTTCTGAACCAGTGTTCTTTATCCACAGGCAATAAAGGCAATTTCCATCTCCTGGACAGCAGCAAGACCACAGGCACTGGGGCAGGCAGGGGGTGTCCCCAGGGTGCTTTGAGGATGCTTTCCCTTGCCAGCTTCAGGCCAGGGAGGAGCAAAGCCACTGGTCAAAAACCAACTCTTCCTCCTCCTCTTCCTCCTCCTCCTCCTCCTCCTTAGGGTTTGCACTTTTCTGATCCAAAGAGGAGTTTTACAAATAGGATGCAAAGTGTCTGCCTGCCTGGCCCTGCTGTCAGTAGTCATCCACTGTGGTGGCACAGCCTCTCAGGAGGTTTTACTGATCTGCTCTCAAAGTCACCACCCTCTTGGCTTGTAAAACAGCCTAGGCAATTTGGGGGTTTGGTTTTGTTTGTTTGTTTGGGTTTTTTGCTTTTGTTTTTTTGCTGCTCAGGCTCCTCTGCCTCTTGAAGAGTTACAAGTGTTTGTATTTTCAATGCACTCAAATTGGACAATGTTCTTCTAATTTTTGTGGCCATTTCAAGGTTCCATAGCAGCACATAGCAATGTCACGCAGCTGTACATAATCAGCTTGGTGATATTACAGCATCAAACAAGGATTTTAGCAGAATTGAAAAAAAAAAAGATTAATTTTTCACGTGAAGGATAATCCACACTGATGGATTTGCACTTCTTTTTATGCAGCAGCTGTTGTTATGGTAGCCTGAAGATACATTAACCATAACTGTCATCAACAGGGTCATGAAACACTAGTTGCATGCATAGCACCACAATTTTTTGCTGTATTTTGGAGGGGATATAGAAGAATTTATTTGTGAAGGCACTCACATTTTTCCTGCTTGACTGATAACTCCTTAGTGGCCCAGTGGGGCTACAAAAAAATGCCTGCTCCTTCCACCTGAAGGCAGGAGCATCCCCATGTTCAACCCTCACATCCTGCTGAGCAGCACAGGGCAGATCCCCAGGAGATGAGTTGATTCTCCAGCACTGACGTTGCTCTTGGTGCAGGTGCAGGACAAATGACAGTAGGACCAACAAGAAATGGAAACAACATGTTTGTTTTTTTCATGAAAATGTGGAGGTTCACTTAGTGTGCAGTTCCATGAAATGAAGATACCTTTAATACAAAATTAAAGTGGGAACTGATCTAGAATTTACCCTTCAGTGCTTTCCCTGAGGATTGATAGCACCCTGCAGGCTTGGAAGACTTGCAAAAGCAATTCATAATGATAACTGTCACTCAATAACCATCACTCTCAGTGTGGTGTTGCAACTCAAAATGTAACCTATCCAAAAATAGAAAAATATATAGGTACTCTAGAAACATACACCTGAACATAAATTCATTTATATCCTGGGCTGTCACTCAAACTTTTGCTTTAAGGCACAATTTAATACCAGAGTACGTAAAGTAGAGAAAAACCTTCATGTGTAGGAAAAGTAAGTGCCATGTAATGAGGATAAGTCAAGGAGACTGATGCAATGACAATTAGTCATTTTCCAGATAGACTTTGCATAGCCATTTTTCAATAAAATCTTTATTGAGCTACAGAGTGGAAACTTTCACAAATTCTGGAAAACAAATTCTTGAAGTCACTTACTGGAGTGTTTAAAGAACAATTCCCAAGATAGAGCATTGAGGGGACATACTCTACTGTCCCTGCTTAAGTCCTGCAGCAATCCCTGAACAGCTGCCACTTGGAGACATGTTTGGGTTGGTTTTTTTGGTTTGTTTAAAAAAAAAAAAATGTTCTTGCTCACATTAAGATGAACAGTAAGTTTCCCAAGCAGTTTCATAGACAGCCTGGACATCTCTGAACCTGGCTCAAGTGAATGTGGGCGGTAGCCTTCTCATCCCAGGGATGGGATGGGGTGGGAAGAGATGGGATAGGAGCCCTCATGCAGCATTTAGTGACTTCTAGTGGGAGCACAGCAGTGCTGTGTATGTCCAAAAGGGACATAAAGTCCCATGTGCTGAGGACACTCCACCTGTTTCACAAACCCTGTAACAATCCAGGTGACCATGAGCACATCAGACATCTCCATCCTTGCATGGGATGAGTGTGCAAAGAAATTCCTGCAGCTGATGTGGGTGGAGGAGCTGATGAAGGTCAGATCCCTCCTTTACCCCTATAGGACACAAACATGGGCACACACATGTGGACAGCCAAAGAGAGAGCAGATAAAGCTGGGTGACCTACATCCATGAGCACAAGCCTGTCTCTGGGTGAGCTTCCTCCAGGTTGGGAGGCAGGTTGTGGACAACCAGATCTCAAAGAAGCTTTAGCTGGAATGTGTCACTTACGTGTCTTTTCACTAGTTTTTCCTCCAGGACCTTCACAGGTCAGTGTACCTGCTCCTATTTAACCAGCTAAAGTCAAAAGGCAAAGCTCAACCTTGGTATTATTTCAAAGCCTTCCTGGAATTAAACAAATATGGTAAATTTGTTACAGGCTACCAAATCAGTAAAAATAAATTCCAGAAAACTCTGAGCATAAACAGAAGTCAATTAAATAGTACCAGAGAGGCACAGGAATGGCTGTACCTTTCACAAAGTATTCAATGAGAAATCTGTTATTTTGGGGTGTGACCACGTTTTATTTCTTATTTCCATGCACGATGTCATGGCTAAATCACTTGAAAGATGAAATTAATTATTCCTACTTATTATTTTTTACCATTATTTTACCACTATAATTATTATTTTTAGAGTAGACCTGTTGTCCTTGTTTTCTCACACACATTCTTGCTGATAGCAGAGGAAACACTTTTTTCTATTCTACAGGATTCTTTTTAAATGGAATGTATTTTTGTTTCCTCAATGGATATGAACACACTGCCTGTGGGTTGCACTTGTGAAAACAAGTGCCTGGAAAGTAGGAGGTCTGCATCAAAGTGCCTTGCAGAGTCAGCCACAATGACAAAAACAACTCAAACCTATGCCACTGTCACCTATGTGCATTTATTTAATGATAATGGTACACTAAAAAGAGGTCATACATCTTCTTACTCTTTTTCTAAGCCATAATGGAGGGAGAAAAAAGTTTTAAAAATCATGAAGACTTGCATGCAAAGAACAAGGCTAATTGTACATTTTGCTCTGGAACAGTAGCAGGGAGGTGCCAGATGCTCGGTGGGCACCACTACAGCATGGACAGCCACCTGCTCCAGCCAGGACGTGACCCACAGTCTCACATGGGATCCATCCTTGGATGATTTAATCAGCATGAACAGCCCACTGCGACACCAGATCTGCCTTGTCACTTATCTCTGATTAAGAAACAGTGAGTCACTTTCTGACTCTTCCCTGGCTTTTCTGCCTGCAGAATAATTTGAATTAAATATTTATGATAGCTCTGCATAATCACAAAGTTACTGTGAAGATCAAACGTATTGGAAAAAGTGTGCAGTGTGGTGAATGTGCTCTGATGCTATGTTGGTGTAATGTCAGGTAGTCCTACTGGAAGAAGGTTGTTCATATAAACCAACTTGTTTCAACTCCCCATATCCAAGAAGATGGTCAGAAACTAATTTAAATGGTCACTGCATTCCCTGGCTGCCCAAAACCTCAAAAATCAAGACATGTTTTCTCACATGACATGTAATAGAGAATAATTTTCCCTTAAGCCATTTGTTAATGGTCAGTAAGTTATATATTAATAAGTTATACTTGATTTGACACCCAAAGAAGTTACTCTGTGAATGTTACTTTCCCAGCAAGGCTGATGGTGCATTCATATGGGTGCTTTCACGACAAATCCCCTCAGCCCTGGACTGCACACATTCATGGCATGGTGGCAGGTTGCCAAAGGACACTATTAATTAAAGCCTGCAAACTTCAAAATTCAAAAGTGATTGGGTTTTTCCCCCTTCTCTGTTCTCTTTTGGGAGTTTTCTGGTCTTATTTGCCAAATTATCTTTGAGTACAAAAGTTTTTCCCACCTGAGACTATATTCTCCTTTGCCATTTTACTTCATTATAATCTGCTATTGGGTTCCAGGATCTTTGGAGAATTTTTTTTATCTGTCTGATCCATAGCACCAACACTCTCTGCCAGTATATGTACTAGGTGCAACTTCTACTTTCCTGTCTGGATTATTTGTGGACAATGGCTTTCTTTCTTCCCAAGAATGTTTTTATTATTTCCACACAAACCACTGATACTTTTCCTTTGTATGAGGTGCATTCAAGACCTCCTGAGAGCACAGGTAAGGTTTTTTTATCAATTATTTTGAGGCTGTTTCCCTCCCTCTCCCCCCAAAAAAAACCAAAACCAAAACCAAACGAAAAAATCCCAACCAATGAAAAAAACAAAGCAAAACCCAAAACAAAACAAAAAACCCAGCACAAAACACCACCCCACCTTCCCCCCGCACAACCCCAAACCCCACAACCAACCTGAGTTCATTCTATTTTTGTTACTGTTATTCTGGAGAAAATGAAGCGTAAAAGGTAAGTTCCGTGTAAAAAAGGAGCATTTTTGCTATATGCACACTTCAAATTAAAATGCTTCACAAAAGTTCCAGTTTTTCTCTGCAGGTTAATTTAACCTTGGTACAAGATTTCATTAGAGTAAATCCAAATATCTTCATTTTGTTGTTGAACACAAATTCAGTTACACTCAACAAGCATAAGGTTGATTGATGATCAGGAAATCAAATGAGCAAATTGATCTCATTACAGACACCCAGTAACTGACATGGAATTGACTCTTTTGTGCTAATTACTTTTATGAAAATATACAATGTAATCAGGTGTCTTCCCAAAGCAGAATGCAATGAATGCAAACTGCACAATAAGGGGGGATACATGTAGAGAATTAAATTTCCTTTAACTGCCCTCACACTATAAATCTTTATCTTCACAGATGTACAAATGCAGTCATGAGATACCACCATCAATGTTGGGAGCTGTTTCCTTATCATGATTGTTCTTTGGGAGCCTTGCGGGGCCATCTAAAAGTATTTGCAGCCAGAAAGGCTGGCTGCCCTTAAGAGCAGTAGGGGGGTTTGATGCCATCCTGTCCAATCAGTAACCATTACTGTAAGAAATCTATTTTATTTTATTGAGGGCTGCATTTACCCTTTGGTAAGAAGAGATCAGTTTCTGTTCTCCTGTGATCTGAACATAAAAACAGCAGAGACTGTTGTAGCTCCTCTCTGACCATTGACTTTTGTTGCCGTTGGTGTGTCTTGAATCTTGTGCATGTGCAGAGGAGGGCAGAGGAGCTGCAGAACAGTCCAGAGCACGAGTTTGGTGAGGAGAGGCAGAGGGAGATGAGCTTGTTTAGCCTGGACTAAATGAGGTTCAGTGGGGACCTTATTGCTCTTCAAAACTACCTGAGAGGAGATCATAGCCAGGTGAGAGTCGGCCTCTTCTCTGAGGTAGCAAGTAATGGGACAAGAGGAAATGGCCTCAAGTTGTACTAGAGGAGGTTGAGTTTGGAAATTAGGAAAAATGTCTTCACCAAAAGGGTTTTCAAGCTCTGGAAAAGGCCGTTCAAGGAAGTGGTGGAGTCAACATTCCTGAGGGGGATTTAAAAGACATGTAGATGTGGCATTTGAGGACATGGTTTTGTGATGGGCTTGGCAGTGCTGGAGGACTGGCTGAACTTGATGTTCTTAAAGGTCTTTTCCAATCTAAATAATTATGTGACTCTGATTTATAACTGACACAAGGGCAAATTTTGTATTTCAGCACACAGCTTTTATTAACCAGATTATTCATGGTGAGTTTCCTTCTGCAAAATTGAAAGGAATTGCTGTTCCTCGAGCATCGGGATCAGCAGAACAGCCTTGTGTTGCAGTTGGACATGTATGCCTACTTAGGAAGTGTGTAGCACAGAGACAGGGACAGTGGGAGAAGGGAAAATTTAATGCTAGTCCTAAGGAAAAAGGTATTATGAAAAACTTTGGAATCCCTACACTGCAATATGTGTTCATTTTCATTAACATTCAT
Organism: Poliocrania exsul; assembly: GCA_035041345.1. NCBI lineage: Eukaryota > Metazoa > Chordata > Aves > Passeriformes > Thamnophilidae > Poliocrania > Poliocrania exsul. The sequence continues at coordinate 7,202,163 of JAWWLZ010000094.1, read as the reverse complement.
AGAAGGAAAGGAATACATAGTTACCTTCATTACTATTAATGGTATAGAGGGCTAAGTGGATAAGCTAGCTTCCCTATAAATATTAAATAGAGCAGCTTTCTTAACTCACATGAAGATGCAGGCAGAGGACACCAATACAGCTCTCAAACAAGCGTCAAGGATAGTAACATTTTAGCTTGCTAAGTGTGTCTATTGCTTTCCCAATATTACATCAATAAAATTCCCATTTGCCTGATGTAGAACATTCATTTCCTCATGGGTTGTTGCCAATTATGGTAAAGAACTGATCAATAAAATAAAATGATGGGGATTCATGAATGTTAAAAAGTCATGCATAATTTACAGACCATGCCTAATTCCAGCATGCTGGAAATGAGGCAGCTATAAAACAGTGTAACTGCTGTGCACTGCAGATGTTAGGAAAACCAAGTCAAATTTCTGCACTTGGTTAAGGTATAGAAAGTATTGTCCTGATATTTTTAAAGCAATCAGGAGATATGGACACAGACAAAGATTTATGACTCTGATTATCTTTTGTCTTGCTGACGTAAATTAGCCTTCTGGGAAACAAAAGTTATTTCTCAATATGGTCTTAATGGTCTGAGTCAGAACTGCGGATGATCCCTCTCCTACAAGGGTTTTATAGTAAAAAACAGAGGTGAGAGCTTCTGTTGCAAAGGACAATAGAAGTGGGAACAGAAATATTTCATGGGTGTGAGCTCATCCTCCAGTGTGTCACAGGCACTACTGCTCAGCAAACACGGCTCCAGCTATGAAAATAAAATGTTTACTTTTCTGTCTGGATCAGGTCGATGATTATTCCAGTCATTGACATTATCTCTGCAAACAAGGAATCATGCTTCAGACTGGCACCCAGGGTTTTCAAGGTAATGAAAGCTGCTTGTGTCTGAGATCATCTGTGTGTTACCAACCCCATGCCAAGGGGGTTGAATGACTGATGCACTCCTGCATTCTTGTTCGGATTAACAGGATGATCCTCACAGCTCTGCAGCTGGTGCCAGCCCAGGGTCCCACCATACACAGCCCCACACTGCAGCAGATGATGCTTACTGCATGGTATCAATTTTGGTAGCCACCACAAAGCCAGGAAAGAAGGGAAATGTAAAGTCAGGGCAGTGCTCTGCTCTGCCCAAGATCAGGATGTGTTCCTGCTGTTTCTGCTTCTTTGTGCTGTAACTAGTCTGTGTATAAGTATGGCAAGTACAGCTGCAGCTGTAACTGCACAAACAGGTTGGTATGGACACCTGTGAATGAGCTGAACAAAGAAGAAAGCCCACAGAATGTATTTAGATATACTTATATTTAGCAGTGGGATATCTGCTCTCATGATGAAGTTCTGGGATAGGTAGCACAGTATATAACCTCAGTGTAAAATGGAATAGTAAAGGTGGTGATCAGATGCTGATGCAAGATGATACCTGGGAACACAGGTAATTGCTAGCTGACCCCAGACCTTGCTGTTACTTGGCAGATCAAGACAAATTTTTAAAATAAGAAATAGTATCAGGGTACTTTTACAGAGTTCTGATCCATTGAAATGCCATTGATGGTCTAGAAAAAACAAGTTAACATCTAGTTTTAACTAGACAACCTGGCAGTCCATGCTCCTACTCACTGGTGCAAAGGGGATGACCTGAACTTTGGTTCAAGAGATCCCCAAAGGCAGATCAGCATCCAGCATCTCCTCTTGTCTTCATAAGGACTCTCACAAGTCCTGGTGAAGCTATTGCTTACACACAAAGCATTGTGAATTACTGCCATGTGCATCCTCGGGATGTATTTCATGGATATTCATATTAATGGAAGTGCTCCTGACATTGGTGACTGGACTTTAACGAATAATGATCTCTGGTTCTCAGTATTGGGTTCTCAGTGCCTTCAGATGAGCCCTTTGCTATTCAGGTCTTCCCCCTGCATGGTCTCTTCTCCAAAGTAACAAGTAATAGGACAAGAGAAAACAGCCTAATGTTGCACTAGGGGAGGTTTAGTTCAGATATTGGAAAAAATTTCTTCACCAAAAGGGTTGTCAAGTATTGGAACAGGTTTTCCGGAGCAGTGGTGGAGTCAGCACTCCTGGAGGGATTTAAAAGACCTGTGGATGTGGCACTGAGGGACATGGTTTAGTGGTGGGCTTGGCTGTGCTTGGTTAGCAGTTGGACTTGATGATCTTAGAGGCCTTTTCCAACCTAAAGGATTCTGGGATTCTTTTATTTGTTCCCTGCCTTGCAGTTCCTGCTCTGCCAGTGGAGGCAGCAGGGCTCTTGATCTGCCCACAGACACTGTACTTGCAGTGATGTTGAAGGGTAATGCTCAAACTGAGCATGTGATCAGGTTGCATGAACCAATCATTTCATATTTTTATTTTATAAAAACATTCTATTGACTCCACACACAGTTATTTTCATGTGAAGAAACAGTGCTTGGACAAGAAATATATTTGCTCAGACTTCTAATATGTTTTCATGCATTCATACAGTAAATTTCCACCTCTCTATGATTTTCCTCTTGATGAATTATTTATTTCCACTTATTTCTCAGGGGAAAAAAAAAAAAAAGAAAATATGGAGATGTGCTCTCTGCACCACCTACAGAGTCCCTTCAACCAGAGTTCCTCCTCCTTTCTTCTTCTGCTGGAGCTGCTGCAGAACAAACTCGTGGAGCTGTCCACCCACCCCCATCAGATGTTTCCTGACAGCATCCACATGCTCTGCAAGAGGCTAATGCTTCCAGGTTGCCCCAGACTTTGTACAACAAGACTAGTTGTTCAATACATCCTGCTATGGAGCTGGATCCTGCCATAGTGCTGCATGGTGCTAGGAGAGAAAACGAGGCCCCAAAATATCTATATCCTTAAAATAGGAATTTAAAAAATAGTAATTCTTACTGCTTGTGCTAATGGCTTCTATTCTGGAATAATTTCTTCCCTTTCCTGTATCATTTTTCCTTATCTTATGTAAATTATCCTGCCTCCTAATCCCCATAAAACATGTGACAAAGCTTTCACAGACTTTGATGGACTCAGAATGGAGCAATTTTAAACATAGGAGCACTAATTAACCATTATTCAAAAGAGGCAGAAACCTTCCCACTGCTGTTGGGAGCACAGTGATGCTCCTGGATGCGCTGGGGGCTGGATCTGCAGCCCCTTCCCCAAGCGGGGAATAAAGACTCAGGGCTGTAGCTGAAGTCCTGGTGTTTAGCTCCTCAGCCACTCTTTTCCCACTCCCAGAAGAGGCTGGGTAAGAGAGATGGCTCAGACAGCTTGTCCATGCTGCCGAGGCACAAATCAGCAAAATTAGTACTTGCAAAACAATTCAGTCTCTTCTGGCCAGGGTCTCCAAAATGCTGCACTGGTATCCTCACAGACTACAGAGAGTACATCACCTCCTGTGGAAGAGGAACTTCCCTAACCTAATTTTTATAGACTTTTCTATGAAACACTAAAAGCTGCCTTTCACTACCATGCCTCAGAGGCAACATTCAGAACACATCAGCAGAAATGCAGCAACAATTCCCATTGCGTCCTCCTGTTCCTCTTAAAGGCAGTGGGATGTGAATTACAGATTTCACAGTTTTTCTCACGGTTTACAACACAGCAATAAACATCGGGCAGCCTTTCCATGGCCAAGTGCAATTTGGCTGTACTCTCTCAGATTGTGCAGCTCTGTCTGGACTGCATCTGGAGAGGGCAGAAAAGGACAGGGATGTTTTTGAGATGGCTGCAGCTTGACACAACAGAGAAAGGGCTTAGACAAACCTGCAGAGACTGACTGCTGCTTTGCAGAAGATCACAGGAGATTCGAGGTGATATAAATCAAACAGTCATGGAAGAGACTGTGAAATAGAATTACTGGGGAAAAAAACATTTTCTGCAGAGAGAGGAACAAACTTTAAATGAAACCGAGGTAAAAGGCAAATTAACAGAAGAGCAGCAGAGATGACAGGCAGTGCTGGAAGGTGTATCCCAGTGGTCTGAAACATGATGTTAAAATACTGCCTCCTTGAGTTCAGAACCAAACCTTTCACCAGCTTCAGTCAGGCCACAATTTCCCTTTTAAAATGAGGATAAGCTATGGAGAAATGGGGTTTGGCAAACACCATCTCAGCATGGAGAAACTGAGTTTTGTGGTATCTTTATCAGGGTTGGAGGCAGCTGTATCCAGTGACAGCTCACACTGTGTGTACACTCACAGAATCACAGCCTCAGAGAATAACAGAATTGTTTAGGCAGGAAAAACCCTCTAAAAATCATCAAGTCCAACTGTTCACACAGCACAGCTAAGTCCACCACTAAGTCATGTAGCCAAGTGCAATGTCTACAGAGCTACACATGCCTATGCACAAGAGGGAAGGACCAAAACTCACGTCACTGCACACTGGGCTTCTCCAGGTCCTTCCAGTGCCCACTGAAAATCAGTAGGGCTGTGTCTGCTGATATCAGGAGTAGCCTGGCCCTTTAAATCTAACCACAAGCAGGGCCACCTCAACATTATCAAGCCTCTGTGCCAGCTGCCAAAATTCCTCTGATTCACTTTCAGAGGTCTGTCTGCCAGTGTAATGAGAGGGAGGAAAAAAACTTCCTATTTTTAACAGAAAGGCTGTTTGCACATCATCCTGGCTGTAGCCAAGACTGTAGCCAGCTCTGTGCAACAGCCACATCCTTTGACTTACACTCAGCAGAGAAGTTCATCACATAACCCAGCCGGCCTCTCTCATTAACAGCTCTCCTATGGCAGTTTAGGGAAAAGGATGGGGAAGAATCCGCTGTGGCAGGCTGGTAGCTTGCAGAGAGGCAGCCAGGGCTCTGCTAACAAGCCATGAACGTACTCACTGATTAAAAAGACTGGTGAATAGAACAGGTTATTCTTCCTCCTACTTGGCAAATTGATCGTCGTTCCAAAGATATGACAGCAGGGAGGTAATAGCTTCAATCTTCCAGGATAACATATTCTATTAAAAAAACCATGAATAGTTTAAGGTGCATTTCTAACAATAGTCTGGAGCATTTGCAAAGGTCCAGAGAAGGATAAAGAAAAAATTTTATCATTTGGCATCAGCCACTCCAAATAGTAATATATAATGGAAGATATTACAAGTTGAGAAGAAATTGGAAAGGAAATATAACACAACATCCACTGGGAAATACTTGGTGCTGAAAGATATAAAGGTACCTTTAAAAGGGGAAGCCTCAAGGAAAGAATTTCAGGATAAAATTTATTCTGCACTACCATCCCAATAGCTGTGAAATGCAATTCACTTGCAGAGACAGTTGTGAAACTCATTTACTTTCCAGTTGTGTTGCCTCTGAAAGATGCAAATGATCAATGAAGCTGCACAATAAAACCTGCAATGGTTAATAATGCAAAGCTCATACAGAGTGAAGACACAGTAATTATTTATACAGCCATTATGTATGTCACATTATGTGTGGAAGCCTCTGCTTTCTACGCAAGGCATGATGAGAACTCATACCAGATTTCTCATCCTGATTTGAGCAAAACCTCTGAAAAATTAAGTTTATGCAGGGGAAGGAGTTGCCACATACTAATGGCCTTTTTCTGTCCATAAGACCTCTGCATTTCTGTAAATGATAGAAATCAGGCAATACCATTCTCCAGGACAGAGATCAGAGATGTGTTGCTCTGAGAGATGAGCAGCTCTACTTTATCATCCCCCAGCTGCAACAGCACAGGGGCTTTTCTCATCAAGAAGGTTGAGGAGAAGCATGGGCTAACACTGTGCTCTGAGGGTCTCATGGAAATTCAAGCTGCTGAATTTCCAGCCATAACCCCAATACCTTTGGTCACAGCAGCCATGCTTTATGACCTCTGCTTTTAAAGACACAGGGAGCTCATGTATGGTGAAAATGCCAATTTAAGCTTCCTCTTAAAGACAGCCAATGCTCAAAGCAATGCTGGAAACCAGCTGAATCCTGTCCAGGATACTCATCATTACTAAATATGTTTGTTTCCTGAGCTGTTATTTTCCTAATGCATAATCTGTCTTGCATTCTTAGCCTAATTTCATGAAGAGCTTTGAACCCTATGAAACTCTTTTTAAATTTTTTCCTAGTTGTACTAGAAGTACAACAGACATAGTAAGAATAATGCTGTGCTTTTACCAGTTGTTGTTAGAACTGGTATTATTTGCAAGGAAAACTTCCTTCAGCGTTCACAAATTATTAGACACTAGAGGACGCTCTTCTTAGTTTCTTAACTTGGATGTTCAAAAAGGTTTCTTGGTACAGTTACAGGCTGAAGCCTCTCCAAATGTGTCTCATCATACCTTCAGCATAAATATCCCTTAATATCTAGCAAGGCAGGTCCTTCTCCTGCAGACTTATCGCAAATCAGTAGAAAAGAACTAGAAGGCACATATTTGAGCATAAGGCACCTTCCACTCCCAGGATCATGGAGCAATGTGTTTTACTGTATTTTAATTTGGAAAATTTTGTATTTGGTTTTAAAATTATTTTTCTCTTCCTTAAGAGAGTATGGAGTCTTTCTAAGACTAACAGAGCTTGTGCTTTGTCCAACATGTTGTCTTCTCACTTTGGGGACTGAGCTTGTTACCACAGAACTGCTGACCGTGGGTAGACACAGACACTGGAAGGAGGACATTCACATGGCCCTGAGCCACTACGAATGAAGTCCATCTATTGTAGGTTTGAAACCATCCTAAGCAATGAGGGGACAACAGACAGGCCACAAAAACGCCTCTGTACTTCTCCTGGACCATCACCGCGTGTCACCCTTGCTCCATGTGTTACTCAGTTAGGATGCATTTGTAAGGAGATAAAAAGGGATATGAACCAGCTGCCAAGGGAGAGGTTTTCATGTTGGAATCAGACCTACCTTATTGCTGTTTGTCCTGTTCTTGTTTAGCTGTTCTGCTTTCCAGGAGAATATGCAAACACTGCAGAAGAGCTCCAAAGTCCTTACATAGTCCTTACACAGACCTTTCCTTGTGCTCAAAGCATCTGAATAGTAGCAAAAAAAAAAAACAAAACCCAAAACCAAAAAGGAAAGCCTGTATCATGTATTAAAGATTAAAAACTACAGATTGCAAGAAGTGACAAACATTGGCGTATCACCATGATCCGACAGAGCTGCCACGTGTCCACTGGGATCCAGATGTCTCACTTCCAATGACATTGGTGCTTCCAGTGCGACCAAAAAACAACCAGAAGAATCAGTTTCATCATTGTATGCAACTTGTTTCATGAAAACTAGACATAGATTTAGTTTCAATGCATTGACAAGCAGAATGAGGAGAACTGTGACCACAGGGCAAGTCCCGCTTGACCAACCTCATCTCCTTCTATGACAAGGAGGGGAAAGCACTGGTGAGGTTGCACTTGGAATCCTGTGTTCAGTTTTGGGCCCCTCATGATAAAAAAGACATTGAGGTGCTGGAGCATGTCCAGAAAAGGGCAACAGAGATGGGGAAGGGTCTGGAGGTTAAGTTATATGAGTGCTGAGGGAGCTAGAAGCATTTAGCCTGGAGGAAAGAAGGCTCAGGGAAGACTTTATCACTCTCTACAACTACCTGAAAGGAGGTTGTAACCAAGCAGGGATCAATCTCCTCTCCAAGTGACAAGAGCAGATGGAATCCAAGAGTACAAAAGGAGAGGAAGTAGGTCAGTTGTGCCTGTGCCCAAGAGGTCATAACTCATTGCAAGAAAACTCAGACCACATGGCCCAGGTATTTCCACCTACAGTCCCCATGTGCCTCACATCTACAGCTTTGAGGGGTCTTCCTGCTTGGTCAAGAGAGCCTCAGGGAGGTCCTGAGACTGGGTTTGCACTTGGGATGAGGATGCCCAGTACCTGCTGAGCCCAGAGGTGGGAACAAAGGCTGGGGCTTGATGGCTGGGAGATGCAGCTCTGGGGGCTGGATGGGGGCTGGAGCAGAAGCTTAGAGAGTTTCTAACCCAGAGCAAGAGCCAAGCCACTCAGGTCAGCCACAGCACTGTCCTTGGGGCTGGGGACAAATGGGCTCAGGACTTGCTGTGGCAGCAGGTGCCCAGAAAGGCTTTGGGGACACTCCAGGTCTCCCAGCCCCCTGTTCCCTCCCACCTGGACCTGCTGAGCCCCCTTTCTTCTCAATTTCTCCAGGCCACAGCTCTGACATATAAAGTCCTGGCTCTGCAGGACATCTTGGCCAGCCTGAAATACCAGATCAATGTGGCCATGGCCAAACAGATGCAGGAGTGTCAGGAATATCTGTGTCATGAGATGACTCAGCTGCTGCAAGAGACTGAGGGGAGCAGGGGTGTGGCAGAAGCCACTCTCCTTTCTGCACTGCAGCAGCAGTGACTCTTTCAGAGCACTGCAGCAGCCCTGGTCCTGCTTGCTGTGGGCCAGGCAGGAGAAGGAAGCTTCATAAGCCTCCTCAATTGCTCACAGTCTGCTGTTCTGAACCTCCAGAGGTTGATACCAGGTTGATTGCTTCCTCATGCTGAAGCCTCTACTCTATGATTCCATGACTCATTTGTGCATCTTCACAAGATTCAAACAAGTCTCTATGTGGTGGCACTGATAATCTGCCAACAGCCTCCTCTCTTTGGTATAATTTAATCCTACATATTGCTCTCTGTTTTTCAGTGCCATCTCTTTTTCAGCCACTCCTGTCTCCCCATCTCTGCCATCATAACAGATGTGTAAAAGTGGAGATTCACCCTTTTCCAGGGAAATCATTGTATTAGAAACAACACTTGGTGTGAAACTGAGGGGTGTGTACCTAGGCATACAGAAATATTGCCAATATTGCCACTGCAGATATGAGCAATGCAGATCTGACGCTCCTGCACAGCCTTTTTGCTGGCTTTTAGAACATGTTGCTCTGCAGGCAGAGTGTTGCCTCTTCCAGCAAAGCCAGAATGGCTCCCCAGGGAGCAGTATCAGACTTCTGGAGCTGCAGCTCCTGATTACAGCAATGCTTTTGGGTAGCAGGAGATGAACTGCATGAGCTGAGCAGCAAGGACAGAGCCATGCCTCCCACCAGACTGCTCCCACACTGGCTTGGGTCAGGATGTGCACATAATTTCCACCCATCACCTCAAGGTGATGTCTTGAGGGAGCTGTCCCGAGTTCCCCTCAAAGCCCTAAGAAGGTGCTGCTGAGATCAAGAGTGTGGAAGTTTGTTTTGCTTTTGTCTTCTCGTTCCTGAGGCCCTTAGGAGGAGAACTGCTCAAGCCAATGAAAGGAACGGGTTTGGGCTGCCTGTGTGAATATAGTAGAGTAAACTAAAGGTTTTCATTAAGAAATCTTCAGTAAGAAATTTTCACTGAGGAAGGCTGCTGCTGTCATGAGAAGGTATCTTAAAGGCCAACCTGACTCATGCAGGGTATAACAAATGTCTGCAATAACAAACAATATCAAGAAGTCAAGGAGAAAAATCCCAGGCTGTGTGACTCCATCCCTTTAACCTCTTTAAGATTGCTGCTGGAGCAGGATCAAATCCCTTTTCCACCCCAGAATACACATATTAATGAAAAACTTTTGTGACAGGGCGAAGGTGCACTGTGACAGCAGTAAACTCAAACAGCAAACTCAAACAGCCTTTCTGAAGAGAACATTCCCTGCTCCCCTGCTCAGATTTAATGAGGAGTCTCACCCAACATCTTCAGCTCCACACCCCTGGTATGGATGTGGGAGTACCACATGAGGGGATGCTGCAGCTCACAGAGGAATGCTGCAACTCTCAAGGGGATGCTGCAGCTCTCAAGGGGACATTGCAACTCATGAAGGGATGCTGCAACTCATGAAGGGATGCTGCAGCTCATAAAAGGAAGCTGTGGCTCATGAAGGGATGTTCACAATCTCCCATTCCAATTTCAGCCTCATAGGTGTCTTCTGGTAGACCAGAACAAACAGCTGTAAGCAACTGAGGAGACTCCTGAAGCCTCCTTCTCCTGGCCAGCAAGTAGCACCAGGGCTGCTGCAGTTCTCTGCAGGTGGGAAGCCACAGGCAGCATCAGCTCCAGAGCCTGCGTACACCTGGCAGTGAGTTGCCATGGCTACAAAATGGGGGGGGAAAGATGAAATCTGGCCTGGCTGCCAGGCCACACCTATCCTAGGAGTCATGGCAATGCCCAGCACAGAGTGGACAAGTGCAGGAGAAGCTGTGACCCCACAAAAAGCCACTGCATGTTCCAAGGCTCCCAGTCTCGAGATGTTGCATATGAACTTTGGAAAAGGAATGCCAAGTCATCCTGAGCTATTACAGGAACAAGTGAGCTCCTCTTTCAGATATACTGTCTTTGGAGGGTTCTTGTACCAAAGACATCGAGACAGCTGCCTGTCCAGCTCCTGGCACTGAAAGAGCTGTATCTCCATCTCCTGGGCACCCCAAGGACTGAAGCACAGGAAGGGTCTCCTTGGCCCCCAATCAGAGCTCTGCCTCACTCCCTGACATAAGTTGGCAAGCTCAGCATTGCCTCACTCCAAAGTTCACCTCTGCCTAAAGGCTTTTCCTTGGCTTGCTTCAGCAAGGAGCTGAAAGCATTGTGTTAGGGGTGAAGTGCATACACACACAACTGCACGTAGGAATCTCCTGGCCATGGATTAGGTTTCAGCTATTTGCTCTGCCTCCAAGTGGAAAGAAAGAGAAAAACAGAGAAACAAGGAGAAAAATAAGAAGAAAAAAAAGGAAGAAAAAAGGAAAAGAAAGAGACAAAGGAAAAGAAAAAGGAAAAGGAAGATAAAAGGAATAGAGGAGGAAGAAGAGGAAGAGGAGGAAGAAGAGGAAGAGGAA
>JAWWLZ010000094.1:7166788-7178532 GCA_035041345.1 Poliocrania exsul | reverse complement strand
TCATGGATATCCATCTTTGGCATTGTAAGGGAAGATGAACAGGAAAAGGAAAGAGTGCCCAAATGAAAATTTAACTCATATTATCAGCCTGTGAATTAGAAGGAGCAGTGCATTCAAACTGTCCCAGGAAACCTGAGCTTAGCCTCCTACTAAGCAGATTGATTTACTGCCTTTATTTTATTTATATTTTCTTTTATGGGAGGATTCAAAGCTTGGAAATACAGATAAGCAAAGAGCTGTTGAAGGGTATTCTTGAAACAGGGTCCCTCCTCCAACCTTATGCATTAGTTGCTCAGGGAACCAGCATGGTCTTAGCAGGTATGTTAGGAAGCTGTGCTTTCCAAGATTTTCTCCTCAGGATAGCAGATTTTCCTGCAAGGCAGTACTTTCCTAGGCAGTTTTATTATCTGAGACCAGAAAGTATCAGCTCTCAGTGTGTACACAGTGCATGACTCCAGATAAAAGAACCATATGTGCTTTGTTCCCTCAGTTGGAATAAGCAGTAGGTGGCCTCTAAGTCAAAGTCTCTTTATTACAGGTGCAGTCTGACATAGCATTCCAAAGGGAAGATGGATGATTTTAATCTCTTTTTGACTTGAGTTTAGGAGTGGCAAAGTTATGGTCCTTGTCAAAGTCCATTCCATGTTGTCTCTGGACAGTGAAGCTGCCCTGAGGTTCCTGAGAGACAGAGCTGATGTTCTGCCAGTCCTCTTCCATATCTTCCCCTTCATAGTCCTGGGACTGGGTGCCCTTTTGGATGTCTTGCTCCTGCCTGCTGTGGGTTTCTTTGGTATGAAGATGAGGAGATGGACTGGCACACTCAGTAGGAATTAAGTATTTAGTTCCTACATTGTCTAACTTGGTTTACTAAAAGAAAAAAAAAACAACTAAAAAACTTGCACTTTGTTTGGTGTTGCTGCTTTTGTAGCCGTGTCCGAATTTGAAGAAGAAAGTGAATGAAGGCAAAACCATACATGTGGTGTGCAGAAGGACGTGCTTACTTCATTAGCTAAATTAGCTGGATACAGGGTGGCTCTTGTCTTCTAAAGAGTTCTAAGGGTATCCATACAGGAAGAGAGACTCATCAACAGAGATTTGCTGGGCAGGAGCTGCAGCTCAAGAGTGTTACGACAGTGCTTCTCTGCAATTACTGTTCTGTCAACAACACCACACTCTCTGATGTTGCTTTTACTGGTGTTTATGTGATGTGCTTTTATTGTAGCAGTAGAAAGCACTGATGACTGGGTTAATTGTGTCCATTACTAAAGTGCTGTTATGGGGCAGTGAATTAATTCATCTCTTACGTGAAAGAACAACCTACAGGGCTTGTTTTTCCTCCAAAGAGGCACAATTGGAATATGAGAGTAGCATTTTCAGTTTTAAAACTTGTCAAGTATCTTAGTCATGCCCAAACTCATTTTAAAAACTCAAACTATTAGAGGTTGTTCAAAACAATTATTGAAATTTTTGTTGTGTACCAGCATAATGGAAACAATTAGGGATGGGCTGCATTTTTATTTTTTCATTCAGCTATAGTATTTTCCCAGGCTGTCTGCTGATGTGCTGGAACAGATTCCTGTTGAAGACAGTGCAGTGATACATACATGGATCATTACTTTCTCCCTATAGCCATGTAAAGCAAAATCTGTAGGAACTGATTACTTAGTGGATTAGCAAATTCACCCCTGCTGCTCGGTCCTCAAAACAGAAGGGAGTAAATGAGTCTTGAGTCATCTCCTGTCTTTATTTAACAAAACAAACCAGACGTGAATCCTCACTCCCAGATGTCTCAGTTGCTGTGGGAAATTACAGTAGCTGAGATACTAGATAGTAGCTATATTATGTTGTCTTTTGCATTAATTTCTTGCTTTTGACTTTTATTCTATTACTTTTGAAAAATATTTTTGAGGGGGACATATTCACCATTTTTCAGAGGTGTAGAGAGTTACAACATGTGCTGAACCAACCACATCTCTTTGTACTTTGCTGCCTGTGGGAAGCAAATGGGATCGTACATCAGGTTAGGTGAAAGGAAGAGGTTTAGAGTTTTGGAGGAAATGAAAGATTCATGAGGTTTGGGGATCCTGGAAGAACTCTTTATTTCCTTGTTTGTCATGTGCCTAAACTGTTAAAGCATTTATTTTTTTCCTATGTCAGTACCAGAATTAGGGAAATCATGGTAACAGCTTTCTTTCAGGTCAGGAAGAATGGGCATAACGAGCATTTTAGTGTGTCTGAGGGAAGTTCAGATGTTGGAGGGCGTTGGACGTGTTGTGTTGGTCTTTCTGGGAGCTGCTCAGTCTCTGCTGAAGCCTGTAGGACTTGACAGCATTTCCAGAGAAAGTATTGGAGAGTGCTGTGCTGGTGAGGAAAGAGTGATAAGCTGAATATCTCCCAGAGCTTTTCACAAGAACAGTCATGTTACATGTACTGCCCTGGAAGTCATGACCTTCCAGCTGATTCCACTTGAAGTTACCCTGCAGGTCATGTAGAAATACTGTCCATTGGTGAGAAGAAAAACTTAGTGTCCCTGTCTGTCATATTGTGGTATGTGAAAGGAATCATATTTGCAATAAAATGTTTGGGAATTTTGCTCTGTAGAATGTATAATTTAAGGTCTTAATAACTACACATCTATTTTCTCTCCTTACTACAGCATGGTGACAAGAAGGCAAGTGAAGCTTCTTCCAAACTGGGAGAGAAAAAAGCAGAAGTGGCAGAGGTAAATTGAAGTGTTTCAACATATTCTGAGAAAAAGTTGGTAACAAATTTCCTCCTATATACCTTTTTGCCTTTTGGTAACTGTGTGAGTTTTCAGCTAATTAACTGGTGACTCCAGCCACTCATTATTCATTCCAGGAATGTATAGTTTTGCCTTGTATTGCTGAGCAACCTGCTGGGAATATCTCTTTTCTATGTGTGTATTTTCCTAAATATTTCATGTTGGTGTCCATGGCAGCTATCTCAGTGGGTATCTGCTGTGCAGTGCCTGTGCACTATGGGACATGCCTGGTTTTTCAGTTTCCCAGAAGTACAGGGGAAGTGAGTGCAACTGTGACCCTGTCAACCTTGTTTGCATCCTGGCTTTTCTTCCACAGCTGGAAATTAAAATTCATGTATGGATGTGGCACATCTGGGCCATCTCCTTACTCATTTGCCAATGTGTGGTTGGTAGTATGTTTTAGAAAAGATACTTGCTTTTCAAGATACTGCATCCTCAGGAACTGGTACTTGCATGGGGTTTACACAAGCAACTTTACAGTTGGTGCGTGGCAGCTGTTGTGCACCATTAGAAGGCACAAGGGTTGCAGGCAGTGTTTGGAGCAATATTTGGAAGGGTCACCTTTCTCCCAGCAGCTCCAGGCGCTGTAATGCACTGGGTGGTATGTCCTTGTGTGCTACGATGAGTGTGATGATGCAAAGAGATGGTACCCAAGCCAAGTCATGAGTGCCAGCACTGATCATCAGCACCCCAGGAGCCTCTGCTATTCCAAGCAAGAGCAGTGCTTCCCCAGGAAAGGCTAACAGCAAGTTCAGAAAGAGAACTTGTAGAAATGACTCCTATTAGTTGTCCGCTTGTCTTTGAATGTTAGTCACTGGTACAGCCAAGCCAGAAATAGGTGTGCCTGATGCTTTATCCATAGGAAAACCTGTGTGGGAAATAACTTTGCCTAAGCTTGTTTAACTGCATTGCAAATCAAGGGCAATGAATGCTTTTATTACAGTCCTCTGAAGTAGATGATTTAAGCAATTGCCTCTCTTTTCTGTCCAGAAAAGCAAGGAAGGCTTCTCTAGCCTGAAAGCATGTTCCTCCATTCCTCTCTAGACATTTCAGTTTCTTCTTAAATACCATTGTTCTTTTTTACATTCTTGGTTTAATGCCAGATTCTTGGACTGCACATTGTTGCCATTAATAGAGAAATGCTGACTTTTTTGTGGGAAGGAGGGGAGTTGAGGCCTCTAGTTTGGGGTTGTGGAGTTGCTGTTTCTGACCTCTCACTGAGATCAGTTTCAAGCGAAAGAAGACTTAGTATTGTCTAGATACGTCTGCTTTTTGAGTGTTTAGAACACTGTGTGTACGTTTCCTCTTGTGAATTTCTCTGTAAGTTTCAGTCTTCTTTTGCAGTGCCTAAAAGTGAAAGCAGATCAAAACAGACCCATTGAAGGGCGTTCTCTCCACTGTGGTTCACACCTACCTTCGAAACACTGATTTGTTAAGCAGTTAAGGTAGCAACTTACAATCTTTGTACAGCTCTCCCAAGAGTCTGCAAGTGCTACATTTTAATTTAAAACTCAGAAGTTATTTCCACAGTCTTCAATTTTTAAAACAGAAGTTTATAATTGTTTATAATCTATCTGCAGAGGACTGTGGGCAATCTTGTGTAGATTATTGAGTTTGTTCACCTGCCTACTGGAGGAGGTTTGGTAATGCATTATGAAAATTATAAGGAATTATGAAGATCTTTGAAGAGTTTATATCCATAATGAAAGGAAAATAGTAAAAGTCTGTATGGTTATTGTTTCACTAAAAATAAGAATAAAAAACTCTGTTCCTCAGAGTCTTTGAGTATGTAGTCCTAAAGGAGTGAGAGAAGGAGAGTAAAACTTTAAAAAGGTAGAAAGAGTCTGACACTAGGGGATCCTAATTAGCCACAACATCAAGAAGAACCCAAAATGTTAGGGTGTAGAATAGGCTTCTTAAGCTTTTCCTCCTCAGAGGCTTAAAAGTAGATTGAAAAAATAAACAGCAGGCTTAGTGTAGATAGAAATTTACTGAGTAAGATACACACTTTCACAGAGTTGCTGAGGAGATTAAATGGCTCCCTAAGATTTTTCCAGTTTTAGCCTCACAATCCAATAATATAAAATAATGCTTTACAATATTTAGGAGTTAGCAGTGAGAAGATGATCTGCTTAATAACACTACAGTTTTGGAATTACATACAGTCATTGCAGGGAATACTTTATTTATGATGTGCCAACAGACACTGGTTCAGAAGGTTGTTTATTCAGGAAGTATTTACTTTTTAAGTTTCCAGTGACTTTCTGCTTAACTATCAGGCAGTACTTTCATCACTGGATCTTAAAAGTATTCTGTAAAGGAGACTAGACATGTTATCTGAGTGACACAGATGAATGGTAGGGAAGGGTAGGTGCTGAAGCTGAGCTGGAGTTGCATTATTTCAGGCGATCCTGCTGCTTGTCATGAGAGAAAAGAACCAGGTCACCAAGCAGGCTGGTCCACACAGATAAAAGCTCAGCATTGAAGCCATGAGCTCACTGAAGGCAACGAGCCTTCCCTTTGAATCTTGGAGCTTTCTTCCCTTCCTGCATGTATGGGTAGCACAGCTGCAGCTTGTGTCTGCTCCTCATTTCAGAATGAAGCTTCAACAATCCCTTGTGTTCCACTACACTGGCCTGGCTGACACTGAAGTCACACAGCTGTGGCTTGCAGACTGGTTGGAAGAGACAGAGAGCAGGTGTATTCAGCAGCTGTTGCCAGCAGCTTCCATTCTGCTTGGTGTCTCTAGCTTGGAAAGTAAAGGATGCACAAAGTCCTTCTCTGTAACTCTTCCTAAGGGTCCACTCTTGCGTATTCTGCTCAGTGGCCAGGAGCATCAAGCTTATTGCAGAATTAAGGTTCCAACTCTGCCTTCTAAAGTACTAAATTTAGTCTGTCCAGTTTCTGAAAACAAAAACCAAGATGTGGTCTTAACGCTATAATAACCCATTTACTTTAACACTAATTCTTCACTGTAGCCTGTGGTTGTTACTTGGACGACCTCTGCAGTAACACTCAGTGCACTTGCATCTGGCACAGGAGGGGAGTATTGTGGAAAAGTTTTGGAAAGGGTGGAACTGTGATACCATGCTTCACAGGGCTATGTTGCTCTTGGAAGGACTGATCTCCACTTCATTACCTAAATATGTTAGCAGAGGGAAAGTATTGTCATACTTGTTTGCATCATTTCAGCAGTGCTGCTCAAGGCAGACTGGGGGATATACTTGTCTGGGAAGGGTCTGCTTTAGGTTGAGACACACATTTTCAGTCTACTGATGAGCAACTGAGTGTCTGTCTGTGCATAGTGCTTTGTAGAAACAGGCAAAAGATGTGCTGGAGGGACAGAGTTATAAGCTGCAGGTGTGTTACACTGTAATTGAAAAAAAGAGGCAATCGATGTAGTTGACAGTGAATGTGTGTTTTGTCAGGCACTGCTTGAGGACAAAGGCTTAAGTCACAGGGATATAGCTTAAATCTTTATGTCTTGGTTGCTAGAACCTCTGTTGAAGTCACATTTCAAGGACAATCAGACACTTCTTGAAAATGTAGATCGGTTTTAATGAAATGTTTGTGTTCCCTGTTGGATGTGTGTATGGTAGATGTTAACAGAAACGAAATGATCCTTGTGGAAATTGGTGGTTGCTCATGCACTGGAAGTTGTGTGTTTTTGCAGCTGGTATGCAGCTGCTATCCAGTAACAGTGAGTGATGTGCTGCAGTTTTCTGGTATCTGTCCCTCTGTTTTCTCTCTGTGTTTTGAGGTAATAGACTTGAGTCAACGTGTCTGCAGCATGCCATTGCACAGTGTATGAAACAGTAAGCTTCCTTTCTTCTCCTTTCCTCCTGATGTTCCAAGACCTTTAGCAATTTGCTGGCATGTGAGGGACAGATGGTTTTTCTTTACCCCACTGTCTTCAGCTGATGTGTGCCCTTTTACCAATTTCAGATGGGGTTTGAGGCCATCAGAACACTGGTGCTCTAGAAGCTTTTGGATACTAAAATATGAATGCTCTCAAGGGGAGATGGGACAAAATCACTGAAGAGAAGCTCAGGATGGTTTATAAAATACCCTGAAATTAAGAAGGCTCACATATGATTTGAGTTTGCAAGAGTATGTGGAAGAAATACCAACATCCACCTGAACTTTTTCTACTTCAGTGATTTTGTTTTCTTTTGTACCAGCTGTTGCCTACTGCTAGAGACAGGGAAATGAGTAAGGCAGTAGGGCGGGCCGTGCGTTGTATTGGTTTGCATGGTCCTGCTGTCCTGTTCTTGCACTCTGTGTTCAGTGTTGCCCTGAGAGAGAGCTGCCCTTGGGCACAGGATGCTCTACTGCTGCACAGCCTTGTGTAACTCATAAAAATCAGTGCAACCAAGTGCCCCCCTTATGTGTGTGTGGTTGTGCTCTGAAACAACCTTCCTGTTCTGTCTGGAGTGGATTCATGGTCGTGTTAATAACTGCACCTAATGAAGAAAGACCTGTTTTCTTTTTACTGTTATAGAGGGAAACACCAAGGGGAGTCCCTGTATCCCTGGAAAAGCCTCGCCTGTGCACTGCAGCTGTGGAAGTGCAGTATTAAAAGGGAGGCAGAGCCGTGCATTCCAGGAATTTGAAGCCCCAGCTTAGAGTGAGGTTATATTTCACCAGATATGATGTGAAACAGGACCCTCTCTAATGTGTGCCAGCATTCCAAGCCGTGCTGGACAGCAGTGTAGAGAAAAATCTGTGCTGCTCACTCAGCTCATTTCACTTTACTTAGCAGGAAATACATTCTCTACTTTGAGAGGATGACAATGATAATTGGTGCTGAAGCATTCCTGTCCTTCTAGAATTGTTTCTTTGCTCTGAAACCAGGACTTCTGTGATACTTTTTAATTTTCCTGCTTGTCATTTAGGATTCCTTATCCAGGAAAAAGCATTAGAGCCACTTGGAGTCCTAGGGCATAATGCTGAGTGAAGACATTATGACAGTCTGTTGTGGTGCCTGTTGCTGGTCTGAGTTGTTCATGGATAACTTTTGACTGCAGCATTTGTGAGGGTTTTTCCTACTTTGGTATCCAATTAAATTTTAAACTGCATTGTTTGCTTGTTTCCTTTCTCCAGCTGCACCACTCTGGGCACTGGTCCATCCTCAGCAGATGTTCTGAGAAGCACCAGCAGCAGCTTTTTTGTCTGTCTCCCTTTTATGTTTTGTTGATTCTTTGGCTAAAATGCCAAAGGTAGTTGAAAAATAACATCATTTCAGTTAAATTTATGGTACTTACTGAGAGCTGTTGTGATGTGAGGCTCTTTCTGCTGTAGGGAGAAGTACAGTGTGATTGCTGCTCCAGCAAATCTTGAATGAAAGATTGATAGCAGGAGGCTGAGTTGCTGCTGATGGTTGTCAAAGAGATTTTCAGAACAGAGATTACACGTTTTTTCCTTTTGTGGTTTGGGGTTTTTTTAATTAAGCAAACTGTATTGTGTCTTCCCTTGGAAAATCTGCATATCAAAAGTATATATATTTCAACTCCCCTTTATTAAACCTGCAGAGTTAATATTCCACTCTGAAACAGCGTTTTGTCTTTTTGTTCTGAAGCTGCTGCTAATAATGAAGAGTAGATTATAAGTACCTGAATGCCACAGCTTTTATTCCTTCACACTCAATTTTTTACAGACTTGTGATTCTTTTAATCCGTTTCATAAAGAAGCTGTGCTTTGGTAATTCATTGGCTCTGTTATTATCAGGCTGGGAGGCGAGGTGTGAGTAGAGCTGCAAGGTAATTTTTCAGCTTTTTGTGTCTGAGACTTTCACAGAAGAATACTCTTCCACTTCTTGGAGGAGGAGGAGAAGATGGGAACAGCTTTGATGTATTTTTTGATAGAGTGTCAGAGCTGGTTTGCCTGGAAGGAGCATTTTGGGAAACACATAACATCGTTATTTTAGTGAGAGTGAAAGAAGAACCTAATAGTATAATGTGACCAATTTTACAAATGTATTAAGAGTTACATACAAAAGAAGTTATTTTTTGAAAGATGCTCCTGGGAGCTAACATATATTACTCCACTTAGTGTGTTGTGGACAGTATTCAGCAGTATCCAATAAAGAATACTCATTTGAACTGCTGTCTTAACTTTCCTTGTAGCTTACCCCAAGGTGGTCTTTCTCTATGCCAGAGGAGAATGTATTTGCATATTTTCCTTCTGTCTCTCCTACCTTTATTTCTGTTCTGCTTACCATGAAACAGAGAAACATTTACATTAACAATTTTTTTTTATTCTGTTTAATTGATTAACATAAGTTTATTCTCAGAGCAAGGGTTTATTTCACTCTATTACTTGTTTGTTTGGGGTTTTTTTGTAGTTCAGGCTTGGTTGGGGTGGGGAAAGTCAGCCTTGTGCTTGAAATTTTTGAGTATCTTGGTAGGCATCATAAAAACTCTTGTAAGGCAGTGCTTAATGTATGGATTTGTGGAATTCTATGGTTCTGTGATTTTTCAGAGCCTCACAGTTATGTTAGACATAGTTTTTAGCAGCAGAAGTATGTCCTGAACACCATGAACCATAAGACCCTGAGCCTCAGGTGTCAGTCAGGATCTGTGGTACTGAAGGCATACCCAGAATACTGACTGCTCTTCAGAGGTCTGCTCTTTTTTGTATTTGGGTTTTGTTTTGTTTTTTTTACTTTTCCTTTGCAAAATGAGAGGGTTGCGCTTCAAATTTTGAGTTACTTGGACAACTTAATTAAAAGTTGAAGGATTTGTGGATTGCAGAGTCTTTAATGCACTGCATCAGAGACAAACCCCACGGTTGTTCTGCTTCTCAGTACTGTCTCTACAAAATTTTAACATATCACAGCTCCATCACCTGCCTTCAGGAGCATTGATACCTCAGCTGGACCCCTGCTGCTTTCTTAGGGTTTGAAGAGTGTGTGAAAGAAGATTGTCTGCTCTTCTGAGGGTACCTGGTCAGAGGAACCATAGTAAGAAAATACTGAGACAAACCTGACTGACATGTGACGAGGGAGATTTGCTAAGAACACATCTGGTTCGTGGCAGTTGTTGGGCATGTGGAGCATGAAGATGTTTGTCTTCTCAGCTGGAGGATAAGGAAAAGAAGGGAGACAGATGTACAGAGACATAAAGACTGAGCAATTAGAATCAACTGGAAACAACCAGGAACCAGCCTGGTCAGCTGCAGCAGTGGGTGGGCTCTTGGGGAAATGGCAGCAAACCAGGACTTCACAGCTGATGAGACTGGAAACCTGAGGGTCCAGGGAAGAGAAGGGCTGTGCCAGTGTCTGGGGGACTCTTTGCTGTGCTGGTGAGGCCAAGGGGTGCATTAGTGACCTTCTGCCTCTGCCAGCCCAGAGGAGGGGATGTGGCTGCAGTGGGGATCCTGTGTATTGGCACTGCTGACACCCCTGTGACAGCAGTGTCAGGGTCCTCTCTGTGTGCCTGTGTCTCTCTGGGATGTGTTATGTGTGCTGTGTCTTTGGGATTTGCTGCTGCTTTTTCCTCCAACCACATCTGCTCAGCCTGGGCAGAGACCCCAGTGCTGGGCTGGGCTCCAGTGGCTGGGCAAGTTCTGTACTGGGCAGTACTGCTCTGTACTGGGCAACAATGGACTTAGCAGCTGTGCAGGAGTGTCCTGGGCAGGGACATAGGTGGAGGCAGCCACACATCAGTTAACAGCCTCTAACATGCTTTTAACAGGAAAAATCAGTTACTCTTGGTTTTTACAACATCCTCTGGATCTTACTGGGATGTCACTGTTTCCAGTGACATCCGTGATGTACATAGCCATTTTTGTTTCAGTCTGGGCCATGTTTTGGGGATGTTTTTGGTGATGGGCAGTGGCACTCTGGAGGTGACTGTTTAATGTGCAGCTTTGTTTACTCCAGATGATCTCCAGATTTTTGAGCTAAATCAGAAAGAGAAGAGAAGCTGGAATTGCCTAATGGCACAGGTCTCCAGATCTCCCAGGCTGTTCCAGTCCATTGAAAACTGGTGCTTCTGAGTTTGCTGGTGGAATCTATGGTCCTTTTCTGGTCTTCCCAGCGTGCTGGAGCAGTTGGAAGTGTGAACCCTTTATTTGTGTTGTGAATCTTGAGCTTCTTAGAAAAAATGTATTTTTGCCCTTGGCTTTGTATCTTTGCCTCTCTCCCTGAGACGTGATATTACCTTCTGGGTTATCATTCAAATTATTTCTGAACAGCAATAGTTTGATCTTGTTATTTTTGTTTATACCTTTCATTAAATAATGTATATGGTTTCTGTTGCTTTAACTGTTGCTTAAAATGGAGTCCGTCTGCCACAGGAAATAGCACAGATTTATATATCCACTGTAAAATGGTTCAAGAGAAGTCAGCCTGTTCTGGGCTGGGGAAAACTGTCTGTAATGTGCCTGTGTGAATTAGAGTTACACAGGAGAATTCATTTTTGGATTACTTGCCTTGCAAAAATACTTTAATGGGCATTTTTTAAGGGTCCTTTTTCTTTGTGTTTTTTTTTTCTGTTTACAGTTTTCTTTTTCTTCATCAACATTTCTTGACCTTTACTGTGTGTTTCTCTTTTTTTGTAGAAGAAACAAGCAAGTGCTAATGTCAGCCAGCCCCCAAAAACAGAGACAAGTGGAGCACCTGCTGCTGCTGCTAAGGTAAAACATATTGAAGGAAATGGTCTCTTTTACCATTTTACCAGTGAAGAGGATATGATACGACTCACAGAAAACCAGTTGTTCAGCAGCACTAGGATGGTCTTCATGACTTGCTCTTGAAATCATAATGAATTGAAATGAAAGGGGAGCACAAGCCACTGTCAACTTCCTGAGGAAATAGATGTGGTAACGTTCTCTCCTTTCTCGTTTTCTTTGTTAGTCTCCTAGTTATTTTGAAGAATCTTTGTTAGTCTCCTAGTTATTTTAAAGAATCCTGGTCCCACTGATACCAGTGGCAAACTTCATTTGACTTTCACAGGGCTAT
>JAWWLZ010000094.1:7146254-7161141 GCA_035041345.1 Poliocrania exsul | reverse complement strand
TTCTGTGCACGCTGAGCCTCACCTAAAACATCCACTGCACAGGCTGGAAGGGCACGTGGGGAGAGCCCTGCCCAAATTTTCATTTGCGAAGTCTGACCATACATATACATAGTTGTGTCAAGACAAAATCACAGGTGAAAACCCAGTGCATCCCATCACCCCCCATGGCCAACCACTCACAATTTGGTTTTCGAGGCAAGAGGAAGCTTTTTGAAGGCTGGATGTTGCACCATCGCAAGGAGGAGTTCCGTGACTGTCATGGTGCCAGTTTGGTGACAGGAGTGACCGCAGGAGTGGCAGGAGGGTTTGCTCACTGTGGCGTCTCTGCTGGAGCCCGGCCAGACTGGTTTGGGTGCCCTCCCCTGGCATGGGTGCTGTGCTGGAGGCGAGGCAGCCGTGCTGCTGCTGGGTGGGGACTGTGCCATCAGCACACGGGCTGGGCTTGGCGTGGCCAGCACCTCCCAGAACCCACAGCCACAGCGCTGGGACAGCAGCAGCCACGTCCTGTCCTTCCTGCGGGGAACAGCACACACCTCTGCACAAGTGAGTTAGCTGCTCTTGTACTGGCTTCCCTTCCCTGCTTGAGGCTCCTTTCTGTTCATATTGTAGTTATTTTTTCCACCCTTTTCCCCCTCCCTGTGTTCCGGGAATTTTGTGGGCTGGAATAACACGAGCCCCAACTCCAGGGCTTTGGATATGACTCAGTTTTCAGAGGGCTTGAAACGCTCTGGAGCGAGCTTTGTGTGATTAATTAACTTCCTAAATTATTTTAACATGCTGGAAACAGCCCTTTCAGACCCTGTCCAACCACATGACATCAGTTTGAGAAGAGAGGGGAGGGAGGATCAAACTTTAAAAAGCAGTGTCTGAGTTGTTCTTATGTTGTTGTTGTATTTATGTTTTTGTTTTGGGGCGTGGTGGGTATTTTTTCCCCTGCTCACAGCCCACGCTGTTCCTGCTTCCAGGACCCATGTAATCTTTTTGGCATACCAGTACAGAGCCTATATATGCCTGTGGCAAATGTGTTGTGTAGTCAGGGTGTGGTGATCTGTAAGAGCAGCGTCTTGGTTGAGCTGTGCTTATGTATCAATTGTTTATTGTACTTTAAAATATATAACCCAAAAGGTGCTAACACGTGGTACAACAAACTTATGGAAAAAATAATACTTTCAATAAATCATAGTTTTTCTTCAGTAGTAGCAATTAGGCAGGTAGATGTTGCTTAGGGTATGTCACTGTTTGATTATTGTTGGTGGTATACTTAGTCCTCTTTTCTTTGGAGAAAGTGGAAATAATGCATTAAATAGCCCAGAGTTCTTGAACACTGCAGACACCTCTTCTGAGTTTTTGATCCATCTCTTGCCTTTTTTTCTTTTTTTTTTTTTTTGACAACTAACTTCCTCAATCTTAGGGTCTTTTTACATTGTTATAAAACATACAATAATAACAACTTTTCTATGTTAGCCATTCTCTTTTCTGGACTACCTTATTTGTTACTGTCACCTTCCTGTGTAAAATGGTGCTCTTTTGGTTTGGGGTTTTGTTTGTGGGTTGTTTTTTTTTTTGGTTTTTCCCCTGAGTAGTGATGCAGACCTTGTGTATGCAGACCTTGCAGAAAATTCGGTTTCTTGGAGTTGCAGAAATAATCTCCCTGACCAGTCTTTCTCACAGCCCTGATTCTGGAGCTTTGCACCACGGGCAGACAACTGACAGTGTGAAATTCAGCGAAAGCTGTGCTGCCCTAAGGGTGGTGGCTCTTGGAGGATGGGGAATGGGGGAAGAGGAGAAACCTCTGTCTCCAGAAAGCAAAGGAACTGCTTTTCCAGTGAGTAGTTCCCCAGCCTCTCTGTTCTTACCATTCAGCACCATTTTTTTTTTTACTGAGAGGAGCAAATCTGCACTCACTAACACTAACACTAATTTCTTCTGCTAAAGGAAGAGACTGGCAGGGGGACAGGGAGGTTTGGTGGTCTGGGGTGCTCCTTGAAAGCTCCTTAAGGCTCATAAGCCCTTCTGGTTCTGGAAGAAGTCAGGTCTGTGCTTGCCTTTATGCCATGCTTAGTAGCAGTGCCTGAACCAATTAGAAAATTAACATTTTTGATCCCCATGAGGGAAGTCTCTGTGAGGCAGGACAAGGCCTTGTGAAGGTGGAGGTTTCATATTTTTTATTTGAAAAATGTTGCACTTATTCATCCAGAACATGCAGAGGGCCCTCCTGAAGCTATTTTGAGTCAAAGCCAATGTTAAAGCACAAAGTGCCCTAATTTGCCTTTTTTAAAGTAGGAATTACAAAGCAATTTTGAATTTTTCTAAAATGATTGAAGAAAAAAATTCTACCAACAGACAACCAGTTCCCCCCCAGGTTATGCAGTGTTACCCTGGGCGATATTTTCACTGCAAAACTCTATCAAGATTCCATGGCTTGGTGGGTTTTGTTTATTCTCCTTTATTATTTCCATTCATTTTGATAGGCAGTGTGCCACCATTACCATCTGTGTGTCAGTTCATGAATAATATTTTGTTCCTGCATCCTGGGGGTAAAATACACAGTTTCTAATCCAGATTACTGCTCAGTTTGAACACTGAATGGGCTTGATCATTGTAATAGAAGTAGTCGAGCCCATAACCTCTGAGATCTTCAGCCATAAGATGAAGTCCTCTTTTATGTGACATTTCTGGCATTTTAACCCCCCTTTAGAAAACACTGGTTCTGTTTCTAAATTTCCTGGTCCTCTTTGCAGTTCCCTGCTTCTGTCCCAGCCCTGCTGAGCTGGGCATTGTGTGACACTGCAGACCAAGTGACACAAATCCTGGCTGAGCTCAGCAGCGCTTTGTGGCATGTGGCTGGCACCTAATCTCCTGGTGTTTACTTACCAGCCTGCAGTTTGCTGTTGCAGATAGGTGTGGAACATTCTGGTGTTTGAAACAGCACACAGAAATGGAAGTGCTTCGCTGTAGCTAAATGCTGACTGCCTGCAGGAGGTAGAACTGGAAAGAGGATTTTTGAGCTGCCTGTAAAAAAGGGAAAGCTCATCTGCAGTGACCAGCTCATACATTACTGTAATGCTGGGAACCTGAGAAGAGCCATGACAGGACGGGGGCACTGCTTCTAATATTCGAGTATGACTGAATGAAAATGAAATTTCAGCGTGTGCCAGCTTGTTGAATTTATTGTCAGAGAAACAGCGAGTTTCCAAGAGGAGGTAATTGAGGAGTGTGTTTTAAGAAGTAAGAAACGTGTGTTTGAAGCAGATTATTGATGTAATTTAAAAGAAACAAGGAGTGTGCAGCCCATAATACTGACGTGGTCTGTGTGCAGACACACTGATGTGGAGGCAGCAGATGAAGTCTGTTACTCTGCTTGGCATATAGTGACTTTCTTCCCAGATCACTTTCAGTCATCATGAAAGGACATTATAAAGAAGTTGCCTTTGTATATAGTAAGGCCTTTAAAGGAGAAGCCATTCTACACGCTGGAGTCTAAATAATTTCTTGTGGCCACAAGTTGAACTGTGAGTATGTAAATGTTCTTCGTGTTTAGGAACTGTGCAGGATCTGTGACCAGCCAGCAAACTCTTTCCCTCTGCTTCCAAAAGATGTCACAAACAAATGCAGAGTGCTTCTTCCTGTGGGATAATTCTAAATTTTTCTACGCATCCCTAACTTCCTGCATATAAGGAAGCATAAACAGAGGTGTTGGAAGTTTAAGTCAAATGATACAAAAATTATTTAGAGTGATGTCATTCACTGTCCTCAGTTGTTTTTTTTTGTTCAAGCATAAAGCTATTTCACAGTTTGATAGTTACTAAAATAAACAAAACCAAACATGCCTTTATTAAGCTTTGGGCTTGAATTAGGTTGCTGAAATCCAGACATCTTAAAACAGACACCTAACCAAGAAGTGGTCTGATGGATCAATTAGTTTCTAGGTGTTGTGAAGCCTTGTTCTACTCTGTGGTAAATATAATACTGAGTTTATTCACTGATTTGCTTGATAACATTTGATTTAGTGTCAACAAATTCAAATTGGTTGCATCCAAAAACACTACTTAAAAAAACTGTTGCATTGAAATTGAGTAATAGGGTTAACCAGCTTTAACTGATCCATGAAATTTAGTGATGAAACACTGTCAAGTTTCTTCCCTGTGCATAAATTTTATTCTAGTATTCAAAACTAGAACACTAGAATAGCAGAAAAATAGCTGAAATTTTATTCTAGTATTCAAAATAGAAGAAACTAGTAGGAGTGAGTCTGTGTCTGGCTCAGTGTTCCATATGATGATCAATAAATTTAGCAGCACTTGAGGCCCTAAATAGCTTTACAAGCTAATGAGCTTTTCAATTTCCTGGTTCAAACCAATCTCTTAAAAAATCTGTCATGTTTTTGTTTCATGAGAAAACAGTTTTATTTCCTGTATGCCTTTCAGCATCTCTAAATGATGGTTGATCTTGCTCCTCAGTACAGATTAATAATTGTTGCAAATACTTGTTCTGTGTGGTGAGGAAATTGAAGAATAATGAAATTTTAGGGTTAATCTTTTCCACAGCAGCAACTCAGATCATCTTCTGAATTGAGTTTTGCAGAGAGACATAGTCCTATGTTTTCAGCAGTCCTTGGATCTGGACTACAATTTACTACAGTCGACCTTCTGAGTGGGCAAAGAAGCACTGACATAATCCTACTGTTTGTTACTAGTTTTGCTGTCATTTGGAGGGTGCATGTGGAGAGTTTGAAGGTTGTCAGACAGCAAATTCTCTTCTAGAGGTCTCCTAGGATGGCACTTCAGTCAGGAGCATCCTAAGTCACTCCTGGTGGTTTTTCCATGTGTGGTCCCCCACTCTCACATCTTAAAAACAGACACCACTCCCTGAGCCTCAGTGCAGTTTAATTTGATTGTGAACTTGCCCTTTGAGGTTTGTCTGTCCTCTGCAGATGCGTGTCCTTCAGATCTACTTCAGCTTGTTCTTCACATTTGCACTGAGCTGTGAGTGCATATTGGAGCTGAGCAAAATCGTAAGTGTCTTAGCTCTAAGGGGCAGTCAGGTCTTCACTAATATAACTGTTCTTGTTGTCTTTATCATAGAAATTTACAGTGTAATAATAGATCTATTATATAATATAAAATTAATACTATAAAATATAATCTATAGTAGTTTATTTACATATTTTTCAGTTATATTGACATCAACTGAGTTTACAAATGTTAAATGCAAAGGAAGCATCTCTAGAGAGAAAGTTTCTTGTGTTGTTTTTTTTTTTTTTTTAAAGACAGGTATTTAAAACCGGGTATATGATGAGTTGAACTACAACAGCATGAATTTAAAAAACTGCCTACAGTAACAACTTCAGCACAGAATTTTAGATAGAGGTGGAATACAGCTACAGAAAAAAATAACTAACAGCTGTGTCCTCCAAGGATTTTTTTTCCCACCTTCCTTCAGTGGCTGCTGGCAGGGGCACCAGGCTTTGTTTGTAACATGCAGTGTTGGTGAGTTTCAATAATGATAATGGGCTTTAGAATTGCAGAGACACATGTGGCAAAGCCAGTCATTAGAAATTGCAGTGTAAATATTTTAGCAATCATTCTGACCACTTCTGCAGAGAAACTCATCACAACAGCACAACATAATGGCATATATAGTAGCAATGTTTTGTGTAAGTATACCAGTTGTCTTGAGTAATACATAGGTGCTAACTGGAGACTGGCATCCTGCTGCTCCATTTCAGTTAGCTCTTAATATTAAACTTCACAAAATTAACTGAGAGCCTGAAATCTTGAAAAGTATTGTTTTCTTCATTGTGTGTGGATTTTTACCTTTCTCTTAAAAAGGTGTTGTTTTTCTTAACAACTTAATAGCAGAACTATATATAAGAACAGTAACTACAAAATAATAGGGTATTTCCAAAATTACTTGAGATGGAAAATGATACAGAAGCACTCCAATTTGTGATTTTTAACTCAGTTATAGATACTGCTACCGTAAAATTTATATAAATGGTTGGTATCAGTGCTGAATTTTTTCCAGTTTTAAATCACTGCATGTCTTAGCTGCTCTGTATCCTCAAATATATATGTTTATATATTTATTTGTACTCATTCAGACACACAGATGTTGGCTCAGATTGCGTCTCACAACTTCTTGTGGGCTTAGTGGAAAATTAATGGGACTGTGTTTGTGCCACAGATCACAGAACTGCAGAGTCCTGCTGTCAGAGCAAGTGGGAGGTTTAACCCATCACAGCTCAAGTGGTGTTTTACACTTCAGTGAAACAGCCCATTATTTTTCACAGTAGTTCTCTAAAAGAGCTTTTGCTGCCCACACCTCACCAGTGCTGTTAATTAAAGCTTAGTACCAGAACCATCCATGTAAAAGAAGCAACCATTTCCAATCAGATGGATTAAGCTTTCCCTTGCATTACACAGCTGTACTGAGGTATCCCTTTGAGTTAGAAATGTTGGAATCATAGAGTTGATGTCAACTCTGAGCCTGAGAAGCAGTCCCAGCTCATCCATATGTAAAGATGTGTTAAGCCCAAAAGCATATTTGGATGCCTTTTCAGTCCTGTTCTAAACTGAGTTCAGGTAGAACACTCAGAAAATACTTGCATAAACCTCCCCAGGGGCTGCCAGGGCTGGAGGCTCCTGGCTCATCTAAGCAGCCTTTGGCACAGAATTCTTTCTTCTCTCCAGAAAAAAACCCTTTGAGCTCTAACTTGAGAGATTGTTACAGAGTAAGTCAGTTTCTTCTTTGTTTCCCATTTTCTTGGCTCCCTGAGCAGTGTACAAAGCATCAGGTGCCAACTTGCTTTTCCTGTCATTAAGTCTTCCCTCATACATACTTTTTCTTCTTTTTTTCCCCTCTAAATCTGTCCTCAGACACTTCTTTATTCCTCTGTGCTGCAGTGTGATGGCCAGAACTGTCCTAGCACTTGACCTAGAGAAGCTCATGCCAAAAAGGGTGAAAGTTATATTTTATATTTATATTTATGTTGTCACAGTGAAGAGATTGCTTTCCCCCAGATTCCTCTTTCCCTGTTGGTTTTTGGCAAGAGTGTCTCAGCCTCTGGCATTATAGCCTTTACATATTTTTGTCAGCACTGCTGCTGATTTGGGGATTTTATGTTAACTGTTTACATCTGATTGTCTTCAGGAACTGATCTATTCAGGCTGGAAGCTGACTAATTTCCCTGTTTCATTAAGGAAATGTCACCTCAAGTACTGTGAAAAGCTGCAGTGACAGCATGTCCTCCTCTGGAGGTTGTTTGCTTTATTCTTGACCAGTCTGTTGATTCTTATTTATTCTCTTATTATCATCTAAGTGTTTCTGTATGGGTTGCTTGGCAAATGTTTTCAGCATCTCTTCTGTTTTTGAAAGTTTCCACCTGGTGCATTGTGCTCTTTTCTGAGGGTGGGCAATGACCCTCCTCAGTCTGGATCTTCTACTGGAATTTCCACAATGTATGGTTTTAGCTGGCAATAGCTCTCACTATGTCACATATGATTTTTAGGTTTCAATGCTTTTTAGCTGTCTGTAACCAAGAGTTCTCATGGATTTCTTCATCTGCTGTTCTCTTTTTCCAGAGGGCATCCACATCCAATTCCCTGAGCAGTTAAAACTGTTGTCTTTTGATACTTATTTTCTTTCTTCTTCTGCAGGTGTTCTTCCCTTTTACTAACAGATTCTGCAGTACACACAGTGAAATTAGATAACCAGTTTTTGGTAGGTTTTTTATTTTGTTTCATTAACCCACTTTTTGCCTTCTGTGGCTGTTCTCTCTCAACTGTAGCATGAAGAGTGCCCTGATAATTTGTCGAAAGGATTTTCAAGGGTATTTCTTCTCATATCAAATTAGATCCCAGGTCTCTTTATCAGCATTTCCTGGAAAGCCATCCTGTAACTCAAGCACCTGAGGTGCTTTGGTCAGCTCCTGTGTCCATCCTGCCCGTGGGATGGACTGGAAAGGGCACAGGCTGTGACCCCAAAAGTGTCACACTGCCTGTCACCAGGGTGTGATAATTAACAGGGCATCAGTCTTCATTTAATTGGTGTTGTCCTGTAACCTCTTCTCTGTCTTTCAAGACCCTTCTGTGGTGGCTGTGGGAGTCTTTGGTGGGGAGCATCTCCCTGTGCTCCCTGCCGGTGACTGCCTGTGGTTCTGGGTGTTCTGTTGTGCATTTCCCTCCACTCCCAGCTCCCAGGAGATCTGTGTGGGATCCATCCCCCAGGCTGGGACCCCCACCATGAGTCACAGCCAGGGCTGGCACAGCACCCTCCAGCACCCAAGCTCTTTCTTTGCAGGCAGGAGGACTGGAGTCAGCACTGATCACACTTGTTTTTCCCCTCTGCTGTTGGCTGTGCCCTTCAGGGATCCATGACAGCTCAAAGGACACCCCTCTCTCCCTGCACAGCACCTCCTGGCCCTGGTCCAGCCAATCCCTCACTGTTTGGCATCCCAGCCTTTCAGTGAGGGATCTTTGTCCCATGCCATGCTGGGATTCTCTCGCTGGGTGCAGCAGGGTGTGCCTGCCCTGGCCAGAGCTGCACAGCAGCTCTGCGTCACGCTGTTGTTGTGCTGGTTGCCAGGCAGCCCTTTAATATTTACCTCCACTCCTGACACACACATCTGTGTGTTGCTTCACCCCTCCTGCAGCCCAGCTGTGGGGCTGAGAACATCTGGGCACAGCTGGCAGCAGCGTGGCATCCTTGGGATGGGAGCACCAGCGCAACCCGTGGGAAGAGGACGACCCCAGAGCCAGGCTGGTGCTGACAAGGTGGCACGATGGTAGCAGCCTCTTAGTGGAAATTTGGAGGCCTCGAGTGTTGTGGAATTCAAGCAGGAAGTGTTGCAAGTGAAGCGAGGTGCTCTTTGGTAATGTGCTGGAGAGTCACTGTGCTCTTCCCACCGGTCCCACTGCCCCTCTCTGCATTCCTAGGACAGGGCATTGTGTCCCTGAGTCAGCCCCAGGTGTCCGAACAAAACTGTAAACTTGGAAATCCTGCTAATGGGTAAAGTTAAGCATGAACTCTCAATAATTGTTATTAGTAATGAAAATTTTATACAACTAATTCAGCCTCTCAGTTATTTCAATGATCATTATTTTCAGGACACTTACAGCCTCTTTGATTTGTGCCTGTTAGTATTTTACTTCTTCGCTACATTCTATTTCCAGAGTCTTTTTTATTTTTCTGTTTGGACACAAAATGAGACTTTGTCTTCTGCCAAATAACTTCCGTTTGTGTCGTCTTCTTCCTCCTTTAAGTTTCCTACAGAATTGCAGACTGGTCAGCAGCTGTGCACTGAACTGTGGTCCTGCTTTCAAACTACTCCTCTTCCTCCATGAACATTTACACTCTTCACCTCTCTATTTCTGCTGCTCACTGCCCTCCAGCTGGACCAGGCAGAAAGAAGCAGTTGAGGTTTTAGGAGGTTTTCACTGATCTCTGCAGGTTGTAGTGGTGCTGCTGTGCTGGGACTTGGGAAGGAATTTTTCAGTGCATTGTAAGACAGTGGCTTGGTAGTTTTTCGAGGGGCAGGAAGGGAGAAGGGCTCAGATAAATGTTTTTATTAAACAGACTAGGTGAGTAATGCAAAGGTGTAGAATGGATACCAGCTTGTTAGCCATGTAGAAGGAATTAGATTAATTCCTTGGAGAAGGAAGAAGAGGGGAAAAACTATTAAATGAAGAAAAATACTATGTTGCCTACAGATTACCTGATGGTGGTAGTGGAAATACATTAAAAGGTTATTTATAACCTTTGTTCTCTGCCCTGATACAGGAGGCTCCAAACATTCCTATGTACACCTTCATCCACTCAAAAGCTGCCATCTATGATGTAGTCCATGTGTATGTTTAGGGAAACAGATATTATCTGCTTGCATTTCTGTGGTGTGACAATTGTGAATTCTCTGTAGCATATGTTTAAAGTAGTCAAACCTCTCACTATGCTGTGCTCAAATATATTCTGGTGGGGAGGACATGCTGTCATCATCATAGGGTACATCTTAAATTCTGTACAGCTTTTCTCTTATTGCTGAGAAATGCTCGTAACTATGAAACATTACAGAAATGAAAAAATTTTCCATGTATTGGTAAGGAATCACCGTAGGTATGGAAAAGTAATGGCTTCTGAGTTTGTTCAGACAGTGTCTGTTTTCATATAGCAAGTGTCACGGTCAACATGAGGAAAAAATCTGGAAAAATTGATAGGCTGTGCTATTCATTTAAATGTAACCCATGAATGTGTTACTGTCACTGAGATGGCAAATTACAGAATTATGGAATACTGCTGTGAATATATACAAAAGTACAAAATACAGCAAAACATGGCTTTGAGCAGAGGAATGTGAAGCAGGAGTAGAGGAGTAGTATTACATCTGTATAAAGTATTGATGAGAGAACTGGAAAATTCATATCTGGGATTTGAAGTTGGATGGAGTCAAAAGAGAAGTACAACATGCTGTTCTTGGATTGACATGACTGAAGTCAGGGAAAAAAGGCCACGACCTTTGCAGAATTTCAAAAGGGTCATGTGACATGTAGGAACATCTGTGTGTGTGTGTGTTGCATAGATATTGATTATTCCTTTTCATCTCAACATATTTGAGTTTGCTAGTTTAGTGTTAAATATTTTGTATGACAGACTAGTTAATCCCAAAGTACATTTTTTGTTAGAAAAAAGAAGTGTGGACAAGTCCTGCACAGTAGTAAGTGTTTGTGCATCAGTGTAAGAGCAGGATTTGAGTCTGTCTTGATACTTGATGCACAAGTTGCTATCAGTACATGTCAGAGGAAGTTCAGTTTAAGAAGTTCTGTGGGCATCATCACTCTGTCTAAATTCTACATGTGTATATTATAGAAATCCAGGCAAGGCAAAGATCTGAAATGGTAACTCTAATTTATAGCAAGATAACTAATGAATTCAGATTGTTTATGGTTGCTTAAAACAAATGTATAACAAAGATAAAGTTACTTAATTTATTTTTGTTTCCCTCAAAAGCAGTCTCCCTCTGCGGATGCATCAAAACCAAAAGTCATGAGGCCATCTGAAACCAGGGTAAGAATTCCTGAGAAATCACTCTTACAGTTAAGCACAAATGTATGAAGCCATGGAATTGCTTTTTTAACACTTTGATACTGAGTAACTTTACTTTCCATATTTCTTGTCTGCAGCTTTGTTTCCTCTGCAGAAAGTTTCTAAAAAATGCTATTCAGAGCATTCAGATGTTTTTATAGCAGGGATAAAAAAATGGTGGTGACGATATTTAATTTTAGTTCTGTGACATGCATATAGCTCCCCCCAGTGTAACTGCGGGGTTATGTACCTGATGGTAATTTCCCACATATTGAACAAATTCGGGACAAGCTTCAGCTTTTTCTGTATGTACAACTGCATCTTCTTGTTAATCTCCCGTCTTCCACTGTCTGACAGCTCTCATGTCTTTGTCCTTTATGCCTGTTCTGTCTTGTTTTATGACTAGAACTTCCTTAGTGTCAGAGCTGTGTCATCAGTCATGTACTTGTTAGAAGAGAGTCACAATCCTCCCTTATGCCTCCGTTGCCTAACAGAAGTTACGTGTGTTGTTTAAACAAATGCTTAGTGACTCTCCCCCTCTTTCATTTTCCACTCATAGCAGCTCGACCAACAAAAACACTGAATACCAAAGCAGACCAGCAGGGACTTGCATGGCAGTCAAGGTTAGGACTTACCTGCACCTTGTGTAAATGCCAGTAAAGGGATGCTTAGAGTGGTGAGGGTGGAAGACGCCCCTGGAGGTCCTCAGGCAGAGCCAGCAGACACTTTTGAACACTACAGTGTGTTACACAGGATGTCTGGGTAGCCAGTTCTGGTGTTTGGTCTCCCTCATTAGGATGATTTTTTTCCATTCACCAAGTGGGAAGTTTCTCTACTGTATCTTTTATTCCTGGTTGTTCTGACATGTATCTCCATCAAGCTGGTGCACTTGTCTCCATCTTCTCTGCCTCTGAGCTTAGCCTTTACATTCCCTTCAACCTTTTAAACCCTTTTCCTTCATGCACATGTCTCAGACTGGCACCAGTGAGCTGGATGACAATTAAACCTCTTCCATTTGTGCACAATCATCGTTACTCATAAATGAGGGTATCTGCACATCTCTGATTTAATCTTCCTCTTATATTTGTGGGCATCCTCAGGTGTTCATTACTGCTGCGGTTTTTCATATGGTTTAACCCAGCCAGCTATCTGAAAATAGTTACAGTCTTCCCCTACTTGAAATTTAGAATCCCTCTCAGAAGAGCATGGTAAATGAGCCAAAAATAGAGTAGCAGAGGCATACTTCAGCACTGTAAGACTGGTAAACGCAAATCCCTTTGAATCAGTGTCCTGCATTTGCATGTGTTAAGATAATTAGTGTTTTCTTTTAATGTCTGTTGCATTATTAATGTCTTTCTCCTGCTGGATTACACAAGTCGTTTGCATTTTTGACAGTAGGCTTCTTTGGAAAGAAGTGAGGTTGCTGAGTCACTTTGATTTCTAGTCCTAAATTTCTTGCAAATTGGCAACTCTGTCCCAATTGCCTGCTGTAACCACGTCTCCTTTGCCTTTCCTGGAGTCTCTCTGGTGTGTCACTACTCTTAAATGTGCTTGGGCCCTTCTTTAGCGTTCCTTTCTCTGTGTGTGCTTTGTCTCCAATGAACCCTCAGTATTATATCTCCCTGAGAAAGCTGTGACCTGCTGCGGCAGAGGAAGGAATGTGGAACTTCTTGTTCTGTAAGCAGAGCCTGGTTTAGGTGGGGAGTTCGGAGGACCAGGCACCCTGTGGATTTTGCAGGAGGATTAGAGGAAGTAGGTACTGCCCTGGCCAGAAACACATCCAGTTCAGCTCTCTACCTTTTGCACGTGTTTAAAATGCAACTGAACTGTAAAGTAGGGAGCTAGTGAAAACATAGAATTTTTCTTTTCCAGGCTGTTTTTGAGTTTCCTGAGTCAGCTTAAAACTCCTTCTCTTAGATCCTGGCACTGTGCTGATGGGAGCAGGCAGCTGAAAGGGAGGTGGAACATCTTTTCTCCACAGGGATTCAGTGTACACTATTGCCATGGCTTCAGGCTGTGTCTGCTCACAGCTGACTCTGCTTATAGGATGGCTGAACAGTTGCCTCTGAATGTGTAGTCTCCTACTGAAATTGTTTGACTTGCCTGCTGGTTTTTGGGGTTTTTTTTAATTGGATTTTAACTTTGTCATTGCTGAAAGTGTATTTAAATAGATGTGTCTCTGCACGCCTGAGCATGGAAGTATTTATAATCTTGTGTTTAATGTGGCCTTACCATCCTCCTTTAAGTCTTAAAGCATTGCCCATGTGAGTCCATATATTCAGCATTGTCATTTGCAGTCCAAGCAATTCTGCACACTTTAAAAGATATAAAAAGAATAATGAGTAATGCATGTCCTACACAAGAGATGTATTAAGTACTTAGTGAAAAAATATTTACAGTAATAAAAAAAACCTTGCAGTTGCTCGTAAGTAGTTTGGCAGGTTGAGAATAAGTACATATATTTTATTATCCTGCAGAAAAAAAGGTGTGTTTGGTCTTCTGAAAAGTACATAAGAAAAACCTGAATTTTGCTCTGGCAGCAGGGTGTTTAAAGTCCTGGGCAGGCAGCAGGAATATTCAAACTTTGTGTTTCTTGAACCTCATCCTTGTGTTTATGTCCCATTTTTTACAGTCTTGCTGGTAAAGGACATCCCATGTCTGATCCATTATTTGCTAGAGATGTTACAAAAACACATCCAAGCTTATTTAGCTTAAAAACTGAAAATTCAGGATTACCCTTTCATTATAGGATTATTTAGTGCACCAGTACGCAAGTGGATGTGTGTGACTTTGAGTTAGAGGATGGACAAGTGGGAGAATATAGAGCATGACTGAATCTGAAAAAATTTAAATTGGCACCTAATAGTTAAGAAAAATATGGTGAGGAGGCTGGAATTTTTGTCTTCCTGTCTTAATAGATATAACCATTCTTTAATTTTTCAGTGTTAGTTCTTACATGTTTCTGCTAGTAGTATTTTATTGCTCACTGTACTTTGACTTCAGGTGAATCACAGGAATTAATTTTGTGGCATAGCTGCAGAAAATTTTCAGGTGTAAATCCTGGAAGTGAAATCATGTAATAAATATGCAAGCCAGATTGTTCAGCTCTCTTGTCAAATATGACCATTAGGAAATTACAGAGGAAAGGAAAAATACTAAATTTCTGTTGTCTGTAGTATAAGGATACTAACTGCATATATCTCACCCTGTGTACGTCCTGTTGAATGTAAGTAATTAATGTATTTTCTATCAGGACTGTGTATATTTTTACAATTATTTTATTGAAAAAAATAATCAAAAATTTATTAAGTAATATTTGACATTATTTCAAAATTTGGTAGTGGCGGTTTGGGTTTTTTTGGTCGATAAATCCAACTGCTCATTATATGTAATATCTTCCCTCTCCTTTCAATCCCAGCTGTGAGGAGTGCATGTGTGGGTGGGTGTTTGTACACATTTGAGTGCTCTTAAATCCATGGCCTGGCAGCCTCTGCCTGCCAGGAAGTTGTAACGTGCAAGATGAAAGCCCTACTAGTTACACAGCGTGTGCTCACAAGTGTGAACCTGTCTGATACTCTCCTTTATATAAGCCAGCCCTTTAGAAATAATCAAGCAGACTAATCTCTGTCTGAATGTGTGTTTGTGTTTCAGTCAGCACCGACAACCAAAGCAGGATCTGAAAAAAACACCCAGTCAGACAAGGTAAGTACTCAGCT
Organism: Poliocrania exsul; assembly: GCA_035041345.1. Taxonomy (NCBI): domain Eukaryota; kingdom Metazoa; phylum Chordata; class Aves; order Passeriformes; family Thamnophilidae; genus Poliocrania; species Poliocrania exsul. The sequence continues at coordinate 7,146,349 of JAWWLZ010000094.1, read as the reverse complement.
TTCACCTTTGCAGAGTTGTTGTACTTTGGTCTTTTACTAACTTAGAGGCAAAACTCCTTGCTGTTACTGTGCCTCATGAAACTGTTGTGTGATCA
>JAWWLZ010000094.1:7115067-7130092 GCA_035041345.1 Poliocrania exsul | reverse complement strand
AGCAGTCAACTACTTTCTTTGTTAACTGCTGGCATGGACAGTTAATGGCAGGGGAGAGAATTTACATAATAATCCCAGACTACAACAATTCATGATATTTATTCTGTGTTTGTTTCATGCTGTGGGCTCTGATTTTTTTCCACCGTAGTGTCAGTGTAGGCCTAAGAAGTGATTCATTGCAAATACTCATAAATGCTCATGAATGCAGTAGGTAATAGTAACAGTGTGGGCAGTAAAACTTTAGTGAGCAGTAACTCTTCACAGTAAATGCAGTTTTTCTGTACAACTGCATTGTGAATATTCAGGTCCAGTACTCGAAGAAATTGTGCCTCTTGGAAACCTCAAATAGACAGCACTGTAACACACGTGTAGAGTTCAGGTGTTTTCTTCTTTAAGAAAGGGATAATTCAAGCAGACATAAATTCCTGAACCATGAATTTGACTGTGGGAAGTATTGCATGTTGTGTGATCTCAGAATTAAAACTGTTGCAGAAGCCAAGAGATGACAGTGCAGCTATCGATGCCTTATCAGGTGACTTTGATACTTGTGCAAAGGCTCCTGCTACACCTCAGCACTCAAAGGTAGGACATTTTCTGCTAATAATTTGCAAAATAAGCAGTTTTTCAGGCCTCACTTTTCTTTGCAGTAGCTCAGTTTAGGTTTACAGGAACCCTGTCGAGATGTAGGGATTGTCTTACCACTGCAGTGGAAATTTGGTGCATTTTGCTGTGCACTAAGTATGTGTTAGAAGGAAAGTTTGTGTTGTTTAAAGTCTTTTAGAGGGATAAGACAGGCTTGGAGAGGTAAGTTGAGCACAGAAATGTAGTAACAATTTTTATCCAGATTAGAGTGTTCACAAACTGTAGAAAGGCAGAGAAACCTTCATCAATGATGGCATGCACTACCTGGCAATAGTTGTAGGCTGAAGTTGAGTAGGAGCTCAGCAGGGTTTTGCAAAGAGAAATGCTGGGAGCAGGGAAGAGTTTTAGATGTGTTAGGGAAAACAGTAGATCTGTCAAGGTAAAATGCAGAAGGAATGGCCTGGAGAGATCTTGCAATAAGAAATGAAGCATTTATTTGACGTATAATCCTCTTAAACACAGCTAACAAACAGCTTTTACACTTGTCCCAGCAAAGTCCTGCACATGCAAGGCAACTAGCAGTGGAAGTTGCATGAATCTGGAGGTCACCAACATGAAGATGGTGTTTGAGAAAGGATGGTTGTGGGGGAAATATGCATGAAGAAACGGCTGAGATTGGTCCATATGTGGGAAGAATCACGTTCAGATGTGGTTTTGGATTGCTCTTAAACCTGGCATTTTTTGCCTTCAGCTTGGATGGGGGAGAGGTCCTGGCAGAGGAGCCCTGTGATGTGTTCTAGCCCATTCCCTGGTCTCTCACCTGCAGGCAGAGGGAATGGCTCACTTTTTTTAATTGATAGTTGTTTTTTGTACTCTACTGTCCCTCCCCATTTCCTGATGCAGTGACCTCCTGCTTCCTGCAAGGAGAAAGAACTAGCAAAGCTTGAATTCACCAGATCTTTGAGCAAACCAGTGTAATATCAATCAGAAAATAAATCCCTTGGTCAGACACAGCTGTGGGAAGCGTAACCAGTTCCCAAGTGAAATTCTGCAGCAGCTTCCTTAAGCTTACACTGCAGGGCACCCAGTCACCAAGAATGAGGAGTTTGTCCATTTTTAGGTGTTGGTTATGATTAGCTGTGCTTTTATGCTCTATTCGCTTTGTAACTGTAACTATTGTTTTTTCTTTGGAGTGTAGGACAAAAGTGGAAAGGAAACCACGACAACTAAAGCAACCTCAAAGGACAAAGGAAAACCCAGAGACCCTAAAACGGTATAAACACATGGATTATGGCACTGTAAATATGCAAGATGGGCAGCTGGAGTTTAGATTCATATCACATGACTGTTATTCTGGGGGAGAATTTTACATCAGTAGGTCAAACTTGATTCATTTCTGTAAACATGCACATAGGCTCTTGTCTGTTTCAAGGAAAATTGGCAATAAACTGGAGCAAAAAAATACATAGCCTTCAGACAGTGTGGTCTTCTGCAGTGCATAGTCTACAGGCTTCTCCTTCCTAGATTTGTTGATCTAAGAGTCCCCCTTCACATGCCTATAGCTGCCTCAGGTGGGATCCCCATGACTTCTCTCTTGCCTTGACAGTTCTGAGCAACAGCATTCCAAAAGTGATTATAAAGTACTGCAACCAAACTCAAGTTATTAACTATGATTTTTTTTTTTAATAAGTGAAGACCTACATACTTTCATAAATAATAAGTATGCAGAAAGAATCTGGTGGGAAAAGGCAAGCAGCTGTTTCTATATTCAAAAAAAAAAAAAAAGGGAAAAAAATGGGAAGGGGAAGATGAAAAGAGTCATTTGGCATTTGCCATCCAGAAGTACAGAAAAAGGATTCTGGTAAGGTTGAAACTTCGCCCATCATGTTGTTCTCTAATAGGATATGCAGGTAGATGCATGAATCAAATGATTAACCTCTGCTCTGAAAATGTTTCGCGTGTCAGTGATGAGATTTCTCACTGTTACTATGAAATCACCACAGGTGCCTTTTGTGTAACAACAGAACTGACTCAAAATTCTGGATGTAAAATTGGGGGGGATATCAAGACTTAACTCCACTTGAGGAGGATGTTCTGAGCTGTGACCTGATCACCAGATGACAGGTCACCGCTGCCTATGTCTGAAGAGAGCAATGGTGCAACAAAAATATTTTTACACAACAGAAGTTACAAATAGTGTTGCTAAATTCCCTGTATTTCAGGCACAGTTCGTATGCTGAACTGTGGTTCTGATGGGTGTCTGTTGCTGTCTGATTTCAAATTTTTAGCTTAGTTCACAGTTTCTCACTGTCTCATCCTCTCTTTAGGCAAAGGGACAGTCCTCCAGCAGCAAATCTGAGAAGCAGAAAACAAGCTAAACGTTAATATTAACAGGTGAGATTTCTTACTCTCTGGGCTACCACAAAGACAACTGTTCATGTTATTAAGCCCAGATTTATGTTCCGAGTTTGATTTCCAGGTAACAGAAGATGAGCACTCTGACTTTTCTTTTGGTTTTCTTCCCCACAGGATCCTGGCACATTGCATAAAACATCTTCTTTCTGTGGGTGGATAGTTACTCCTGAAGAACAAAAGCTGATGCTGAAAGCACATGGTTATTCTGGGTGGTTTTTGTACAGTGACACTTGCTGGACTTTTTTTAATCTTTTCTTTTTTTCCCCAGTAGTAGACTCAGGTGGTTTGTTTCTTTGCCTTAGCCATTCAGTTTATTAGAGTCATATAGTCTGACTTTTTTGTAATTTCCTTCAGCATTCAGAAGGAAAGAATGCTTCTGTTTTCAAGAAATATATTCCATCATGAAGAGCAACGCCAAAAAAAAAATTCTGCAGATATTTGCACATAATCTCCACATAGTGCCTGTAAATCTCTGAAGAGTTCATATGTGCTAGCATTTTTAACATTGCAGTGAATGCATTAAGTGTTCTGGAATATAGTGAGCTTTAGTTATCCTCAGCTGGGCTGTGCAGGCCAGATCCTGGTAGGAAACCACAGGTCAGCTGTGGGTGGCTAAAGGCTGAGAAACTGGGGATTAGCTGCTTCATCCAGCACATCTGCTAATAAAGCAGGTATTTGGGATGCTGCCTTAACTGTAGTCAAAATACACTAGGACAGGAATTCATTCTTTTTTCCCCCCAATTCCCCCAATTTTATCTGTACTGTTTTATCATCATTTTGAGAGTCTCCTGGATGGAACAAACACAAATCCTAGTGCAACAGAGACACCACTACCAGCACAGAAGGAGAAATTAGGAAGGGGCACAAGCCTTGGCAGAGATCAAAGTTTGGATCCACAGGCAGACTCTGATTTGTTTTGTTTGTTTGTTTGGGGGGGGGTTAATCCTATTTTGCACTGTTTCTCATCCTCCTGTTCCTCGCACTCCTGCAGGGATTGCAGCAATAGGGCTGAAGTTAATGCTGCAGGGAACAAAGTCCCATTCCTGGGCCCTGCAAGAGAATGGGCACGGGCAGGGCAGGCGCCTCTCACGGGTCTGCTGCAGCCAGGGCTGTCACCACAGGCACCTCTGCGGGTTCCCCTCTGTCTCCCTCCCTGCAGAACATCCTTCTGCCCATCCTGACACGTGTTACGGCTCCGCCATCGGCTGCCGGAGGGAGGTCACGCCAAGGCTCGCACCGGCACCAACACCTGGCGCTGGAGGCAGAGGCAGCCTGGAGGCTGAAGCTGGGGATATTTAGACTCGTGACTGTGCTTGCAGGCTGCGCCGTGCCACACTAATAAAAGGTTTTAAGGATGCACTGTGTCGTTCTCTAGCTTTTTCATTTATCCCCAGAAAGCAGGACTCCAAGCCAAGTTAGTGTGGGATAAGATAAAAAGTGAAAGTCTTTAATGTCAGGCCTAGGGCCCACAGGAATACATATTGATGCACATGCTCAGACTCTGATTTCCTTGGTTTTTATAATACTGTCCACCTAATCCCCATTTTACACATCCCCTGGTCCAGCTCCGTTCCACCTCCAGCACACCTGCTCAGAAATTGGGTCTCGGGGAGATTTGAGACCCTCTGTTCCTCATCTTCCTCAGCACACATAGGGCCCTTGGAGGTTTTCCAGTGTTCTTTAGACCCCCAAGATTGTTGGCTGATGTTTATGTCTCACTGCAGGTCTTCTGATATTCTTCAGCCTTCTACCTTGAAGGCTAAATAACTACTGGAATTTTAGGCATTGATATGGGATAGGGGTTAAAATACATAAACATTGAACTTAAGCTGCCAGTAATATTAAAATGCTAAATCTGCATTTTACTACAGTTACAAGTATTTCTAAAATCTATAAAAATGAAAAAAAAACCAGAAAAAATAAAAAACTCTCTTGAGGCATCACTGGTATCCAATAGGCTACTGTAAGGCAAAAGAAACCCTAGAAATAATAATAACCCCCCCCCAAACACTGGCATAGTAAAATTGAAAATTCAAAATGCCCTGCAAAACACATTCCAGGAAGGCCTTCACACACTGATGAAGATCCTGCTACAGTTTTTGCCTCCTGGCCCTTTGGATTTTGAAGGTGTGTTTCGGTCAACTAGGACCAGATCTAATTTGTGAGCTCCCGCTCTGCACAGAAAGCAGCTGAAAGATTAAGATTTAACCCCGAGTTTTTGGGAAACGAAAGGATTACTTTCCTGAGAAAATTCCAGTTAGAATTTGTGTTGGAATGTGCAGTGTACAAATGATTAACCATTACCCTGGGGAACAAGTGGGTTTCTACTTCTTAGGCAGGTGTGATCTCCAGGTGAGAGAAGAGCAAGGCACAGTCAAAATCCTGGGATTAATTCCAGATGATGCATTTTCCCCAAAGACTTCACCTTTGTTAAAGTTTCAGGCTCCTTTGGTGTGTCTGTGGGGAAACTGAGGCAGGTTGAACCACAGAGGAAATAAACACTAGAGCCTCATGTCAAGGAAATGGTTGGAAAAGCAAAGAAATAAAATGCATTGAAGTACATGTGGCCATTAGTTGACTTCTTTTTTCAAAGTAGTTCAATACTAAAAGCTTTCTGCAGGTAAACAGAGAAGGGCATTCCCTACTACCTTTTAAAATACAGGAATTCCACCAAAAAACGCACCTCCAAGATTTCAATTTTGCTTTCTTAAATAACAGTCACTTCCAAGCACAAGATACTAAATATTTCTGAGAGCAATTACCTTCAGTTCTTACAATGACCCTACAGGTGAGATATGGAGACCTTAAGGAAGGACTGACTGTCCCCTCAAGTTTTACAACACCATGTAATGTGGGGCCAAGGCTGACCATGCCCCACGGATTCCCTGGGGCCAGCACCAATGCCATGCTCCTGCTTCCCACTTCCTACATCATCCTGTCCCTGCTGCCAGCACCAGGAACACTGGAATCCTGATATAGTGGCCCCATGCACTGCACCATGACAAACCCCACAGATAACCAGCCACAGCCAGGAAGGATTTAGCAAAAAACAGCTTTGCCATGGAAGCTGTGTTAGGTTGAGCTGGGAAAATGCCAACTTGCCCAACTCAGAGAGAGAATCCACCTCCCCACTAAGGGATGAGGAGGGAGGAAAAAAAAACCCAAAAGAGGGAATAAAAAAACCCAACAAAACAAAAACGCCAAATAGCAAGCTTCTTATACAAAAGATAATTTAAAAACAGAATATTATATAGCACATATATATACAAATGTGAGAAAAAACAAACCAACAACGACCACTGAGTTGCCCACCCAAACAACACAGACCTCCACCACCCCAGCTCACAAAAACACTCCAATAAACTCCCCGCAAAGGATACCTGGCAAGAGAGGAGAAAACCAACAACAAAAAAGGGTGCTTCCCAAACCAAATAGCTGTGAGATGGTGACAAGGCCCAATACCCCCACCAAGGCTGAGAGCAGGTTCACTCAGTTCCCAGCCATGAAGGGACTGAGCCAGGCACCACCTATGCCTTTTATACTTGATTTTGACGTCAAAATGATACATCTCTTTGGTTGCTTAAGTCAGGTGATGCTTGTCCCCTCTAATCTACGTAGACTCTCTGGGCCTGCTGAATTGAGGCCAAGCTAAAACTAAAGCCAAAACTACCACAAAGCCTTTTGGGGCTGAAAACAGGTTTTTCTGCATCTGAGAAGCTCTCGTAGAGTGTTCTTGGTGTAAATCCTTGTTCAGAACATCCGGGCTGGGCAAGAAAGGAGAAGAAAAAAGGGAATTATCTCCTTTTGGCTGCCCACCCCATGCAGGGCTCAGGGAAGGGATCCTTCCAGGTCACTTGGATGATTTTCCAGGCCCTAAAACTCCCTTAACTGCCCTGGGGTGATAAGAAATTGTATAAATAACACTTTGACTTAAATATTATTTTCAGCTTTCGGGATTTTAGGTATAAGATGTATAAGATTTAAGTGTTGGTAAAGGGGCGTTGGGGTACAGATGGTGAGTTAAGTTATTGTGAGTTATGGCAGTCAGAAGAGGCCAATAGAGGTTCAGGCAGCAGCAGGCACAGAAGGCTTGAACAGAAGACTTTAGAGCTTTATTTTTAGTTACAGCTTATCTACTCTTGCATATATATAGCATGTCATCACACTATTGGCTAGTCAGTTCAGCTAAGCATACATGGAAACATTCCACTGACTACAAGGTCTGTCACTCTTTAAGATCAATTCCCTCATCAATTACCTCAGACATCATTGGATTCACAGACTCACTGTCACCCCCACAAAGGGAGGGCCTTCTGACTATACATATGAGAAAATTACAAGCTATGGAATTTACTAGCTACAAATGTATCTTTTTCAAGAAGCTGCAAGGCTAAAATAGAATTTAATTCAAGGCTATCCAGTCAGAATGGATAACTAATTCCGCTGGAGAACTGAAAAAAACAAGCTAGGGACTTTTCAAAGGAGAAGGACAGAGCAGAGTGTGCGTCCCACAGGGAGGTCAAAAGTTTAAGTGAGGAAGAACCCCTGAAATGACCACCTGTGAGGCTGAAGAACAGTGAGACCACCACTCAAGAAAAGCACTGTGCAGGTGCAGTTATGCCCAGCTGTGTGTGTATGAAGAGTTCTGGCTTACTTTATGCATATGCATTACATTCCTCAGTCCATTGCTTTGCATAAGTAGTAGAGAAGTGTATAAAATGTGTAAGCTGGCACAGCACGGGAGGAGGAGTGGGTCATGCAGAGCTAACCCTGCTCTCCCTGCAGGTGTTAATAAAAGCAAACAAGCACCTGCTGCTTAACAGAGCAAAACTCTTTGAGCAGTTTTTGATTGACCGGGATTTGCTGGGAATTTCGGCACCAACAGGAGCAGTGCAAAAGCCAAAAGGAAAAGAAGACACTTCCTAGAAATTCACCTCCTGAACCCCTGATTTTTGTCTTTTCTTTTGACTTCCTGTTTCAAGTGTTTTTTTTCAAGAACCCTTTTTCTTGTTTGGAGACAAATCCCAGCGCAGAGTCCAAGGTGAATTTGCTGTCTTTGCCACCTGTTTGTCATTCCCAATGCTTTGGAAAGAAACCCTGCCACTGGCTGGAAATGCTGTCCCCACTGGAAAACCCATTGCTCTCAGGACCATTTCTTCCAGGAGGTTTTCCCACGACCGTGGAAAAATGGAAACATTTAGAGCACAGAACTCGGAAAAGGAAGATGTGCCTATAATGCAAGATGTCTAAACCAGTGAAATGTGGATGTTGTCAGCTCTTGCTCACACTGTAGTTTGTCCAAAGGCTTGAAGAGGGAAGGAGTAATTAAGAGGTCTAGTCCAGGCAAAGGGCTTTGCTTCCTTTTTTTCTTTCTTTCCTGGATGTCCTTGCTTTGTCCTCTTCCTGATCCAATTCCTTTCAAATGAGCCATCCCTTCTCTGGAAAGTTTCCTTGTACCCTCAGATCCTTGACAACCATTTCTCACAGTATTGTCATACCTCAAGCAGCTGCTGAAGTTGGGAAGTTACTTGCAAGTCCTGCACAGATTTACTCATTCATTTGGGAAACACGAGTCAGGAGCTAGAAGGAAAACTCAAATGAAATGCTGGCAGATCATTTCTCCTCTGGGTAAATCTCTTCTTGGAGATTGAAAGGTGTCTCTGGAAATTATCCAGCTCATTCTCCCCCTTCCCTGCCAAACATTCAAAGCAGGACTAACTCAGAGCAGGGTACTTAAGGACCTTCTTGAAAACCTCCAGAGGTGGGAGAGGAACTTTTTAGAGGGACAGACAGTGACAGGACAAGGGGCAATGGTTTTAACGTGGAGAAGGGCACGCTTAGATTAGATATTGGAAAGGAATTCTTCCCTGTAAGGGTGGGTGTGGAGGCCCTGACATAGGTTGCTCAGAGAAGCTGTGGCTGCCTCATCTCTGCAAGTGTTCAAGGCAAGATTGGCTGGGGCTTGGAGCAACCTGGCCTAATGAAAGGCCCACGGCAAGGAGTTGATCTGGAAGAGCTTTAAGGTCTTTTCCAACCCAGACCACTCTCTAATTCTGTAGACAGTTGTACAGTCTCAATCCTCTTTCCCTCCCTAAGCCATCGACTACCAGTGTCAGGGACCTGAGAGCAACCCAGTGTTTTGGAGAACAAGCCATCCCATGCTGTGCACATGCTACAAACTCAAACCAAACCAGCTGAGCTCACCCTCACAGCCATGCCCACCCCTGCCAAGGCCAGGCCATTCCTCTTCCCATCCGCTCCATGCTGGAAGTCCAGGCTGGAACAGGCTCCTTATTCTGCCACACCTTTTTACAGGAGATGACTTTTTTCTGCTGAGGAAAATAGAGCAAAGACCACCTCAATTCTTATTCATTGGAGCTCAGGCCATCAAACTCTGGGCACATTTCACAGGCACTGTTGACAGATCCTGGATTTCACTGCAGGGATGGACAAGATGCTTTGAGGAAGCCCATTCCTAAGAGTTAGGATTACCTATGGCAAAGATTCCTGCTGAAAAGACTGCAGGAGTAAGATCTAAAGTCCTGTCTCTTGGTCCCCCCTCAAAGGAAACAACCCCTTTGTGCTCTCCCCATGTAACAACCCTTTCTGAACCCCAAAACATGGCTGGGCACAGTGGCCCCAGTTTGGGCAGGGGAGGGGCAGAGTTGCTGCTGGCCTGGCTGCTCCCTGAGCCCTGGGGACCCCAGACCCACTCACTGAGTCTCAGGGACCCCCAGACCCTCTCCCTGAGCCCCAGACACCCCCAGACTCACTCCCTGAGCCCTGGGGAACCCCAGACCGGCTCTCTGAGCCCCAGGGACCCCCAAACCCACTCTTTGAGCCTCAGGGACCCCCAACCTGCTCTCTGAGCCCCAGGGACCCCCAGACCCACTCTCTGGGTCCCAAGCATCCCCAGGCCTAGGTGCGAGTTCCCCCACAAGCGACATTCCCCATTCTCACCTCCCCTGGCTGAGCACCCCCCATGCACTCCCGCCCATGCCGTCCCTGCCCATATGGGTGCCCACCCCACCCTGCACCCCCTTAGGACCTTCTGAGGTGAGAAGGGCTTCTATCCTACAAAAAGGACTCTATCCCATGAAATTGATTCTATCCCTTCCCCATATAATCGTGTGATCTTTTGAACCTTGTAAAATTGTACCCAAATTAAGGATTTTGTACTAATAATGTGATTTTAGCTAGTTTTGTACCCAACCTTGTTCAGCTCAGTTTGTGTTGATATATAATAGGTTTTTTTTAATCACACAGTTTTAGATACAGAAAACCTTGAAGATTAGTCATGCAGCTGTAAGAAATAAATCACCTATCTATCCTAGAGGCTTAAATCAGTAAAGGTTTTCTAGTTCAAAAAGAAATACATAGCCAAAAGATAACTGCAGCTCATTATACCTATGAAGTAAATACCAGTCAGCAAAAGGGAACCACACAGGCACAAGGGCATGCCATGAAGAAAGGTCAAATAGTGACATGTGATGAAGATGCCCCATGGATCCCCAAGGGATGCAGGCCAAGCCTCTTCCCCAAATGATTACTGAGAAAAAGGAATAATTTGGTGGCAGTCTTGCTCCACGAAAGTGCAGCAAGTTGAACTTGAAGATGTAACTCTCCTGTCTCAAGTGTGCAAATTTTGGGGGGGGAGTTTCCAATGTAACAATGGATTTAAACCCCGAGAAACTGGGGCTTGCGGAACATGTCTTTGGCCAGAGTGCTCCTCATGTTCCCAGCACTGTAATTCACATGGAATGTTGGGTCGTATACCTCTTTGCTGTCTGACTTAATTCTTTGTTTCAGAGGGAAAAAAATCCACAAAAACATCAACATGCAGCTAAAGCTAAACCAGCTCAATGTTCTCCTCTCCCCAAAAGAATAGGGGGCTTTTATTTAATAGGCAGTGTTGTGCTTGGCCACTGTAAATGTCTTGTCTTGTGCAGAATTCCCCTATTCCAGTCCTCAGGTTGATGAAGAGGAATTTGGATCCTGGCAGCCTTTGCAGACTCTGTGATAGGAACCTTCTCCTTGGTGGAAGTCAGGTGGTGATAAAAAAAGAGAGTTGTATTAGTTTTTTCAGTGTTAATATCTAGAACTGGGCAATTGCCCTTCCCACTAGTGATGTTACTGTTGAGGGCACTTTCTGCTGCCAAACTAATGGTATAGTTTCCCTGGTTTTCCTTTCTTAAAAAAAGAAATAAAGATTTTCCAATTAAGCAATTGGTCTCTCTGTTGATGAGGTGCCGGGGGTGGCCCTTTGAGACACCACAGGCGCCATTCAAGGCCCTTTGTGACACGGGACAAGGTGGTGCCAAAGCCCTTTGGGACATTCCACGGCCTGCCCTGCGCCAGGGCTATATAAGGAGTGCAGAGCTCAATTAATTCCAGAGAGCCACTTCCCCAGGGGGCAGCAGGTCCCTTGATCTCTCTCTCTGCAGGACAACAGAGTTCATGAGATTTTAACTGGTAAGCAGGTAGTAGCATGAGAAGTTTGGCACTGATTTTTTTATGCCCCATGTTGTTTTCCGTGCTTGAATTACTCCCGTCTTCCAGTTCCAATGCTCTTGGAAGTCCAGTGTTTATATAATTTGCTACCTTCCTGCAAATACAGAAAAGGTTGCTAGAAACAGAAACTCAGTTCAGTGCACTTTCATGGCACCTCATGATATCTTCAGTGGATAAATGGAGCATCATGGAAATTAACCTTCCTTTTATTCTAATGATTGATAAAGCACAAGACCATTCAGTAGGTGGTCAGCAAGGACCAAGGTGGAAAAGAAAGCCAGAGAAGATCTTTCTAGGGAATTAAGAACCATATGTCAAAGTAAAGAAGAGGAATATAACTTATGACACCAGGGAGTTCATGAAAAGGGGAAAAAAGATTATAGTTTACCTAGTTCAAAAGAGAAGGAACAGAAACACTGAGAGAGAAAGAGGGAGCAGAGAATTACGAAGAATGGAAGAAAGACATCGAATCTGGAATGTCCTGCATAGAAGAGACCATCACATGAGGAGAAACACTGTTTAAAGTGTTTCATGTTTTACATTATATGTTTTCCAGTGTATTGTATAATCCCATGGATATTGTGTTGTAAGCTCTGGAAATTCCCCTATCTCCTCATGATTTCAGACCCTGCCCTCCCCTATTGGAGAGCAGAGTGCCAGCAGCCCTTCTCCCCTGCCCTGGAGGGACAGCAAATCCAGGTCCATCCTGCAGGTGTAGGGCCAGGCCCCATCACTTGTGCTTTTGAGGAGCACCAATGCAGTGGCTTCCAGAAACAGAGACTTGGTAAGTGGAGAGGGACCAGGCACTGTGGGTGAGTGCCAGGAGGGCCAGCAGCAGCAGATGGGGCTGGAACAAAACATGTCTTTCTGCTTCTCCCTGCCAGCAGGGACACAACCTGCAGGAGTGCAGGATTCACAACCAGGGCTGGCTACTGACCCCCCAGGGAAAGGCAGTGAGGGAAGAAGGCATCATCCAGACACAGGCATTCCATGGTGACTGGTGCCACCACTCTGCTCCTCACAGGAAATCTCAGCAAGGTGCCACAAACAGGTATGAGACAGAACAGGACCACCTGTGGCCAAGAAAGATCAACACAGAGAAGTTGAATACAAGAAATAGAATTTTCTTTTTGCTCCTGACACTGTGCACTGGTTGAGACAGACATCCCACTGTGACATCAGCTGCTGGCTGAGTGTGACGTCACCAGGCAGCCGATTGTGACATCATGGAAGAATGTATTGTGACATCTGGTGCTCCACTGCTTATATTCTTATGTGGGCAAAGCCTTGGCCAGTCTGCCACCAGCCTGAACTCCATCTGAGCAAGACTGTGAGGCCAAGAGCATTGAGCCACTCTTCTCTGGTGCTGCCTGTGCCTGTCATTGGCAGATATCGGTGCCAGGCCATTGCTCCTGTTTCTGTGGCCCTGCCTCATTCAGGCAGCTGGGCACTGCAGGTGCTTGCAGGAGGGAAGGTTGGCCATGTGGGACAGCGTTCCCTGGGGTGGCTGTGGGGTGGGCTGTGGCAATCAGGGAGCTGGGAGGGTGTTGTTCTTGGGGGCTAGGGCACTTCTTCCTCCCCTTCTCAGAACATCCAGTGACCATGGCCTCTCCCTCCTGCAGCGTATGACACCAGTGAAGGTGAGCAGCTCCTGATCCTCAGCTCTTCCCAATGTCCTGCAGACCACAAAAATGGCCTTGGAGACAGACAGTAACTGCTCCATCTGCCAGGACACTCAGACGGATGTGACTTCTGCTCTGCCCTGTCACCATCGTTTTTGCCAGCACTGCATCCTGCAGTGGACATGAATAAATCCAGTGTGCCCGGTTTGCAGAAGGAGGATACAGACTGTTGGCTGTTCTGAGGACTCCCTGGAGATTGTCATCACAGCCCCTGATGAGCTGCCAGGTGCCATGAGCCAGGCAGAAAGAGCTCCTGTGGCATCCCATCCACCTTCTCCACAAGGGACACCACCCCAGGCTGTTGGCGGCATCCGGCCTGACCTCTGGGCAGAACTTTTCCGTCGACAGCGGCAACTCCTGGACCCCCTGAGGCTGTGGCTGCACCAGAAGCTGGAGACCATCTATGGGGACCAGTGGTGGCTGGCAAGGAATGCACAGAGCAGCATCCTGCATGCTCTCTTTGTCTTTGAGCCAGAAGCAGAGATCATGGTCCAGAGGCTGCAGGACCTCCTGGAGGAACACACAGTGGCCCTGGTCCAGGGCACCATCACCATCATTGCTGACCTGTGCAGTGAGGAGGCCCAGAGGCTGCTGCACTCCCACGCTGCTGGGCATGAGGATGACAGCCCAGCAGCCAGCACCAGCTCCAGCAACTCCAGCTCCAGCAGCTCCAGCTCCAGCAGCTCCAGCTCCAGCTCCACCAACTCGCAGGAGGGAACTCCGGCCAGCAGCCCTGCAGTCTCTGAGGAGGAGGAAGGCAGCACTTTGGAGGCCTCCCCATGCAGGCACCGCAGTCTGCCACGCCTTGTGCCCATCCCTGCAGAGCAGGACCAGCCCCAGGAGGAGCCGGGGCAGGCAGTGGCAGGTTCCTCTGCCCAGGGCAGCAGCTTCAACCCCTCTGCTCCCAGCCAGGGCAGGGAGTGATCACCTGTGGTATTCCAGTACCCCCCAAACAGGATGTTCCCCAGCTCCCACGATTCTCTTCAGCCCTCTAGGAGGCCACCCCACTGGCAGCAGTAGCAGAGCTCTTGCAGCTCTTTATGTACGCAAGGAAAAAGGAAATAAATTGTGTTTTCCCTCACACAGTCTTTCTCTCCCTTCTGCTGCCTTTCCCCCTTCCCCCTCATGCCCCATCGGGGGTGTGTTAGACACCAGATGAGTAAGTGCTGGGTTGGAAAGACCTTGAGGGGTGTGGGTAGGTGTGTGGGTGGGTGGGTGTGAGTGTGGAGGGCCAAAGGGATGGGTCAAACCTCACAGAGCTGAAGTGGTACTATAATCCCTCATGGCAGGCTCCTCGAGCCCACACAGGAGTGTGGGGTGGTTTTTTACCCATTAAACTGTCTTTATCTCATCCCACAACTTTTCTCACTTTTGCTCTTCTGATTCTCTCTCCCATCCTGCTACTGGGGCAGTGAGAGAGCGTCTGCATTTTACTCTCTTCCCTTTCTAAGTGGAAGACTACTAAGAAAATTCATCAAAAACCAGAGCTCTACTATACTAAGTGGACGACACACAGTTCTCATTGCAAACCAATGTGTGTGTGTAGATTTTAATTTTAAATGGTTGCAGAGCCTGTAGAAACAATAAAGCAGATTTGATAGCCACAGCCTTCTCTGCATGCACATAAATAAAACCTTACTGTGTTCCCTTCAGCGCAGTGACTGATTCAAAGAACAGAGGGAAAGCCTGTTGTCCTCTGCCCACTGTCCTCCGTCCTTGATATGCGTCAAAACACTCCGAGAGAGGTGACAGAAACTGTTGGAGGAGAGAAGGAAATTTCACAAATCTTATTTCCTTGAGTGTCACGTGAAAGGGAGGAGAGACAGAAATGCAAA
>JAWWLZ010000094.1:7027870-7049145 GCA_035041345.1 Poliocrania exsul | reverse complement strand
GTCAAGCTGGGGTGCACTGTCCCCTCTCCTCTTCCTTCCCCTCCCAGTCCAAAGAAAGTCCTTGAAATACAAGTGGACCATACAGCAAACACAGTGAAGCTGCAAAGAATGAGCTTATTCCTCCCAGAGAGTGGGAAAAAAATAGTCACATATTGGGGATAGGCAGTGTTCTGTCTTGTGGCATCAATGCTCAGTCTTGCCCTCTGCATGAAGCTGAGCCCTGTGCTTTGAGACTTGCATGAAACTGAAGAGGGAAACAGTGAGCTTCGTCTTTCTGCTCTGCTCATCACACTGATGCAAAGTGAACAAAGCACAGCAGCAAAGGCGTGATAGCTGGGGAGGGAAGCTTGGCTCCCTGTGTCAGATCAGGTTCCCCAGCACCTCCCTGACACAGGGAACAGGTACCATCTGCTCCTCTGTTGCCATTTACTAAAGGGCTAAGGGGACTTCACAAAATCCAATGCAGTGTGTTAAATAACCAATTTTAGCAGGCACTGGGTTTCCCCTGTGGAGTAATGGTGTGGCACTGCAGGTTTACTAGAAGCACTCCAATTCTTGCTGGCAGCTGGCATCTGCTGTCTGATTAAGATTTGCAGGAGTAGGTCTCCAGTGACCAGTTTCAACACGGATTTAACTTCACCGAGGTCAGAGGTATAACTTGAGGGAGGAACTTTCTCCTCCAAGATCTTTAGTTAATAGCATCCTGCTAATTATGACTGAGTGCTGGGCTCCCAGCGAGTCCCCTGCCAGCCTTCAGACATGAACTGCTGGCTCAGGGGCTGTTTGCTGGGGAATGTCTGTCAGAGATGTGCTTTGTGCCTAAGCTGCTCTGCTGCTGCCTGGATTGCCTGAAAGGCTTTTTGCTTGGAGAGCCTGTGAGAACTGCTGCTGTGGGAGAGATCTTCATCTTTTCTGTGGTTTAGTCTTTTGTCTGGCGACACTCGCGGCTGCATTAAACACAGCCAGCATTCCGCCCACAACCCATTTTTATATTTTTCAAAGGGGTAGGCAGGGGGTGGAAAGAGCTTCATTTATCTGTTTGGTGGGTGGTGGCTTGTTTTCCCTTTGTTTTTTCTCCTTCTGGTTGTTGGAACAGATTCACTGTTTGGCTGGGATTTTCTTTGCACAATTCTCTTTACATGCTGCAGATGTGGGTCTTAGCTCATGAAACTGCATTTACCTACTACTGCTGGATGTGCCTTCTTGATCTGAGTTAAACCCTCTCCTCAGTGCAAAATTTTGTCTTTCAAAGTAATTCCTCCAGTGAAAATGGTGTAAACTTCCAGATTTACATCCCTGAGAGCAGGATTAACCTCTCGAATTTGAGCTGCTGCCTTCCTGGGATTTAATTGTCAGCATAACGTGGGGCTGTTACTCTGCGGTTGGGGAAGGTGAACAGAAAGTGCAGAATCGAAGCCTGTGGGTTTAATGCAATAAATCCGTCCATTATATGTACAAACAGGTGATTTCTGCACAGATTTAAAATGGACCAGTGGGATATAAGATGCACACAGCCACAAGATGGGCTGTATTTTACACAGTGCATGAGAGAAAGCTAAAGAACTCATTGCTCAAATGTGCAAAATGAGCAGAGACCTGAAATTGCAAGCAGACAAGCTTGGTGGGGAGGGCTGGAGAGAAGGAAGGAACAGGAGGAAGAGAATGAGACAAAAGAAATGGAAATCAGATCCCTTGTCAGCAAACTGGCTGCATTTTAACTGGAAGGTGCTGTGGTTACAGAGAGCTCAGAGGACGTGTATGTGACTGATAGAGAAAAGAACCTGTGCTGAAACATTACTGTTACTGCAGGATTGGACCAGGATAATTTTCCCTCTGTGTTTCTATCTGCAACTCTAAGCAGGCCAAAAGGAAACCCACACCAGTACAGGTAAAAAGGAGAGGAATTGAAGGGGGAGAGATGAATGGAGGTGGATTACACCTGAAACAAAGCTCCTCACAGAGCTATTAGTGCAAGAGGAGACGCTGGGAGAGGGAAGGAGCTGTTGTTTGCTGATCTTGAATAAATGACAGAAATACAAACACACGTTTTTGAAGTGTAAAGCAGGAGCTGGTCTCACAAAGGCATCTGTTTGCTGACAAGGCTTGTGACCACAAACGTAGTATTGTCCTTTCCAGAGGCAAGAGAAGGAAGACAAAGAAAGCATGGTGTGAAGGAGTAGGCTGGGTTTATTTTTGCACCAATAATACCACTAACAGGACAAGATGACATGCTCACAGCACCAGGGCTAGATGTTAACCTGCTTTTCTGGAGAGCTGTGCTGGGGACTGTGTGCACCAGGAGAAAGAGAAGGAGCAGACATTCTGTTGGTATTTATAACTGAGATGTAAACACTTATCCAGCAAACACTGACCCACATACCAGAATTACATTGCAAAGACCAAAAGGGCTAGCAAAATACAGTCCAGAAGACCGAATAACTTTCCTTATGTTATGAGAAATAACTGCCTTTGTACACAGATAAATATGTCTTCAGGGGAAAAAAAAAGGAAAAAAGGGAAAGATAAGGAAAAACCCAAACAACAACATAAACACCAAAACAGAAGAAAGAGAGAGAAGCAGGTGGCACATTGAATTTCACATGGATCTGAGCAGCTGTTTGGAAGAATAAATCTGTAAAGGCAAAAGTTGTGCCTTGGGCAGTCAACACATTGCAGTACAGAGGAGCTCTGGAAGATAGTGTTTAAAATCTGTACTGCTGATGTGGCAGTGTTCTTGCCAAAAAGGTACATGCAACATGTCTCAGGAAGGTACAAAGCACCAAGCAGATTTGTTCCTACAGAACTAATCAAAACCAAACCAAACAAAAAAAAAAGAAAAGAAAAGAAAAAGAGAGAGAGATACAATTCCCATTTGGATCAAGCATTGAACCTTAATGTAAGTCTAAAAAACATACGAAAAACTCTCAGCAACCTGAAATAAGAGGGCTTGTCTTTTAATTGAGCCTCTCCTGAAGCAAGGACATTTTGCTGAGTCAGTTTTCTCATCCCCTAAAGGCATGACAGTAATTTCAGACTTCTACCAAAATAGAAATGTGTCAGCAGTGTAAAGGCCACAGCCAAGAGGAGCCTGTGAGGCTGGGGCAGTGTGAGCCATATACAGTGTACATGAGTGTGCCTGTGCTGGCTGCCTCTCTGACCTGAGGTCTCTGAACACAGCTGTGACATGATTTACAGTGCTGCAAATGTGCTTCCCTGGCAGTGGGTAACCAGTGCTGGACTGGAACTTGAAGGAGCTGGGCAGGAACTCCCCTGTCTTGGCTCCCTGACAGGGTATCCCAATTAAGCTGTGAGTCACATTTGTGTTTCTCTATTCACTGGGACTATTGCCCTGTATTTTGGTGAACCCCAAGTGTTTTGCATTGTGTGAGGCTGCTTCAAATGGAAACAGGATTGCAGCTAGGCTGTCACCCCAAAATTCCTTCTTTCTGGGGGTGAAGTGTGCTATTCCCCCCATTCCCCCCTCCCCTGTGGGACTGCCATAAGAAGGAGTTTGCCAATGAATACAAAAAGCTGAGGTTTTCACATGCATAAGAGGGTAAGTGGAAGTCCTTTAGTCTCTTGGCTGTAGATACTTTTTCCCTGCTCCAACTGTCTGTGTGCCATTGGCACAAAGAGCTGCTTCAGAAATGGAGGCGTGAGTGTTTCCTCCAGGGCTGTGGGAGAGAAGGGAAGACACTTGTCAGTGGTGGTGGTAGAAGGGTTAGGACAATCCAAAGATCTTTTGAGAGTCTTTTTGGTAAATGGCGTTTAAGATCACTGGACACCCCTTGCTCTGTACTGCTCTGTTGCCAGGTCTGCTGCAGGCATTGGGTTCCCTTTGCTCAGCTCTGTGGGGCACAGGTAGGACCCAGGTAGACATTCTGGCTGGGATGCTAGCACATTTTCTAGGAATCACACTTTCCCTCAAGCACTCACAGCACTTGTGGCTTAGTCTTGGCACCTCTCAGAGGCTAAAGCAGAAGCCTTGGATGAATCAAACTGAAGAGTTTATGCCACCAGCCATGAGCAGTCAGCATGGGCTGGGCAGGGAACCAGACTGTTGTTTCCCTGGAGAAGTCTCCTGAAACAACCACAGGCACACATATTTGCAGTGTTTTCTGTCTGCTCACTGAAGGCCCATGGTGAAGGTCCACCTGGCTTAGTTTCAGCTGTGAGTCACCAAACTTGGCCCAGCTGGGAGCAGACCCCAGGAAGGTGTGAAATGAGGCTGGGAAAGAAAGTTTGAATGTGTTCTGCAGTGGGTCTGCCTGACTTCCCTCATAAAAAGTGCCAGTGTGGCTCTCACATAGCCAAATGGATTGGCTGTTGGGAATTCTGTTGCAGGGGAACTCTCAAAAGCCTGGAGAAGCTTGGCTTGTAGCAGCACCAAATGGTTGTATGAGGAAATCTAACTCCTTTAACTCCTTTGTGAAGTTATTACTGAACTCTGGCATCTGCTTGCAGCTGCAATGCTTACAGTCATGACTGTAAATGGGGACATTTAGGGATTAGGGTCAATCTGTGCAGGACATGCAGAACAAGGGCATCAGCCACAGAGGACAAAAATTTGAAGCCTAGTACCACTGTGTCCTTGCCCAGAGGTTACAGAGCACCCAGAACAGCAACCCCTATGTGAAATCCAGGGCTATTTAGAACTCACTCACCATCTCCTTTGCTTTGCAGCACCTTGAGAATGACAAGGAAGATCTTCACCAACACCAGGGAGAGGTGGAGGCAGCAAAATGTCAACAGCGCCTTTGCCAAGCTGAGGAAACTCATTCCCACCCACCCACCAGACAAAAAACTGAGCAAGAATGAGACCCTCCGTTTAGCTATGAGATACATCAACTTCCTTGTCAAGGTTCTGGGAGAGCCAGGCCTGCAGCAGACGGCAGTGGCAGCTCGGAGCAGCATCCTGGGATTCTTCCAGCAAGCCCCACACTTGCAAAGCATGGAGGAGCTGACACTGATTGAAAACTGTGGTGTCTCCTGTCCTGCTGTGAGCAGCAATATAGTAGAGTGTTGGTCAGAGACATCATCTCCCTAGCAGGCAATGAGGCGTGCAGTGTCTTGGTATTAGTCTTGATAGCTCCTTTTTTTGTGCTCCTCTGTGTATTGTGATTATTTATTAATATTTATTACTATTTTATTTGGTATGCATTTTTATTTACTAGGAAAGGGAATCCTTGGTCATCCAGAATCCTGGAAGTCCATAGGGAGAACTTGCAGTCCCTGGGAACTTGAAAGGACTCACTGCTGTCATAGCAGAGTCCAAGCCAGAGGAGCCTTCTGCCCCGATCTCATCCATAAATCAGGCCATAAAAACTCATTCAGTGCTTCTGACAGGGAAAGAGATTATTCTCCCATGCTATTTCAAGGAAACACTACTGAGATGAAGAATGATGACTGCACCACAAAATTTGTCCAAGACAGACATCTGGCCTTGGTAGTGAAAGATTTTGAGAGATCTGATATTTGACACAGTCCTCCACAGTCCTGGTGGAGGGGCTAATTGCACTCACTCTTGAGCTTGTGAATCTTATTTCCAGCTTGATTCTTTTTTTTAATGCAAGTCCTAGTCCTTGAACCTGGCTACATCCTTCTCCATCAGACTGGAGGGATCCCTAGTGTCAGGGCAAAATGTATTAAATAAAATTAAATGTTAGCAAGGTGCCAATATAAACTTAAAGAAGACACAGCTGTAGATGAGTTTCGGTGGGTTCAGGAGGAAGATTAAACCTTTTCTGTAGCAGTGACAGTGTGCATGTGAAGGAAGATGGTCAGCTAAGCTCCAGCTGCCTTAAAAGCCCATCAAAGATGTTCGTGGCTAAATGTCTTTACATACCCAGCTAACTGCCTTTAATCTCCTTGCTGTCACCTGCTATAGCTGAGGTTCTTCCTCCTGGATACTCTCCCAAATGGGCTGATGGAGCAAGGACAAAGAAATTGATGTAAATGTCTTCCCCTGCATTCAGCAAGTCATTTCCTTCTAGGGAGAGCCACCAACCACCATGCTGTAGGTGTTTGGATGATAAGATGGATGAAAAGAGGTCTCATGAAGGTTGTTTCACGTTGTTGCGCATAAAACCACAACTTAATTTCCTGATTAAGCTATAACCTATGTCATAAAAGGCCTGGGTTGCTCATGTGAGTTACAAAGCAGCCCAGAGCAACAGAAAAAAGCGACACTGGGCAGAAGTAGAAGAGCTTCCTGGTCAGATCCTACTCCCACTGACACGAGTCCTTTCAATTTCCACATGGACTAAGGTACATGTTAAGGCTTAGAAAAGACCCTTGTTCAGGACTGGTGAAGAAATGTAGTTCCTGTAGGCCAAGGCACATCCCTGGGCTATTCCTGTTTGTTCATGAGACAATGAGGTGCCTTCAGAAAGCAGAGATGGGGTTTGTGCAGGCAACATGTACGGCCCTTCTGCATGAGGGGATTTGGCACCTGAAGCTGAACTGCCTTTCAGAGCCCTACCAAGCACCAGGTGCACCAAAGACGCCAGGGCTGGCTCCTGCCATGGGTCTGTTGGGCTGTTCTGAGCATTGGCAAAGGACACAGCTCACCCTGGCCAGGACTGGTGCTGTAAGGCACAGGCATGCCAGTGGACAGATTTTGACCAAAAGAAAAAAAAAAAGGCAACAACCTGAAAGGGTTCCTGTTGATTTGATTTTGTTTCTGAACCCTGCTAATAGTCAGTTTGCTCATCCCAGTGTTTGTGAGCTGTCAGGGGTGCACTGGAGAGCAGCTGAGTGGAAAGGCAATGAGAGTCCTTTGCACGGTTTGTTTCTTGCCACCTCTGCCCACTTTAACAGGACTAAATGGAGCCACAGCCTCCTCTGCACAGCACCTCAAAGGTAATGAGCCAAGACCTCCTCCCAGCTTTCTGCTGGCTTGCTGGAGCTGCAGGAGGATGAATTAGTCCAAGTACATCAGAGCACTTATTGGCGAGGTGTGGTGGTGCTATTTGGTCTATCAGTCACTTGCTGTCCTAGGAAACACACGTTACCAAGGCAAGGCAAAACATCTTGTGAGCAGCTGTCATCCAGGGAAGGGGAAAGGAGTCCTGGCAATTTTGTAACATAACATGTTTGTTGTGTTTTCTGTGCTAAAAACCTTCCCTTCTTGTTATTGCTTTGGTTCATATCAGTGCTGTCTTTGATCTCCTTTCAATTTAGGAGCTCTCTGCTCTCACATTCAGCAAGTATTTCATTAGATCTATCTACCAAAGATGGGTTTTTTTCTTTTTTTTTTTTTTGGTCAAGTTTCTTTGTCTTTTGGGGATTTCTTATCTGTATGATTATGAACCACTATGGTGTAACTGATAACATTTTGTGCTATATGAGGTTATTTAACATCTAATATATTACAAATAAATTATTTAAGAAACTAATCTTTGTCTTTTATAAATTTGTCTAAAATTTCATTTTACATTTCTACACCACTTGGTAGAGGATCCCCAAAATATTAGAGGATTGTTCTATTGTCTCTTATGTAAGAGTCTTAGTGGTAGAAACAACATTATCAGATGGTGAAGAAGGAGAGGAATTATTTGTTTATTACAATTTTTTACACTTTTTGGTTGAGTTACATTTCAAACTACATGCCAAGAGCATTTGGAAAATGACAGATAACTAAAATTTCATTGTACAACACTGTTATTTATCTCCTCCAAATAGTCACAATTCAAAAGCTTTTAATCAACTCCACCTTAAAATGCATAAGCCACCTTAAAGAATTCATTTGGACTCTGAGTCTATTGTTATCTGGAGATAGGCACAACCTATAGATTCAAACAGAAGTCCAGGTTCAGATATAAAAATTAATTCGAGGATGAGGGCAGTTTGGAATGTTAAGCTGCTCTTTCTGGGTAACATCTGGTGGGAACAACCTAATCCCCAGTTGAATATGAAGCTGTGAGAGGGAGAGGAACACTAAAATGACGGATGCAGAAGTTATGAGGAAGAGATGGGAAATCTCTGGGACACAGGGACAGTTTCATGATTGACTGAATGTCTCACATCCCTGACAATATTCTAGAATACACCAGGAGAGGGATTTCTGCAGAAAATGTGCCTCATAAAGGTATCATCTTAAGGGATTATGTATTAAAGTCATGAAATCAGCAAATGTGAGGTTCAAAATGTCTTTATATGTGATGTTCAGTATGTATTTATACTAAGCAAGGCAATGCCACCAGAGAGAGGACCCTCTACTTACATCAGGTAATGCAAAATTATGTTGTGTGTTGAGGATCCTGTGGCAATGCCTTCTCTGGAAGTGGGCATGTGTGCTGGTTTAAAGGTAAACTGGCAGGAGAAACCAACCCAACACAAAAGAGATTATAAATCAGAGTTACAATTTAATAAAAAATATGACAATAAATGCAATGATATAAAGAGTAATTGGTTTTACCCATAAAACCCAGCAGGATAACCCAGCCCCCCTGGGGCACAAACACTGGGGTTTGTTGGCCCCTGTGCTGAGCCCCACGTGGTTCCCCCTGAGTCCAAAGTAAAAAGAAGTGAGAAACCTGTTGGTGCAGATGATGGTCCCAGTTTGGTCAAGAGTAGTGGTCACAGTCCTGTCAAGGTTCTGTTCCTCCTCTGGATCTGACGAGTGGGGTCCCCCAGTCCCACAACCCCCAAGATTATATCCCCTCAGGTCCTGGTGGGACCACCCAGTACCTCCTCCAGGGCAGGGAGTTCCACACTGGGGGATCTGACTCTGTGAGTCATGGGGTATTTGGAATCATTGCTGGCCCATGAGCAGACACGTCCCCTCAGGTGGGTGTGGAGGTGCCAATGACTCCCTGGAGGGGAGTTATCACAGCTCGTATCTCACAGGTGTCTTTCCCAGCCAGCTCCCAGTCTGAGGGGTCAGGTGTGCCCTGGGCAGCTGCTGCAAATGGTCCATTGTTAACAGTTCTTGGGAAATGAGTAGAGGGTGTAGAATACACAGCTTTGGTCACACCCACACAATGCTGAACTAGGATAGAATGGTATAGCCACATTAACATGGTGCTGTGAGACAATGGGACCTGTGCTGTGGAGGTGCACCAAGTCATTTGGAGATGATTGAAAATATCTCACGTAGGTTGCTGCAGTGGAAAAACCTTAGTATAAATGACAAAAATGTCTTTTGCCTTGAGGACCCTACTGCCCCCTAGTTGTAACTAACAGTGCTAAATAGAGCTGTGTGAAAAGCATTTTTCACCTTTCTTCTTTTTTTTTTTTATTAGGATGTTTGTTGATATTTCAAGGAAGACCAGATAAAGTGGTATTTTCTAGAAGCATCTTTGCTATCCCCTGGTACAAAAAAGAGTGATGCAAAGTTGAAAAAGTCATGGCCTTCTCCAACCCATGGTACTCCTGCAGGAGGGTGTGAGGTGTCCTCCCCTGAGTTTGGTGATGCAGAAATTCAGTGAGACATTCCTGTACTTGGAATTTGTAACAGTATCAATGGTAGAATACAGCTCCACATTTCAGTTAAAATTAGGAGGATTTCTTTCTCCAGAGGCCAGGCACTAGGGGACAAGTTCTGCCACTTCAGCTTTTCCAGAGCCAAAGAGAACTGATGGCAGGAGAGGGGCAACATCACTGGACACGGTCCCTAAAAGTAACCCATGCATCACCAGGAGCAAGAGTGCAGTCTGCTGTCCATCATTTACATCTCCTCAGCATTCCCTTTGTGGCTATGGAATATAGTTGAAGTTGGATATTTTGGGCTGGGTGAGGAAAGGAATAGGTTGCACCTGTATCTTGCAAGGATGCTGTAGCCTTGCCCATGAATCTTAGTGATAAACACAGCCTGTGGTTAGAGGAATGGCAGGTCTGCAATCAAGGTTTTAGCCTGAAATTCAGTAGAATCAGATCCCTGCTGATGTGAACATGCTGTGCCTAGCACTGGACATTGCACAGTGTGATCCTAGATTGGCAAGATGCCTTGTTTCAGGAGTATTGCCCATGCTGAGGAAGACTTTGTGGTGAGGCATGTGCTCAGCAGCCTTGTTTGTTGTACCTAGTCTAAATCAGGGAGGAGAAGGGTACAATAAACATCATAGAGGGAGACTCACAGGATTCCTAGAACAGCCAAATTAAATAGCAAAACAAGGTTATTTTAGTATATTAAGATCCATCCTAGCACCTTGCTCTGAGCAAGAAGTGAAAGGTGCAGGACTGATGTTTTCCAGAGGCCTATGATTCATGAAATTTATCTCCCAATATCTAACCAGTTCCCACAAATTTCTTTGCTGGTAGGGAATGATATGCAGTGACCATGGCTAAAGTAGGTTGAGCAAGGCAGATCTGACTTTTGTTCTTTGAAGGCTGGTGGATGAAAGGGGGTGGAGAGAATGGGCGACTTAACTACTGACCTGTGGGGCAGGGGTCACTTGGGAGCCAGTCTTAAATCTAAAGGTCATCCACAGAGTGACAGAGTCTAAATCCGTCACTTTTCAAGGGTGTAATTGTTTTTTTAATACAGCAGGTGCTGAGAGAATCAGAACAGAGAAGGTGGGAGGAAGCAGCTCAGCAAAGAACTTGGGTTACAGAAGGTAGAGATTGATTGCCCTTTGCCTGGTCAATGGTGGCTGAATTTATTCACTATTGTTCTGCCTGTAAGCCAGAATGGGTAGCATTTTTATTGCACTCTGAGTTGGTCCAGCTCTTGTCTAAGAGGAACAGTCTCATCCCACTGTATTTTCACTTCATCCCCTTTCCATGTGTGCAAACAAACACACATCCCCTCCCCTCCACAGTTTGTTTTGCTGTTGTGGATTGCAAACCCAACAGAACACAACAGATAACCCCACGTTATGATTCTTTTGGAGAAAAGATGTCTCAAGCATTGAGAGCCAGAAGGAAAAGCAAAGAGCAGCAGTTTGTGTGGGTTCATCTGCCCTGCAGGGTGTCAATGTCACAAAACAGCACAGAAGTGGTTTGGGATGAAGGGCACGAAGAAGTCAGTGAGATTCCAGTGGATCTCAGTATGGACTGCACTGGGCCTCAGGTGAAGTTTCCAACTTTTTTGCTGTCAAGCCACGCAAATATATCCATAAGAACAGGGCAGGAGAGGTTTTCCATGCACCCACCTTTCTGTCCCACTGCAGATAGCTGGGGGCACGGTATCTGAGAGCTGGGTAAGGTCCCTCCCTTTCTTTGGAATGACCTATGCTACACCTTGAAAGACACTCTTAGGTAGCCTCCAACCTTCATGAAAATCTAAAGGATGACAGCCTACAGTCATCAAGTCCCCAGGGAGCCATTCTGCTTCCAACTCTGTTGTTGTTGAATGTAGACATTGTTTAGCATGGATTTTCTCTTGGTGACTGTATTTGGCAAACCCTTGTGGACAGCAGCATTCAGTCCTGGAGCTGTGAAAGGGCAACAGCAGCCAAAATTAACTCTGCCTTCAGATCCCAGCAGAATTACTGTGCTCCGTTACATAGATTTACAACCAACCAAGATGTAACCCTATAGATTCCCTCAGCTTGAGACCTTACAGTATTAAATTCCAGCTTTAAAAAGCTTTAGACTTACTGGAAAGACCTGAACTCTCAAGACGAAACTGCAGTGCCTAAAAGCACCTTGAGTGGTGACTATCAGACCTAGTTAACCATTGAAGCTCAGACCAGCTGGCCCTGACCTGAAATGTTTTACTGCCTGATGGTTAAAAGGTGTTTCAGAAGGAAGAATCTGACCCTGCTTAGGGGCTCTGGATTGATCTCTATGGGACTGAATGGCAACAAGTCAGTTGCCAGTTGAGAGTTCCCGACAGAGCAAGTGAGCTGGGCCAGGCTGGACCAGCCAAGAGCACTTGGTGCTGGCACAGCCTGCTTGAGTGGGAAACGTTCCCATCACTTGAAAGGGAACTGAAATAACTCAATGCTGAAGGGAGCTGCCCACTCTGGCACTTCCTCCTGAGCTATGCTGCAAACATTTTTCCTGAATTTTCAGACACAGAAGAGTGGCCAGCTGTTGTCTGGTGAACATGCCCAGCCACCATGTTTGGCACAGGACAGCTCAGTCTCAAAGGCCACATTTCTGCACAGCTATGTGGAATTCAAATTGATATTCCCCCGCTCTCAGGTTTAGAAGTGAGGGGAGGACGTCATGGCAGGTAAATTTCAGCAGCATAATTTTACCTGTCAATTTTGAACTGAATAGCTGGGCAGATTAGAAAGCACATATATATACACATCTGTTTTTCTACCTCTTTGTCTGTCTATCTATCCTATCTATCTATTATCTATTGATTTATCTTACCCTTATCATCTCCTTGAAACCCATCTTGAAGTTCACTTAAGGTCACATGCAAGCAGAAAAATCACAAATTTCGTCTTTGAAATCAAAATTACACTTCTTTCAGACTAAGAAAAAATAAAAACTAAAATAATGAAAACAAGACAAATTGTCAGTGAGAGCACATAGGATGGATTAACCACGTCTGACATACCTGGATGGACATTATGTTTGTTGTAGATGAGTTGACTTCTTCTGTATATGTCAGCTGCAGGAAACAGAATAACACCCCCTTGTTTTTGTTACATCTAACATGTAATTTGAACTGCCAGTTAGGTAATTCTGAAAACCCTGATGTAGTGGCTCCTATTAATTTCAAGCATTTTCCAGGACTATAGCCTGTTGAACCAATACAGACATCCATTTATGATATGTTTCTGATTATCAAATATGTTTTCTATTTCCCTTAACATTATAGCTGCAAGTTGCTAATTCCTGAAGTCAAAGGAATGAAAATGCTGCCAAAATAATAGGGGAGAAAAAGTTTATTTGCTATTTATCTCAACTTCATCAGTTAAACACTTCCAGCAGCTCTCTGTTGGGGTGCTGCTAAGATAAATCAAACCAAAGACAATACTTCTTGAAAACTGCAGGATCCAGTTAGCCAGGAGTTGTCATAAATACTGCCTCAAATCTTGACTTACCCTGACATTTATGTTTCCTTTTATCCTGACTCTCTGAAGTACTGAAAAAGTCTAGGGCTGGGGCTGTCAGTAAGACTCTTGATCTCAAGGGCTCAACTTAAAACATTTTAGGGTTGCCATGACTGCGTTTTGGGGTGTTTTTCTTGTAATCTCTGCCCATGCATGCTTTTAAGATACATCAGAAAGATGAGGGTGACTGGTCAGGCAATTCAGCTGGAAGAACTGGTAGTGTGGAAGCAGCCTGAAGATATTTTTTAAAATAGGCATCTTCAAGTCATTTAATCTCATGCTCCTGAATACACAAGCATATAAAGCCACTAGCTGCTTTTAAAATCTCTGTCTATGGATTTGTGTCTTGAGCCCTCTGGGAGCATTCTTCTCCCAGCAAGGGCAGAAAGGAGAGAATTAGAGCAGGCACTAAGGCAATCAAGCAGATTGTTCACTCCTCTTAGGAAGGCAAGTCCACTACAGAAAATGCCCAGGGAAAAAAAAAAAACCAACAAAACCCCCACACCCTGCCCCTAGCCAGTTTTTTTCCCTATACCATGTTTCTTATCAGTCTCCTGCAGAGGCTCTAAAACTCTTATCTTGATAGGCCAGATTACCAAGCTGATCTCCTCTCCATGATGAATAGAAATCAAACAATGTCTTCCTCTATCAGAAAACCATACATTCCCAGTCCAGATAGTTATAAGTAAGAGAAACTCATCTCTCCTCTCCCTCTCCCCTCCTTTCCCTCTTCCTTTCCCTCTCATCTCTTCTCTCCTCTCCTCTCCATCCCAGCTCTCCTGTCATCCTTTCTGTCTCCGTACCCTCCTCCCAATTAATTCCTATGCTTTAATACCATCTAAGGGTCCTCAGTGAGAAGAGGATCTGCTTGCTGTGCAGGTGCAAGTTTTCAGCACCACAGCACAGCAGCAATACCACCCGCTCTGCCCTCCTCAGGGCTTCTCTTTGTGAGCCACTTTTTCTTTTCTTCCTTTTCAACTCCGTGCTGAACAACCCCATGCAGCTAATCTGATTATGCTAATTTGTACTTCATGAACCCAAAGACTGTGAGGGGATCTGCGGAGGGTGAGCTGGGCTGGGGATGAGGATAGTGAGGACAGGAGAGAGGTTTGGGAGGGGGGAGCACAGACAATGGGTTCAAGTCAGTTAACAAAAAAAGCCGTCTGTATTGCCAAACAAAGCACACTCCGGGTAACCCCTTGCTGCTCTTGACAATTTAGAGTGTCCCAAACTGGCCTGTGCTACTGAGCAGAAAAGGGAACACGGAGAATATACAATGAAGGGGCACAATGAGAAGTCTGTTTCCTGTTGAATGTTGCTTTTTTTTTCCTCCTTAACTAATCCCTCCCAGAATCTAGTAGTTGAAGTACGATCCACAGATTGTTGGTTGGGTGGTAGCTATGGCACTAGACAACTTCTGAGCACATACAACCTTGTCTGTTCAACTAGACCGATGATGCACTCGAAATTTATTGAATAATGGGCAGTGACACACTCACAACTCCAAACTTGGACTCCTTCCTTTGCAGGAGCTGAAAGTGTCTCCAGCCTGGTCTTACATTACCTTTGCTGCAGCTGGAACTGGTTGGGAAACAGCCTTGAGAGGAAACATATAAACAGTATGGAAAAAAAAGTATTTTCAAGATTAAATCAATCCTACGGTAGAGTTTTGGCAATCACAAAGCTGTTTGCATTGGCAGGGACCTCCTGAGATCATCTGGTCCAAGGTTTCTACTCAAGTCATGTCACCTAGATGTGTCTGCCCAGGACTGTGCTCAGTCAAATTTTGAATATTTGCCACAGATGGAAAGTTCACAACCTCTCTGAGAGACCCATTCCCATGTTTGACTGCACTCATACTAAAAAAGTTTTTTTCTTGTGTTTAGATGGATTTTCATGTTTTTTAATTTTTTAATTGAGTGTTTTCATCCATCGCCTCTTGTCCATTCAGTGGGCACAACTGGGAAGCATCTGGCTCCCTTCCCATACCTATTGGTACACATTTTCAGGCTCTCTCTTAACCACCTCTCCTCCAAGTTCAACTGTCCCATCTGTCAGCCTCATCTTCTTACAAAGATCTTCTAGTTCCTTGATTGTTCTTGTGGCCCTTCACTGGACTTGCTGCAGTAAGTCCATGCCTCTCTTGTAGTGGGAAACCCAGAACTGGACACAGAACTACACATTTGGCCACAGAGGGCTAAAGGGATCACCTCCCTCAACCTGCTCGCAGGACCATGATTGTTCCCCAGGATATGGGTATCAGTGCAGGATCAAGGCTGAGTGTTGGTCTGAGCTGGTTCCAAGAGTGGAGTCAACAAGCACAACTCTGCCACTGCCTCCACTGTCTATATGTGTCACCACCACAACCAGAAGCATATTTTGTCTTTCAAAGTGGAAATCACTGGGGGGAGGCACTTTGTTTCCCCACATAATAAAAGCACTGTCTATTCGTACATGACCATAGAGATGACAAGAGAGAAAAGGTGGCAATTCCAAACTTCCAGAAAGAGATGAGCCTGAATTTGCTATCCCTAAACCTCTGGTGAGCACTGTTTACTACTAAAGGCATATGGACGAACATTAACTCTTTCCTTAATGTCTGTTTTTTTGTCTGTGCACCTTTTTGGGCATAAAATGAGGAGGTTAGTTTCTGAGAGACAATTCCTGCCTCTGGTGAAAACAAAACCTTTGCTATTGAGAGGGAAGAGGGGAGAGGGAAGGCAAACATTTGCTCTGTGCTCCACCTTAAATAGGGCGGCTCCCCTTTCTCATGTAGAACAGACTATTTGTTCAGTCCTGCAGCCCTAAGCAGAATATTTCAGGAACCCACTTTATGAAAGCAAATGGAGGAGGAAAAATGACTTTCTCAAAGCTGTCATCTCAGGTCCAGCCTCAGGTTCAGCTGATTTGCATTAGGGTATTACATGTAGTTTATCTGATAGGGTAGAAAATACATAGTATCTTGGCAGCATTGCTCTTCTATATCCAAGATCTCATTTCCTGAATGTGTAGTGCATTATAATGTACATATCAGTATTTAACAAAACTAGATCTAAATAATTCTGTGAATGGAGTGACTAAGCAAGAGAGTAGAAAAAAAGTACTAGAAATGTAAGATTAACAGGTTAAATTCAAGTATAAAGAGTATTTTGAAATCACCATGGAGCTTCTATGTTCACAATATGCATGGACATGTCTGTTAAAGGTTCAAACACAGGAAGGTGGTGTTTGGGAGGAGCCCCCTCAGAGAATTTTTCTCACCATACCAACACAAAGGGTTCAGGCTTGGAGTCTCAGGAGTGAGGACAAAGGATGGCTGATGACTCTTAGATTCAAGCTTAATGGTTGGGTGGAAGTGAGAAAACAGAACCCCAACACCTGGGGGTGGGGAGAAGTTTTTCTTTCTTTGTTCTGTGTGCTGATTTGACTTTTTGAGGGGTTTTCTGTGGGCAGCAGCAGAAAAAGGAGCCACTGCTTGCTGGTGAGCTCTTTTTTAGTTGGCTCTGCTCTTTGCTTTTCCCCATCCATCTCTGGGCACCCTGAGCTTCAGAGACAGAAAGAGAGAGAGAAGAGAGGAGAGACACAGCTGCTTTTCAGGACACTGCAGACCTTTTATTCCCTCTTCCTGGGGACCGATTTGGACTGCAAGGAGATTCCCGGAAATTATCACTGTTTCCTCCACTCCCAGTTTTTTTTTTTTTTTTTTCCCTTCTTCGTTTGGAACAGAGGACAAGAACAGAGAGAGTGTCCACGTGAGTTCATCATTTATCTCTGCCTCACTGAGAAAAGACTGAAAATTCACTTCACAGCCAGCCAGGGTGCGACACTGACCCTGTCCATAAATATAACTGCTCCAAGAGGAATCTACTTTTTTGGGGGTTGTTCTCTTTTGTTGTTTGGTGGGTTTTGGGTGTTGTTTTTTTGTTTGTTTGTTTGTTTGTTTTTTACCTTTGGTGCTGGGGGAGTAGTTTGCTCTGGTCTGTTTACAGTTATATGTATACAAATAGTAGTTAAGAACAGTTATCCCTTTTATATCCATTTTCTAAACTTCCTTTTCTTAAATTTAATAAAGAGTGAAGTGATTATTGTGGAGGGATCCTCTCCTCTGTTTTTTTGGTAAACATTTTGGTTTTTCCCTGAAACCAAGACAATGTCCCTTGCTTTTCTTCTTTCCCTGGGAAGCAGGGAAGCTTAGCAGATACCAAACATGTGTAATATTATAAACAGATCTGTTTAAAGAAGTAGCTTCAAATAAGAAACAATCAGTAATCCCACATCCTCCTTGAATGCCAGGTTCTTGAAGGTCTTGGAACACTTAAAGTCCACTGATATCTAATGAACTTTAAAGACCTGGAGTTTTGCCCTACATGTAACAGAGAAAAGCCAGTGAAGGCAGCAGGACTCACTGCAGAGAAGCAGTTTGAGGCCTTGTCATTCATACTGAGTGAGGTCTTACTGTATCCTTTTCTTCCCTTCTACAGCAGGTCTTGGGTGAGATCAGACTGGTGAGGATTTAGCAAAGGAGATAAAAAGAGTAAGCAGCATAATCTTGAGAAGGTCTTGCTCTGTCACCTTGTCTTTCTCCTGACCCGAGGGAAGACCTTCCCCAATCCACTGCTTTTCCGAGCTTTTTGTTTACAGAGATAGTGAGTTATACTAAGCAAGGATTAAGAAGTTTCCTTTGCTGTGTATACACAAGGAGTTTAATGCAAGGGGCTTTGGCCTCATTTGAAACTCTTCAGCAATATGGTGACAGCCAATGCTAATACATTACAGTTCCAGTAACAGGAATATGTAAGGAATGCATCACCAGTGTTGACCATACCCTTGAAAACTATTTAGCAGTGATTATTAGAGACACATATTTTTCTAGAAAAAGAAAACCCTGAGAAGTAGTTCCACAACTTTCAGGCCCAGAACAGACTCTCAGGTGGATGCATGAGAGTCAATTACGTACAGTGAGTCATGCAGAGATGAAAGGTGTATTGAGAACATGCTCCTGAGAATCATGTATGTAATGAGAGGAGAGAGGGGCTGCCCAGTGTTTGTTGGAGCTGAGCCACAAGTCAATAGCATGGATAAAAGTTCACCAAGGGAACATCACAGGACAATGACACTATGGCATTCCTGCACACCATGTGTGTGAAGAAGGAAGGTCAAGACTGAAAGGAAAGTCATCTTTGAACCTTCATTGGATCAACAGAGTGCTGGAACTTGTTTCAGTCCTGTCAACTAAGCATCTACTGATATATCTAATGATGCAGTAGGGAGATAAAGAAGGCAGTAAGAGTTCAAGCCCACTTTATAAATCAGCACTGTTCAAAAAGAACACTGTTAAGGAACAAGATGCTCTAAGGAGAGGCTTAACCCAGCACTGAAACCCAAGCAGAGATGAAAGAACTGAGCACTCAGGAGTCCAGTTACCATTTCTGGAAGAGCTACATGCCTGCAGCCAAGATCATAAGTTTTGTAGAGTACCTGAGTTCAGCTCTATATGAAGTCATGACTGAGTTTACTACTGCAACAAAGATACAAAATACATGGAGTATGTATTTTGTAGACAGACAAACTTTTATTCTATACATACAATCTTCACCTAGGACTGAACACAATGATGCTGCTTTAGAGGCTCTAGGAGAAGAGAAATTTTAAATGGATTCTCAAATATTTGTAAGAATCTAATCTGGTGTGAGGAAGGAGAGATCTGAGGCAGATGTAAGTCAAACAATGCCACTGCTCAGTTTAAAAACACTTCTATTTCTTCACTTTGCAATCTAGATTGGCACTAACCAGCACAGAAGGAAAATAAGCCAGAGTAATGTTGTGTTAGAAGATAAATGGCCATGTGAACTTCCTGTGATTTGTTCTCTCAGCTCATTTTTTTTTCCAAGGCACTTTAGCACCATAGTTCATGGAAAAAAAAAACCTGAAAGGAGACAGGATGTGACTCTCTGGAGGAAGATTATGGAAAACAGGAGGGCAACATTAGTGAAACACAAAGTTTGAAGGTATGCAAAGGTAAAGGTGAAGCCTGAGTACATGAGCATTGATTGAAAGCAAAAAGAGTAAGGTGACAAAAATGGGATGAATAGCTGGATTCTCAGAGAGAGAGACAGGAGACTGAGAGGTGTACTAAGCCATGACTAAATGCAAAGAATGACCTAGAAAATGCAAGAAAATCAGAGAAACTGCAAGGGGTGATGCTGAAAGAAGCAGGCAGGGTTGATGAACAGGGTTGGAAGAAGCAGGTAGGGTGCTAGGGAGAGGAGAAACAGATGAAAATGTACTAGAAGATCAAAGTAAGCAGCTTGAGGGTGATAAAAGACTGTTAGAAAATGGGAAAAGAGTGTGGCAGATGATACAAACCACAAACATGGCATGATGAGAACAGATAGTGGGGATGTCCATTTCCATGTGTGACAAAGATTGCTATTTTCACCTGGCCTCATTTTGATGCATAGACTTGAGTCTGAGAGATCTTCTTCTTAGAAGAGAAATAAATTTAATCCATTAATTCATAAAACAGGAATATTTCTATTTTCATTATTCTGGGAAGTAGAGTAAAAGTTTTGAGGAATATTGATGACTCAAGAAATACTCTTTTTTTCCCCCCTTAAGACACCATTTTTTAATTACAGGCCACTGTCTGCAGGATCCCAGACACTACGAAATGAAATAATAAATAAACATATCCCACATTTGGCAGCAACTTCACCAGCCATACTTCCATACTAGGTACACAGACATTTATTTTCAGACACCAAACTAACACAATCCTGCTGAAAATCACTCCGGAGCATGTGCAAATTGGGTAGCTGTTCAGCAGGTGTTTACAGTGGGGGTTTTTAAGGTCATGATACAATTCCATGGGCAAGAGAGACAGTTCAGGCTTGTGCTTTGATTACTTGTTGAGCTTTACACTCTTACAACACAGCAGTGTACAAGCCAGTCCACCTTTAAATTTCTTATATGTATAGTGTGCTCAGCTCTTTTTATTAGCCTTCTCCAAGAAATGAAGGAAGGGGCATCTGCTCTTCCCATTTAAAATCAGGAAAACACAAGAAATTGTGTTGTACACATACACACACAAGTCTGCCTGACTTACACACTAATGCCACCTGCTCACACTGTCACAGTTCTCTCAGTATCAGTATATTTGGTTCAAGGATGAACAGGATTATTTCAGAGGTTTTTATCCTTTGCTATCTGTAAATTATTCCTGAAATATCTGGTGACAGCTGGAAAATCAATGACCAATTTTAAGTTTTCTTATTTGTTACTCTGCTTTTATTACACAGACTGTGTTCCCTGATCTGATTTCTCTCTGGTGACTGTTCTATGATCTGCTAAGATGCTCCTCTCAGTGCACAGGGATCTCTCCCTGGTTATCAGCAAACTTAGAGAAACTGCTGTTCGTTCTTACTTCTTGCTGGTGCTGGAAAAACACACCAAAACTTCTTTCTTATTTAGCTGTGGGGTTAACATGCATTTATCAGCTCAGTGCTGTGAGAGCCACCTTCACACTCCCTATCTCTTAAACTCCAGCCAGCCCAGCCCGGTGCAGCCACTCACTCACTGCCCCACCAGGGGGATCTGGGAGACAGCTGGAAGCAAAAAAAGCTGGAAAACTCATGGGTTGAGATAAAGACAGTTTAATAAGGAAAGCAAACGCGTGCAAACAAACAAAGTAAAACAAGGAATTAATTCACTGCTTCCCATGGCTGGGCAGGAGTTCAGCCACCTTAAGGAGAGCAGGGCCCCATCATGTGTGACAGTGACTTGGCAAGACAAATGCCATCACTCCAAATGTCCCAACCTTCTTCCCCGTACTGTATACATTGAGCATGATGCCATATGATGTGGAATATCCCTTTGGTCCATTGTGGTCACCTATCCTGGCTGTGTTTCTTCCCAACAACCCATGCACCCCCAACTTCATCGCCAGCATGGCAGTACAAAAAAACCAGGAAAGGTCTTGGCTCTGTACAAGGCCTGCTCAGCAACAACAAAAAAGTCTCCACATTATCAACCCTGTGTTCATCACAAATTCAAAACACAGCCCCATACCAGCCACTGGGATGAAAATTAACTCCACCTCAGCAAAAATCAGCACACTCTGCTTTGGAAAGCAACACTTCAAGTGTGGTGAAGACTCTCTCATAAAGGACAGAGTACTATGTGTTTGAGGACCTGACCAAAAATTCAAATTTCAGGCAGCTATTGCTGATCTGCTGCAAGGTAGCACCAGTAGAGGTATCACTGCTGGCATGTTGGAGAATTTGGGTTTATCTCCATAAGATGCAGGCACAGCAGTAG
>JAWWLZ010000094.1:6977741-6992245 GCA_035041345.1 Poliocrania exsul | reverse complement strand
CCGCTCCTCATCCCGCTCCTTGTGCCTCTCTCGCTCCTTATCCGCTCCTTATCTCACTCCCGCTCCCTATCCCGCTCCTTGTCCCGCTCCCGCTCCTCATCCCGCTCCTTGTCCCATTCCTTATTCCGCTTCTTATCCGCTCCTTGTCTCGCTCCCGCTCCGTATCCTGCTCCTTGTGCCGCTCCCATTCCTTGTCTCGCTCCTTGCCCCACTCCTTATCCCGCTCCTTGTGGCGCTCCCGTTCCTTGTCCCCCTTCCATTCCTTTTCCCGCTCCCGCTTCATGTCCCGCTCCCGCTCCATGTCCCGTTTCCGCTCCTTGTCCCTCTCCTTATCCTGCTCCCGTTTCATGTCCCGCTCCTTGTCCGTCTCCCTCTCCATTCCCCGCTGCCGCTCCTTGTGCCGCTCCCGCTCCTCGTGCCGCTCCTCGTCCGGCTCCTTGTCTCGCTCCCTCTCCTTATCCCGTTCCTTGTCCCTCTCCCGCTTCTTATCCCATCCCGTGTCCCTCTCCCGCTCCCGCTCCTTGTGCCGCACCCCTTCCTCGTCCCGTTCCATGTTCCGCTCCTGTTCCATGTCCCGCTCCCGCTACATGTCCTGCTCCTGCTTCATGTCCTGCTCCCGCTCCATGTCCCGCCCGGTTCAAGTTGCCGTCCTCCCGGTGTGAAGCGGGAGGAGCCGCGGGCGCGGAGGGAGCCGCCGGCGACTTTCCCATTCCGCTCCCTCCCTCCTTCCATCTCTCCCTGGCTCCTTCCCTCCCCGGTGTGCTCCCGCCGCCGGCCGCTCTCCGGTGCTCCCGGGATCCGTCGATCCCGTCCCGGGGGCCGCGGTCCCGGCTGCGCCGCACGTGCTGCGGGAGCGGCCCCGCGAGGCGCCGGGAGCGGCGCTTCCACTCGGGAATGCTGCTCTGGCAAAGGGCACGATCATCACAGAATCGCGGAGTCAGTCTGGAAAAGAACTCTGAGGTCATCGAGTCCAAACTGTGACCTGACACCACCTCGTCAACCAGACCACGACATCAAGAGCCATGCCCAGGCTTTCCTTGGACAACTCCAGGGACAGTGACTCCACTGCCTCCCCTAGCACCCTGTTCCAATGTCTAATCACCCTTTCTGTGAAGAAATTCTTCCTAGTGTCCAATGTACACCACCCCTGGTACAGCTGGAGGGCATGTTTTTTCACCCTGTCCCTTGTCACCTGGGAGAGGATCCCAACCCCACCTCGCCTCACTCTCATGTCACGTAGTTGTGAAGAGCCTCCATTTCTCTAGGCTGAGCCCCCCAAGCTCTCTCAGCTGCTCATCATCAGACTTGTGCTCCAGACCCTTCACTCGCTCCCTTGCCCTTTCTGGACATGCTCCAGCACCTTCCTGAATTGAGGGACCCAGAATTGGACACCAGTGCCCAGTGCAAGGGGAGAATCACTTCCCTAGTCCTGCTGCCACACTATTCCTGATACAAGCCAGCATGCCGTTGGCCTTCTTGACCACCTGGGCACATATGTTGACTCATATTCAGCCACTGTTGACCAGCACCTCCAGGTCTTTCTCCACTGGGCAGCTTTCCAGGCAGTCTGTCCCCAGCCTGTAGCACTGCAAGGCAGAAAAAACCCACCTGCACAGGTGCTGTGACTCCCCGAGTTGTTTGAGGCTCACATAGCAAAATCTGAATTGTGGTTGCACCCTTGTTCTCTGTATTCTAATAATTTTATTTCTTTTTCTTTTCCCTCAAGCATAAATTTGATTTCCTTACACTGAGTTTCTTCCCATTTTATGACATGACTCCAGACACTGGTGCTTTTCCATCAAGCTTGTCAGTACTCCACACAGTATTATAGGTCCTACATGTAATATCCATATCAAAATCTTTATTGACAGAAGGAAAAGTGCCAGCAAGACTTCAGCCCTGGACATAAGGAGAGCAAACTTCAGGCTGCTTAGGGAGCTGGTGAGTAAAGTCCCCTGGGAAAACACTTTTGAAGGTACTGGGATACATCAGTGCTGGTCACTTTTTAAGCACCACCTCCTGAGAGCACAGAAGCAGGCTGTTCAAAACACCACCAGTCAAACAGGTAAGGCAGAAGGTCGGCCTGGCTGAGCAGGAATCTTTTTTTGGAGCTACAGCAAGATAAGAAGGTGCATGACCAGTGGAAGCAAGGTTGGATGATGTGGGAGGAATACAGAGATGCTGCTTGCCAAAGTACAGGGAGAAAATTCATGTGGCCAAAGTCTAACTGGAATTGAAGTTGACTAGAACTTTGGGGGACAATCAAAAGAGGTTTTTTTAAATTAATTAATAGCAAAAGGCAGTTCAGAAATAATGGTGGCCCTTTACAGGATGAGAATGGTCACCTCACAAACAGAGACAGAGACAAGTCTGAGGTGTTTAATGCATTTTTTGCCTCTGTCTTCAGCATGATAGACCAAGGAGGTCTCAGTTCCCTGAGCTGGAGGA
Organism: Poliocrania exsul; assembly: GCA_035041345.1. Taxonomy (NCBI): domain Eukaryota; kingdom Metazoa; phylum Chordata; class Aves; order Passeriformes; family Thamnophilidae; genus Poliocrania; species Poliocrania exsul. Next base: position 6,989,797 of record JAWWLZ010000094.1, on the reverse strand, counting down.
CAATGGCATATGTCAGACTGGTAAACTCTCTTTCCACCCTGAACTTCATCAGAGTCTGCTCCAGCCAGATCCCCACAAATCTATGGGATCTGGTGGGATCCATTCCAGAATCCTCAAAGAAGCCGATGTCATTGCAAAAACTTTCTTGATGATTTTTGAGTGGTCTCAGGAATCCAGAGAGGTCCTAGCCAACTGGAAGCTGGCAAATGCCCCAGTTTTCAAGAAGGGCAAGGAGGAGAACCCTGGAAACTACAGACCTGCCAGTCTCACATCACTACCTGGTAAAATTAGAGAGCATCCAAAGGAGGACAATGAAGATGGTGAAGGGTCTTGAGAGGAAACTGTATGAGGAGCACTGAGGGCACTTGGTTTGTTCAGCTGGAGAAGAGGAGATTGAGGGGAGACTTCATTGTAGGTACAACTTCCTCAGGAGGGGCAGAGGAGAGGCAGGCACTGATCTCTGCTCTGTGAGGACCAGGGACAGGACCCGAGGATGTGGCCTGAAGTTGTGTCAGGTGAGGTTTAGGTTGCGTATTAGAATTGGTTGTTCCCCAGAGGGTGGTTGGGCACTGAACAAGCTCCCCAGGGCAGTGGTCGCAGCACCAAGGCTGTCAGAGCTCAAGGAGCATTTGGACAACAATCTCAGGCACATGGTGTGACTCTTGGGGCTGTCCTGTGCAGGGCCAAGAGTTGGATTTTGATAGTCCTTGTAGATCCCTTCCAACTCAGAATATTCTTTGATTCTGTGATTCTGTGATATGGTAATCCTGCACTTTCTGAAATCTTCCTGCTGATTTTCAGGAACCTTTGGTTGGTCTGCATGAGCAAGCTTATGAACTGGAAAGAAGTTACACAAACACCATTATTTTTTCTGCACATGCAGAGATGCTGTACGTGTCTTGGAGGGGGGTTCTGCTGGGCTGCATAAAGTTCTTCCCCTGCTAACAAATGACCAAGTGAATAGCTTTGGCTTACTGAGATTTCTTCTTCACTCTCACCAAGACCGGCCCAAACACCAGTCAGCTGTCCAACAGTCTTTATGCTTCTTTTGTTTTGGGATGTGGTGTTTTCAGGTCTGTGAATTAGCAATGTGACTGGGTTTCAGTTCTGCAGAGTGAAGTTACATTGGTAATGCCACCTGTCACCCACAGTGTAACCTTTTCATTGGCATTGTCTAATAAAAGTATTCACAATAGTAGTACTTTCAAGTTAGCTGGGTTTAGGTTTTTGTGCATTAGCAATGTGTGATACTCATCCTCACAAAAAGCTGATTTTGCAAATAGCTGAGGTCCCACACTGAAGACTTATGGAGAGAGATGCTCATTGCTAAGTGCATGGCAGTCTTTACTTAATGACAAATTATTAATATAATACAGGCAAATACATAACTTCAACAGCTCCTTGTTTTTTGCCATTCTTTCTGGTCTTGTCCTTGTAAATTCAATTTCACAGGCACAATCTGTAACGCAGCAGGTGCCAAGTGTAGCCTTCTTGTTTCATAGGATCCAACTAACTGTCTATGTGGGATTCATTTAAAGAATAGCACAGGCAGCAATGAAAAAACTTGTATTTTCTTATAAAAAAAAGGAGGATGTTTCTCAAGTAGCTTCCCCCTGTAGTTTTTCATAGGGTTTTAAAAGACCACCTACTACCAGGCTTCTGTGCAAGTTGGTCCTGGAGACTTTCTGAACTCCATGGAGAAAACAGTCATGAGCGTGGCCTTGCTTTTGCAGTTGAAGTTTTGTAGGACAGGCCTAGACACTCAGTGGTGCTGAAACCAAAGGCATCTAGACACCTTTGAGGATTTGGACTTTAGTTCTTTATTTCAGTCTCTTATTAAGGCTCCAGGACTGTAATTAGTGGGCTACCAATTACAGTTTTGAAGATTGTCTGTGACTTATGCCAAGTAAACTGACCTGGGTATGTGCCTTAGTCCTGCTGTAGGAAAAGGAGCTACCTAACTCATAGCCTCTACATTTCCTCCTGATTCTTAGAGCAGATGCAGGCTCTATCCTGAAAAACGTCCTGAAGGTTCCCCTGTGGAAAGCCTTTGTGTAGATACACATCCAGGAAACGTCTGCATGACAGAAACTACCCCCACAGAGAATTTGCTCTAATTGACACTGCAACAGTGATCAGAAAGGGCTGGGTGATTGGTGGGACTGAACTGCATTTTGCCACTGGGATGTCTGTGCATCTGGAGTTCACATCTGCAGAGCTCAGATGCAGGGATCTGTACATGAAGCTGGCAGAAGAAGGAGGGGTGAGCACAGCTGAGGGTGCCAACACAATTAGAACTGAAGAGAGGGGCATGGCCAAAGAGAGAAGTGACTGTTTCCTATCAGCACTCTGTACTCAGAACCAGATGAAGCAAGGTCTGAGCAAGGATTTTCACCAGGGCAGAAACCAGCAGAGAACACAAAGACTACTTTAAATTGTGTGGTAAAATGATGAGCTTCTGTGTGTCTGATTGCTCTTATTCAGGTCTTACAGCCACACCTCTTGGTTCCAGTTTGTGACAAGACAAGGGCACCCTAAGGAAGTTGTGTGCTGAGTGATGAACACTCTAAAGGCATCGAGCTGGAAGCTTGCAAATGCAGGAGGTTGCAAACTCTCCTAGTCTCTGGAGTGCTGGTGATGGACTCAAAGATTTGGACAGGCACTTTCCAAAACCCTCTCCTCAAGAAGAAGTGCTTGTGGTTTCTTTGAAGTGAGCAAACAGAGAGCACCCTTTTGAAATCAGCACAGCAGCAGGAGTGAGAAGCTGCTTTGTGCAGTTCAGATCCTTTTATTCAGCAGGGTAATGGCCAGTGTACTCCTCTTGGAGACCTATGTAGGGAATGCAAAAGGTCCTTGGGCCAAGAGAATCAGATCTGTGCCAGCCTTGCAGGTGGGTGAATGTGCTGGCAAAAGTGACTGGCTGGAGTCACACATGCTCTGGTTGAACAATAGCATGTGATAAAGAAGAGAGACTGAGACAGCCCAAACTCCAGATTTCCTAGGTGTTGAACTGCCAGAATGGTTCATTCGATGCATGAATGCATTTCCTTGCCACTTCTGAGAGGCAAACTCAACAGGCTGCACTGATGGCTAGAGGATGTGGCTGTAATGGTGACAAGTATTGTCTACTGGGCTTCTTTTTTTCAGAAAAGGTACAATTAGTGCCATAGGCAACATTCCTAAGTGTCTCAAAGAGCACTTTGCCTCAGAGAAGCTTTGCCTTTTATTTTTTACAATCTCTAGCCATAATATTAGGAAACACAGTGTTGGCATGTTAGCAAGTGTTCCTCTGCAAACCTTTTCAGGAATATTCAAGGTTCATGCCACACCTACTGGTGATGATAGGCTGCAAGTAAGTGATAAAGCATTAGTTGCTTCTTAGGTGCCTGGTTATGTGTAAGCCTTGACTATTTTAGTCTAAGTAGGAGGAGAATGGTTTTATGACCTTATAATTAGCAGTTGTGTGAGAATAACAGCAAGACTTACTGAGTCATTCTGATAGCACAGTTTCCCTTTTTTGCATTGCTTAATTAAAAAAAAAAAGGAAAAGAACACTTCAGCATGTTTTATAACACAGCTTTAAATAAGCAAACAGACAAACCTAATTTTAAGGGATGGTCCAGAGGTCTCTGCTACTGAGATTCGTGGTGGCTGAACTGTCTCTTGAGAAACTGAAGAAGGCTGATGGTCTGGCAAAGACACAGAGGTGATACTCAGGAATATCTTGGGGTGATAATTAGAAGAGTTTGGAAGATCTAAGAAAGATCAAGGAGTGAACAAACTGGTAATGGTATGCGAGCATGCTACAGTATGTCCTTGCAGTCAACAAGAGTAAGATGCAGGTCCACTCACATCTATTGACTGTGAGTTCGTGGTGCATTTACCTCCTGCATGTCCCTTACACATGTTTTTCTCCACTCTTCATTTTCTTCTCCTTCCATGATGTGCTTGTGACACAGTCATCTCTGATCATCTTCCCAAAGAGTGGGGTTTTCAGGAAGTTCAAGGACAGTTACTTGGCCAGCTACCAATGGATTTCAAATGACATGGCAATCCCACCCTCAGTTTTTTAGAGCAGTTGAGCTACCTCTCTCCCTGAGTGCTACTGCTGGGTGGTCAGTTTTGTTTTCAGGGTCTGTCAGCAACTTATTTCTAGTGACTTTGGTCACTGCTTGCTGTAGCAGCCCCACACCTAAGCCTGGATGACAAGGCACATAGTACTGGCAATGTGCTTAGATCTAAAATTCCCAAGAGGAGGAGAGTTCAGACAGGGCCTGGAGAAATGCTGGAGGACCTCTTGTTTGTGCTGGTTTTGAGATACAATTTGAGAAGCTGGGAGCTGAGGAAGAATGCTTCTGTTGAGTCCTGAACATTGCTCTGTGTGACAGAACCTGGAGGCAGTCTTGTGTCTCCCTGTTTAGGTTTTTGTCTGATAATCCCTGGTGCATCCCAGGCAGCTGGTTTATTTGGTTTTCTGAGGAGAGAGACTTCTCTCTTCCTTGAGTCATATCAAAAGAATCACACTCAGCAGATGGCTGTCAGCAGTTGCTTGGGACTGCAGACCTACATGATGTTTTATGAACAATAAGAATCATGTTCCACACTGAAGCTTACATACTTTTCCCAGAAACAGGGCTTTCTTTTTGCCTTGTTTTGGTGGGGCTGAGGTGGTAGGGTGGTGGAATTGCCCTTCATCACCCCAGCACCCTGTGGTCAGCTGATGTAAATCGTTACCACTCCAGTAATGTCAGAAAGAATGATGTCTGAACCACACTCGTTTACCATCTGTCTTCTTTGTTTTCTATGTGGGTCTCTGAGGGAGGGGCTGCAGATCTGCTGAGGGAATTGGGAGGTGCATGAACACCTACAGGCTATGAGTACTCCTCCTCCTCCTCCTCCTCCTTCTCCTTGGTTCTCACTACCCTTTACTGTCTGCCATCCGCTTCACCTGATTTGAGATTGCACAGATGTTTTCTGACCTCAGAGCTCCTGGAATTTTCATTGCAGCTGACATGCTGGTGTACTGTGGTATCAGGGAGTCTGCATCTGAAATGCAATGAGAAGCACCACTGTGACCTCTGAGGCTGGAGGCTTTACTGTGCTGGCTTGTGAGAGGAAGACCTGGAAGATGCACTGGAAATAAGGAGTCCTGCCATCACTCAGCATCTTCTCTGGGGCCGATGGGCTTTACAGTTGTGTGCATTATTAGATTTTTAGGTCTCCTGGTCTTTCTGCACTTTGGGAGACAAAAAAGGGAGCATGTTGTGATAGCCCACAGCATAGCTGTGTGTTAGGTGAGAAGCTCACCTCATGTGGACACTTTGTAGGGTTGTGATGCCACCCTGAGTGGCAGGCAGTGAGCAGAGAAGGTCAGATCCCTTCTGAAGAACAAGGTGGGGGACTCCACACACAGGTACTCCGTCAACAGTCAGTGTCATGTAAACTGATACATGCTCAAAACCCACAAAAATTCTGCCAGCAACACCAGGTTCGGAGCCAGGTATTCCACTATAGCATTTTCCTGTTTCCATCCCCATCATTCCTTGTAGCTGGCAGGATGGAGGACAACACCACTTGTCCTCCCAAGGCCCTGTAGTGCCTCTCACTTGCCCTCAGGCTTCTTGCTGGGATTGCATCGTAGCCCACCTGAAGAAGTGAAAGTGGATAATAGCCAGACCAGAGAGGTTTCTGGTCACTTCCCCTAGCCAGGGAAACAGCACACTTCCCAGTGTGCCAGGTTGGGCCCAGTTGGCATTTTGGGTCTTCTGTTCGTCTCAGAAGGGAGTCACTGACTACAACTACTTTTCTTCTCTTCTTGACTGAGGTGGTGTAGGGGAGTTGGCTGACTCACCCAAGGCAATTGCTCCAACCTGCATGGACCCTCGTCCAGGTTGTTGTTTGCCTGGGTCTCAAGTACCTTGTCCCTATTACATAAAGGCACCTAGGAAGGTGAGGAATGCTGGGAGGGGATTCACCTGCCATCTGAAGCAGAGACCTCCCATTCCTCCCAATTTCTTAGGTTCCCTCCATCCTCCTGGCGAGAGAGTATCGGATACTCTGCTGGTCATGATGCCGCTGCCTGGTGCATTTGCCTCAGGGATATTAGGAAGTGACTCCACCTCCTCAGGGTTCCAGATACTTCTTAACCTTCCTACCTCCTCCATCAGGCTGAGCAGACCACCCACTGGTCACACGTGTTGCCACCATCCTCTCTGAGTAAGAGTTTCAGCACTTCAGTGCTCTGGGTCTGGGGTGTCTTGCTGAAGTCTTAGGACCAACTCCCCACTCTAAAATTTTAGTTTTTCTGTGGTCAAGCCCTGATATGTCCATTTAAAATTTTTCACCATGCTCAGAGACAAAGCAAGGTTCTAACAGGTGAAACCTTATCTCCCAGCACTTTCCAAAGCTGTGTTTTAACCACATCAGCTTTTTTTGTTGGCAAAATGAGATGGAAATATTTTTTCCCCCCACTTGTGTGTGCTCAGATGACATAGCTATTCAGATTATTGCAGTCCACTCTTATCTTAGTGATACTCATGAGAGATGTGTGAGTAACATTTGGGAAAGCTGTTTGATGTTGTCATTCGCAATGGTAGTCACAACAGAGATCTTAAAACAAAGGACTCTGAGTTTTACCAAGAGAAGCCACAGTAACAGGTTTCAGTGTAAATGAGAGTTGTATTGCTTTCCATCAGAGATGACTTGAAAATAAAGTACTTTGATGGTAATACTGCAGATGTCTGCAGGAAACCCAGCACAGCCTTGAACACTGTAGTTAGATAGCTGTGCAAAAAAGTACATGAAGGGAAGAGCTAATGTGCAATACTTCTATTTAAGATAGAGGGAGGAAATAGAAATTGTGATAGCATGCTATTTCAAGTAATAATAGAAAGTACTTGATGTTTACATGGTGAATGGATCAATACTAATTCTGTAGTCAGGGCACATACAGTAGTTTGGATTATACAAGTGATAGATGCACTCGGTATAGCTGAAATTTCCACCCTGCAACATTTATTTCTCACTGCGTGTTAGATGGAATTTTCCACCCAACTATCTGAAAGGATTTGCATAAGAATGGTGATAGAGCAGTATTCTTTAATGATGTGCTTTTCTTTGTTAAACTTCAAAAATGTCTACGATGCATGATGAGGTTCGGATGAATTGCCAAGCTAATGCTTTTATATTTTCTTTAAAGAGCTTATCCTCACTGTGTTGTGGGAGTTGCTTTATATTGTTGTCATAAAGGCAGTAGCAGTAAAGCCGACTTTGTAGCAACCCTGGTAGGTGTCCCCTCCTCCTTTACCTTCAGGTCTCCAGCACTGCAGAAGGAGACAGATCACAACACCCCTTACCCAGCACCTGTTTGCCCTACTGTTAACTCATCTGTGCTGCTTCTGTGGTGCTCTACATGACATTACACATGGCTGGCTCTGTGTCATTTTACTTTTAAAACAATAGCCCTCTTGGCATTTAACCTAGATCAGCCCAGGCTATGTGCTGTTTGTAGAAACTGGGTCATAACCAGGCTCTTCCCAGAATAACGCCTTGGTTTAAAAGAAACTCAGGATTAAGCTAAAGGTGAAAATCTTCTGCCAGTGGTGATTTTTACTAAATGGTAGAGAAGAACTCTTGTTTTGTTCTTCACTCACTTACAACAGAAGTCTATTTTTTTTTTTTTAAATATGAGGGGGAAACTGCTTGAAACTGGTGAATTTTAGGAATGTAACCTGTTGAGAAGCAATATTCCCTTCTTTGGCCATTGGCCCAGTGAGTCACCTTCTAACCTGCACTGTAGTGAGGCTATTCAGAAATATCCAACAGCAGGAAAAATAAGCAACACAAGTGACTGCTATGTTTGTCTTCAATTCCAATTGCATGTAGGGTGCAATGATTCCACTTTCACAACAACTATTAGACAGAGAGGGGCTAATTCAGCCCTGAATCAAGACTTCTGTAGCACAGCATGAGAGTAACAGGGAAATGATTTGGATTTTGTTGAGTTTACTGCTTTGTTTTATATTTTCCTTTACTGATAATAGGCATTAATTGGAGAGAAATTTAAGTGGAAATTGTAACTTTTTCCCAAAGGGTCTGAGACTCTCTTCTGATATCAGAACTCATGTGTCAGAATCACTTGTGTTTTATTTTGTTTGTACTTCTGAAAGGATAGTAGTAACTGTAAATCCTGTACATGAGCATTCTAGCTATACAGGAGTGTCCAGCACATCCCATGTGTGCCTTGGTAATCAGTCACATCTGTAGGACAATCACTCGCCTTCCTGTGTTCTCCTCACTTCTTCAGCCTCTCTTCCTCCCCCTCTCCCAAACTCTAGGATAACACCACAGTAAGAGGAGAGCACAAGTATCTAAGCTAAAAGAAGGGAGGAAAATTTTTATATCAAATCTATTTCAAAACCAGTATTTGTCACAATGTCCAAAAAAATAAGCAACTAAAAATCCAACTCTGTATAGGTGCCTTCCTTTGTGGTCCTTGGAGAAGGTGGTGCTTTACTACAGTGCAGTGGTGCACATATGCACATGGGTGTAAGTATTTGTGTGTGTCCACCTACAGCTATACTCAATATGTATTTCTTTGTGTTTATATTGGCATTTATAATGTAATTCAGGTTGGAGGAAACCTCAGGAGGTCTCTTGTCCAGCCTACTCCTGAAAGCAACATATTGCATATTTATGCACAAACATTTGTCTAAACCATGTTTTTAAAAATATGCTCATGCTAACATTTAAACCAGCATGTTTAAGACAGAGCATCCTTAAATTCAAGCTTGTAATTTTAGTATTTTGTTGGATTTTTTTACGAGTGGCAGATCCTCACATCTCTGAGTTGGTGCTACTCTGCCCTGTCCTCACCACAACATATCCTTTGTCTTGCCTCTGGAAATGTTCATCATGATGGCACAATATGTTTGAACTTGGCATCCATTACATGGATTACAGGAAGGGAGGATGTCCTAGATGTGAAAGCTGTTGTTGAAGGGGCTGGCACCAGGATGTACACAAGGATGACCAAATGGAAGAGGAAATACTAGCACAGTCACTGGTGCTGGGGATGAATTCATGTGGAAAAAAAGCAAGGTCAACTTTAAAACACAAACAGTTCTCCCTTGCTCGAGTGCTATTGTACATTTTTTCCCTCCTGAAAATGTGCAGAGCTGGTTTCTGCAATAACCTTCCATTCACATGACAAAACAATGCCTGTGTGGATTGGTTCATCCATTACTTCCCACTGCATGTGTGACTGTCCCACAGGGTCGCTCTACAGTGTTGGTGAGGGGTGCAGGTACTGGGATAGCTGTGTCTTCTTGCACTAGTGTGTCCTGGGGTCTGTGTCTTGTCAGATGTCACATGTCTGGCCAGTGTTGCTACTTCTGTCTGCTAAAATGGCAGAGTGCTTAAAAAAAATCCACCCAGCTTCAAAGAGCAGCCAGCGTGAGAGCAAGAGATGAAGCTGTGTGTGTGTTTCTTGCTATATTTTACACTCTACTCTTAGTTGCTGTTCTGCTACAGCCCTGTCTGACACCTCAGCATGCCAGCTGTACTCGTTTTACACAACAGCCGAATCCTCAATTACTGCAATTGTTGTCGTTTTGCCATTTATACCTGTTTTCTGGACAGGAATTTGAAGACATCTCCTTTCCCCAAGCATGTGCTGGGTCCCTCTGGGCCAGAGTACTCTGCCATGGCTGGAGAGTTCTAGACCCCAGTATTTGTTTTATGCCAGCCTTCCCGTCTTAGGCTGCAGGTGAGCAATTACCTGTTTTGTGGGATGTGAGAGGAAAGTAGGTGATGGGCTGAAAGGCAGTTGCTCCAAATTTAACTGGTCCAGTGGGGAGTGGTAAGTTTATGTGGAATTGCAAAGGACAGTCTCAACTCAGTGTCTCTGCTTTCTGGATTTTTGTCCACTCTACATGCTATTTTAATTTGCGTTTAGGGTTTAATTAGCCTGTGTGGTGGGACTGAAAAATAACTCCTGCCTTTGTATCAGCAGAAGACGTTTTTTTTAAAGCTACAATGATGAAGATAAAGATTTATAACAGTGCAGGAAATAAAGCCCACAAAATTATTTGAGAAGCCACACTATGCAGGATAAATGTTACAGGAAGCATTAACCTTCTGTAAAAATTCCTTTGCCAGTGAGGAATTTAATACACAGCCTTTGTGAGAGAAGATATTTTACCTCAATCATGTTCTGAAATGCTTTATTTAAGAATTAGACATGAGGAAAACTCTGGGTTTCTGCCGTTTAGACTATTTGCATTTAGATATATTAGACATTTTCTTTAGGTGTTGATGTTTAGTAGTTCATAGATGCATAAATACTATTTATATATAAATTATATGTGCTCTATTTTATACATAAGCATGATTGTTTTGCTTTCTGTCTTGTCTTTCTGTACAGTCTTTGTGTACAGCAATCTTCTGTATATTTTTTCCCTCCAGTAGGCTCTTAGAAGAGGATATGATCGCAGCTGAATTGTACAAGCCTGCTTCTAACTACATTAAATGACACTGAGGTTTTTATCATTGCAATTTGGAATCATAATTCTTTCTAAGATGAAAAAACAAAATCCAATTTATTTTTTCTCCTGATGAGAGGAGTTATGACTTTCTGTCAGTCTGTTCATCAGAGTCCTGGCACTGGCACCATCAAGGCTTGAACCTCCCCTCCAGGATGAGGATCTCTTGGGAGGGCAAAACAAAAGGAATGAGATGGATACCTCCAACCTGGTTCACCAGGCAGTCAGTAGATGGTACAGTTACTTTACCAACTGCAATCTTGCTCTCATTTGGAACAAGTATTTAAGGTGTAGGCTTTTCCTGTCTCATGTCTAACACCTGGAGAATGGTATAGTTTTAGACTCCTGTTACTTATGTCTGGTCAAAACAAACTTGGCATGTTATTTTTTCCTTTCCTTTTGGATGGGTAGACCTTGATATCCATCTTAGTGGCTTCTGTTGCTACATTTGGCTTGACTTTCAGCTGCATTAGGGTTTGGAGTTTTTTTGTGAAGCCTTCATAGAACAAAAATGTGTTTTGGATTTAGACAGTTCAAAGAAAGAATTCTGTTATGATTTTTCCCCTAGTTATCATATTCCTGAAGTCTAGAAAAACTTAAAGCTCACTCTTACAGTCTTTTGAATGCTATACTGTTACTTTGCACTCCTTCATGGGATTGGTCAGGCAGTACTGTCCCATGATTTTAGACTTGAATTAGACTAAGAAATGTCTGATAGAGAATGCAGCTTTTGGAAAGACCTTCCTGTAATGTCTGCAAGAGGTGGAGTATCTTTTGGAGGAGATTCTGATCTACTTCTTCCAAAAGCATTTCTATGGTGCACCAATTCTACCCTCCTACTTTTGCCTAAAAGTTTTACCTAAAAGTTTCTTCCTGATTCTCAGCCTGTATTTCATCAGAGGTTTGTGTCCTCAGCTACACCTTCTGGAGGTTTCTGCAATTTTTGGTGGCAAGACAAGTCTTTGGTTAGTAAATATTTAGAGCTGTCTGTCCTTGGTACATACTTAGAAGAAACTGCAGATAAATGCTTGCAAATAATGATGTGTCCTGACTTTTGTATGAAACTTTTCAGAAATAGTTGTCTATAAGTAAAAATAATCCTGAGTTTCAATATTAATAGAGTGATACTTCAGGTCTTCTCCTTATTGCTGGTCCACTAGAAAAGCTGAAAATTAGAGGTCTAAAATAGGTTCAGAAGAGACTGATGTGAGGGGTTGTTGGTCTAAAGATACTCAAAGTCTTTTGAAGGAACTTATGTTTTGAAGGAATGATGAGTACCATCTTCTGAAAATTGAGTGATTTTGTGACAGTTTGAGTTTGACACAAGTTAATATAGTCTTTTTTAATGTCTCAGGAAGTTTCTGTATTATTGTGCTATCTCACAAGCTGTCCACAGGAGCATGACCCATCTATATGTTTATTTTCAAATCATTTTCACATTTTTCAAGTGAAGAAAATTTGCAGTAAATGAGTTATTAACATCAGGAACTGAATTTTGAAGCATTGCAACCTCCC
>JAWWLZ010000094.1:6950475-6972799 GCA_035041345.1 Poliocrania exsul | reverse complement strand
TTAGGGAAAGTGAAGGGTGGGGTGCATGAATGGATCATTAAAAACCAGCTAAATTGAGACATTCTAATTATTCTTAGCACCTTCCCAACACAAGCCAAAGGCATTGCTAGTGTAGCTCCACCTTCTTGTGTCTTTGGGTGAGATTTATATACGTGTGCTTTAGTAAGAGATATATCTTAAAATAATCAAACCAGTGTTTGTTTTGGCTTTCTTTCCCCCACATCAGAAATCCATCCAGAGCCTGTGCAGTAAAATATTTCTTTAACAGATGCATACCACTCTGTTGGTATGAAGTAGATTGGTCACTCTAGAAAGCGCACACTAACAAGGCAGTAACAGATGGTCGCAAGTCTTGGTATGGAGTTGTTGTGGCTACTGTTTTTTTCATTAAGCATTAATTGCTGGAGGTGGAAATCATGCTTCTCAGTGTGCCAAAGAGACAGCTCTTGCTGTTGTAACTCAGATGCAGTGAATGGAGCAGAGAAAGAAGTCTGCCTGGAAACCTGGGGTGCCATGAATTTCTGCCCTCCACCAGAAGGACTGCCTGTTGTCCCCACTTTGGGAGTTACTGTCTGGAATGCAAAGGAATTTTGACACAGAACAAGGAAGGCTTATCGGGAATGGAAGCAATTTGGGAAGTAAAACGAATTGTCTTTCAAAAGGAGGAAACTGAGGAACTGTTGGCCTGCTTGAGGTGAAATGAACATGCCGTTGAAACTGAGGCAAGATGAATGTGAGCCAGGCCAGGAGTATGTTTAGTTGTGCTGCATACTTTCTGTATTTTGTATTTTTTCATGTTACCAGACAAAGTACTGGATCCTGAAGTTATGGCAAACACACTCTTACTGTCCTACGGAATTTTTATGTATAAATATTGCTTTTAATACCCTCTTCGTATTCCCCTCATAGAATGTGCTCTTTTTCTATGTTACTAAAACCCCCAAAATTCTCTCTGGATTTATGAAAGCTATTGTACTAAAATCTTAAAATAATTGATATCACTTGTGAAAGAAGGAAACTGTACCACTAACCCTGTACCCCAACTACCATTTGATGGTAGGACTATAGTTTTTCTCAATATCATTTCTGTTCTTTTTCTCTCTCTTTTTTTTTATGCTATAATTTTCACTTCGTATACTTTCCTCAGCCACTCTCCTGTTCAATCATTGGTGTCACAGAGATGTTATTGCTTAGCCTAAGCCTACTGACATAATTGACCTGGTCCTTCATTCTGCGAGAGGTAGCCTAGGGATGACATCTCTTTGTTGCATATGCACATCAAATATGGAGTTTCATTCCTGTGGTGTTGCTGTAGCTTTATTACAGCTCTGGGTAGTGCTTTGGGGCTCTTCTGCTCTAAAAAGACTTCAAACTTGGGCACAATCTTCTGTAGGCTCCTGTTTCTGCTGTTACATACTCCCTTCATCCTGCCTGTACCGTATCACTTCTGGAGAACTTATTGTAACATCATTACATTTTTCATCTGTCTTGAAGTCTTGATAGGTTCATCCAGTTTCGTTCTGAGCTGGTGGAAGAAGAACAAATCAAAAAGTCTGACAAATATCAAAATGTCCTCATGTTGTCAGAATGAAATGTATCGGTGCTTCAAAAGGAAGGATGAAAATTTTATGTTTTGACTTTTTAATTTCTTATTATGTATTATAATGCAAAATAAAAAACTAGGTCAAAATTAATTTCATACTAGCACAAGGTAGTGGAGTTTTACCTGTAGGCTGTAATTTTTTCAAAGGGAAAGGTTTCATATATGTCTTAGAAGATACTGTTCTCTCTTTTTGGGATTTGTCTTATCAGTCTCATTGTGCCCTTGTATGATTCTTCTTTGTACTATATCTTACATTTTGTTAGCATTTATTCCTTGCAATGTACAGATTCTGATAATTAGAAGTTTCCAAAGTATATTTCATTTTCATTATTATTTCTTCTGCACTTTTAAAACCTCCCTAGAAACTACAGCACAGGTGAAACTTGGAGTGTTCTCATGTTTTGAAGCTTTAAGCCCAGCTGTTTGCCTAGTTTTGGGCTGTTAGAGTGCAAACTGTCCAAACCAACATGGTGACTGAGCTTTCCTGATGATATTGTAAATATGCATCAGTTCCCAGAGGTGCATATCTCAGACCTTTTCACTGTTGAATAGAAAAATCCTGCTGCTGCTTCTATTAGAGTAAATTAGCAGGAGAAGGAAATGTAGTGAGGTAAAAAGAGGGAATGACCTGTGAGACTTATGGTGTTGGGAAAGTGGAAGGATATAAGGAAGGATAAATAGGCACATTTTGGTTTTAATATAAAACCTCCACCTTTTAATGCTACTTAGAGTTGGGTTTTGAGGTGGTAGGATGTTTAGTATCAATTATAGCAGAGGGACTTTATTTATTTATTTTTTATTTCACTGCTTGTTTAAGGCAACTCAGAGTATTGTTTTATTCCATCAGCAGCCAATCCTTCCTGCTAGGGGCAACAGTCAGTTGTTATTGCACATTTTGACCAGCCATCTTCAATTACCCACTACTGCTTTCTCACACAGTGTGCTGAAGGCAGGTACCGGTGGCTAATGCACATTCTCTCATTGGTAATTCTGTGACCTTTCATCTTTCCCTCTTACAGCAGTGATCATCTGACCACCAGAAATGTTAAGTGTCCACTGAAGTCAGTGGAAGAAGACTGATGCTTCCAGCTCTGCCACTGGTGTTCTGGATGCCCTTTGGTGTCTCCCTTAGAGCCTCTGTGTGCCTCAGTCCCTAAATTTCAAAATTTCCCTTATCCTGCAAGCTATTCTTTATCATGGCCTGCCTTTAAGAGTTGTGACCCGCACGGAGATTTAAAATGTTATAGAATAAATAGGGTTGGGTGAAAAATTTTGATGGTGTAACACAAGTTTCCCCTTGTGTCTGTACATTTCCCAAGAAAAAGAAAAGCATTCATTTATTTCATCTTTAACTACAGATTTTTTGTTTGGTTTGAAATGTGAAGATTTTTGTCATGTTCTGAAAATCTGTTAAGATGACCAAGTGACCAGTGTATTCTGGTGATTCATATTAGTTGGTCCAAAATCTATTCTCACTTTCTAAGCTAAAAGGTGATGACCTTTATCTTACCCATGGAAATTCTTAGAGCAATCCCCTTACTTTTTTTCCTGCAAAACATACCCAACATTATTTAAGGCTGTAAAGGAGATGAACAGTGTATTGGGACCATATTGCTCTCCTATCATCTGGCATAATGGTTTTCTTTTTGCCATTTAAAATTAAAACACATATGGAACTTGCTTTAATTTGTCACTTTTATTTTCTGAGTTGCTGAGTTCCAGCTTCAGCTGAGATGTCACATTAATTCTGTTTAAATCTTGGGGAGCAAGCAGGTTGATTGGAGTTAACTGTATACTCTGTAATGATTCTGAGCTTAAGCAGCGTTATCTCCAGCAAATGTCTTTGCTACAATAGTCATCTGTGTGGAGCCCTGGAGCAATTCTTGGCTTTTTCACTCATATCACTTCACTATCAAAGCTGAAATGATTAATATTCACAGAAAAAAATAGATTTTCTCACAGCAAATCTTCCTTTCTATTTCTGTTTGGTGAGAACCAAGCCTTCTGCATACATTATACGGATCAGCTAGAACCAGTCTGAGGAGTAGGGATGTATATCTCTGAAAAGTGATACAAATACATCACTGTGATTATCAGGAAGGAATTGTAAACATGCCCATATTCCTAGCATACTCACCTCTCTGCCTGGCTTTTTGTCTTGCTTCTCCTGTTAGCTTTGGAGATACAAAACCAAGAATGGTCCCCTGGAACAAGCTGGATTTCTGTGGTGTGGAAGTCAGATGAGGGAAAAATTGAATTTTGCCCCATTTGTCACTGTAGGAGCAATGCTGCTTTACATGGAACTTCCTGACAGACAATAGCCACTAAAACTGCAACATCATGTGGCAGCATCCTGGAGTTGGAGGTGTGTGGTGTGACCTTGGCCTGGGCATTTGCAGAACCAGTCAAGTCTTGGACCACTTGTTAGAACCATGGTTTTCAAGAACAGATGCCACCTGAATTGCTCCCAGCAGCTCCCTAGCCATGAAAGTGCTCAGGGCTTATAATATAAAACCAATCTCAAGTAAGTTTCCATCAAAACCAAGTATCCATCTAGGAGTCTGGCATGCCCATTATTTAAGAACAGAAACAAAGCCACTAAAACTTGGCTTAGATGCATAAGCGGGTTTCCAAAAGTTGGTTTTAAAAGAGAAGCTTAGGGTGGTTTCGTAGAAGTCAGCAGTGATCTTTGCACTGGCAGGTGGACCTTAGATGACATCCCAGAAGTCAGTGATTCACAGGAGGAAAACATTCCGTTGGAGATTCCAATGTGAAGGTGATGGGTGGTCGTGTATTTAATCAGGGCACACTTCACTCTGCAAAAATAAACAACCTCTTTCCTTCAGAGAGCCCTCTGTTATCCAACCATGTCGACCTAAAGTCTATATATACATATTAAGTATTATACAGGTGTATAAATGTGTTTTAATTTATGTATAGGTCTATATGTCTCTGTATATTTTTGCATATTTCCTCTTCAAGATGTGAAGCCCCTTTTTGTTTCCATGTGAGAACATCAGAGGAGACCTACAAGCTACAGCTTGCCATCAAATAAGTGTTTGGGTTTGGGTGAGGACAGCCTCCAAGGCCAAAGCACTTTTGAGTCAAACACTGCTCTGCTATGTGCCTCTCCAGCCACACCTTCAGCATGGGATGTGCTCCTACCAATTCAATTGAGACCATAACAAGAAAGAATTGCTTTTACTGTTGCAGTTTTACTGTAGCAGTTTTTTGTAGCAACATGACAAAAGAGAACCTGACATGAATTTGACCCTCCTGTTGGTGAGCCAGCAAATAACCCAAGCAGATTATGCAGACACAAGTAAATCAATAGAAGCTGTGATCAATAAAAAGAGCATTCAGTGTGGGGTGGAACATGTTTGCCAGAGATCTAGAAAGACAATGGCCGAGGATGTGATCCAAGACATCACCAAGTCTGGTGGAGAAGGCAGGCTGAGCACTGGGATGTGTCACTTCCATGGATAAAATAAAAGTGAGAAGTATTGCTTTGCACCTCGTTAAGAATTCCATGTTGTGCTCAGATCCCTCTCTTTGGGCTGTGCCTTTGGAGGAGGCACAGCATGTGAGAATCAAATGCAGGAGCAAGTCTTTCAAGAAGAATCTGACGTGGTTGTGTGGAGAGCAGTACCAGGCAATGTGAGCTGTGTCCTGCTGAACCCCTTAGGTCTGTGTGTGGAGCAAGAAGGCTGCATTTGGAGCTTTGTGCAGTAAAAGCATAGGAAGACTCTCTGCTTGTAGTGATGGGGCTGTAAATGTGAGCCCAAAAGTAGCTGGCACGTTGTAAAGGTCACCAGACCACCCAGCATTATGCACAAAGATAATTTCCAAGATGTTTGGAGAGGTGAGGATGGGACCTGGAGTTGTGTTGAAATTACTGCAGTTGGGTATCTGGCCTTTTCCTGTGTCACGTGCCTTTGGCATGCCTGTGAGACAGTAAGGAGACAAAAATTCCCATCTTCACTGAGGAGCTTTTCCTTTGGCTTTGGCAGCATAATTGCTATATTTATTTGCTCCCTGAGGACATTTTTTAATTTTAAAAGGTGGAAGAAAAATGACTTTTACATTAGAAGCTGTTTGGATCTGTGGCCCTTCTTTTGATGTTTGTTCTGTGGCATAAAATCATAAGAAGCCTAATGGACTTTCCAAGGAAGCCATTACCTGGTGTACATCCTTAAAACTTTTATTGGTATTTATACATGTAGCTAAAGAAAATACAGTGACAAAGTATTAATCTATTCTATTTTTTGCATCAATACAAAACAGTCGTTAATGCCATTCTTAGAAAAACTTCATGGCTATTATTTCTTAAACTCGCAATTGTGAAGGGGAAGAAAAATAAGAGGGGAAAGTTGTACTGATGTAGCTGCGGCTGTTGTTTAATCATTCATCTCTCTTGATATAATGGTGCTTGATCAAGACATTTTATTTTCATTCAGTATAATGACATTTTACTCCCCCTCTTTTTAACTTAACCATTCAATTTTTTAAGTCCAGGGATTAGCAGCTGTGCTCCCAGCATAATTCCTGCACAGAAATAAAATCTAGCAGGCTGGTATGATTACAAAATGTGACCCATAGCAGTGCTTCCCCATTTTGTCAGTGAGGCTGGCTGTTCCTCTTCTTTCTTCCTTCTCATATTCCTTTCCCCCTAATTGAGGCCTCCATGCTCTCCCAACCTCTCTGTGGCTGCCTCTTCCCGTAAAACACTCGTCCACCCTTAATGCATTTGTTCTTGTTGAAGTATATCCAGAAATAGCTTCCAGATGCTGTCATAGATGTCCATTTCATTATTTCTGGTGAAGAGATTTCACTTAAGCATCACTCCACCAAGAAAAGCAGGAGTCTATGCCTGGTCTACATCTGCTCATCTAGTTCATCCTTGCAATCATTTTGGCCAGCAGCATAGTTTAAAAAGTCCAGGTTTTTTCCCTCTTCATGAAAAATTTTTGGAAATGAGTGGCTATATTTCCAGACAACCAAACCTCACAGTTCTTAGCAAGGTTGGATTATAAGAATGGTACAGCTATTCTAATAAAATGTCTCAAAGCAGTGGCTAAACCTGTTCATGTCAGAGCTCTTGAGATTTCGAAGAGGGGGATGTTTACTCATTCAGGAGGCTTTGATAGGGGTGTGAGCATGGTAGGAGAGAGTCTTCAGTTCATAAAGAACAAGCATTAGTAGGTGTCCAGTCCAAAAACGTATTTAGAATAACTGAATCAAGGGATGCCAGGTTGGAAGGGGATCTCAAGAATCATCCTATCCAATCTTTCCTGTTAAAAGGAGTATTGAGACAAGATGGCACAACACCCTGCCCAGCTGAATCACAAAAGTGTCCAACATTGGGGAAACTGCTGTTTCCCAGGGAATATGATTCCAATGGCTGTTCCCATTGTGAAAAAAAATTTGCTCTTATGTCAAATTTTAATTTCCTCAGGAATAAATTGTATCCATTACTGATTGTCCATGTGACTCCTTGTGAAAAGGGAGTCACCATCTCTCTTGCAGCCATCCTTTAAGTACTGAAACATGGTGATAAGTTGTCCCCTAAGCGTCCTTGTTTCAAGGCTGAACAAACCCAGTTCACTCAGTCTCTCTTCAGGTGACAATATCCCAGCTCCTGCCTTTGGAAGTGTCTACTTCCCTGCTCAGTTTGGTATCACCAGTACATTTTGTCAGGGTACACTTGATCCCATCTTCCAGGTCAGTTATGAAGATGTTAAACTTAGGTGTGTAACTTTATTCCTCTGTTCACTTAACTCTCTCTGCTTTAGTTGTGTCAAACTCTTTCACTCCTTGTCATCATTGTAGTCAGAAGACCAGTACACCAAAGAATGTGGGGCCTGAAGATGGACAAATATGCCAGCTTGGCCTTGTAGGTCAATAGCCAGAGAAAATGAAGGGACTGTCAAGTGAAGGACAGACAGCTTAGGTCACAGGAGGCTGAAGAGAAAGGGGTATGAGCCGAGGGTGAAGAGCTGTGTCAGGGGTGGTGATGGGGCCAGTAGATCATCTTTGTATCAATACATGGGTCTGGTCACAAAGCAAAAAGAGGAAAATACACAACTGCAGTGGAAGCTGGGACTGGGTAGGATGCATGGAAGATGTGAGGCTGTAAGAGCAGAGGCAGGGGCAGCCCAGGATGTGGGGAGAGGGCTGATCAGGAAGTGGAGGATCTCTTTGCAAAAGGGACATGTAATGAATAAGAGAGAAAGTGCCCAGTGAACAGACCCACTCAAAGAGCTGGTGGTGATGGATTGGCCATGCAGAGCCAAAGAATCTCTCATGGGTAAAGGAGAGCCTTAAAATGTCTCACCCAACTCCTTTTTTTCTCCTCACTTTGCTGTTCTTTGCTTCCTTAGTTTGATACCTCTGTCTCCAAAGGCCAATACAGACTCAATTCCTTAAAAACTTTTTCTTATGGTAAATGCATGCCACCACCTCTAGAGGTAGATGCCCCAGCATGTACTTGAAGATTACTCATTTCACAGATGATTTGTCATTCTCTCTGATGAATGGATGTTTTCCTATCCTCCTGCACTCCAAGGAGTTTTGCACTTCCCTGGGGCTTGTTTACTTTTAATAGATAATTGTAGCTCTAGATATTCAAGGATCTCTGATTCTGGTTTTGAGCATGATGGAACATGTAATCTCAGTGGGATTGTGTGGTCTGGGATACCTCATAGCTGTGTTGTCTGATAGCTCTGTTGTGGTTTTGACTTGTTCCATTTTTGTTTTCACTGATTCTTCTCTTATACTATGGGAAAAGGTGACTGGAAGGTCCTGTTCTATTTTTTCTACACCCTTAATTACTATACACACACACACTCACATATATATGTATATAAATGAAAACACAACTTTATTGTGCCTGCCCTTGGCTGAGTCATTTCTGTGGCTTTCTCACATACT
The DNA here is from genome assembly GCA_035041345.1 of Poliocrania exsul. NCBI lineage: Eukaryota > Metazoa > Chordata > Aves > Passeriformes > Thamnophilidae > Poliocrania > Poliocrania exsul. Next base: position 6,964,266 of record JAWWLZ010000094.1, on the reverse strand, counting down.
TTCCAACTTCCTCTCATAATCAGCTTGTCTCGGCTTATTGACAGTCCCTTTTTGGTTCTGGTGTCTTGAGAAGGGTGTCTGGAACGGGACACAGATTTGGCACTGGGTACTTATTTCCCTCCAGTGCTGGCTAGAACCCCTTTTTGGATGTGCAGGATTTACAGCCTCTGTCAGGGAATGAATGTATCTGTTCCATCTTCCCCGAAGTAACATTTACAGATCTGTTGATGTTTTTGGTGAGTAAAGAAGGGCCCAGAAGACCCACCAGTCCAGTTCTGCCCACCACAAGCTCCCAGTAAGGCTCTGGGTGCTGCAGCACAGCCAGGGGAGTGGCACTGGGCAAGGGGGCACTGGGCTCTCCCTGTGAGCGGGAAGTGGTGCTGATCTGTGGAAAGCAAAACACGGGAAGGTGTCAGGGAGTCTTTCAGTGCCACATGTTCTTCACAGGCTGGGGACCGCTGGAGGCAGTTCAGTGTAGCTGGGGTTGAACTGTCCTTTTAAAATCAGCCTTTGGTGCGCCTCGCTCTCCTCATAGGCTGTGGCATCCTCTGCTGAAAGCCCCCGAGGCTCTGCTGAGCTTGATGGACAATTCCTTTTCTTTCTTCCCCTTTGTGCTCTCTCACAAAGAGAAACTGCTTCTCTTCCAGGGAGAGGAGGGAGGGAGGCAGGGAGGGAAGAAAGGAGGGAGGGACAGAGGAGGATTTTTTTCTTGGCCTGGGATATGTGCACCTCCACACTTCCAGCCCTGTCCTACGGCCAGGCTGGATCGCTGTTGGTATGGCAACGCATCCCTGCATTAGCCAAACCGGGAAAGGTGAGGAAAATAATTATTCATCTCCATTTAACTAATGGAATACAGAGTCCCAGAGATTAAGGTTTCTTAGAGGGATTTGTGATACGGATGTGCCCTGGTGGTCTTTTGTTTAAGGTGTCCACAATGGCTGGATCCCCCAGGAATCAAGGTACAACCAGCACTGATCTGAATCTTTAGGTGGCTTTGACAAATGTATCTCACAAAAAATTAAACCTGAGGTTTCAAGAGCCATTTGACCTTTTTCTTGCTCTGCAGTCATTAAAGGGACTGACCGAGGTGAGCTGATCAAGGTCACAGAGGTGGCCAGTGCAGAAGTGGGACTGAGCCAAACCTCTGGAGTTTGAGTTGACTGTCTTCTAATGCTTTCCTCTTATGTTTTTTTTAAAAAAAAAAAAAAAAAACAACACCTAAAATAAAATCTGGTTTATTAGCCCAAGCTTATCTGTGCTTGAATGGACAGTTTAGATCCTTTGAAATGTCATCAGCAATCGGGGGAAAAGCCTGCAAATGAATGAAAATTGACTAAATTTGCAAAGCCCTCTATGGAAAAGTAGAAGCTAATGGAGAACATCATGACTGTCCTGAATATAGTCTATCTCCATGGCCAGTGGTTTAACTATGTTTGTGTGCTTTGAAAAAGAATTTCATATGCAGGAGCCTGTTGCCTTGACCTGAACTTAGCAGAGGGGCATCTTGAGGCATTGTCACATCTTGGGAATGTGGCCTAGCTTTGCATCATTTATGGAGTATGCATTATTCTGGGCTAATGTGAACGTAAGCCTTTGATCTCATGCCATTGCACCAAGCGAAATAGATGTAACTGTTGAATTCCTTCCTCTTTTATCATTCCTCAGTCAATAATACTACAGCTTACCATTCCTCCATCCCCCTCCTCCTTTGTGCAGCTTCTGGGGCTGTGTTGCTTTCCTTCTGGTTTTCAATCCTGCTGCATTCCCCATGCTTTCAAGACAGGTTTTATACAGGAAAAAAGAAAATACATTTCATAATGCAAACATGCCCTGCTCAGCACTTTCAGTTATCTTATTTATACACTGCAGTACAGCTTTCTATGACCCAGTGATTATCATTTCCCAGAGCTATCATCACTTTAAAGCTACCTCTGAATTGTGCTCCAGCAGATGGTACAACCCTACGAGCGCTGTGAGAGCCTGGAAGGGAGGGGATGGGGCAGAGCTGTACACAAGCACAAACCAGGCTGCTGCCCCAACAGCCAGAAAACCTCTAACTTGCATTGTTTCTCACAGTGTTCCACTTCAGCCTGTCTTGTTGAGTACTGTCAGGCTGTTAACCACCAGGGAAATCAAGGTGGTTGTTTTTCTTGGGTTTGGGCCTGTCTACTCACTGACTTTTTTTTTTTTGGTTTTTTAATTTTTTCACCCCTGCATAACAACTGAGTTGATTAATTCCGAGATAGAATACCAAATAAGTAAGAGTCATTCATTATATGCAGTATTCTAATAGATTTCAATATGATCTAAACTTGGATTGAATACTAACCCATTGATTGCTATTCAGTTGTTTAAGCAGCTGTGCTACTAAGCTGAGCAATTGCACTGTGTCATCCTTCTCTTTCTTCCTTCGATTTCTACCTCCCTTTCTCCACTCTTGAAATGGCTAACCCCTTGTCTATACATTTTCCTTCAGTGGATTGTGTCCTTTGTGACTGACTACCAAGTATACAATGGAAATGGTAGACAGCCAGCTAAAGTCATGAAAGATACGTTATCCTCATGTAATTGGGTGAAATTCCCATGGGTATTTCACCAAGCAGAGGAGGTTGTTATCATTCTTGTTGAGATGATAATAAAGAGGTGTGATTTACTGCTTCGGTTGTTTCAAAGGTGTCATTTGAACCTAGGGGAGTGTGGTTGCTGTTAAACAGACCTGGACAAAGCCTTAAAAACCAGTGACTGCACATCTGTATTTGTGGTCGGGAATAGTAAAAACAAATGGCTTGATTATTTTCAAAATCTTACTTTTTCTTTGACACAAGGAGAAGTTATGGGTGCTCACCCACTGTGCAAAGTGGGCTCTCTGGAGTCTTTGTTCAGGACTGTATATAAGTATGTATATGCATATGCATATATCCTTACTAATGGAATGTGTATATGTATTTTTATACATGTTAACATTCACATTTAAGAATTTTTACAGGTATGTAAGCTTTTTCTTCAGTAGTAAATTAACTACGTTTGCTTTCAAAGTTAAATATGTACTCAGAGTATCTTGTGGAAAATGTGGTCACTTTACGTATCCAAGCCTGGGTTAGATATCTATCTTTAGGCTACTGGGTTTAAACCTTCTAGCTTTTATCACTGGTGATAGACTAACCTGAATCTGATCTTGTGCAAAATATTGGGCAAAGCCCTTATTCATTCACTTGTTGCTGCTCATACCTGCAGCCTTTTAATAATTCTACAGGTCCACCTCCTTCCATGCACCATGTAGGAAAGGTTATTACACATCGCTGCCCGAAGCTGGGAACTAGATTTGTTGCAATAATATGAGCAGAATCCTCATTAAAAACAAAACAACCCAAAAATACTTAGTAGCAGGCCTTTTATTGTACTTTGCAATTCAGATTGTATTTGGTTTGTTATGAATTCTGCTGACACTTCTGCAAAGAGTCAAAGTGGGGCTGCATTGTGGTGATGGAAAAAAAAATCAGATCTCTTTCATATTCACTACTTGGATGCCAAAAGTGGTTAGTGCCAATGGCCATTCTTGCTTTAACTTGTTACAGAGAGGAAATAGCTGCAGGGAGAATTAGGGAGAGGGAAAATAGTCAGCTGGCTTATGGGTTAACTGTGAGATTCCTGGTAGCACAGAATTTCTTTCTTCATTTTGCATTGAAGCCCATGGATGATAAAGCTGAAGTTCTACATCATAAATTCCCATTTGGACATTCAGTTTTGAGAACCTACATCCAGCATCCTTATCACTTTGAAGTTAAAGTCACAATCAGTAATGAAATCTGCTTGCTTTTCACACACTGAAATTAGCTTTGATTCTTTGCCTGAAACATATGTTTAAAAGGCAACATGCACATACTGTGCACTGACCCTATCAAAGCAATAAATACCATTGAAGTCATTTTCCGAAGCTGCCTACAGCATTAGTTTATTTTTAATATGGTCCCTCTGAAGGAGTGGTGAAGGAAATACCTATGGGAGCTATTTGAATTGTCTGTCTGGGGTGAAGTCCCTGCCTTGCCCTGCTGAAGAAGAAAGTAAGAGGGGATACTAATTTATCTTTGTTGTTGCGAAAGATAATGTTTAATTCATTGGATTTAGTGCCATTTTAAGGAAAATAGTATTCTGTTTAGGTGAGAAAAATGCTTCCTTGATACTTACCATGATTTGAAGCAAGGGACGAGAGAGAGGGATATTGCTGCAACTGAGAATGGGATTCAGTCTATGACAGTTTTCCTGGTTCTCTGTCATAGCTGTTTTAGTGTTTTTGCTTTGTGTTATTTCACCTGCATCATTACCTGGACATTCCTTCCAGCTCCAGAGGTTCTCTTTGCAGAACAAGGAGGATATGGGCACACACCAAAGGACCATTTCCAAAGTGAGTCCTCTCACCCAGGCAGACTGTGCTGCCTAATGCAGGTGAGGCCCTAATGCAGGTGTGCCAGGAACACAGAGGAGTCTGGAGGCAGAGGCAGTGAGTCAGTAAGGCCACATGTTGGTTCCACACTCTGGCACCACCTTTCAACTCATTTTAACACCTTAAAACTACCATCCCTCCCCTACATTTTGCTGTGCCAAGGCCGTGGAAGGCTCAAACAAAGCATGCACCTGAGTGCATGAATTTTCTCTCCTCTGAATTTCAAACGACATAAGCACATAAGTTTAGATTGTACAAACCTGAAAGATCAGTCCACTGGCAAGGGGAACACATTTTTTGTCACTCATGGTCACAATTAAATGACAAGGCCAGACTCCTCCATCACTGCTCTTTAACACTGTCAGCACCAGCTTTACCAGAATTATCCTGTCTGAAGCATGAATGGGCCTATTCATTTTCTCACTTTGACCTAGGATTCTAGGAACTACTTAATAGCATATAGGCTGCTTTCTCCTGGAAAGAAATTATTAAGTTAAAGACTGGGTTAAAAAATGTGCTCTCCTAGCCATGAAAGGGTAATTTTATGTTTGTTTGAACACATTTGTAGAGTAGCTGTATTATGCACCATGCTTCTAAATATTGTTTCATGCTGTATAATGACTTTGAAATCTGGCCCCTTCCAGGGATTGTATTTGTGTAAGGAAGAGGGGGCAGCATGCAGGAGAAGTATATAGTTTTAGGAATACGCTTTGATTCAATTTCTTGCATTTTATTGCAGCCAACACAGAAAAAACTCAGATCTCATGCTGAAGACAGGTATTCAGAGCGCAGTGGTTTTATTTTAAATGGGTCCCCAGAGAAGATGATCTCAAGCAGGGAAATGCATGCAGTCTTTCCAATGAGATAAGAATAATCATTGCATTTCTACTGTGCATTTCTGTAGCGCTGTAAATACCACATAAATCGCAAGATGGAGATCACATTCAGCTGCTGACAGTGGAAGTCTGGCCACTGGTGTGGGGAAGTAGCAGTCTGGCACAGGAATATGGGGGTAGACTAACCAAAACCATCTCATTTTCTTACCTATAACCAAGGTGATGCTCATGGGTATCAGGAGTCTTGTAAGCTTAAGTGAATCTTGCTTTGTAAGTGGTTTTCAGGAAACTGTAAAAGGCAAATGAAAGCCACCTGAAGTATAAATCTGAGGCTATGAGCTCCCTGTCCATATAGCAGAGTCTTGCCCAGCTGAAACAATGTGGACCTTGTGAGAGCAATGAATTTGTGGGGATTGCTGTCAAAGTCATTCAGATGCTTTGTGGTAGCAGGGACTGACTCATCAGTTTGATTCAAAACATAATTACAGATAGATCTTGAGCCCTCTGCTTCTGGGCAGCTCTCTTAGAAAAGCTGATGGCACCAGCCTTGCAGAATGACCTGGCTAGCCTGTGGAGGAACCTCATCATTAGCTTTCCCTCAATGTAAAAATGGCCATGGAGACTCCTTTCTTTCATTAATTCCTCAGTAGAGCAGCTATGTTGTTCCCCTGCAAGGCTGACTTTTGCAGCAAAGGTAGGTTTTGATTTCTCATTGTCCTTTTGCCTAATCTGTCCTGGTCCTGAGGTTCACATGAATACTTGTGGAAGTTTTGGAGATTGCCTTAGTCATCCATCATTTGTGTAGACCTGGGAGAAGTTCTGGTCATCACTAGATAACCATCAAACACAACACAGCAGAGAGGAGTATAGTTTCACATTTCTTTGGAAGAGTTTGTTGATTGCTCATGTGAGAACTGCACAATGACAGACCTGCTCCTCACACCCAGCTTTTGGTCCTGTGGTGGTGCAGTGCTCCGACAGACCTGAAAGTGTCTCTTTTTACTGGGAAAAAGACAACTATTAAAAAAATAATAATTAAACAAATTACTGGCTTCCTTTATGAAACTGCTGGATGTTTCATCTGAAAAGTGTTTGGGTTTTGTTCTTTTTTGTTTGTTTGTTTTCGTGTTTGGTTTTTTTCCAATACATTACCATTTTATAAGATGTGTTTTGAAAACCGCTGGTTCCATTCTTCAGGAAATCCTCTGTATTTTTTCAATGCAAACTAATGGAAAACTAAGTTATTTTTCTATCTTGAAAATCAAAACTGTTGTAAATCAAGAGATTTAAAAAAAAAATTGAAAATTCAATGCTTAATATAAAATGCTTGAGATTAATTTTTAAGGGAAATTTGGGAGAAAAGGTGGCTTATTACAAAGCCATCAAAGCTAAAATGTCTTATTGTTCTGTTAAAGGCAGATTCCTTCCGGTAAATAATTCTTAGGTCCCACATGGATTAGGTATATGACATAAGTCTTTGTTTTGTTTATTTTGTTGCAGCTGGATCCATAAGCAGCTTTTCAGAAGGAGAATTTCTTTGATTTTATGATGGGCAAAAGGGCTTGATACTCTCTTGCAAATTATTCTGATTGCACAATTTATGATGCTATTTGATTTATTGTTAAGTACAGACTAATGCTGGTGTTTTCTTTCTTGCTGGAGAGTTTGCTCTTCGTAGCATCCTTAATCAGAAAGCTGCTGCTTTCTCCAGGGCTGATGCTTTGCTGAGCATTGTGTGTTGAAGCCATCTCCCACAGGATTTGCAAAAACCCAGAGTATTATCCAGTCTTTCCCTTCCACTTCCTCCTTCCAGCTTCTGGAGATCCTCTGTGCTGCTGTTTGGGTACGTACAGTCCATAAAATCTCTGTGGGCAGCCTCCACTCAAGGACAGTTCCTGCTGACACCCATGACAAAGTCCCATGAGATCTCTCCTGGTTCTCAAACAGAGCTGCAGCTCCAAAACTCCCTTAAACTCACTTGCCAATGGAACTTGCTACAGGAAAACCTATGCCCTAAGCAGAGGCGGAGAGGAACCACAACCCAACAGAATGAAGAAGCTCAAATATATCATAGAAGAAGGAAAGGGAGAAAATCCAAAGGAATCATGCCTAGACTGTCTGGTTTCTCCTTTGTCAGGATTAAGAGAGCTATCTTTAGGAAGATACTTTCTGCCCAATAAAGACTGGGCATTTAGCAGCCTGAATAAAATCAGGTTTCTATTCCAACAGATACATTTTTGTCTGGTGTCTGAGGCTTACAAAAGGAATGTTGCAGATTTTACTCACCCATTCATAGCAAGCATCTAAATGCTGATATAAAAAAAATAAGAAAATAAGGAGAAATAGAAAAATTAATCTCTTGTCAATTTGACCCACCACTGGTTTGGGTTTTTTTCATTATTGATATATCTGTAATTTTCATCTGCTCTTTATTCTGCATGTATATTTATATATGTGTATTTTTTCCACAAACCTGCAGTGCAGTAGAAAGCTAGATTTAAATATTTTCAGACTGACTGTACCCATCATTTGCATTCCACTGACTCATTCAGAGCAAAGACATCTGAGCAGAAATACAGCAGATAAAAGAGAAACCATTAATCCAGGGAAGATTACTGGCACAGAATCTTTATCCTGTATCCTCCCTGAAATGAGACAAAGATCTTACTATGTACATCCCTCTGGCTTAGCTTCAGAAAGTAAGCAATACAGTAGTGTAGACATGGTACTTTTTAAAGGCACATTACATTGGTCTGAAACTTCAGTCTTCTGGCAGAGCTTATTGCTGCTGAGGTGTTGTTGAGTGGTTGCTTTCTCAGAAGAGTCTTCAGCACCCCAAAACTGCATTTTTGGCTCATGCAGGGGGAAAGACAACACATCCTTTATCTACTCCTGAAGAGACAGCATATGTCTCCTGGAGAATGGAGACTGTTCTGTAGCACATTGGTTACACAGTGTATTTTACAGGGTCCTGCTTCTGCTGACACCTCATCTTGACGTGAGCTGTAAATGCTAGTTAGCTTTTAATGAGCCTAATAAGGCTAAAGCTTTCCAGATACTGGTGCTTCAGTTCTGGAAGGGGGGTTGGCTGAGGATGTTGAGCAGGCTTGCCCTTTTCAGGAGACACTCATTCCAGGTGACTGGGCATATTAGATTTCAAGAGTGCGGCAGGCTTTTATCTCCCTTCTCTGCAAGTGTGGCAGCCTGCAGTTGCTTTTCCGTTTGCTGGTTGTTTGTCTCTCTCCCTCTGTCTCTGTGATATTGATCCCTCAGTTAAAAGAGCTGAGATAGATAGAGCTCAGGAAGCATCCCTTGCTTCTCTGGCAATAGGTGGAAAATCCAGTTGCCATGTGATTACTGCACTGTCTCAGCTGCCACTGGTCATTGACCACCTCCTGCAGGAATATTTCCATGCCATAATAATAACAAAACCTACTGCAGTCAGTTAGGACTTCCACTTGAAGCAGCCCAGAGGGTTAGATGGCTTTCTGGAGGTAGTCCCATGTGTTTGTGGTCTTATCTTGCTATGGTGTGCGTTCAACTATGAAATAAAATTGCAGGAAATGATTCAGTTTTGAATCATTCTATTTAGACTGGCAGAAGCCAAAAACTCTCCTGTGAGCTACAACAATGTGGACTGCTATTCAGATGGGAAATGTAAATACTTAAGCATGCCTGATGAGTTGGACCAGAAGTGCTAGCAAACTGTTCTGAAGTGTGGATTCTCAGCCTTTATTCCAGACAGTTTTGTTCCTCCAGAGCCTCTTGTTCAGGTGAAAAATGTTTTCCTTTTCTTGTCTCTGTGCAGGATGAATGTATATTAAGACCTCTGGAAAACAGCTAAGCACAACAGGAACGAAGACCTGGAGGAAGCTTATTTCTAAACAATCCAGCATCCTCTTCCAGTTCAGAGCAGGAGAACATTTAAGTACAGGAAAAAAACCTTTGCTGTTATGGAAAGCTTAGCTTACCAAGACTAAACCATGATCTCTTTGTTGCTTTAAATTCTCATTTATTCCATAATCCAGAGCCTAAGGTCTACAATGGCTTTCCCCCCGCCCCCGATAATAATGTTCACATTATCTATTAAGTGTGATTAGATTTTGGGTGTCAACCTAGAGATCTGAGTAGTAATAATATTTTTCAATAGGAACCTCTTATTTATGGAATAGTTTTTGCCTGTTTTTAATTGCACCTTCTTCTCCTGTAAATATCAGTTATCTGTCCTGCTCCTTTTTAGGCTCTGTCACCTTGCCAAATATTGAAATAGGAAGGTTTATTTATTGCAAAGGATATACAAAGACAAAAAAAAGGGTATGTCTTTCAGTATGCTCTCTTGCTCTTCATTGTTCCTTAGATTTGAAAGGCAAAAATGCAGTTCTGATAATCGTATGAGTTCTTCACACTTCCTGCTAGAAATGGCCCTTTTCTGCCTCTCTGGGCATTGTCTTCAGGGTCTGTGCCTTCCATGCTCCCTTTGAACCACAGCTGTTGTTTTGTATTGTGCCACGTTTGTTTAGAATTTGACCAAGCCACGTTAAAGATGAGCAGTGGGAGGAACAGCTTGCAAGAGGACTTCAAGTAGTCTTAGATCAGCTAGTTGTCAGCTGCATTGTGTTACTGTGCAGCATGCTCATTCCTCTTTTGATGTCTTTGCAGATGTTTTAAGCTCTACATAAAAAAAGGGAGAACGTATTTATACAGACACATTACCTCACCTGAGATGGTGTCATTGTGCTGTACATTTTACATACAGTAAAAATTGCTTCTCTGTTCCTCCTACAAACTTAGCATCTAAATGATCAAGACAGATAAAGCTTTGGAAGTGAAAGAGAGGTCCAAGGTCACCTCTGCGGGAAAACAACAGCACACATCTCCCATTCTGCAGGCAGGTGACATTCTGTCCTGTCTCCTTTATAACAGCTTTGATAAGATGACATTTCACAAATCTGAGAAACAGACACTGCCCATTTCCATACTTGCAGGAAGGGTGTCTTCAAGTGAGGAAGCTTGATTACAAAGTCTGCTGAGTATGCAAGGGGAAGAATGAAATATTGCACTTGCCACTGTACTGATTTTTGTTCTTCTCTTCCATTATCTAAAAGAAATATGGTATGATCTTTGTTCCAGTTATTGCAAAAAGTTTTCAAACTGGTACAAGAGAAGATGTGTGGGATGGGGATAGGACTTTTTCTTTTGTGTGTGTGTGTGCACATGCCTGTAAAATGTCTTATTTCTAGAAATCATCACATATATAAAGTCAAATCTATCAGCAAGTGTTTGCACATTGCAGGTTTGGGGCTATTTATCACTTGCCACAGAAAAGAAATCTTTCAAGTGCCTGCAGAAACCACCCTCTGGAGTTCCTTTTATCTCACAGAGCATTCCAGAACAGTTTTACAAAGCCATGTTACTCTCTCAACTCCACTCGTAGGAATGGATAAGGCTGAGGAAAGAGTTGCAACTTGGCAGCTTGGAGAGAAAGAGGAGCAAAGATCCTTCTTCCTGCCTCATGGTATAGAGATCACATCAATGCCAGGAGCTGCACTTGAGAATAAATGGAGGAATAACAGATCCCTGCATGTTGCCATGGAGCTCTTCTGTCTGGACTTCAGGCATGCTGTAAAATACGATCCTTCCCTTTGTCCCTGTTATAGGCAGTCCTAGTTAGTCTTGACAGCATTACTGTGCTCAGCAATCAGTATTATCCCCATAAAACAACTAGGTTAGTGTCAGCAGAGCCATCTCTAGGGCTTGCATGCCCTCACTCCTTGCTTGCACACTGGTTTCCAGACCACCATGCTCTGCTGCTTTCCCCACCTCGATCCTCACAAGCACTTCTGTACCACCATGAAGCTTAACACACAGAGAAAAGCTACTTTTTTTCATGATTTTTTTTTGTGTTTTTTTTTTTTAATTTTATGTGTCTTGGAGAAAGCCAAGATTTTTTTTTAATAATTTGTAAATTTGCCAATTACACTTTACCGGGCTTCCCTCTCATGGTGTCTGTAACCTGACATTATGAACTTTCTTATTAAATCAAGTGTTTCCTGAACATCAGGTGGTAGAGTGGAGGAAGAACCAAACATGTTTGCAAGGAAAGTTAATACTGATAAGGTGCTGGCTGCTGGCTGTCCTGTTATTGTGAAAATGCACATTCTCTCCCTTGAGTGCAGAGCACCTCCTGATGGAGTGCTTCTTATGTTGAAAAATGACAAGCATTAAGAACCCCATGCCACTTCATTGCTAAAATATTTACTAGAGCATGCTTGCTTCCTCCATCTGAAAGTGTGGTGTATTTATAGGAGGATCCTGTAATGGAGCATCCTGCTCTGATCAGTATTTTTGAAGAATAAGGCCACAGTATGTGTGAAGGGGTGGTGCAGGGCTCTCTGTTGTCCCCTCTGTCAGCAGGTGTTGGAAGCATGCAGAGGACTGCAGGGGATGATTGACTGGAGCAGATTCACTGTGGTATGTGAAGTGTGTGAAGTCCCTGCAGGGGATGGGAAAGGCTCACTGGGCTGAGGAATTTGGGGTCTGGGATCTCTGTGTGAAATTGCCAGGAAGGATCAACTTTGAGTAAGAGGGGATGTTTAGGTAGTTTTTTGTTGTCATTACAATGCTAAATCACAGGACTCCATCCCCACGTAAGTGCTATAGGTCAGCTCTTCAACTGATGTGCAGTGGCAGGTTTGTAATGTGCTCTCTGTCACAGCTGGGAATCTGGGGCTGTCGAGTATGGGAAGATTCCTTGCCTGCTTCATGGCTGTGACTGTTAGAAATAAGGTCCTTTAGCTCCTGGCCAGAAAGCAAGAACAACCGAAGATGGAGGTCATGGAAATGACAAAATCAACTCTTGTAATCCAGTGTTGTCAGCACAAATGCAGCAATTGATTGAAAAGTGTCTGTTAACCAGGCAGCAAAGAGAGCAATTAGAACTGAAATAGCAACAGGGTCTATTTCAGAGTTTTATGATTCTAGCTTGCACTATCCCACTAATTTTAAGTACTGATGATTTTTCTGTCTGGGCTGGAGTCAGCTGGGGACCAAGAGCAATCTGGGACTGAAAGAAACTCAGGACTTCTCTGAGCTTCAGCTGCTAATAGTGTGTCATAAACACATCCTAAACCTGAAATGCAATCCTTTGATCTACCTTGAGGATTAAAAAGATTCACCACAGAGTTTAGCTGGGGACTACTTAAGCGTCGCTGGAGACCATGGGGTGTGTTGGAGTCACTAGGTCTCCTGCATCAGAAGTACATGATGGAGTTGTCCCAGCTGAAATGGTGTTTCAGGGCTCAGGCTGGACAATGTTTTTGGAAGGCATGATTGAGACTGGATGCAAGAGACCCTTTTAAGGCTTACTAGATGTGTGGGGACTCTAGGACAGCTTGCTAAGGTCAGATGCTTGAGCTCTGACTGGGGCAAAGGAAGACTTCTAGACAGTTGAGAAGGTTTTCTTGTAGTCCTGTCCTCTAAGGAATGTCACATTCGAGAAGGGTAGAAGAAATGAGTAGACTTGTTGGTCTGGTAGAGTAATAATGCTTAGGACACCAAGGAAGTAGGGTGAGTATGTGCAAGGACAGGATTCCTGCTAAGGGACCCGTGTAAGAGCACCATCTGGGAACAATGGGCAGGAGATGCTGTCAGACAGGGGCAAAAGTGACTTATCAAACCAGTGTTCCTGAATTGCAGGGAATGATATCTAAAGAAGAGAGCTCTTTGCAGGTAGACTTGTGTTTCATGTATGTACTAAGATCAGGTGTTTGAGGAACAGTTGACAGACTCCAGCAATGGGTAAATTCCATGAGTGAGGCTCTATGGCTTGGAGCAGCACTGATCACACTGCACAGCACATGGATCTAGTCTGAGTCAGAACTTTCAGCGAATTGTGCGGTAAGGAACACTCTGATCTCTTAATAAATATTAACACTACAGTAATAGCAGTGCAGTGCAGTGTTGAACTTGAAGGGCTGCTTTATCAAGTAAGAATGTATAAAAGGGTTTCTTGCATCACTGCTAAGGCTGGGATGGTTGCTTCAAGAATCGCAATGTTAATCCTGGATATATTCCAAGTTGAGTAAAAAAGTAATTTTTAACTGACCCCACTGAGGGTTTTTGAAGAATGTATGTCTACAATAGTGCTGAATGCAACATTAAAAATTGTATGTGTGCCCATGGCATTGACAATCTCAGTTGACTTTATAGGGAAACACAGACACACAGTTACACCTCAGATAGTGGGATGATGAACAGAACTACCTCTACATGTTCTTTTATTACCCTCTCCTCCCACCCAGAACTGATTCTCTGTTGAAAGGTAAAACTGTGTACCATTGCCCCAGTTGTGAATGGCTGTTGTATTTTAAGGGAACTGAAATATACTACTGACTCAGCTGAATGTGACATTCTGTCTTGGTCTGAGGGGAAAAACCCAAGAAGTTTACTCACAAAAGGAGGAGGGAGTTTCCTCCTCAATAATCACGCCACTCCTTATCAAAGTTAAGAAAA
>JAWWLZ010000094.1:6934861-6946948 GCA_035041345.1 Poliocrania exsul | reverse complement strand
TTTTTTTTTTTTTCCAGTCATGGCACTTGTTTTATGAATGTGGTATCTGCCTTTGACAGGCAGCAGATGTATGGAAGTCCTGAAATCTGAAACAATAAATACCATTCAGAGTCTCACCACTGAACCTTCTTATAGTACTGCCTTTGTTAAATGAAACATTTACAGGAATACCATCCCCCCCTTCCCACCCACCTTCAAGGCTAGGATCTGAACCATGTTTTTAAAGTAAAGGTTAAGTACCTGAGGCATGAACAGTTGACATACAAAAGAAACTAAAGTAAATTTATCATTCGTTTGCCAGCTACGAGGTGTGTCGAGGGCTTTTTCTTTCCCTTTGTAATGCATGAGAAAACAAACCTGGGAAGTGTATGCAAGGAATATTTCTTTTCTACATTGGAATGTTAACATTTGCACCTTCTGACTTAATACTGTGTATTTCTTCAGAGTCATCAATCTCTTGAGAGTCATCTTGCCATCTGTACCAGCATTGCTCCAGGCTTCCATATGAAAGTCCAATCTGGCGGTATAAATACTGGATAATGAAGAGTAGGTGTTAAAGTTTCTGACTGGTTGGAAGATGAGTCTGTGTCTATGAAAGATCTGAATTCATGTGTTAAACAAACAAACAGAATCTATGTTAACATGGAAGTTCAACCAGAAAGAGCATGCATGTTTGTCCTCATGCCCTCTCTCACTCTCTGTGTTTTTTCTCAATTTTTCTTTATCTTTCTCATTTTGATAGAGTTCACCCAAGATCCAGGAGAAAAATGTTCTCTGACCATGACATAACACTTTGGAGATTACAAATAGGGGCAACATGTTGACTTGCTGTAATGTAGGGTTCTATTTTTTACCTCTCTCCTTTTGCTCCAGGAAAGCTATAACTACATAGATTAGCAAAACTTTTGCAAGAATGGATGTAAAACAGATTTATCTCAGTGTCAGCTTTATCTGATCCATTTGGTCTTGCAGAGTTTGGATGGTTTCCTTTGTTACAATAACCAGCTTTCAAACATCTATATCCTTAGGGTATTAAATGTCAGCCTCCAGTGTATCATTCAAGGATAAAAGATTGACAATACTGAAGTACTTTTTTTCTTCCTTTTTTTTTCTTTTTTTTTTTAATTTTTTTTTTACTTCTCCAGCACTGGCAGAGTCTTTACTCTGCACACCACTGCTGACCCCAGAAATGACCTACAGGAACTACTGGCGAAAGGAGTGAAAAGGTATTTCAGCTTATAGGCATTAGAAACTCTCTTCATTAATAGCCTTTTTGCAGACTTTTCAGATGGATTTCCTGTCATTGTGATGAGGATATATTTGTAACGAGGTCCCTTAAGTAAATGGACAGTGGATAATTAATTGAGCTAACTAGGACTTTCCGTACTTTTTTTTTTCCCCCAGGTGGGGAAGTCTTCCTGATGGTCTTATGTCCTCTGTGCTGGGTGTGCAGCCCTTTGCTATCTATTGGCCCAGCATTTCAGCCCTAATTCAAATAAAACTCTTAGGTATTCCGTTGAGGGAGGCACACTTCTTGTTTTGGTTGGCACTAGAACTGAGGAAAATGTGCCCAGAAGATCAGTGATCAGGCAACAGCCTCTTTAAATGCAGGCAGCAGAACTGGTGTGTGCTGGGTACAGCTGAAGATGGAGTTCCCAAAGTGTGCCACTTGCTTTCCCCTCTCTGGCTGGCTGGTCTGCTGCGACTGCATTGCTCTCCTTCTTCTCTCCATGCCTCAGGAACATGGGTTGTCCTCATCTATCCAAAATCCACCAAATTCAAAGTTCATCACTTTGATAATGTGTTACTGAGCCTGATCTTGCTGGATGAGGCAGCTCAGAACTGACTACATTTGGGTCACATCAGGGTTGCACTGTTGGGCACTAGTAAGGCAGTTTAAGAAATTTGGTGTATTTATATCCTAACGTGTATTGATCTGTGCCCTGTACTGATATCCACACTATTGATACTATGACCATAATTCTGGTTATAGTACAATTCACCTTGTCCCTCCCATAGTGCACACTATAGTCTGCAAAACAAGTTACACCAGTGGAAATCTACAGTAAGGCTGAATTAAGCTTATTATTATATTTCATTGTTATATTGTTGTCTTAGCACACCAGCCCCTTTAATTAAAAGTTTGCAAATATGCATTCCTTAATTAATTTCTGACCTTCACAGCTGGTTATGAGGCAGCTATAGTAGATGTTTTTGAGCAAAGTCTATTTCCCTGTCTCAGGGTCCTTCCCTTTTTCAGTTTTGGAAAAGTCTTAGTAACTTCTCAGTCATTGGGACATCCCTCAAAATAAATAAAATTCCTTGGTGAACATGCACAATTTTTCTCTGCGCAGCAAAGAGTTTAAATTTTCACTCCAGTTGTCAGAGAATATTGGTAATTATTTTTATTAACCAACTCACAAATAATAAATGTGTGAGGTTAAAAAAGTCTTATTTGAACTTTATGAATTCATGTGTGAAAAAGAAATAATTTTAAGAGTAACCATGGCTGTTGACTAAGGAGCCATCATTTTCTCAGCAAAAGGAAGGTAAGGATTCTGAGATACTGGCCAAATACTTCTGATATTTTGTTCTGACAATTATTTACATGTATATTTAAATCTACTTGTCTCTGTAAGGAGTTGATTGTGTCCAGACATCAGCTGCTTTGAGGAATAAATGTGCTTTACTACCTCTTTCATTATTTTCTGTCAGAAAAGGTAAGCCAAAGCAAAGGTCTCATTTCAGTCAACATGGTCAGATATACAGGGGTTTTGGGTTCTCATAGGATGGATATAAACCACAAACAACATGATCCTAATCTCACTTATGCCACTGTAAATCAGGCTGAGGTTTTCTGAAACCAGTGGAGTTAGCCCAGTGTTTAAACCAAACTAAGGAGAACCAGGTATCTGAGTGCTGAGCCAGTGCTTCCTTCTGTTTGGCACTTATAGTCTGCTCTGGACCAAGTCAACAAAAGAAAAATAAGAAACATCACTAAAAAATGTCATGTAGGTGTCTAAATAGTTGCCTCTGAGTTTCAGCTGTGGAAACTTGTGATCCTCTGTTGTCACTTCTCTGGCTGAGGTCTCTAGGCACCAAGTGTCACACAGCAGCAGGATGACACAGAACCTCCTCCTCTCCCTCCACCCCTGCTGAACATGTGGTTGCCCTGATACTTTGCACTCTTTTAGACCTGTAGGTGCAGCTGGTGCAGCCCAAGAGCCCTGAGTGCAAATTCCTGATTACACCAGTGACTGCTATTTTAAACATTTCCTCCAAGGCGAAAAGGAAAGGGGTTTTAGTGTGCAATGTTTAAGCCTGTCTCTCCCTTTAAGTCTTGAGATCAGTTATTTATGGGAAGCAGGCATCTAGGCTATCTTACCCTTTTCTTCCGTGCATTGAAGGCAGTGAAGGTTGCAATATTAATTGCTGCATCAGCAACTTCAAGATTTAATGTTTTTCCCCATTCTGCAGGCAATGTATCTCTTGCATGATTTCCCACATAGTCTTCACTTTCACAGCCGTCTGAATGATAAGCAACAATAATGTCTCTGGAAGTGATCCATAAATCATATTCAAATCCACACATCCAAATGATCCTATTTTTAATCTCTAAACTACTGTAGTGTGTGCTTGCTAGTGTAGTTCAATTGGAAGCATTATGCTCTCCACCTACATGTTTCCTTCAAATTTGTGCTAATGCACCCAAAAAAATACCCCCCAAGAATAATGAAAAATTCAGCCTGGAGCTTGAGGAATAACACACAGAAAAAAAATGGGCAATGAAGACCTCCCTAAATAAAATAAAATACTTATATGAACTACAAATAAGGCAGTGCTATCAGTATCTATAAAGAGAATATTAATGGTCACTTCATTAGAGTGGAGAGCACCTGAATTATCTTTGTTCCTTTTCCACAGTCACACCCCACCCAACCTGGCACTGAATGCTTCCAGGGATGGGGCAACCACAGCTTCTCTGGGCAACCTGTGCCAGTGACTCACCAGATTGTATTTTGTTATCAAAGTGTATAAATAGTTCCAGGACACTCTGTACTTTTTTCCTGGAACGTCCATCATTTGTTGTTGTGGTCTTTACAGAGGTATTCCTGGAACAAATATTTTTGCTTTATTGTGGCTTCTGCTGAAACTTCATTTCCTTCTTTAGCTCCTTTCAGCCAGTCTGTTGGGATCTCCTCAGGCAAGACTGGAAGTGGTGCCAGGCTTTGCCCAGCTGATGGCTGGCATCCCTGTACTGGAATGGCCATGTCTTTTGTGGAGTTTTCCAAGGATCTCCTGCATCCCTTGCCTGTCCAGGTATGGGGTCCTCAACCCAAGAAAGACATGAACCTGTTAGAGCTGGTCCAGAGAAGGCAACAAAGATGCTGAGAAGGCTGGAGCACCTCTGCTGTGGAGAGACAGGCTGGGAGAGTTGGGGTTGTTCAGCCTGGAAAAGAGAAGCTTTGGGTGGACCTTATAGCACCTTCCAGGGCCCAAAGGGGGCTTATAAAAAGGAAGAAGAGGGACTGTTTATATGAGGAAATAGTGACAGGGCAAGGGACAATGGTTTTAACTTGTCAGAGGACAGTTTTAGATTAGGTGTTAGGAAGAAATTCTTCCCAGTGAAGGTCGTGGGGCCCTGGCACAAGTTGCCAGGAGAGGTTGTGAATGTCCCATGTCTGGAAGTGGCCAAGGCCAGGTTGGACAGAGCTCTGAGCAACTAGGTCTGGTGGGTGGCATGCCTGCCAATGGCAGCAGGGTTGGAACTGGATGAACATTAAGGTTCCTTCCAACCCAAGCCACGCTATGATTCTATGATCTGCATGCTCCAACTTGTCCCTGGCCCTTTCCTTGCAGCTGGATACCAAAGGAGAAGGGAGATTAAAAATATCTTTCATTATCCATGCCCATGTGTGAGTCAAAGCAGACTGTCCACCCCTTGCCTACATTATGGGCATTGCCTGCAGCTCTGGGAGAGGATGGGAAATGGGTGTCTCTGGTGTTGGTGCTTCCACATATGCCCATCACGTGGCCTAAAGTAGCAGGTGCACATCCCCTCCACTGCCAGGGCACCTCATTATGCAGATATCCCCTGAGGCAGCAGCGTCCACAGTGCTACCCAGGCTGGAGTGATGCCTAATAAACTTAGTCCTGACCAGAATGCTAATGGGCATGTGACTTCAAAACGTTCTGTGCTCACTGCACTTGTTTCTATCGAGGTGATTGCTGTGATTACTGGAGACAGATTTGGGTTTCTTTTTATCCTAGTAGCTGGAAGAAGCCATGAGAGTGTTTTTTAATGTATAAATGGGATTCTCAGAACACCTGACTTGGTTTTTTTTCAACTAGGTCCCAGTTGTGGGTGTCAAGGAAGTGTATAATATCTGAAAGGATGTTGGAATTGGTCTGTATGAGGGGTTTCTGTGCAGTTCCAGCACCGGTGCTGGACTTCTAGGAAAGCATGTCATGACAGTTCTGAGCCTCCATGTTCAGTGTGTGCCTGAAGTAAATAGGGAAACAAACTCAAGAAATTTAGGAAAATGTCAGTGTAGGAGTTTAAACTTTGCAACCACACTAATGGGGAAATGGGAACTATTATATATAAAAAAAGTTCTGTGTTCTGCATTGTCAGGCTCAACAGGATTTAGGTTTTTTGTTGTTGTTGTTTGTTCTGTTGGAAGCAAATGAATGTGGAAGTTTTTTAATGTGAGAAGCTGTCTTAGTAATGTAAGTAGTTGATTACCATCAGGGGTTGAACAAAGGGAAATGTTTCTTTATCAGGTAGTGCATATATTGCTTGACAATGTCTAAATTATTTACTGTGACTTTTGATATGGTTTGCATCCACCATTAACTGAGGTGAAGATTCTCAGCTGAATTCACATTGGAATTGCACCTCTCTCAAGCTTTATTTTTTTAACTAAATTCAGCCTTTGTGGAATTGCAGTGGATGAGTGACCAAATTTTAATGCAAATAAGGTTTCTTTCAGCAGCAAGAAAATGTGGACACAAACTAGATGTGATTTTCTGGATGTCTACACATCAGAAATAGCCATCTGAGTGAGAATAACAAGTTTTGGTAGACTACACTATAGGAGAAATGACTATTTGGTTCAAAATCCAAGATGGAGACTCAAATTTCCCTGCGATACAGGCCTAGAAAACCTGAACATTGGTAAGAGCACTGAAATAATTTTCTGTGTATGTGCAAAGGGAAGTGTTTCAGTGTTTCTCAACTAATGTGGATGCAGACAAACCCCTTGTTTTGGCTCTTTCCTTTTGAGGCTTCATTGGCAGCTCCCCTTTTCCTCTGACAGCACTATAAAGACAGGTAAGAATCCTCATGGAGATGAGAGGTATCCTAAATAGAGCTTCTATCCTGCTAGTGAAGCTGCTGTAATTTCCTTCCACAGTGTTCATGGGTGGCAACATTTTCTTCCATCCTTGCTCCTTTAGGGTAAATAAAAGCAACACTAACTATTCCAGGGAGGGGAGGGGGGGGGGGGGGAATAAAACCATTCACCTCTAAATTATATATTTTTTTCACTTTAAAAGTATGTAATTTCTCAAGGAACACTCTGGGACTCATCCTGCTGTGAAGCCATTGCTCAATTTCTCTCAGCAGTGGTAAGGTGCCTGCAATTCTTAAAGTGCTGAATAGCCCCTGTGAAAGTCAGGATGCTGGGATTGGGGATGACAGCTGACTCTGGGATATTGGCACACAGCTCAAAGTGCTGTAACAGTGTGAGATTTTGCTCCAGGGTTCCCAGTGCTTGCATAGCTCATGTGTGTCAGGCTCCTGGTTAATCATAGCTCCCCGTGCAGTGAATGCATCCTATTGACTTGACCAGTACCAAGCAGTTAATTTAAAAGAGATGACAGTGTCTGTCTTTTGCCATCTTTCCCACTCTGAAAAAAAACAAACCAAAACCAACAAAAACCCAAAAACAACCCAAAAGAAACAACAAGGTTTGAACCAAACTTCTGCTGTAAGAAGCAGGGAAGAAAGTAAATGAGGAGACTATTTGTTTTACAGATGAGGACCTCCTTAGCAACTACAAAAGAATATGCTTTCATGAGCAATGAAGAGTGAAGAAGAACTGGAAAGGTGGCCAGGATAACTTATAAGAATATACAGTGAAAATAAACCCAGTCTAATAAATTCGAAGGCTGGCTTGTGTTTGGAGTGGAAGGTTTGAAAAGCAAAGACCAGTTTTTGTGGAAGATTTATAAGCAGAGCACACTGCCAGTCAAAAGAAGAATAGTTGGAAGGAGAGAGATATTGTTGAGTCAAAGTGAGAGGCTCCAGCTTTGTTATTTGTCCTGCAAAAAGTAAGTGAGGGAAAGAGAAAGGAAGAAATTTGTTAAACAGTTCATTTGGTTCTAGTGGGTTTTCTTTGGTTTGTTTTTTTTGTTGGGTTGTTCTTTTTTTTTTCCCCAGAAAGTTGTTAGGAAGTTGCAGGAAAGTCACAAATTGCCAGGAAACAGGCAGGCTGGTGGAAGGATTATGCAAACATTATAAAACAGACTGTCTCCAGAAGACAGCTCCATGTATTAATTGCAGGTGTGCAGTTCAGCTCATGCAAAGCTATGAGTGGGAATAAGCAACGCAAAAGATTATTTTTTTGTCTTCTCCAGCTCCAAACCAGCTTTGTCTGAACTACACAGTGCTGACTTTTACAGTCTTCATCTCGTGCAGCTCCAGTTGCTGCCTGCACCCCCAGCCTGGCTCAGCCACCTTGTGATTAATCACATTAGCCTGAGTGCTTGGAGATACCCAAGTGGGTCTAGGTTTCAGCAGCCTGAAATCTAAGAGCTCTTCCTGTTTTGGAGCAATGCCAGCTGCCCTTCCCTGACCACCAGTCCAGATGGAGATCATCCAACCCATCCAGAAGGAAGCCTTTGCAAGTACAATGCTGCCCTTCTACGATGATGGACATCATACTATTGAGAGAAGAGTGATTACATGAGCAGTGGGGTGGACCAGAATGTGATAGAGTTACCCAAGAAAATCTAATTTTTTAAGACCAGAATGACGTTTAAACATCAGCCTTTGAAGAGAGCTGGCTAGTAAAGCTCTATTAATGTTTCTTTCTTGGGGAAAAAATATGCAAGTGTGTGAGAACACGTGTTTATGTTTATGTGTAGACATGTGTCCTCTGGTATGTTTTCTTTTTTTCCCCCGAGAGAAAATCTATTTTTTTTCCCCAAATCTATTTTTTCCCCCAAATGTTCCTTTTTTTTTCCCCCTCAATATATTACTTTCTTCCCTCCCACAACCAAAATATATCTACAAGATGAGGAGGAGGAGCAAGGGCAAGGGAATTATTAGAACTTATTTTTAAATTTGCCATGAAAAATGCCATTATTTTGTTTACTATCTCTGAAATGTATCTACAGACACAGTCAAGTTTCCCACCCACATAGGAATATTGTGGCATTGTCATGTCCTTATTCGCTTTGCCCTTTCCTTTCCTCCATCTTTCAGCTGTGCTTAGTAAGTTTGGTTCCCTTACCTTTTACTCATACATCATACCTTCCAACCCTCTTATCTTTATCACTGTTCATTGTAGTCACTCTATTTTATTGACTTCCTTTTTATATTGAGTTGCCCAAAACTGATCACAGTTTTCCAAGAGGGGCCTCACCAGGGCTATGTATGGAGGAATTATTACCTCTGTAGTCTTGCAAGTAATTCTGCTCCACATCCCAGTATGGTATTTGCTTCTTTGTGCTACAGTCTCTCACTGTGAGCTCATATTTAATCTGTCATCCACTATCACTCCCTAAATAAGTCCTGCAGCACTTCCCCTTTAGTAATAAAAACACAGAAAAATGTTTGAAGAAAAAGTAAGTTATCCCCTTGGGTGGCTCTTTGAGAAAACCAGGGTTTTCATACAGCTGGAAACACAGCCTCTCACTCTGCTTCCAGATATCTGGATTTTACAGCTCCAATGCCAAGAGTTAGAACAGGGGTGGCATTTCCTATTGGTACATATTTTCTTAATATTTTCTTAATATTTGCTGATTGCAGTCCTGGGCTACCCAGAGCATTGATGCAGTGGAGGTTCATATCTTTTAGGGTTCATAGCTACTAGATTTCAGAGATCCTGCTGTACTTTAAGCAGTTTTGAAGTATGTGCTGTGCATGTTGCTTCAGCTACTCGATATTTTATGGAAATCAAGTGAATGCTACTGTATATGGGCAAAAATTGGTCATGATTTGAGTCACAAATTTGCCACCTCTAGATCTGGAGAGTTCTCCACTTTCCAGACTGGATTGCTTTGAAGCCTCTTTGGAGTGAGCATTCTCTCAGAACTGTCTGTCTCTCTTTTCTACTGCTGAAGTTATTTAGAGGAACTTTGTTGATATTCAAAGCTGAAAAGCCTGCACAGTGTTTAATCTTCTCCTTCTTTTTGGCCAGTGACTTGTCCTTCCAGAATAAAAATCCTTTCCTTTTTAGTCCATCTGATAATTCAACCTAATTAATCACTGTGAAAAACACCAGTGAGGATTTCTAAATATTATGTGGAGAAGTATGATGAGTCCATATTTACCTTCTGAAGGCTACAGGAATTACAATATGTCAAATCATAGTGTGTTGCATGTGTGGCTAGGCTTTTATTTTAGTACTCAGCCATTAACTTTTTTTATTTATCAAGAATCAACCTAAAACTTGCTGCTAAATGGCAACATCACAGATTTCACCTTAACCATGTTTCTAAGATCTCCCAACCAGTCTCTCTTTTGGTCTCCCTGAAGGAAGCCAAGCATCACAATCTGCAGATGAGCAGTTCTTGGAATTGCCTGAAGAGCCAAGTGCAAGAACTGAATGATGCAGGAAGAAAAACTCCATAAATATTGCACAGCACCAGCATTTTTAAAGTGCTCCCTCATTCCTGATTGCAGCATAAGAGCATACATTCATAAGGCCCGCCACCCTGAAATTGATGGGAACCTTTCTGTGGGCTGCACAATTTGTGTACTAAGTCTTCAAGTTCTTGAAGTGAACCCTTGCTGCTACAAAGAGCTCTTAAAATTACATTTAAATTGGAAATAGAAATCTCCTCAGCCCTGACATTGGAGTAGAGTTATTATTTCCCATGCCTGTCTTCTCTCACTCAGGAAGCCGCTGCAACATGAAACCCTCTTCTGATTGTTCCTCCTCCAAATGCCTCTCTCAGCTGCCTGAGCTACACTATTTCCTTGTGAAAGGAGGAAAAATATGGGAATTTAGACAAGCAGAGAAGTCCTCGTGCTCAGACTGAAAAAGCAAGGTCAAGAGGGGTCTAATTTTCCCAGCCACTGAAATGTGTTTACCTTCTTCCTTTGTCTTGGCACAGGAACATGTAAAGTGCAATTCCCAGTTCAGCAATCTGTTGCAGAAAAACCAAGGACTAAAGACAGTCCTCAGGTGTGCTTTAGGACTTGTGAGAAGATATATTCCCAGCAGTTTAGTGTTGCAGAACCAGTAAGTAGTGAGAACACCTCTACATACATAGTTCTGGGGATGCAGTTCAACACCAGAAACTCAAGAAGATAAATCTGCCCATCCTAGCAGGATAGCAGAAAAGAGGGAACATGACTGTTGAATTTTAAGTATACTAGGTGTTTTTGTTCTGCTTTGAAAGTGGAAGGAGCACTGTCATCTGTCTGACTTGAAATGGGAAATCTTGAGAGATTCTTTATAGAGGCAGCAAGTCTGGACAAGATGGTTGCTTGCCTTCTTTTCATGTTCTCAAGTTCAAGTTAACAGTTTTCTTACATGAGACAAAATTCCAGAATGGTCTGTGACTTTAAGTCTTGCAAGGAGAGGGATGATTTGAAGAACTTACAGTCTTGTCAAGCAGGTACTAGGAGTCAGTTTTGTGCACTTTTTCTTGATGGAATTCATTGTCATCCATAAAAAAAATCTAATCAGTGAAGTTTTAGTGACCAAAAACCCCCATAAACAAGGAAGAGATGACTGATGGTGTTGAATGTTCCACAGTCAACACCATACAGAGTTCTGTCCTTCTTCTGAATAGCAGGTCTTCCCATTCTGCCTGATCTTGGTTGTGTGGATTTTTGTACTGAAAACGACCTTCCTCTGGGAACCTCATCACAGGTATCTGGAATAACACTTTCTTCCCCAGCTATAGAGTAGTGCAGGTGATGTGGAGCAACAGGGGATTTGCTTTGATTTTTCCTTTATCAGGTGGTAAACCAGGACTCAAAAATAGAGCAGCTGTGTTGCCTGGTGCCACACTGCAGGCATCCAGGAATGTCTGCCAAAGGTTGCAGTCCCATGCAGAGGTCAGTGGCTCATCAGCACTGACGAGGGAATGAGGAGATGTGATGTGTGCCTATGCACTTCAAACACAGCTCCTCTCAGGAACTGGACAATGTGAAAAGCTTGGTTCAGGCTCTGGTCACTTTTCTCACCACCATTCCTTTCCTAGTTTGGAGACAGATTGGAGCATTTCCTTCTTTTGTTTATTTCACTTGGGAACAAATGGTTCATTTCCCTCTGTCCCAGCTGCTCTGAAAGGTTTTCTAGTTTCTCCAGAATGTATTATGCAATAATGCAGAGCAAGTCCTTTTTTCTTTTCAACTCCATGCCTTTACCATGTATTGTAATCTGTCTGCTCTGATTAGGTTCATCCTATAGAATCACTGCCAAATTCTGTTTTACGCAGCAATGTTTAGTCTTCAGCCTGGGAGCTATGTACAGTCCTTTTAAGATGTTCATACATCAATATCAGTCCTGACTAATCCCAAGAAGCTTTGGATGGCAGGAAGAAGAAAAGATTGAAGTTAGCTGTGCAAGTTGCAGGACAAACACTGAGATCTTTACTCTGGCCAAAATTCCACAGCCATCAACAAAAGCTGGGTTTGAGAATAGGGCTGTAAATCTGGTTTCTAACATAGTTGTGGAGGCCACTGCCTCAGCAAGGACTGGGTTCTGCTTCTATTAAAGAGTTTCACTGCTCTTTTCAGACAGGATTCAGTAGGACCTTACATTTGCAGTTAGTAGGTTACTTAGGACAAAAGTAGATTTAAACTATCTAATGCTTCTTTGTAAGAAGACCAAAACATTCAAA
>JAWWLZ010000094.1:6924401-6934761 GCA_035041345.1 Poliocrania exsul | reverse complement strand
TTTTTGCTAATAAAAGAAGAGTAACAAAATGTCTCAGTCCATAAAGTAGGTAACTGCTTCAAGAAATAAGGGATATTAAAATGTTACAATAGTTCAAACAATAGTTAATCATAACTAAATGTTTTTATTTTAATTTGTAGTTAACATCTGTTGGATGACACAAGAAATTTCAGTTATTACACAGTCAAGTCTTTAAAACATATGAATTGTATGCTGTTGTCAAATTCTATAGAATCATTAGTGATACTTGGTATGATTTAGATAATTTCTTATCAACAAAAAAAATGCAATGGAAAAACAAATTAGTAACTCATTATTATTTGAGTAATGTTTATATTGCAGGGCTGTGTGGAATCCAGGTGGGCTGGAGCAGTCCCATTACACACATTCAGTCACAGATACCCCTGAGCAGCCCCGGAAAAGCTGAGAACGCTGGGACCTTTGCAAAACTGTGGTTTGCATCCTTATCGAGGCTTGGTTAAAATTTCAGCGTGGTGGAGAAATGGCAAATATTTTAACGTGAGAAGTGGTCATGGTTTTGTGGCTGGATACAACTGTGGGGGCTCAGCTGGAGGTGATGCTTTGAGATAAGGAAGGATGGGTAATCCTGCTGCCGAGGGCAAAGGGAATTAAGAAGCCACCTTTAACATGGGAGCTGTGTTGGCTGAGGAGGCCACTTAGCAAATTCCTTACTTGAGCATTCAAGGGCACTCTCTCGCAACTTGATCCTCACTTTTCCAAGTGCAGGGAGGAGAAGAATGTTTCACTGTCCAGAAAGCACCCGGGCCTTAAGATAAATGAGGATTGAAACAAACGTTTCCATTCATATCAGGGGCCCCTCCTCGCTAGCGTCCTCACTGATCTGTAAAAACCTTCTTTGTAAGTGGTTTCTAAAGCATAATCTGTGCTTTTAATACCACTTGATTGAATAATTCCAATGCTAGGTTTGTTTTTTAAAGGTTTTGAGAAGTGTTGCAAGTAGCAAAAGTTTTTAATAGAAACCTGAAGCCACTGACTGAGGAAAATTTCCTCACGACTCTTCCTGTTGTGGAGAAAACTGGAGAAAAATCAAGTCCAAAATACTTAGGGTCATGTGAATAGCTACAGACTGGAATTCAGAGCCTTCGTTTCAGTAATTGCAGTGAAATTGCTCCCAGCAGAGGCAAGGAGCAGAGGAGAAATTTTTAAGGTCCAAGCAAGAAATAACAGAGCTCTACCTGACTTCCTAACACAGTGAAGGAGTCCTGAGCACAGACTTAACTTTACAGAGCAGGACTTTTCTTTCCAGAGCAGATTTCTCTTTCC
The DNA here is from genome assembly GCA_035041345.1 of Poliocrania exsul. Taxonomy (NCBI): domain Eukaryota; kingdom Metazoa; phylum Chordata; class Aves; order Passeriformes; family Thamnophilidae; genus Poliocrania; species Poliocrania exsul. The sequence continues at coordinate 6,933,456 of JAWWLZ010000094.1, read as the reverse complement.
CTTTCACTGCCCACAAGTCCACCCCAGATACTGGATGAGCTTTACAGGGAACTGAATTTGTTTTGTCTAAAGCTCAGGAGTAAACCAACATTTTTGAAATTATGAAAAGAAAAGTTAAAATATGTTTCAGGATTGTTTCTTCTTTTTCTGTTCTTCTTTTTCTTTTTATCTTTCTTTTTTCTTTTTCTCTTTTTTCCTTTTGTATTTACTTTTTTTTTTTTTTTTTTTTTTTGGGAGGGCTGGAATCAGTTTAGTGAAAAGTCACATTCACTCTTTGGTGCAGTTGCAGACCAAGGTTACGTTGCAGCTACAAAGAATTTGGAAAACAACGTGTAGACTTGAAAAATGAACCATTCCTTCACATATATAACTTAGTATATCATCCTTGATCATAATTATAGACAGATTTGGATTGAAGCGATTATTGAATGCATTGTCCTTAGAGATAATCAGGGACATGACCACTAGTGACACTGTGATGGAAAGGACTAAACAGTGCAGTTCATCATCTCAGCCCTTGAAATGGCTGAGATATGCAAAAGTGCACGTTTTATCCAAGAAGTATAAATAGTACAAAGAGAGGAAGAAAAAAAAAAGCAAGTAGAGGAATCAGGTGGCTTTGCAGACTGCTGTGTTTGAGGAACAATTTGACAGAGACAGAGCAAGATGATGATAACTTGAAAAAGTATAATTTGTCGTGATTACTTTCTTTTTTTTCCCTTCCTCTCAAAGCAGTACAGTTTGCAGTTTGCACCCATTGCAATTTATACCTGGGTAAAAATATGGCTTGGGTAAAAGATAGTTTGCTTGGGAACATACTTGGGTAAAAGATAGCTTAGCAAAGTAAAGTATAATTTAATCCCTTCGCTTACCTGGACCTGCACAAAGTATTTTCAGTGTCTTGAAACCTCAGTTAATGAAGCCCCTTGCAATAGTCCATTAAATGCCTTGTGGGTGGGATTCATTTCTTGAAGGACACCAAATAGCGGGGGGGGGGATGATTTCCAACTGCAGTGTGATTCAGATAATTCTACATTTCCTCATCCTGAGGCAAATGCCTTGTATAAATGTCCCTTCTGCACTTTCGTTAGTCAGTCCTTTCCACCTCTATAATTTTTCTACAGACAAACCCCATATATTCTATAAGTAATGAGAACAGATGATTATCTTGCCTTTGGCTACCAATGCTTTCACTTTGCAGTCTTCTCCATCCAAAGGTAATGGCACTGATGCAATTGTCACTGTATATGAAGATGCATCTGTGAAAGAGGTCAGAAGAAATAGAGAGTTTATAATCCTGGGATCCTGGGCAGTCTATCAGCTCGGGGACATGGCAATTGCCTGTTACTCTGCATTACTCTACAAAGGGGACAGAAAACCTCCTCAAAGGATAATGGGTGACTAAAATGAGCATTTTGTTTCCTCTTTAAATTTAATTCTCTTCCTCTCAATTTGAGAGGGCAGCATGCTCTGTCTGGCTCCAGCAGCCAGTTATACATTGGAGATGCCACGCCATATTTTTAAACCTTTGAACCATGTCATGTTTCTTAAAAGGTTTCAGGAGCTGTTTAAAAGGTTGCAGCATGTGCAACGCATTGGAAACCCTCTGATCTGTAGAGTTACCTTTTCTGCTTGTCATTCCAAGCTCCTTCCCTTTTACTTGCTCTCCTTATTTTGCTTGTTCTGCTTCTGTACCTTTTCCACTAGCATGATTAGTTTTGGCACCAGTAGCCATCAAAATGCATGATAGACTTTTAAAATAAATACCTAAAGTGTCCTGTTTCCTCCTTCCTCCATGCCTACACAAAGCAGAAGAAGGCTTCTTTGTAATGGCTCTGTGAGCAGCCCAGGCAGAAAAAAAATGTGGGGAAAATTTCAGACCCTGTGTCCTGACACTCTGCAGCAACAAGTGCTTTGCTTGAGCACTGGGTCTTTCCTTGGGAGCTTGCTGTGAACATCCTCAGTGAAGCTCTGTAGCACAGATGTGGGCTGCTGAAGCATCTCCAAAGGGCTGGCTCAGAGTTGGACCAGTGCCTCTGTCTAATTTAGAGCCTCTTGGAGGCTGCGAAACAGCTCTCTCTGTGCCTTTTCCCTTCCCACGTATTTGTCTTGCACTCCAAGGCTCGGCTCCACAGAGGTATTTGAGCTCCTCACTCCTTGATATCAGTAGGAGCTGTGTGCCTCGACAGGAAATAGATAGCAAACATCTGTTACAGATCCAGGCCCGAGATTTTGAACCGTCTCATTTACCATGTGTTGTTGATGACAGGATTGAAAAGGGGCTACTGGCAAGGGATGTTTTGGTGGCCTGAAATTGATGAGATTTTGCTCTGCTCTGCAGGCTTAAAAACTGCACAGAGGATCCCACCATACAGAGTGAATTACTATGGTCCCAGAGGTCCCTGCTGAGGTCTGTCTTCAGCAGACAGAGTGACTTTCCAAGCCTTGCAGTTGCACATTGAGCTCCCCCAGGGCTGGGGTCCTAAATCCTTCTCCTTTGCACACCAAAAGTCTTCACCATAAGCAGTACATGGTCATCTTCCTCATGGCAAGCCGCTGATTTTGAGTGAAGTGCTTGTTATTGTGTGAATGTTCACATAATTTATTTCTCTTTTGCTTATTGTCCATCTTGTCTATTCTTCTCTTTTGGTATCTGCTCAGTCTCCTTCTTTTCCTTTGTTTCCTCCTTGTTGGAAAAAAAAAAAAAAGAAAGCAATGGACCTTTTCCCTCACTTGCTTATGAATTCATTCTCGTATAATCCAGTTAAACATCTCATTAAACAAGGCACTCTCAGGAAGGGGTTATTGACAGTAACCTCTCCATGTTAGGCCTCTGATTCATGTTTGAAATTAGTTCCAGAACAACAGAGGGAAGCTTTTGGCCTTGAACTGTGATGTCCTTTGTGCTGAAAGAGAGTTTTTATTTGCACAGTCCTTTTAACCTTCTGCTAGCTCATGGCCTGATTCCCCAGTCCTCCACGGCTGATTCAATCACTTACGCTTAAGCAGTGCTAGAAAGATGCTGGAGCAATGTCCCACCAGGCTGCACTTCCTTATACTGGTGAAGAGGCCAGGGACTGAGTCTGATTTTTTTGTGTTGAACCCACCTATTGCCCTGTTTGTGCTTGTGAGCTCTGCTTCTGTAACAGACTTTGCCTTGAGCTCATGTGTTCCCTTGTAAATACAATGACCTCCTTGTCTTTATGACCCCTAGTTCAGGAACTGCAAAAAGCAACAGAAAAACAGGCTTTCAGCTGCTGGTGGTGTGTCTTTTTCACATCCCCTGAGGGCTCCAACTGGGAGCAGAAGCCTCAGGCACCCTTCAAGCAGGTGGATATTTGCAGAGGTACCTTGACAAGCACAAATGGGGTATAGGTGGATTCACCACCCCCTGCCTAGAGAAAGCTGGGGGTGTGCTTTGCTGCCTTCTCTGCTTTAGAGAATCCTCACTGATTCAAGGAGTTTGAGGTTTTGGTATTTCCAGGGAGGGATGAGGTGGCCAGACATAGCCACACAGTTCCCTTTAACGTAACTGCAGGAATTTACCACTCTTAAGGAGTTGCCCTTTTGAGTTTTCTCCATGGTTCAATCTTGTGAGTAACAACCGTAACCTGAACCTGATCATTACTCTTTCTCTGGAGGGAGACGTCACTAGTTGTTAAGATGGATTAAATTTGTACAAGGCCACTGGAGTAAAATCCCAGTGGCCTTTTTGGCTGAGAGGAGGTGAAACAGTTGAACACAAGATCTGTAACTAAACAACAAAAGCTATTGTTTAAATTTCAAGTAGTCTCACTGCTAGATATGGCAACTGTTTCTCATCTGGGAGGGATCAAGGCATGTGGTATAAACCCACAGTGCCGCCTGCAGCCCTAGTTTAGGATTCATGTCTGTCTGTGCTTTAGGAGAATGTGTTCAATGAGATGCAAATCAATATGGTCTCTCTGGCCAGCACTGCCCCAAGTTCCATTTGGAGAAGCCTGAACCTGGAATACCTGTGTCAGCCACCCAAACCTGGAGATAACATGATTTATTTATATGTTATTTGTAAGAACGCTGGTCTAAATGCTAATTGAGATTACCATTCTACTAATCCCAACGTAGCAGGTGCTGTACAGACACAGTAATAAAGGCTCAGTCTTGAAGAACTTATGATCTGAAAGCCCAGGGAAGAGAATGGATGGGAAAGGAAAAAGAAGCAAAATGGTTTGGAAGCTGTCAGTGGAAAGAGCTGCAGAGTTAAGTGTTGCCATGCAAATTTATTTCAGTGGAGTGGAAACTCTGCTGTGTCTGGTTTTGTACGATCTATCCAGACAAGGGAGGTTTCTTCCACCCATCTCCTGTAGCCCAGCCTTTGACAGTATCACTTCACCCTTTCAGCAGGTACTGGAGGAATGCAGCTCATGGTAAATGTGCAAATAAAGGGAGAAAGGAGAAATTACCTTCTGCTGTGGAATGCTGTCTAGCATGCTGACTCCTGTGCATGCACACACAGACACGGACACACAGACACACACACACACATATTCATTTATGGACACACAAAGAGACCCAGAAGGAGGTGAGGAGGGAAGTTTTTCAGCCTCACACTAAGCCTCACAAAGGGAGTGAGTGAATTCTCCAAGAGAGCGGCAAAGATTTGGAGGAGAATCCAACTGCAGCTTGTGTTTCATATTTGCGTTGCAAGCTCAGGTTTCCAAATTAAATCTGCAAGTTAGACAGGAGTCCATGTTGTCTGCTGATCATCTGTTTAAGGGGAGAAGGAGAACAGAAATGACAGAAGAAAAATACTTGCAAACAACAGCAGTAATTAAAATCAAGCATTTAAGCACTACCACCCCTCCCCCCAGCCAGATTTGTCTGGGGAGAAGATAAATAACTTCAACTGCAGGCTCAAGATCTGAAATATTTAAACCAGGTCCCAAAAGCCCATACACATTTTTAATCAAAACCTGCTCTTTTTGGTTCCTTTTTCTACATAAATACCCTGACTTGATAGAACACCAAAACCTCATTAAATTGTGATTAGTACAATACAAAAGATGAAAATGATCAATGCCATTTAAACTGTTGCAACTGTACACATAGTGTGTTAGACAATTCTTTGTCAGGTTCAAGGTTACACATGGCATCATAAGGAGTTCACCTCCTCCCCCACTTCCAGTGCTAAACAGGGTTGGATTCTTGCCAGAACAAAAGAATCTGCAGTCAGTTCCTTCAAGATTGAAAAATAAAGTTGGGTTTTTTTCCCCTGCAGGAAAAAAAAAAAAGAAAAAAACCCTGAAGAAAAGCAGACAGCTGCTAACTAGTTGTCTAGCTGTCTATTTGTGGACATTTTCTTTCATCTTGTCATACCTTTTGTGCTGTTTGAAATGTTTGGAGCTTAGACTTGAAGAACACTCAGTGGATTCCAGACTTGTATTAAAAGAAAGAAAAAGAAATGCTGAGGAGTTCTGACAACAGATGTGTGTATTTGTGTGTTGGGGCCACATCATTCCAAGCACCAGCTAGAGCATTGATTTTATTTTCATCTGACTGAAGGAAATTTTTCAGACAAGAAAATATACAGTAACAATGCAATTTGTAGAAAAACACATACATCTAGAATGCAAGTAACAGGGATATGTTGTGAGACCTCTGCAGAGCAAGCAGAGACCACTTGGTCAATGACATCCTCTGCTTTTGCTGTTGTGTTTTCATGGAATGGGTAAAGTCAATCTCTTTCTAGACAGTTTTGCTCTGCTTTGCCATCTGAGCTGTTGGAAGGAAGGAAGGCAAAAGTCTAATTAATGTCAGTGATCTTCAATGAGCTTTAGATCAGAGTGTGGTGACTTTATCTCAGCTGATTTTTGTTGCCTTCTGCTATGCAGACAATGAGCACAGAAGGGGACTGGCTCTTACTCTGGCTTCCAGAAATGTCTCTGGAGCTTCTAATCTCCCCAGGCTTACCCTTTTCTCCAGCATAAAGGAGAAAGCAAAACCAGCTGACAAGTGAGCAAAAGCCAGGAAGAAACCTCTGAAATGCTTCTCCTGTGGCGAGGAAACCTACTTGTCCTGTATTTATCAACTGCCCTTCCTGGCACTCAAATGGCAAACTGCTGTCTCCACACCTTTTCTTTTCTCAGGAGGAGCAAGGCTTTGTGTCTGTCAGCAAGTCTGAGGCATAAGTCTCTCAGAAGGAAGCTTATTTGGAGGGATCAGAGAATCCCTAGCCCATTCCTACTGGAGTTCATGAGATTAGTATCAGACAGGGAATAGCATCTCCATCCCTCCTCTCCATGCCAAGAGGCAGGTGTAGCAGAAAATTCCAGGTGCTGTGTTGCTGACTGTGCATCCTGTGCCCCATCTGCCCATATTTCTTAACCAGGGCAGCAGGTTGGAAGGGCAGCACCATCACCATCATCTGTGACCCTGTTGCTTCTCTGGCAATGATACCAGCTGTTGGAGACAGAGTAACCCTGGTGGTTTATCATTTCTTGGATCAGGATTGTTCACGAGGAAGTTCTCCTTGGCTCAGTGTTTTTCCCTCCCCCACTAGCAGCATTTTATGCCTCTTCTTGCATTTACCAAAATATCAATTATGTAAGGACAGTAAACTGAATTATTCTGGTTTCCAGCACCCAAGAAGATTGTCTGCTTGGTATCTCAGGTAATTCTCGGTCATGCAACAGAGAGGGCTAGCTGCCAGAGCAATGGTATGAGACCTTCATTTAAAATAGTTCCTGTCACACTGACCTCTCTCTTTAGGCAGAAGAAAGTGCTCAAAAGTCACCAACCTCCTGAAGTAGTCCCATGAGTTCTCTTGTGCTCTTCAGCTTTGGCTCTATAGCCAAAGTGTGCCTGCCATGCCCATGGCAGAGACTCTGGCAGAGACCCTCTTGTCTGCACTGAGTCACAATCCCCTGTGCCAGAGGATGTCCATGTGAGCAGCATGAGCCTCTGGGTCTAAAGTGACATGAGACAAGTCACAGCTTCAAACCTTAGGTGAGAGACAAGAGCTTTGAAAAAGCTTTTTCCTCCTGACAGCAGATGTCTTTTTAGGAACTCCTTGATTAGACCCTGGATGATCAAGAGGTTGAAGAGAGATGGAATATTTACATATAAAAAGGAACTCTACTTTTGGGATCAATTAGACTATTCAGGGTTCACACTATACCCCCTTTTTTCCCAGACTTTATAGAGCCCTTGCTAGGATTAAGCCTCCATCGAGTAGATTATCTTTACATAGAGGCTGGATCTAGTGTTACAGGCTCTTTATTATCTCTTCTTTGAGACTATGCAGGCTATCCCCTTGAAGTTCTTAACCCTTAAAGCACTTTATCTAGTATTTATTGTTTCTTCTCCACAGGCATCTGAGATGGCAGCACTGGTATACAGACTCCACCTGTCCTTGGTCTCCATAAAAGCATCATCTCTCCTCCCCCCGCCTTCTTCTGTGCACAGGGGGCCCACATCAGCATCAGACCCTGTTTCCTAATCCTTTTTATCCCCAAGAAGTGTGCACCATTCTTGCTTGACTCTGGTGGGCTGCAAAGTTCCTGTCAAATGCAAACATATTCCAGCTGCTAGGAGCCTGATGCATTCATTTTGAGGGATGTGAGTGAGGCTGTCAGTGGACTGGGTGATGAAAAGGTCAGGACTGGCCGCCTGAGGAAAGTGGAGATAAGAGGAACACGGGGTAGAGGCTTACAAAGTAGTGAGTAGCTTTAAGTTTTCTGCAGCAATGCTGTATCTATTAAGCATAACAGGGTGTTTGGGATGTTTGTAAGTTCCTGGGCACAATCTTGCATTTCCTCCTAAAAGGACAAGTTCTAGAGAAGGCAAGAGTCCACATGGACCCATGGATCTGGTTTCTTTGTGTTTGTGCTCCAGGGGCAGCTGGCACAGCCTGCTGCAGGAGACTCCTGGCAAACATGCACCATTGGGGCATCCCTTTCTTAGCCAGTGAGTGGCTGATCACAGCCATATCACTTCTTCTCTGTCCTGATGCAACCATTGCTCCAGGATATCTATTAAGGCCCACATGTGAGAAGAAATTTACTGAGCAGCAGTATCTAGACTGTGGTGACATTTCCTTCTCACTCTTCCCATAATTGAGCAGACACACATTTCTCTTTGCCAGCCTCCTGTTCAACAAAATGTCAAACTTTTCCGAATTGCTTTTCTTATAATATTTTAATAGCTTCTGGACGTGGACATTGGAATCTGCTCCAGTGTTATCATACTGATTTCTTTCTATTTCAGCAGAAGGAAGTGATCAAAAATAACATCTTGGAGTGATCTCCAAATTGTCTTGTGCCCTCAGTTTATAAATGACCCAGGCAGCATTATCCTGGTGTTATCACCAGAGAAGATCCCCAGCTGGTGTTAGCTAATGCATGTGCACTATTCCACTCTCTTTGTGCCAGTCTCTTGCCATGTCTTTGCTCCCTAACTGGGCATGACAGAACTGAAATAAATGGAGCTGCATTTATTTTAATGGTTCACCCTCATCTGAGAAGGATGAGATGGCCTTCTTAGCTATCAGATGCTTGAATGTCTGCTGGCCAGCAAATGAAGCATATACTTTCCTTCTCTGTGCACTAGATGTGCTTATTCTGCAGTCATGCTACCCCAGTCTGAACAGGAATAATCACAGCTCCTCCTTCACTGACAATGGCCACTTATGTGAAAAATGCACAACTGAGCAGGCTATGACTAAATGTGCTGGAAATATGAAGAGGAGAATGATCTTTGGCTGTGCATCAAAGAGCATTAAGGCGTTCTGAAGCAGATTCCTCTTGCTCTCTGGGTTTAATTCAGAAGGGATTTTCTAGCCACAGAATCAAGCTCTTCACTGCAGGAACAGGGAAATCTTGGGTTCTATGTAGGACACAAAAAAGCCATAAAGGGGTCTAGGGTGTGTATGAGTTTCTGTGGAGATGACAGCAGACCTTAGTGCTGTTCCAAATGTGCAATGCTGTTGGACCTGAGAGGCATCATTCCTGACGATCTCCATTTCTAGATATTCACATTGCCTGTTCTTAGTCAGCTCATACTTTTCTAAATATTTTTC